>OY757312.1:94383166-95045518 GCA_963583905.1 Stenurella melanura
GAAACAACATATATATATATATATATATATATAAAAATATAAATATATGTATATATATATATATATATATATATATATATATATATATATATATATATATATATATATATATATATATATATATATATATATATATATATGTATATATAAATATATATATATATATATATATATATATATATATATATATATATATATATATATATATATATATATATATATATATTGCTGTATATCCACACTGTGGAACACTACCTAAGTGTCGTGTTTGAAATCATAAATAAAATTCACAAATTTGTATGTATTTTAGGAATTAATCATAACAGTTTTACTTTAACGGATCATACAGAAGCAGGAGTATCTGTGGTTTATTTAATTGATTCAAGTTCACTTATTCTCATCGAGTAGGATGCAGAGAATGAAACTTGATATTGAATACGAACAAAATATTTAAATAAACATAAAATGAAGTTATTTTAGTTTAACAAGGTTATTCTAAATACTATATAATAAAACATGAACTGATAGAGAATCACAATCTCATTTAAAATGATTTAGAATGAAATTGGAAAACAAAAAAGTAAATTTTATAAAATCTGACATGCATGTCAAACTTTAGGGCTGAAAATCATATTTTGTGTAGAAACACTGTAAATCTACACAAAATGGATATTGAATGAAAGACTATCAACAGTAGTTGCAGTGCAGCGTAATTATTTCAGAAATAGTAAGTCCATATATTACAAAACACTGAATGACATTTTAAGTTTTCAGATATTTTCAAATATCATTGCAGAAAGGTGTTTTGTAAATGATATTTCACATCATGCAGAAAGAAAGGACTAATAGTATGATGTTAAATGTTTGTTGGCGTATCAATTTCTTGTTTTAGTTTATAATATAAGTATTCTGTCAGTATGGAAACTGCAGTACGTTTTTAACTACTAGCATTTTGTGTTTATCATTGCTATTCATCTAAATGTATGAATTAGTATTTATTTGAGATTGGAATTGTTAATTGTAGTTATAAGTAGATTTTAAGAAAGTGTATGTAATATGTCAATATATTTCGAGTAATTATAATTATTCACTTAATCCTGAAAAGTAGAATAAGAAACTTATCAGGAAAAATAAAGAATTAAAAACAGTATTCACTTAAGGTAAAGAACAAACAAAACTGAATAGTTTAAATTTTAAATTAAAATTAAATTTTGAAATATTAGATCAAAATAGAAAAAAACAATTGAAATATTGGAAATTAACCCATTGAAACGACTAAAAATAACAAATCAGTTGATCACACACCGCTGAACAGCGAGCTGCGAAATATATTCATCCAAGAATAAATATTAAATTGAAAAGAGAAGAAAAGTGGTGAATAAGTTGAAGGTTACAATCCAGATATATTGATATCAAGAAAAATTTGTAAAGTATATTAAATATAAAAGTGAGTAAACTTTAAAAGTATTAAGAAGTAGATTATCCGGAAAGCAGATTTAGAAGTATTTGTTAATCCAGTTAACAAATTTATATGGTGAAGAAATTTCAAACGTCAATCAAGTGATAGAAATATTTCAAGGAAATCAGTTGAAAATAAATTGGAGGTTATAAAAAAACGTCAATCCAGAAAAGAAGAAGAAGAAGAAGCCTTGAGAGGTTTAAAAAGTCAGTCAAGTGACATTATATTTCAAGGATCATAATAACCAGTTAGAGGTTACAATATAACATTACTCGAGTCGAAAGAAAGACAAGGTAAAGCTTTACAATATCAGAAATCCATGGTACATATTTATTTTAAATAAAGGCCATATTTATCATTTTAGTTAAGTTAGATTTTGTTATTTAAATTTGTTAATTACATTCCAAGTTCAAATCTGTTAATAAATTAATACTTTGTTCGTTCAATACTGAGTTTGATTTATTTAGATTGTTATCTTGATCGATGAGCATTTATTGAACCGACTTCGTTGGACCTTGAGTAAGAGTCATTCTATAGATTGTAGATGATCATGCTAATGGTGTTCTATAGTCTATAATATTAACAGCTTTTAAGAAACTGTTTGGCGCTCAATAAAATCATTTCAATTTACTTTTAAAAAGTAATTTCGAACGTACAAAAAAATAAAATAGATATCAGAATATAGAACATTTATGGCTTGTTAACGTGGAGCGATCAGGAAAGCGATTGAATAAATACAACTTGAGAATAGTTTATCATTTCAAGCATACATTTGAAAGATAATAGATCAAATAACTTATTTTGATAGTTTTGACAACAAGGCATTGTCAAATTAGAAACAAATATAATTTATATGAGGTTAAAGTCAGGTAAGACAACAACCATGAATCCAGAGGAAACTACACAGGGTACATCCACAGTTGCACAAACACAAGTTGGTGACACAAACACACAACCTGATCCAAACATGCTCCAGAAGTTGATGGAAATGATTACTGGAATGAATCATAGTATTGGAGAAAACATTGGCAACATTAAGGTACAAATGGTACAAAATAATCGAACTTTGGAAGCAAACATAAATACACAAATGGTACAAAATAACCAAACTTTAAAAGAAGACATTAGTCAAAATAACCAGCGACTAGAAGAAAATATGGACAAAATAAATACACAAATTGGCAACATAAATGTACAAATGGGTCAAAGTATGCAAAAGCTGGAAGAAAGCAATACAGAAGTAAGAAATAAGATTGAAAATCTAGAGAGTAAATGGGAGCGAATGGGAGAGTCAGTTAATGAAGAAATAGGTATTAAGGTAAATGAGGCAGCAAAGGAAATAAGAGAGGAAGTAGTAACTATGTTTGAAGATGGAATGACTGCAGTAGATAACAGAATGCAGAAACAAGAAGATAAATACGATAAGAAAATAAAAGAACAGGATAGCAAGATAGAACAGAACACGAAGTTGTTGAAGGATACCACACGTACACAATTAACACAATTACCCACACATACTTACACATGCAACAAAACACCATTTTATTTTTACGGAGATAACCGCATACACCCTAAAATTTTCATTTCACGTTTGAAACAACACATGGAAACACAACACGTAAATGCAAACCTAAAAGCAAACATACAGGACATGTTAAAGGGAGAAGCGGAAATCTGGTATTCAGTTATAATGGACAGATTTGAGACTATAGAGGAATTTGAAGCTCTAGTCTTAAAACAATATTGGAGTGATTACACTCAGTTGAAAATAAGACAAGACTTATTTAATGGTAACTATGTAGAAAATAAAGGTATTTCTAGGGAAAATTATGTACTTAGAAAAGTATACAATATTAGACATCTAGAACCAAAATTCACAGAAAGTGAAATGGTCAGATATTTAGCTAGGCATTTTTCAGGGGATATCCAGAATGTTATTATTACGCAAAGAATTGCAAAGTTAGATGATTTAATTGATTATTTAAGAGAATTAGATGATTATCATCAGAGTTTTGATAGGAAGTCTAGTCAGAATAGGGAAAATAATAGTAGATATTATAACAAGTGGGGTTATGATCAGAATAGGAATGAGAATGATAGAAGAGAAAGACAAGGTTATGGTCAATATGATAGGAAGGAAAAGCAGGGTTATGGTCGTCAATATGACAATGACAGAAAGGAACGAGGGGGTTATGAGAAACGTCAATATGACAATGATAGGAATGAAAAGCAGGGTTATGAGAAACGTCAATATGACAATGATAGAAAGGAGCAAGGGGGTTATGGTCAATATGATAGGAATGAAAAGCCGGGTTTTGAGAAACGTCATTATGATAATGATTGCAGAGAGAGAGGGGGTTATGTTAAAAATAATGAGTCATATGCACAAGTGGCTAATATCAATATTCAAAGGGGAAATAGAGTAGATGAAAACACGCACTCTAATATAAATAAAATAGAAACAGCACAAGTAAATGATAGAAATAGAAATCAGGATTTTTAGATAAAGTTGTTTTAAATGTAGGTAATAATTGTAAAAAAATAGGCGACTGTATAAAGAATGATGTTATATTGGGAGACGACATCTTATCAGAAAAAAAGGCAAATATTGTATTAGGAGAAAGAATCCTAAAAATAGAAGGTGAAAGAATACCTTTCTGTAGTGTTAATGAATTAAATGGCAAATGTGCCGAAATAGTAAATGAATTAAATGGCAAAGGTGCCGAAATAGTTAATGAATTGAATGGCAATGATGCCGAAATAATTAATGTATCAAATGGCATAGAGTCCAATAATGATAATGAATTTTGCGGTGAGCATATAGTGGGAACCACATGTGTTCAAATAAATAATGATAAGAAGCCTGAAACCTTTCTGATAAGTCGTTACTCCAAATATGATAGAATTTTTAAAAATTTGTCTCAAAAATACAAAAATTCAATAGATTATGAACCTACAATAGCAAAAGGCTATGCGCAACAACTTGAAGTAGGTAATATTTTAAATGAAAACGAAAATGTTTTAAATTATAATAAGGAAGAATCATTACCGGGAAGTTGTCACATGGGGATAAATTATCCATATGATCCAGGATAGATTACTCTTAAGTTATCCAAATGATCTTGAGTAGATCAGTTTTAAATTGTAAATAAACTTTGACAGTGTGAATGTCACATCATGTTGTTAAAACTAACAAAATTTTCACATGTCAAAATTCTATTAGTTTAGGGGGTTTTATGCTGTATATCCACACTGTGGAACACTACCTAAGTGTCGTGTTTGAAATCATAAATAAAATTCACAAATTTGTATGTATTTTAGGAATTAATCATAACAGTTTTACTTTAACGGATCATACAGAAGCAGGAGTATCTGTGGTTTATTTAATTGATTCAAGTTCACTTATTCTCATCGAGTAGGATGCAGAGAATGAAACTTGATATTGAATACGAACAAAATATTTAAATAAACATAAAATGAAGTTATTTTAGTTTAACAAGGTTATTCTAAATACTATATAATAAAACATGAACTGATAGAGAATCACAATCTCATTTAAAATGATTTAGAATGAAATTGGAAAACAAAAAAGTAAATTTTATAAAATCTGACATGCATGTCAAACTTTAGGGCTGAAAATCATATTTTGTGTAGAAACACTGTAAATCTACACAAAATGGATATTGAATGAAAGACTATCAACAGTAGTTGCAGTGCAGCGTAATTATTTTAGAAATAGTAAGTCCATATATTACAAAACACTGAATGACATTTTAAGTTTTCAGATATTTTCAAATATCATTGCAGAAAGGTGTTTTGTAAATGATATTTCACATCATGCAGAAAGAAAGGACTAATAGTATGATGTTAAATGTTTGTTGGCGTATCAATTTCTTGTTTTAGTTTATAATATAAGTATTCTGTCAGTATGGAAACTGCAGTACGTTTTTAACTACTAGCATTTTGTGTTTATCATTGCTATTCATCTAAATGTATGAATTAGTATTTATTTGAGATTGGAATTGTTAATTGTAGTTATAAGTAGATTTTAAGAAAGTGTATGTAATATGTCAATATATTTCGAGTAATTATAATTATTCACTTAATCCTGAAAAGTAGAATAAGAAACTTATCAGGAAAAATAAAGAATTAAAAACAGTATTCACTTAAGGTAAAGAACAAACAAAACTGAATAGTTTAAATTTTAAATTAAAATTAAATTTTGAAATATTAGATCAAAATAGAAAAAAACAATTGAAATATTGGAAATTAACCCATTGAAACGACTAAAAATAACAAATCAGTTGATCACACACCGCTGAACAGCGAGCTGCGAAATATATTCATCCAAGAATAAATATTAAATTGAAAAGAGAAGAAAAGTGGTGAATAAGTTGAAGGTTACAATCCAGATATATTGATATCAAGAAAAATTTGTAAAGTATATTAAATATAAAAGTGAGTAAACTTTAAAAGTATTAAGAAGTAGATTATCCGGAAAGCAGATTTAGAAGTATTTGTTAATCCAGTTAACAAATTTATATGGTGAAGAAATTTCAAACGTCAATCAAGTGATAGAAATATTTCAAGGAAATCAGTTGAAAATAAATTGGAGGTTATAAACAAACGTCAATCCAGAAAAGAAGAAGAAGAAGAAGCCTTGAGAGGTTTAAAAAGTCAGTCAAGTGACATTATATTTCAAGGATCATAATAACCAGTTAGAGGTTACAATATAACATTACTCGAGTCGAAAGAAAGACAAGGTAAAGCTTTACAATATCAGAAATCCATGGTACATATTTATTTTAAATAAAGGCCATATTTATCATTTTAGTTAAGTTAGATTTTGTTATTTAAATTTGTTAATTACATTCCAAGTTCAAATCTGTTAATAAATTAATACTTTGTTCGTTCAATACTGAGTTTGATTTATTTAGATTGTTATCTTGATCGATGAGCATTTATTGAACCGACTTCGTTGGACCTTGAGTAAGAGTCATTCTATAGATTGTAGATGATCATGCTAATGGTGTTCTATAGTCTATAATATTAACAGCTTTTAAGAAACTGTTTGGCGCTCAATAAAATCATTTCAATTTACTTTTAAAAAGTAATTTCGAACGTACAAAAAAATAAAATAGATATCAGAATATAGAACAATATATATATATGAAAAATACTAGGTTCACGGGTTGAACCGCGTCTGAGATTATTGGAGTCTCGACGTTTCGGCTCCCACTTTGGAGCCATTTTCAAGAGAAAGGGGGGGAAGAAGAATCGATAAGTCAGTGCAAGGCTTCCCGAGACGACTGACACGAGAGTTTATTGTTCCCAAGTGAACATTTCGCCGTTGCAAAACGACGAAATGGGGGAAGCTCCATCTAGCGGTCAATATCTGTCTCAATCAAAACAATATCCCGACATGGGGTGCATGTAATAGTTCAAGAGCATGCTTCTAGAGGGCAGAATATATTAAAACAAAATATTTCTGTCTATCACCTCTATGAATTCTTATTTTCATAAGGATAGTAAACCAAACTGCAATGAATTGCTAGTCTGGCCGCGTTAAGGATAAAAATCACATTTTATCACAAAACGCTTGGTTTTGATTGAAACAAATACCAGCCGAAAGATTTATACCTAATTAAAGGCAACTCTCGCACCAGTCATCTCGGGCCACTTGCAGACTGCAGTTTCGCGCTGGTGGCGCTCGTCAGTGCAAGGCTTCCCGAGACGACTGGGGATATTGTTTTGATTGAGACAGATATTGACCGCTAGATGGAGCTTCCCCCATTTCGTCGTTTTGCAACGGCGAAATGTTCACTTGGGAACAATAAACTCTCGTGTCATTTTAAAATTTAAATCATATACCGCTATGTTGGGAATTATTGCTGACATGTGTATCAGTGGATGCGATTGTGGAATCACTAGCTTTTACCGTTCGCTTTGTATTTTCAGACTTTGAAAAATATATGATGGAAAGCATAGAAAAAATAATATGCCATATTGATCAGCATTCAATCATATTATCCGAGTTGGTCAGAAATGTAAGGCAAGCCAATGAAATGACTGTCAAAACCATTTTAAACTTCCCGCCACATTTTATATATTTAGTTCCTAATTATTCCTCAGTAGTGAGATATGACAGATGTAATAATGACAGTTAAAGTTAAAATGTATGTAAAGATTAAATAAATATTCTTTCTGAATAAAGTAAAAGGTGCAAAAGGTTATGGGCCCAGGAGTGCTCTAACATTAGAAGTAAAAGAGTAAAGACGAAATTAAAAATAATTTGTAACTTGTAACACCATGGCAGTTAGCAACAGCAGTACACATCAGCTTCCCCAGTTAGCTTCAAAAACAAGCAATTTTTCAAATTGGCGATTTCGTGTAGAATGTATACTGGATGAAAGAGGAGTCAAGGACCTTGTAACAAAAGAAACTAAAGTAGATGAGTTAACCGGAGACCCACTTAAGGAATTTAATAGACGAGATGCAAAAGCTAAGTCTTTGATTGTACAGTGCCTTTCTGATCAATACATCGAGTATGTTAAAGATGCTAAAACCTCTTATGAAATGATGAAATGTCTATCAAGTGTTTTTCAAAGAAGAAGTACACTGTCTAAACTATACTATCGTCGAAAGTTACTCACATTGAAATGTGATGCGGACACCGATCTGCAAGATCACTTTCTTATATTTGATGGTCTAGTAAGAGATTTAGAAGGAACCGGGAGTACTTTGGAAGAGGACGACAAAGTATGTCATCTTTTATTGACTATGCCGGAACAATATAATGTTGTAATTACAGTGCTAGAAACTACAACAACAGCGTTGACTCTAGAGCTTGTAAAAAGTAAACTTTTAGACATGGAATTAAAAATGAAAAATAAAAAGGATGAAATAAAAGAAAAGAACTCAGAAGAATGTTCATTTAGTGCAAATTTTAAAAGAAAATGTTATATATGTAATTCAGAAAACCACCTAGCAAATTCATGTCCCAAAAGGAAGGAAAGTAGAGGAAGTTATAGAGGTAGAACAAGAGGAAGATTTAGACGTGGACAGAGAAGATTAGAAAATGATAGAATTGGTTCGAATGCAAACGTAGCAGAGGAAAATGCAGAAGAAGTAACATTTGTAGCATTAACATGTGTTAACGATAATAGTGAAGAACAAGGTGAAGAGAAATATGTAAATTTTATCCTGGATTCTGGAGCAACAAGTCATTTACTAAGCCCAAAGTTTGAGAAACATGTAATAAACATCCAAACTATAACGCCCGTGTATATTAAAATTGCCAACGGTGAGACAATGTGTGCCGAAAAAAGTGGCAAACTCAAAGTGTCCAGCAGTGAAGGAATCAAAATAACTATTGAAGTTTTAATTGTGAAAAATTTAACATTTAATTTACTGTCTGTCAAAAAGATTAACAATGCAGGTTTTGAAGTTTTATTTGCAAAAGGTACGGCAAAGATCAAGACAAAAAGTAGTGAGATTCAGTGTAATGCGTCAAACAATCTGTTTATGGTAAAATTTAAAATAATCAAAGATATGCAAGTCTGTACAACAGCTAATATAAAAGAAAATAAGAATAATTTATGGCATTTACGATTAGGCCACATAAACAGACGTGGTTTACAATTACTTGACCTGCCATCTTCAAGTGAAAAGTGTAACTCATGTAACCTGGGTAAAGCAACCCGATTACCATTTAAAAGTAGAGAACTACCACGTACTTCAAGAATTGGAGAACTTATATATAGTGACGTGTGGGGGCCTGCAAAAACTCCTACTAAAAATGACGAGAGATACTACGTCACAATAACGGATGATTTTTCACACTTCACTGAAGTGCATCTATTAAAAAATAAATCCGATGCTGAAAACAAACTTATGAACTATATTGAGAGACAAGCATCAAATGATATAAAAGTATCGAGAATTCGTACAGATAATGGTGGTGAATTCTCTTCTCATAAATTTAAAATGTTTTGTGAGGAACGTGGAATTAAGCGAGAATTTACAGCAGCGTATACACCACAACAATGCGGTGTTGCCGAACGTCTCAACAGAACAATTTTAGATAAGGTTCGAGCTATGTTTGTTGATACAAACTTACCAAAATACTTATGGGGCGAAGCGGTAAGGTGTGCAGTTTATCAAATAAATAGATGTCCGACTCGTGCTCTATTTGGAAAAATTCCAGCAGATATTTATTTAAAGACAACTGATTACAAAAAATTAAAGGTTTTTGGATCCAAGGCATGGGTGTACACATTACCTAAGGTGACAAACTGGAACCTAGATCAAAAGTAATGAGAATGGTAGGTTACAGCGGACCAGGCTACCGTTTGTGGGATCCTGAAACAGACAAGATTGTTATTTCACGAGATGTGATATTTGATGAAACAGATTATAAGTTCTATCCAAGCGATACCAGCACAACTCCAAATATAAGGACAAGTAGTTTTATTGAGGAAGAATCAGAAACAAACAATTCTCAGGAAGTTATGGATTCTTTTACACAAATAGACATTGAGCAAGATAGTGACAGTGACGATGCATCTTTTCAAGTTCCCAAACGTTCCCCCAACAAAAGACAAGTGAATTTACCTAGGAAATTACATGAATATGAACTATATTCAGCTTATTGTTTGCTATCAAGCGAGAACGATCCTCTAACCTATAACGAAGCATTGGAATCTGGCCCAGAGTGGAAAAAGGCAATAGAAAATGAGCTTGAGGCTCACGAAAAATATAAAACATGGACACCTGCCATTTTACCTTCCGATAAGAAAACAATTGATACAAAGTGGGTGTTTCGCACAAAACAGGACGGTGTTAAAAAGGCTCGATTAGTAGCAAAGGGTTATCAAGAGGACTCTAGTGCAAATGTCTATTCTCCTGTCGCAAAAATGCCTACTATTAGAATGTTTTTATCTCATGCTTTACAAAATGATTGGCGTATTCGTCAACTAGATGTACCTAATGCTTTTCTAAACGGCTCTTTGGAAAATGTAGATGTTTATATAAAGGTACCAGAAGGTGTTTCAGTTCAAACAGGACACATTTTAAAACTCAACAAAGCCCTATATGGTCTAAGAGAAAGTCCCCGATGTTGGAATGATTGTTTTGATAAATTTTCTGCAAGACATAACCTAAAAAGATCAAAAGGTGACGTTTGTTTATATATTAGTGAAAATTTGTGGCTTGTATTATTCGTTGATGACATTTTACTGACAGGACATGATTCTGAAATAGAAAACTTAATAACATTTTTAAAATGTGAATTTAATATCAAGGACATGGGAGAATTAAAGTGTTTTTTGGGAACAGACATTGTTCGTGATGAAAACTCTATAAAGTTGTGTCAGCAAAAACTCATTACAAAAATTATACAAAAATATAATATGACCGATTGCAAAGGAGTGTCAACACCTATGGAAACAGGTTTTCAAGTCGATGACACAAATCCTGCAGATGTACCATATCGTGAAATTGTAGGTAGTTTAAATTATCTAGCAATGATAACAAGACCTGATATATGTTACGCTACAGCTTATTTAGGAAGATTTTTAGATAAACCAACTGCTTCAGTTTGGAAAGCCGCTAAGCGTATCTTACGCTACATTAAAAACACAAAAAATCTTAAACTAACGTTTCATAAATCTGACGAAGAAACGGCAATTATTGCCTATGCTGATGCAGATTGGGGATCTGATAAGTTCGACAGAAAAAGTGTAAGTGGAATGGCAATTTACCACAACGGAAATTTAGTTTCATGGAGTTCCAAGAAACAACAGACAGTGGCCCTATCAACTGCAGAAGCTGAGTACCTGGCGGCAGCTTCTTGTACAGCAGAAATGTTATACCTAAAAAATTTGGCTGAAGACTTTTTTCAAAATGACATCAAAGCAACTTTACTTTTAGACAATCAGAGTGCATTGGCAATGATACAAAATTATGAAAATACGAAACGATCAAAACACATTGACATTAAAGTGCATTTTATTAAAGACGTAGTGGCAAAAGGATTGGTGAAAGTGAACTATATACCGACTGAGAAAAATGTGTCAGATATATTTACCAAACCCCTAAGCAAAGAAAAATTTATTGGTCATAGGGACAATCTGAAAATTATTTAAGATTTAAACTCTTTTTTGTTATTTGAAGTTTAATGTTTAGTTACCAATTTCAAATTTGTAGCATCAATGTTGAAATTGCGGGGGAGTGTCAAAACCATTTTAAACTTCCCGCCACATTTTATATATTTAGTTCCTAATTATTCCTCAGTAGTGAGATATGACAGATGTAATAATGACAGTTAAAGTTAAAATGTATGTAAAGATTAAATAAATATTCTTTCTGAATAAAGTAAAAGGTGCAAAAATGACAACCGGGGCTCCACCAGAAAACACACCAACGTTCCCGATACAATCTACAACTGATTTCATTGAATTTGGCAATTCATTAGGAACAGACGAATGTCTGGCCCAATATATGGTGAGTGATCTTTTATAGTTAGACGTGTTTACATCAATAAATTTAAATGGCTTTTAGAGAACAAGATTATCAACAGTGGGTGGGGCAGGTCTAGAATCTCTAACCAGGCGCATGCTACGATATTTAATCACTGACTCGGTAGCTCTAGCCTACAACTGGAGTGGAAGAGACAAGCTGTCATTCAAAGCTACAAAAATATGTCCTATATTAAAGGGTAAGTCAATTAATTAGGTAATATCCATAAATGTAACAAATATTATTGTAGATGCTGCTAAGAAAAATTTTCCTACATTCGAACAAAATGATCATGTGGTAGAGAACACCATAAAGGAGCGGTTGAAGCATGCCAAAACTAGGCTGAACAGCAAAAAGCAATAGATAAAGGAGGAAGTGGAGAGAGGGAAGATAGTGCAGTAAAAGTGAGCCTAAAAGAGAATTGTAGTATATACTATAGATTTTTTTATTGGAATTCGTGGAAGCGTTACAATAGGAAAGCATTTGTTTAAACAAAAGAATTTTCAAAATAGTGTTTCCGCAGTTTTTCCTAAATATTGTATAGCTCGTACCACAACTAAAAAAAAAACAATATGAAAAATTATGAATTGAACTAGATTATTATGAATCTCATTTTTGGTGATTTTTAAACAATTTACGATAATTTAAGTAATAATGCAAATATTGTAACGAGATTTTAGAAAAATATGCTTCTAATGGAGCTAAATGTTTATGCCTAACTTCAAGTGGAAACGTATTTATCAAAAAAATTATAATTTAATCGTCAATTCCTTTAAGTGCATCAACTTGTAGAGCACCGAATTTTTTGAAAGTAGGTTTTTCATGTTCTTTTCAGTGGTACTGACGAATGACATTTTGGAAATATTTAAAGCCATTTTTTTAAATGCTTTAATTTCATTTTTTCAAAACATGCAAATTTCAATAAAAAATCTGTATGTAAAAAAAATTATTAAGAAAAGAAATCTTTTTTTTTCAAGTTTTTCAAGCTAACAGGGGATCGATATGATATCTGTTTTCGTGAAAAATTGCATTTGTTTTTTAAAATAAAGTAGAAATGGCTATAATTAGCTTTAAATTTTAAATAGGTATTTAAAAATGTTGTATGTTGGTTCCACCAAAAAGTACATGAAGAGATCTAAATATTAAAACGATTTTTTTCTACAATTTCATGCATAAACAATCGACGATTCAGTTTTCGACTTTATTTTATTATTATTTTTTTTAGGCGTTATAAACATTTTGGCGTGAAATTAGGCGTGATCGTTTAGTTTCACTAAAAGAATCTTCTAAAATTTTAAGATGTATGCATTATTATGCATTGAGTTATCGACAATTGTTTAAAAATGCTTTAATTCTTTGTAAGTTAACAAATTTACCGAAATTTTTATTCTAAACTATTAATTTTATTATGTACAATTTGTTTTTTCTGCTCATTGCGATATGGCCTACACAACTAGAGATATTTGAGAAAAATAGAAAAATACAATGTTTTCCTTTGTTTAAACAAATGCCTGACAGGATTTACTCTGAACCTCTTTTCTGCACTAAATTCCCTACAAATTTTAGATTTACTTCACTAAAAATAACATATTGTTCTAACTTTTTGTTCTAATTTTGCATAAATTGTGAGGTTTATTGATCACTGAATTAGAGATTTTTTTTATTATAGATTGATGAATATTATTATTTTATTAATATTTGATATATGCCTCATTTATTTTAATATTTGAGAATGTTTTATTTTTGTTATTTTAGTTTTGTGTTTCTGAAATGAACCAAAAATATTTTACTGTGCTTAACTTTATTCTACATTGTTATTTTTATATTAAAATGTAATTATTTTATTAATATTTAATATATGCCTCATTTATTTTAATATTTGAGAATGTTTTATTTTTGTTATTTTAGTTTTGTGTTTCTGAAATGAACCAAAAATATTTTATTATGCTTAACTTTATTTTACATTGTTATTTTTATATTAAAATGTAATAAAATATATACTTTGCATTGTACCTTGTTTATATTTTTCAGTTAGAGTCAAACGTCGATGTGACCCAGCCTATATTCACGTCTAAATTTACATAGTTACGGATCAGTATCGATCACATGATTGTGAACACCAATGGAAACATACGTTTTAAAATTGAAGTTTTCTCGATCACGTAGTCGAAACGGATTCGTAAGTATTGATCGATGAGTGTGGGTGCAACCTCAGAATAACGTACATATTACGTTATTATAATTATGTGCATTGCACGTTATAAGAGCAATTTTTCAGGCAGATAATTATGTAAATTACACGTTATGAAAAATAGTGTTTTATCAGTTCCATAATCACGTACAGAACACGTTATAAAAAAGGTGTTTTTTTAACCACATTGCTAAATGGATTGTACGTGTTAAATACATCTAAAGGGTACCTAAAACTCACGTTATTTATTTACGTTCTTTTCACGTTATAAATTTACGTAAAACTAACTAATCAACGTTGAAATTTCAGTTGAAGCTGGCGACATTTGATCGTTGATTCAACGTTGCTTCTGGTTTAATGTGTTATTTACGTTATAAAAAACAGTGTGTTTACAGTCATATACTCACGTATATTGCACGTTATAAAAAAGGTGTTTTTTTCTAGCCTCATTGTTAAAAAATTGTACGTGTTAAATACATCTAAGGAGTGTCGAAAATACACGTTATTTGTTTACGTGTTTTTAATGTTATAAATTTACGTGAAATTAACTAATCAACGTTGAAATTTCAGTTGAAACCGGCGACATTTCATCGTTGATTTAACGTTGCTTCTGGTAAATAATTTCACGTGTTATTCACGTATGTGTGCTTACTGGGTAAGTTTAAAATTTACAATTTGAATGCTCTTGATAATTGTATAACAATAAAACTATAATTTTGCAAGAAAGCGTTTGTATAAAATAATTTTCTCGAGGTTTGTTCCACTTGGAACTGTAAAATTTTAATATTTTTCTCACTTGTGATGGGATAAACTGATTCCTTTTGGATATTTACTCATACACTGAGTTTCAATCAAATTAAACTGGTAAACAACTCTAGTTTTATACTTTGAAATTGTGAGGTTATAAAATTTTGGTCAACAGAAACGTGTTGCCACATCTAATATTCAAACAAGACTGAATTTAAAATATGCCCTTTTTATTGCCTCGTTTTGACATTTCTTTGGATTTCATGTCACTCGATTTTATCGAAATAAATTTTGAAATTTTCTTTTTCTTTTTTCTGTTTTATTTATGAATTTAGCAATGATTTTCTTTTAGAATAATGATATAGAGATGCTTGGCTTTCTTTTGGTATGCCATAACCAACTCTTTCTTGTAAATTAAATATTTTCTCGTTTCAACAATTTTTAACAATTTCTCGCTTATTTCTAATAAAAACCTAATAAAACACAAGTAGAGTGTTTATACCGGAGCTGGGCCTCCCCCCACCACTTTTCGTGACGTCATAGGTGGGGGGTAATTAGTGTGGTGGGGGTAATCCGCGTGGTGGGGGGCAATTAGTGTGGTGGGGGGTAATTCGAGTGGGGGGGTAATTAGTGTGGTGGGGGTAATTCGCGTGGCGGGGGTAATTAGTGTGGTGGGGGCAATTCGCGTGGTGGGGGTTATTAGTGTGGTGGGGGTAATTACTGGGGTGGGAGGTAATTAGTGGTTATTAACTGACGTGTAGATATTTAGGGATGTAAATAATGTGGTGGGGAAAATTATTGTGGTGGGGTTGATCTATCACTATAAAGGACCTGTGACAGTATCACAAAACGCAAATCTATCTCTGATACTCAAGAGTTAGCAAGTGAGTGTAGTGCAACCACCTCAATTATTTCAAGTGAGCAATATTTTTATATTACTTTTTGCGATTCTTTCACTGTACACATCCCATTTTAACTATGGAAATTTCGGAATTAGATTTATTAGCACTTAATGCAATGATTAGTGAAAGTACTGAGGTTTTGGAGCAAAAGCCTATTTCATCATTAATTAAAGACAAAGCCTATGTCATAAAGAAAATGTCAGTGGTCAATACGCGGTTTGGAAAATCAATCATCGTAAATTTGTTTGAGGAAAGTACAATAACAACTTTTAAATCATTTTTACCCAAACGAGTTGTAGAAAATATAAGTGAGGATGTAATCAATCAGATTAATTCATCTGGTGGTAAATACACATTGACATATTTAGGTCAGCGCCCTCCAACGTATGTCGGTGCAAAATCCAGTCCAATGATACGTTTTGGCGATTAATTTAGAAACAATAATTGTATTAGTTTTTTTAATTTAGTTTTAATTTTCTACTAGATAATAAAATACAGTTAGAAAGAATGGTAGGAGTACTATAAAACGTAATATTGCTATCTCGTTTGAAAATACAGGGGCGTTATTATTTTGGTTAATGGTAATAACTTGATTTTCACAATATAACTCCATCAGTTTTAAACTGCGCTTACAACTTACTTAAGTAAGTGAATAATTTAGAGTTCTTATATGCATTTTTTAACAAATGTGTTTGCTTTCAGTTTAACCATTACCAACAAAATATGTGGATGCAATATTCAGCTCAACGATGGGTGAAGGCAGAAGACATTAAATCAGCCATCGAAAGGTTGTCCTGTGAACTATGGGACTTAAGGAGAGATTCGCAGCATTCAATAGTCTATGATATAAATGTCTTCTCAGATGCTGACGAAGCTCAACGTGTTGAAGAAGAATGTAATGCATATGAAACTGGAGCAAATTTATGTGACAGATATTGTCGAGGCTTTTTAAGTTTGGATGAGTTCTGTGAGCATATGGTTAGAAGGAAATTAAAACGTTTCCTGTATGAGATAGTGAAGTACCTAACAGTGGGGATTATTGAAAAATATCAGCTTGATGATGAAGATAAATAATATTTATTTTAAGTTACATTGTTGCAAATAAATAATTGTGTAATACATAGTATAATATCTTATTGATATTTATTTTATTAGGATTATATCATGATGTTAAATAAATAAAAAACCAAGTTAAAAGATTACATTTATTTTATTACCTATTTCTATTACATATCTAAAAAGAATATACCTATTCTTATTACATATCTAGAAAAATATACCTTACGCTTAAACAGTCTCATTGTAATTTTATATTTAAATCTATAATACTTCTATTAAGAAAATGAGCGTTTGCAAGAGCACAATGACTGATATTATTATACTGAAAATGTTCTAGACATTTTGGTGTGTTCAATAATTTAAGGCTGGGTAGAAGGGGCAAATAGTCATCTAAGTCTATAATCTTATTCCTTCTTAGATGTTGAAGTAGAAAATTCCTCTTCATTCTGCCTTTGCATACAATTACGACATCCTCTAATAGTGATTGACATTGATAATTATTAACTGCATTCTGGCAAAGTCGCTGAAGTATCAATGGTAATTCTGTCAGTTGAATGTATCCGTGGCTCCATTTTAAACCATGGTAATTTTTCTCCAACCATTAGTATTGTACCTTCTTGTCATGCGCAAGTGATGAGAATGCATGCGGTGGTTTGAAAAAGTAATGTGCTTGTTGTTCAGTATTACAGCATACAGCAGCCAATTCTTTTACTATAAATTCACTG
Source organism: Stenurella melanura (assembly GCA_963583905.1). Lineage (NCBI taxonomy): Eukaryota > Metazoa > Arthropoda > Insecta > Coleoptera > Cerambycidae > Stenurella > Stenurella melanura. The sequence goes on from OY757312.1 coordinate 94,400,768, forward strand.
TTTTTACATTGAAAACCTTGTAAGTCAACTATCAGCATAGGAGCTGTATAACTTGATTGCGCCATAATAAATATTTTTTACTTTGCAGCAAGAAAACCGCTTTGAACTGAACCATCCAATGCACTGTAGCTTAAATAAGTATCATGTAGAATAAGTGCATACACTCGGGTTTGTTCGGGGAACTTTGTCTTTCGAGTTTCAAATTCTATTTTTATGTCGACTGTGGATGATTTCATTGCATCCGGTTGGTGGGAGCAATCTATGACAAATAATGGAGATTTTCTGAATTCTGCAAGATCCATCATAGGTTCACTCATATCTTTATCATAATAACTGCGCTGGAAGTTCTCATAGGCATAGTAAGCTGCAGAGTCCAATTTCTTATCAAAATCTAAATTCCAACGCTCATATGGAAATACTTCAGAGTTTAGATAGAGTCGAATATTATTAATATCTGCATGTATAAACTTTGTGGAGTCCTTGGTTCTATCATTGGAATTGCCATTATTTTGAAATCCGATAATAATGTATCGAGGTCTCTCAAGACTGCTGGTAGTTTTAACAGCCCATATGTCAGAAGCAGTATCACGCAAAGTAGGTAATTCATAGAGATCCCACATACGGTAAGCCATCTTAACTCTAGCGTTATTACTACTCTTATTAATTCTGTTTAATAATTTAAGTTTCTGTTTATCTTCAGGCACAATATGTTTTATCTTCCATTCAATTTTGGTAATTTCTAACTGTGCATCAACCTCACCAATGTAAGAGTCTTTGAAGGATCGTGCTATAATCAAAATTAATTCCTGCTTTGCATTCAAAATTCCTTTGATGTAATCTTCTGCAAATCCCATGAGGAATTTAAGAGGTAGCTTACCACTGAAAACATGACTGACATTATCTAAAATATCTTGCTTCTGTTCGTTGAGACCCCAACCTGCAGTTAGTAGTGATCGCAAATGTGTTTGTCCATATGATACCATAGTCTTCATTGTGGTAGTGATACCAGGTTTCCTAACGACAGCCACTTGCTCACCACCCATTTCATATCTGATTTCCTCGAACAGAAAAGCTAGTGCATTATTAGATAAATAACAGCTCTTGGTAGCGTCGTTAGGAGTAAAGTTTCCTTCTATATAAATGTAACTGTCTGCAATATCCAGTATGAGGTCTTGAAAATTGACAGGAATGCGTATTTCATCAGAGTTTCTGTAGTATGGTGAGCCATACGGTTTATATGTATGTTCATGTAAACTTACAAGTGACTGATCAAATACTGGCTCGCCGAACACCTCAAGTTTTTCACTAGATGTAATAGCCACCATGATTATTTAATTTTGTCTCAGTTTTAAACCAATGGATAGAAGAAATGCGCGGTCCTTAGCTGATAATTTATGTCTTGACCGTTTAAGATGCACACGTTGAATGAATCGATTTCCACTCTCATTCTTCTTTTTAGGACTGATTACATTATATTGGTGATGTGCTAGCCGTTGTTGATTATATCGGAAACCCATTGTACTTATTACAATATTAAAACTGTTTTAATTCTAGCTTCACAATAATCTTCTCACCTCGAAAATTAATTAAATCTCCATTGTCATCCAATATGTGCAGAGTAATGTTGTCGATAAACTGACGCCCTTCCGGTGTAACAGGCAAATATATGATGTTGGCCGGCTCCCTGGTAAGTTTGTAACCAGGTTCAACATCTATGTCAAATTCGAACATTGTATGGGATTTAATGGCATTCAGATACGCTCCGGAAATAATGTTGCAATCTACACGTATCATTCTTACTTTCATTATATCGATAGGGAGTGTCGACTCGTGAGTCTTGTTTGGTGCTAAATATGTCGGTTCAAATCCCAACAGACTACCAATAGAGTTTGCTTGTGTAAAGTCAATTCCATATTTTGATCTTATCTCACATTTCATTGTGTTGTTGTTTGCTCGCAGTTGAAATAATTTTTCTTTTTCTTCATTTTTGTTCGTTGGCATAGCTTTCAGTATTGCATTATATATTTCATCAATTTCATAGACTCCGTACGGTATGTGGATAAATGTGAGAGCTACTTTCGGTGAAGTCCTATAGCAAAAACCATTGTTTGTCTCGTCTATATTAAATATAGAATTGTATGAATAAAATCCGGTTAATCCCAGACCGTATCGACAGCCCATATCTAGTTCAATCGGGGGATAAAACTCTGCACTGAGCACGCTTGAGCGGCTTGATAAAGTGAAAGTGCGTGACATGACTGATGTTTTTGGAGATTGTGCATGCCTTTATTGCGATTTGCAGCAGTAGTTGTGTATTAATTTTCTTTTCTTGGGCGGTGATGGAGATAGATTTATATCATTATTTGACGCCACGTTCACTCCGTCCACTTTACAGTAGCAGCAAAATATTTTTCGAGGGGACGGACCATCGTTAACATCAACATTATTTTCGTCTTCAAGAGAATAATGTTCTTGACAGTACTGGTATTTTAAAATATCAATGTCATCCTGAAGATGTTTGGGTAATTTCTCCCACACTAACGCAATTTCATAAGGGGCGCATGCAATCATTACTTCTTTAGGCATATCTGAAAGTTGCTCTTTACTCATCTTCAACAAGCTGCGTAGTCTAGAGAAAGCAATCAATGAGTGGCCCATCCGTTTAATTGCCTCTCGATCCATCGATGGAGTCACAGATGCCATTTGGGGAGTTTTATTTAACTTTCGAAGAAAGAAACTTTAAGCACAAATGACCACACCACACTGTGTTGAAATTTTGTTGACGCTCATAATTGTAGTAGATTTTATCCGTAAACGTTGAACCATTGCGCAAGTACAGAATTAATTCTCTTGGTGGGGGTAAATTGCCAAAACTATCGAAATATGTGACCAAACTACCACGTTTTTTATATGCCACCCAGTGTGTTCCCGGGCCATCTATAGTATCCAAATTTATGATGGCGGATTCATTGCGATGTGGTCCGGAATTTGGTAAAGTGTCGCGCATAAATATACCCCGAAAATAGGGCACCTTCATCTTCTCAGCATAATATTTAAGATCGATGTTAGTGAGAGGTTTTCGAGGTAGAGTGTCTAGTAGTTTTTTGAATTTTGTGGTTTTAGATAGAGGCCCAATCCCTTACGATATGGTTTCAAATATAGTCCCTTGCCACTTTTCCCAACAGCAATTGCTTCCATATGTCTATTGTGACGGCTTTTTTCAGCCAGTTCCTCTCTGCTGGTTTTAACATCATGTACAGCCTTGGCTATACCAGCTGCAGAGCCGGCTAAACTACCTAACGCCGATAATCCAGCAAAAATTGGTATTAAAGGTAGAATTCCACCAACTTTCGGAATTGGTATTATGCGAGGTGTACGGATATTGCGTTTCCCTCCAGCCGATCTCATGTGTCGTCGTGCAGCTTGAAGTGCTATTTGCATGACTTTCCGTGTATTCTTAGCTGCAAATCGCTTGCCATCAGCTTTACGTAAATCATCACGTACCTTGCGCACTATTCCAGCACCAAAAGCTATCTTTCTTAGGTTATTCTTGCTTTTGCTCTTCTTTTTAACTGTATTTTTTCTTTTTTTCGTACCAGATTTTGACTTAAATCCCATACCAAGACGTTGTTTTCCCTTCATTATAGTTGTAACCAACCACGCAGCGGCCTTTTCCCTCAAATTTGCGTCTTTGGATTTAACTCGATTCCATGCAGCGTGTTCAAGTTGATAGTCTGCTCTATGTCGAGCTACTAAATCATTCGTGTTTTGATCGTATGCAATATCGTGCTTCTTGCATGCAGCATCGAGTTTGTTTATTCCTGGATCACCTCGCGCTAGTCTTTTTTGTAATTTGGTACCTGGACCACAATACTGGTAACCACCTGGCAAATGAAGTTCAAATGGAAGCTTATTTATAAGGGAATTTACTAACCCCTTACCGGCCTTTAAAAAACGATGGTTTTTACTTGTGCGCTGCTTGACCGACGACATTTAAATAACAGTTGCAATGCGTACATCTATTTATATAGTCTTCAACCTTGCTACAATGCGTATTGTAAAGCAGAGACAGAAGTTTTCTATAGATAATTTGGATGAAAAAGTTGGATATGGATTACAAATTGAATCGCGTCATGGGCCACTACTTCCGTCAACTGTTCGTGGACTTCTAATCGGTCCGAGTAACTGTGGAAAGACGAATTTAATGATATCGCTGATTACTAACCCCGTTGGATTACGTTTTGCAAATATATACCTATATTCAAAGTCTTTAAATCAACCCAAGTATGAGTTCTTGCGTAACATATTAGCACCAATTAAGGGATTAGGATTTTACACCTTTAGTAATAATGCTGAAATAGTGCAACCATCTGACGCCAAACCCGATTCTATTTTTATATTCGATGATGTTATATGTGAAAAGCAAGACGTAATTCGCGCATTTTTCTCAATGGGCCGCCACAGAAATGTAGACTGTTTTTATCTGGCGCAAACATATTCTCGCGTGCCGAAACAGTTAGTGAGGGATAACAGTAATTTTATAGCGATGTTCAAACAGGACGATATGAATTTACATCACATTTTCTCGGACCACGTCTCACCAGACGTATCTTTTAAGCAATTTCAAGAAATGTGTGCAGAATGTTGGAAAGATAAATATGGGTTTCTGGTAATTGACAAGGATAGAGAAGTGAATGAGGGAAGATACAGGAAAGGACTTGATAGTTTCATATATCCATGAAGTACTGTAATTAACATTTCAATAGATCACCAGACAGCACCGGGTTTACATCGGTCAGTTTATATAGTGGAAATGATGATTAAACGTGATAGTGAAACAGATGGACACATGCTAGGGAAAATAAATCTGAAACGTCAGCTAGTTGAGGCTACTGATTCTGTACGTAAAAAATTTAATTCACTGAGGAGTAGAAATGTGGAGACCCAGCTATCGCTCGAGAGGTTGTATGAACCCATAACAAAACCTTTAAAAGTAATATCATCTGCCTCACTGGTAAAATCACATAACCAGGCATCACCAACACCGACACAAAAATCAACACAATCTCGAGATAATGTGAAAGCTAGTACCAGTACGTTTAAAGCGACACCAGAAACCAGTAGCGAAGATGGCGAGAATAGTGCAGCTGACGCATATTATATGGAAACACCACCAAGATCGTCGTTAATGAGTACCCCAGGCTCAGAAAGATCCATTGGCAGTGTAGAAGAGAAATGTGGCGTAATCAAACAACATCTAGAAAATGTAAAATCCGGCAACTATAAATATGACACTGTATACGGTGTTCGTCTAGACCCCCATACAGGCAAACTACACATGGGTAATGCCGAGGTGCGGTTTTCTAGTGGGGATATTACGTTGTGGTATGGTAATAAGTCTCTAGGAACGTATTCTGGCAGTCCTAAGTTGTACGATGTACTATTTTTAAAGTATCCATTAGTGCTACGCAGCGATGAAGTATCTCTTTTTGACGAGGAGTATCAAATATATGGCGAAATATTAAAAAAGACGAGAGCAGCATATAAACAATATGATATCAAAAAGGGTTTGAATAAAACTAAATGGAGGAAATTCAGTGATATTATAAAACCACTAACATCTTCTACAATAATGACGAGATCCAGAACTGGTTTGGGCTTTCCCCAAATGCCACTTCAGAAAATATACAATAGTGAAGGTGTCGACTATGTTTATTGGGATAAGCCGAAAGAGTTGGTAGATCGTCTACGTCTGCTGTATAGCTCAAAAATGGCAGGTAACAGTGGTGTTAATAATGAAATAATTAGTTTGTTGGAGGAAATGAGAGAAGAAAAAATAATCTATTAACAAAATTATAATGGGGAAGTATAATATACTGTGAAATGCTTAAATCAGATCAGATGTAATTAGAAATGCTACCTGGTCACAACACAATTGATAAATTTGGACGCAGAAGAGGCGGCGCTAATAAATCATTAGTCGTGCGCGGTCCACCAGGTCTTGGCTTTAAGCTCACTGCAGATAATCACTTCGATATTCAGAATAAACGTTTAAAGAACATTGGAGAACCGGTAGATAGTCAGGATGGTGTAACACGTAACTATGTTGAAGAGCGACTTACTACCTTCTTTGCAGACATCCGCAAGGCTATGGATGAGGCCACTAACTTAATTATTACAGCAATGGAAAAGTACGTTAATGGTCAAGTTTTGTTAGCTGTTGCTACTGCAAAAACTTATGTAAATGAGGAAATTCCGAAAAAAATAGATAAAGGAAATGTACGGGTTGTTGCAGAGATGAAAAAGTATATTAATGAACAAATACGAGCGAATATTGATAAGGAACATAAAACAGTGGAAAATTCAATTTCTCAGCAAGCTAGAGAGCTTCAGAAAATAATTGACAAAATTAATAAATTAGAAGAATTAACTTATTAGAAATTAGTCTATCGGCAAACATGTAACAGCTTAGTGTATTCTCTGCACACCCATTGGATCCAATAAGTTAACATGGAAATTAGTACTACAAAGAAGGCCGTTGTGCAGGAACTGCACAGGTTACCCCGAAAAAATTTTCGTAGAAGAAGAACAATTATCAAGGGCTATGGCGATTTATGGCAAATGGATTTGGCTGAAATGCAGCCATTTGCGAACCTTAATAAAGGTTATCGATATATCCTCGTAGTGATCGACTGCTATTCGAAATATGTGTGGACAAGACCCTTAAGAAATAAAACTGGTATAGAAATTACGAAGGGTATGAGGAGCATTTTGCAAAAATCGAACTACTCACCTAAGAATCTTCAAAGCGACCAGGGTACGGAATTTTACAACAAAAACTTTTCTACTTTAATGAAAAAGCATGCCATTAATCATTACTCTACATATAGTACGAAAAAGGCTGCAATTGTTGAGAGAGTGATACGAACATTAAAAAATTGGTTATATAAAGAATTCTCAGCTAGGGGTAAATACAAATGGCTCGATATTCTATCCAACATTACAAAAATGTACAACAATAAAATACATCGCACGATTGGTATGAAACCCGCTGACGTTAAACCAACCACACGTTTGGATGCGTATAATCACATTAGGATTGCTTTAAAACCGAAGTTTCACATTGGTGATGTAGTTCGAATAAGTGCATACAAAGGTGTATTTGAAAAAGGTTTTACAGTCAATTTTTCAACTGAACTTTTCAAAATTGTCAAAATCAATATAACTAACCCAACAACTTACCAGCTTGAAGATATGTATGGACAACCAATTAAAGGATGTTTTTATGAAATGGAGTTACAAAAAACTAAATATCCTGATATATATCTAGTGGAGAAGGTTTTGAAAAAAAAGAAAAACAAAATATTTGTCAAATGGCTTGGACTTTCCAAAGAACACAACTCTTGGATTGACAAAATGGATGTTGTATAATTTATAAAACTTTAAACCATGTAAAATATACATAATCAATTTATATATTTACTTATGTATCAGTAATAAGGAAATAAAATATGTATCTGACATTATTGTTTTATTTAAGCGTCCAAGATTGATTATTGAATTGCTTTATTTCACTGCAACATTATTTACATTTTATATTTCAGTAAGTTAACAGAAGGAAAAAAAAAACAATTAATTGAAATATGTTTTATTTGGAACAAAAATATGTGGAATATTCTAAATCTCAATATTTACAGAAAGCAAAAAAAATACAATAAAGAACGAACATCCTAATTAAATCCCCAGCCTCAAGAACTGGATTTCTTGACTTACACACCAGCATTTTCTGTAGTGACTCGTCAAAGTTGCATAAAAATGACCAACATGTTCGCATAATATTTTGTCTGTTCTGCATTTGCTGCATATATTATTCCAGCAATCATCCCCATACTTATCACAAGCTATACACCGCTGTCTTAATGGATAGTCCACGCTGCACATAAGACAAACATCTCTGTTTATTCCGAAATTTGTGCGAGTCAGCAGCTGGAGACACTTGCGGCATTGACGCTCACCTGAACGTCTTCCTCGAACCTCTTGGCATCTCTTAATTGGCACGGGATTCTCCTTTACACAATTTACACACAATCCAGTACATGAATTTATATATATCTTCGGCCAGGACACGTAACAATTATGACACACAATTTGGCCATCCGTACGAAATGGATATGCTGCAACGGTTGGTTTGGATTCCCACTCTTTTGGAAAAGGCATTTTAATACTTAACACTTTACAATATATAGATAGTATGAAAGCAAAATACTGACTAAGTTCCTCTTCTCGTTCATTCACATTTAAGTAGATGTTTAGGGTGCTGACGTCAGAGATGATATGACGTGACCGGCTACAAAGAGGATATAAACGAGGAGGTGACTCGATACAAGTCAGTTGATTTTCAACATTATAACCTACCCTACGTTTACGTTTACGCAAGTTCGTGTATATACAATGGCAGCTGTACCAAATTTCATGGCTGGTGTACCAGGATATGCCAATTTACAATTTTTGAGCTGGTTGGCGGAGTTCGACTTGGTCAACAATTTGTGGAGTGACGATGAAGGCGACGCAGATGTGGCAGCTGTAGAAGGTGGTGTCGAGGGGGAAGATGGCCCAGAGGTTGACGAAGAGGATGTTGTCGTAGGGCAATTAAATGATGATGAAGATACGGATGCAGACTCAGATGATGGCATCGTTGCGGATGCATTCAATGATGAGGATGTTTGTGAGAAGTACCTTCTAAGAGGGAACCCCAGGGATGAGTTATTCTGCACCACCAAGACGTTTGTGGCTATTGAAACAAGGGATGGTGCAGAATATCATATTTGCTATGGGTGTTATATAGCATACCAACAGCGCGTCAACCTCTCCTTACATCGACACGTCGACTACCACGCCACAACACGCCTGACGGATGGCGAAAGGGGTTATTGCAAATGTTGCAGAGATCCGCTGTACCAAATTAGGCCAGTGGAGATCTGCAATATTTGTAATAACCCCTTTCGCCATCCGTCAGGCGTGTTGTGGCTCAGCTCAAAAATTGTAAATTGGCATATCCTGGTACACCAGCCATGAAATTTGGTACAGCTGCCATTGTATATACACGAACTTGCGTAAACGTAAACGTAGGGTAGGTTATAATGTTGAAAATCAACTGACTTGTATCGAGTCACCTCCTCGTTTATATCCTCTTTGTAGCCGGTCACGTCATATCATCTCTGACGTCAGCACCCTAAACATCTACTTAAATGTGAATGAACGAGAAGAGGAACTTAGTCAGTATTTTGCTTTCATACTATCTATATATTGTAAAGTGTTAAGTATTAAAATGCCTTTTCCAAAAGAGTGGGAATCCAAACCAACCGTTGCAGCATATCCATTTCGTACGGATGGCCAAATTGTGTGTCATAATTGTTACGTGTCCTGGCCGAAGATATATATAAATTCATGTACTGGATTGTGTGTAAATTGTGTAAAGGAGAATCCCGTGCCAATTAAGAGATGCCAAGAGGTTCGAGGAAGACGTTCAGGTGAGCGTCAATGCCGCAAGTGTCTCCAGCTGCTGACTCGCACAAATTTCGGAATAAACAGAGATGTTTGTCTTATGTGCAGCGTGGACTATCCATTAAGACAGCGGTGTATAGCTTGTGATAAGTATGGGGATGATTGCTGGAATAATATATGCAGCAAATGCAGAACAGACAAAATATTATGCGAACATGTTGGTCATTTTTATGCAACTTTGACGAGTCACTACAGAAAATGCTGGTGTGTAAGTCAAGAAATCCAGTTCTTGAGGCTGGGGATTTAATTAGGATGTTCGTTCTTTATTGTATTTTTTTTGCTTTCTGTAAATATTGAGATTTAGAATATTCCACATATTTTTGTTCCAAATAAAACATATTTCAATTAATTGTTTTTTTTTTCCTTCTGTTAACTTACTGAAATATAAAATGTAAATAATGTTGCAGTGAAATAAAGCAATTCAATAATCAATCTTGGACGCTTAAATAAAACAATAATGTCAGATACATATTTTATTTCCTTATTACTGATACATAAGTAAATATATAAATTGATTATGTATATTTTACATGGTTTAAAGTTTTATAAATTATACAACATCCATTTTGTCAATCCAAGAGTTGTGTTCTTTGGAAAGTCCAAGCCATTTGACAAATATTTTGTTTTTCTTTTTTTTTCAAAACCTTCTCCACTAGATATATATCAGGATATTTAGTTTTTTGTAACTCCATTTCATAAAAACATCCTTTAATTGGTTGTCCATACATATCTTCAAGCTGGTAAGTTGTTGGGTTAGTTATATTGATTTTGACAATTTTGAAAAGTTCAGTTGAAAAATTGACTGTAAAACCTTTTTCAAATACACCTTTGTATGCACTTATTCGAACTACATCACCAATGTGAAACTTCGGTTTTAAAGCAATCCTAATGTGATTATACGCATCCAAACGTGTGGTTGGTTTAACGTCAGCGGGTTTCATACCAATCGTGCGATGTATTTTATTGTTGTACATTTTTGTAATGTTGGATAGAATATCGAGCCATTTGTATTTACCCCTAGCTGAGAATTCTTTATATAACCAATTTTTTAATGTTCGTATCACTCTCTCAACAATTGCAGCCTTTTTCGTACTATATGTAGAGTAATGATTAATGGCATGCTTTTTCATTAAAGTAGAAAAGTTTTTGTTGTAAAATTCCGTACCCTGGTCGCTTTGAAGATTCTTAGGTGAGTAGTTCGATTTTTGCAAAATGCTCCTCATACCCTTCGTAATTTCTATACCAGTTTTATTTCTTAAGGGTCTTGTCCACACATATTTCGAATAGCAGTCGATCACTACGAGGATATATCGATAACCTTTATTAAGGTTCGCAAATGGCTGCATTTCAGCCAAATCCATTTGCCATAAATCGCCATAGCCCTTGATAATTGTTCTTCTTCTACGAAAATTTTTTCGGGGTAACCTGTGCAGTTCCTGCACAACGGCCTTCTTTGTAGTACTAATTTCCATGTTAACTTATTGGATCCAATGGGTGTGCAGAGAATACACTAAGCTGTTACATGTTTGCCGATAGACTAATTTCTAATAAGTTAATTCTTCTAATTTATTAATTTTGTCAATTATTTTCTGAAGCTCTCTAGCTTGCTGAGAAATTGAATTTTCCACTGTTTTATGTTCCTTATCAATATTCGCTCGTATTTGTTCATTAATATACTTTTTCATCTCTGCAACAACCCGTACATTTCCTTTATCTATTTTTTTCGGAATTTCCTCATTTACATAAGTTTTTGCAGTAGCAACAGCTAACAAAACTTGACCATTAACGTACTTTTCCATTGCTGTAATAATTAAGTTAGTGGCCTCATCCATAGCCTTGCGGATGTCTGCAAAGAAGGTAGTAAGTCGCTCTTCAACATAGTTACGTGTTACACCATCCTGACTATCTACCGGTTCTCCAATGTTCTTTAAACGTTTATTCTGAATATCGAAGTGATTATCTGCAGTGAGCTTAAAGCCAAGACCTGGTGGACCGCGCACGACTAATGATTTATTAGCGCCGCCTCTTCTGCGTCCAAATTTATCAATTGTGTTGTGACCAGGTAGCATTTCTAATTACATCTGATCTGATTTAAGCATTTCACAGTATATTATACTTCCCCATTATAATTTTGTTAATAGATTATTTTTTCTTCTCTCATTTCCTCCAACAAACTAATTATTTCATTATTAACACCACTGTTACCTGCCATTTTTGAGCTATACAGCAGACGTAGACGATCTACCAACTCTTTCGGCTTATCCCAATAAACATAGTCGACACCTTCACTATTGTATATTTTCTGAAGTGGCATTTGGGGAAAGCCCAAACCAGTTCTGGATCTCGTCATTATTGTAGAAGATGTTAGTGGTTTTATAATATCACTGAATTTCCTCCATTTAGTTTTATTCAAACCCTTTTTGATATCATATTGTTTATATGCTGCTCTCGTCTTTTTTAATATTTCGCCATATATTTGATACTCCTCGTCAAAAAGAGATACTTCATCGCTGCGTAGCACTAATGGATACTTTAAAAATAGTACATCGTACAACTTAGGACTGCCAGAATACGTTCCTAGAGACTTATTACCATACCACAACGTAATATCCCCACTAGAAAACCGCACCTCGGCATTACCCATGTGTAGTTTGCCTGTATGGGGGTCTAGACGAACACCGTATACAGTGTCATATTTATAGTTGCCGGATTTTACATTTTCTAGATGTTGTTTGATTACGCCACATTTCTCTTCTACACTGCCAATGGATCTTTCTGAGCCTGGGGTACTCATTAACGACGATCTTGGTGGTGTTTCCATATAATATGCGTCAGCTGCACTATTCTCGCCATCTTCGCTACTGGTTTCTGGTGTCGCTTTAAACGTACTGGTACTAGCTTTCACATTATCTCGAGATTGTGTTGATTTTTGTGTCGGTGTTGGTGATGCCTGGTTATGTGATTTTACCAGTGAGGCAGATGATATTACTTTTAAAGGTTTTGTTATGGGTTCATACAACCTCTCGAGCGATAGCTGGGTATCCACATTTCTACTCCTCAGTGAATTAAATTTTTTACGTACAGAATCAGTAGCCTCAACTAGCTGACGTTTCAGATTTATTTTCCCTAGCATGTGTCCATCTGTTTCACTATCACGTTTAATCATCATTTCCACTATATAAACTGACCGATGTAAACCCGGTGCTGTCTGGTGATCTATTGAAATGTTAATTACAGTACTTCATGGATATATGAAACTATCAAGTCCTTTCCTGTATCTTCCCTCATTCACTTCTCTATCCTTGTCAATTACCAGAAACCCATATTTATCTTTCCAACATTCTGCACACATTTCTTGAAATTGCTTAAAAGATACGTCTGGTGAGACGTGGTCCGAGAAAATGTGATGTAAATTCATATCGTCCTGTTTGAACATCGCTATAAAATTACTGTTATCCCTCACTAACTGTTTCGGCACGCGAGAATATGTTTGCGCCAGATAAAAACAGTCTACATTTCTGTGGCGGCCCATTGAGAAAAATGCGCGAATTACGTCTTGCTTTTCACATATAACATCATCGAATATAAAAATAGAATCGGGTTTGGCGTCAGATGGTTGCACTATTTCAGCATTATTACTAAAGGTGTAAAATCCTAATCCCTTAATTGGTGCTAATATGTTACGCAAGAACTCATACTTGGGTTGATTTAAAGACTTTGAATATAGGTATATATTTGCAAAACGTAATCCAACGGGGTTAGTAATCAGCGATATCATTAAATTCGTCTTTCCACAGTTACTCGGACCGATTAGAAGTCCACGAACAGTTGACGGAAGTAGTGGCCCATGACGCGATTCAATTTGTAATCCATATCCAACTTTTTCATCCAAATTATCTATAGAAAACTTCTGTCTCTGCTTTACAATACGCATTGTAGCAAGGTTGAAGACTATATAAATAGATGTACGCATTGCAACTGTTATTTAAATGTCGTCGGTCAAGCAGCGCACAAGTAAAAACCATCGTTTTTTAAAGGCCGGTAAGGGGTTAGTAAATTCCCTTATAAATAAGCTTCCATTTGAACTTCATTTGCCAGGTGGTTACCAGTATTGTGGTCCAGGTACCAAATTACAAAAAAGACTAGCGCGAGGTGATCCAGGAATAAACAAACTCGATGCTGCATGCAAGAAGCACGATATTGCATACGATCAAAACACGAATGATTTAGTAGCTCGACATAGAGCAGACTATCAACTTGAACACGCTGCATGGAATCGAGTTAAATCCAAAGACGCAAATTTGAGGGAAAAGGCCGCTGCGTGGTTGGTTACAACTATAATGAAGGGAAAACAACGTCTTGGTATGGGATTTAAGTCAAAATCTGGTACGAAAAAAAGAAAAAATACAGTTAAAAAGAAGAGCAAAAGCAAGAATAACCTAAGAAAGATAGCTTTTGGTGCTGGAATAGTGCGCAAGGTACGTGATGATTTACGTAAAGCTGATGGCAAGCGATTTGCAGCTAAGAATACACGGAAAGTCATGCAAATAGCACTTCAAGCTGCACGACGACACATGAGATCGGCTGGAGGGAAACGCAATATCCGTACACCTCGCATAATACCAATTCCGAAAGTTGGTGGAATTCTACCTTTAATACCAATTTTTGCTGGATTATCGGCGTTAGGTAGTTTAGCCGGCTCTGCAGCTGGTATAGCCAAGGCTGTACATGATGTTAAAACCAGCAGAGAGGAACTGGCTGAAAAAAGCCGTCACAATAGACATATGGAAGCAATTGCTGTTGGGAAAAGTGGCAAGGGACTATATTTGAAACCATATCGTAAGGGATTGGGCCTCTATCTAAAACCACAAAATTCAAAAAACTACTAGACACTCTACCTCGAAAACCTCTCACTAACATCGATCTTAAATATTATGCTGAGAAGATGAAGGTGCCCTATTTTCGGGGTATATTTATGCGCGACACTTTACCAAATTCCGGACCACATCGCAATGAATCCGCCATCATAAATTTGGATACTATAGATGGCCCGGGAACACACTGGGTGGCATATAAAAAACGTGGTAGTTTGGTCACATATTTCGATAGTTTTGGCAATTTACCCCCACCAAGAGAATTAATTCTGTACTTGCGCAATGGTTCAACGTTTACGGATAAAATCTACTACAATTATGAGCGTCAACAAAATTTCAACACAGTGTGGTGTGGTCATTTGTGCTTAAAGTTTCTTTCTTCGAAAGTTAAATAAAACTCCCCAAATGGCATCTGTGACTCCATCGATGGATCGAGAGGCAATTAAACGGATGGGCCACTCATTGATTGCTTTCTCTAGACTACGCAGCTTGTTGAAGATGAGTAAAGAGCAACTTTCAGATATGCCTAAAGAAGTAATGATTGCATGCGCCCCTTATGAAATTGCGTTAGTGTGGGAGAAATTACCCAAACATCTTCAGGATGACATTGATATTTTAAAATACCAGTACTGTCAAGAACATTATTCTCTTGAAGACGAAAATAATGTTGATGTTAACGATGGTCCGTCCCCTCGAAAAATATTTTGCTGCTACTGTAAAGTGGACGGAGTGAACGTGGCGTCAAATAATGATATAAATCTATCTCCATCACCGCCCAAGAAAAGAAAATTAATACACAACTACTGCTGCAAATCGCAATAAAGGCATGCACAATCTCCAAAAACATCAGTCATGTCACGCACTTTCACTTTATCAAGCCGCTCAAGCGTGCTCAGTGCAGAGTTTTATCCCCCGATTGAACTAGATATGGGCTGTCGATACGGTCTGGGATTAACCGGATTTTATTCATACAATTCTATATTTAATATAGACGAGACAAACAATGGTTTTTGCTATAGGACTTCACCGAAAGTAGCTCTCACATTTATCCACATACCGTACGGAGTCTATGAAATTGATGAAATATATAATGCAATACTGAAAGCTATGCCAACGAACAAAAATGAAGAAAAAGAAAAATTATTTCAACTGCGAGCAAACAACAACACAATGAAATGTGAGATAAGATCAAAATATGGAATTGACTTTACACAAGCAAACTCTATTGGTAGTCTGTTGGGATTTGAACCGACATATTTAGCACCAAACAAGACTCACGAGTCGACACTCCCTATCGATATAATGAAAGTAAGAATGATACGTGTAGATTGCAACATTATTTCCGGAGCGTATCTGAATGCCATTAAATCCCATACAATGTTCGAATTTGACATAAATGTTGAACCTGGTTACAAACTTACCAGGGAGCCGGCCAACATCATATATTTGCCTGTTACACCGGAAGGGCGTCAGTTTATCGACAACATTACTCTGCACATATTGGATGACAATGGAGATTTAATTAATTTTCGAGGTGAGAAGATTATTGTGAAGCTAGAATTAAAACAGTTTTAATATTGTAATAAGTACAATGGGTTTCCGATATAATCAACAACGGCTAGCACATCACCAATATAATGTAATCAGTCCTAAAAAGAAGAATGAGAGTGGAAATCGATTCATTCAACGTGTGCATCTTAAACGGTCAAGACATAAATTATCAGCTAAGGACCGCGCATTTCTTCTATCCATTGGTTTAAAACTGAGACAAAATTAAATAATCATGGTGGCTATTACATCTAGTGAAAAACTTGAGGTGTTCGGCGAGCCAGTATTTGATCAGTCACTTGTAAGTTTACATGAACATACATATAAACCGTATGGCTCACCATACTACAGAAACTCTGATGAAATACGCATTCCTGTCAATTTTCAAGACCTCATACTGGATATTGCAGACAGTTACATTTATATAGAAGGAAACTTTACTCCTAACGACGCTACCAAGAGCTGTTATTTATCTAATAATGCACTAGCTTTTCTGTTCGAGGAAATCAGATATGAAATGGGTGGTGAGCAAGTGGCTGTCGTTAGGAAACCTGGTATCACTACCACAATGAAGACTATGGTATCATATGGACAAACACATTTGCGATCACTACTAACTGCAGGTTGGGGTCTCAACGAACAGAAGCAAGATATTTTAGATAATGTCAGTCATGTTTTCAGTGGTAAGCTACCTCTTAAATTCCTCATGGGATTTGCAGAAGATTACATCAAAGGAATTTTGAATGCAAAGCAGGAATTAATTTTGATTATAGCACGATCCTTCAAAGACTCTTACATTGGTGAGGTTGATGCACAGTTAGAAATTACCAAAATTGAATGGAAGATAAAACATATTGTGCCTGAAGATAAACAGAAACTTAAATTATTAAACAGAATTAATAAGAGTAGTAATAACGCTAGAGTTAAGATGGCTTACCGTATGTGGGATCTCTATGAATTACCTACTTTGCGTGATACTGCTTCTGACATATGGGCTGTTAAAACTACCAGCAGTCTTGAGAGACCTCGATACATTATTATCGGATTTCAAAATAATGGCAATTCCAATGATAGAACCAAGGACTCCACAAAGTTTATACATGCAGATATTAATAATATTCGACTCTATCTAAACTCTGAAGTATTTCCATATGAGCGTTGGAATTTAGATTTTGATAAGAAATTGGACTCTGCAGCTTACTATGCCTATGAGAACTTCCAGCGCAGTTATTATGATAAAGATATGAGTGAACCTATGATGGATCTTGCAGAATTCAGAAAATCTCCATTATTTGTCATAGATTGCTCCCACCAACCGGATGCAATGAAATCATCCACAGTCGACATAAAAATAGAATTTGAAACTCGAAAGACAAAGTTCCCCGAACAAACCCGAGTGTATGCACTTATTCTACATGATACTTATTTAAGCTACAGTGCATTGGATGGTTCAGTTCAAAGCGGTTTTCTTGCTGCAAAGTAAAAAATATTTATTATGGCGCAATCAAGTTATACAGCTCCTATGCTGATAGTTGACTTACAAGGTTTTCAATGTAAAAACAGTGAATTTATAGTAAAAGAATTGGCTGCTGTATGCTGTAATACTGAACAACAAGCACATTACTTTTTCAAACCACCGCATGCATTCTCATCACTTGCGCATGACAAGAAGGTACAATACCAATGGTTGGAGAAAAATTACCATGGTTTAAAATGGAGCCACGGATACATTCAACTGACAGAATTACCATTGATACTTCAGCGACTTTGCCAGAATGCAGTTAATAATTATCAATGTCAATCACTATTAGAGGATGTCGTAATTGTATGCAAAGGCAGAATGAAGAGGAATTTTCTACTTCAACATCTAAGAAGGAATAAGATTATAGACTTAGATGACTATTTGCCCCTTCTACCCAGCCTTAAATTATTGAACACACCAAAATGTCTAGAACATTTTCAGTATAATAATATCAGTCATTGTGCTCTTGCAAACGCTCATTTTCTTAATAGAAGTATTATAGATTTAAATATAAAATTACAATGAGACTGTTTAAGCGTAAGGTATATTTTTCTAGATATGTAATAAGAATAGGTATATTCTTTTTAGATATGTAATAGAAATAGGTAATAAAATAAATGTAATCTTTTAACTTGGTTTTTTATTTATTTAACATCATGATATAATCCTAATAAAATAAATATCAATAAGATATTATACTATGTATTACACAATTATTTATTTGCAACAATGTAACTTAAAATAAATATTATTTATCTTCATCATCAAGCTGATATTTTTCAATAATCCCCACTGGTAGGTACTTCACTATCTCATACAGGAAACGTTTTAATTTCCTTCTAACCATATGCTCACAGAACTCATCCAAACTTAAAAAGCCTCGACAATATCTGTCACATAAATTTGCTCCAGTTTCATATGCATTACATTCTTCTTCAACACGTTGAGCTTCGTCAGCATCTGAGAAGACATTTATATCATAGACTATTGAATGCTGCGAATCTCTCCTTAAGTCCCATAGTTCACAGGACAACCTTTCGATGGCTGATTTAATGTCTTCTGCCTTCACCCATCGTTGAGCTGAATATTGCATCCACATATTTTGTTGGTAATGGTTAAACTGAAAGCAAACACATTTGTTAAAAAATGCATATAAGAACTCTAAATTATTCACTTACTTAAGTAAGTTGTAAGCGCAGTTTAAAACTGATGGAGTTATATTGTGAAAATCAAGTTATTACCATTAACCAAAATAATAACGCCCCTGTATTTTCAAACGAGATAGCAATATTACGTTTTATAGTACTCCTACCATTCTTTCTAACTGTATTTTATTATCTAGTAGAAAATTAAAACTAAATTAAAAAAACTAATACAATTATTGTTTCTAAATTAATCGCCAAAACGTATCATTGGACTGGATTTTGCACCGACATACGTTGGAGGGCGCTGACCTAAATATGTCAATGCGTATTTACCACCAGATGAATTAATCTGATTGATTACATCCTCACTTATATTTTCTACAACTCGTTTGGGTAAAAATGATTTAAAAGTTGTTATTGTACTTTCCTCAAACAAATTTACGATGATTGATTTTCCAAACCGCGTATTGACCACTGACATTTTCTTTATGACATAGGCTTTGTCTTTAATTAATGATGAAATAGGCTTTTGCTCCAAAACCTCAGTACTTTCACTAATCATTGCATTAAGTGCTAATAAATCTAATTCCGAAATTTCCATAGTTAAAATGGGATGTGTACAGTGAAAGAATCGCAAAAAGTAATATAAAAATATTGCTCACTTGAAATAATTGAGGTGGTTGCACTACACTCACTTGCTAACTCTTGAGTATCAGAGATAGATTTGCGTTTTGTGATACTGTCACAGGTCCTTTATAGTGATAGATCAACCCCACCACAATAATTTTCCCCACCACATTATTTACATCCCTAAATATCTACACGTCAGTTAATAACCACTAATTACCTCCCACCCCAGTAATTACCCCCACCACACTAATAACCCCCACCACGCGAATTGCCCCCACCACACTAATTACCCCCGCCACGCGAATTACCCCCACCACACTAATTACCCCCCCCCACTCGAATTACCCCCCACCACACTAATTGCCCCCCACCACACTAATTACCCCCCACCTATGACGTCACGAAAAGTGGTGGGGGGAGGCCCAGCTCCGGTATAAACACTCTACTAACACATACCAGTGTATAACTTATAAACTATTTGCTATCAATTTTCATAGCCATAAAACATTTTACATAAAATTTATAAATATTATGTCATTTCAGGAGTGCCTAAGCATCATTTGCTGGAACTATTGCTAATTTCCAAAATATCCTAAAACCAACTGACAGAAAACGATCAATGGACATTTGTTCTTAAATACAACAAGAAAAACTTCAAAGAACATCTTTATTTTGGAACAAATTAACATATTTGTCAAGATTTTACATTTCCCTTGACCTAATTTTGCATTTCCTATTGTTACCAATGCCTGTAGTTTGAGGCTGTAGCATTTTATTTGATCATAAGGTGAGTCTCTTTCACTTTTGTAAAGTTTTATTTATAGAAGATGCACTAATTTGTTAGAATTGGGTAGATTCTCAGTTCTCAGGACTGTTTACGCTACTCAAAATATGAAATTACTTTATAACAAATTTTTCATAATGTTCATGTTAGCTATCTTGTTTATAGCTTTCCTAAGACTAAATTTAACATATTTGTGTACAACAAAGTTAATGGATTCAAATACTAACAATAAATTTGTTCCTTTTTTAGGTTTTACATTGTCTTTGATACCTGTTGTGACCCTGTATTTTGGATCTGTATCATTAAATTTGCTCACAAGGTGAGTCTTTTACACTTTTATAAAGTTTCATTTATAGACGATGCACTATATTGTTAGAATTGGGTAGATTCTCAGTTCTCGGGACTGTTTACGCTACTCAAATTATAAATGTAGCTTGTAGCACTTTTCTCACAGTGTTTATGTTAGCTATCTTATTTATAGCCTTTCTTATGACTAAATTTAACATAATTATTTATAACAGAGTTTATAACTTATTAATAACAATAAATATTTCCCTTCTTTAGGTTTTTCCATTGGTTTTGGTACCTGTTATGCACCTGTGATTTGGATCTAGCTACCATGCTATACACAAAGGTTCATCCAAAACTTAATTTTGTATCAACGATGCTTTTTAACTTAACAATAACAAATTAACATTTATTTACCACACGGTAGGTACTTTTAATAAAATTAATCAAGGTTATATCATATCCAATAATTTTTATTTAATAAAGTATTTCCATTGACATTATGCCTTCACAGAGCTCAATATTCACCATTTCAGCTCTATAGTTTGTCTCAAAGTTATATATAATCATTTCTAGTTACTTTTACCATTCTATTTTGCATTCTTACATAATTTTATACTTCAGTACTCAGTTCACTAAACGTGTAAGGTTTTGGTCATCGCAATATATTGTTCTATATTCTTAATCTATTTGTATTTTCGTATGTTCGAATTCACTTCTTGAAAGTAAATTGAAATGATTTTACTGGACGCCAAACAGTTTCTTAAAAGCTGTTAAAAGTATAGGCTATACAACACCATTAGCATGACTATCTATAATCCATAGAATGACTCTTACTCAAGGTTCAACGAAGTCGGTTCAATAAATGCTCATCGATCAAGATAACAATCAAAATAAATCAAACTCAATATTGAACGAACAAAGTATTAATTTATTAACAAATTTGAACTTGGATTGTAATTAACAAATTTAAATAACAAAATCTAATTCAACTAAAACTGATAAACATGGCCTTCTATTTAATATAAAATATGTAGGTACCATGGATTTGTGATATTATAAAGCTTTACCTTGTCTAGGTTTCTTTCGACTCGAGTAACGTTAAATTATAACCTCTAACTGGTTATTATAATCCTTGATATATTATGTCACTTGACTGACTTTATAACGTCTCAAGGTTTCTTCTTCTTCTTATTTACTGGATTGACGTTTGTTCATAACCTCCAAATTATTTTCAAAATTTCCTTGAAATATTTCTTCTATCACTTGATTGACGTTTGAATTTCTTCACCATAAAAATTTGCTAACTGGATTAACAAATACTTCCCTCTTCTAAATCTGCTTTCAGGATAATATTCTTCGTAATACTTTCAAAGTTTACTCACTTCTTATATTTAATATACTTTTTCATTTTTTTCTTGATATCAATATATCTGGATTGTAATATTCTAACCTTCAAATTATTCACCACTTTTCATTTATTATAAATTTATTTATTATTCTTCGATGAATATTTTTCGCTGCTCGCTGTTCAGCGGTCGACAATTAACTGATTTTTAATATAAAGTCGTTTAATTGGGTTAAATTGCAATGTTTCAATTGTTTTTTTTTATTTTGATCTATTTCAAAATTTAATTTTAATTTAAATTTTAAACTATTCAGTTTTGTTTGTTCTTTATATTAATTGAATACTGTTTCTAATTCTTTAATTTTCCTGATGAATTTCTTATTCTACTTTTCAGGATTAAGTGAATAATTGTAATTACTCGAAATATATTGACATATTACATGTACTCTTTAAAATCTACTTATAACTACAATTAACAATTCCAAACTCAATTAAATACTATTTCATACATTTAGATTAATAGCAATCATAAACACAAAATAATAGTAGCTAAAAATATACTGCAGTGTTTCAAACTGACAGAATATTAGTATAATAAACTAAAACAAGAAATTGATACTCCACATCATACTATTAATCCTTTCTTTCTGCATGATGTGAAATATCATTCACAAAACACCTTCATGCAATATTTGAAAATATCTGAAAACTTAAAATGTCATTCGGTGTTTTGTAATCTATGGACTTACTATTTCTGAAGTAGGTACTCACGCTGCAATGCAACTACTGGTAATTGTCTTTAATTTAATATTCATTTTGTGTAGATTTAAAATGTTTCTACACAATTTAAGATTTTCAGCCCTTAGTTTTGACATGACACGATATATATATATATGAGGTGTTGACGTGCTTCCGGGTGTTTTCCCGTGTAGATGGTAGGCTCCTGTTGGAACCGTGATTGTCTGAACGACGTTTCGGCGGAATCTCATCTGCCATCTTTAGGTTCTAGCTGAAAGCTGCCTGCTGTTGTTGCTGCTGCTACTGCTACTGCTGCTCCTCGTTGCTCGAACTGAACTGAACTGAACAGTTCAGTTCGAGCAACGAGGAGCAGCAGTAGCAGCAGCAGCAGCAGCAGCAGTAGCAGCAGCAACAGCAGCAGCAGGCAGCTTTCAGCTAGAACCTGAAGATGGCAGATGAGATTCCGCCGAAACGTCGTTCAGACAAGCACGGTTCCAACAGGAGCCTACCAACTACACGGGAAAACACCCGGAAGCACGTCAACACCTCATTTAATACCCGTGAAAACCTAAGAAACAACATATATATACATATACATTTTTTTTTTCCGTTACCGGTTGCTGGACAGTCTTCCCGTGGCCTCCGATGGCAATCACACTGGAAGAGCGCCAGCTATTACCCGTGGCCACTCCCTACTTCCTGCAGGGTTAGCGACCATCGGTTCCAAAATCGATTGCCCTAAGTAAACGAAGGGGCCCTAAGATGACCGCTTTTTGCATTTGAACTGCCAACCACTCGGCTGATTTACGGCAGGCCGGAATGGTCTTTAGTTCTGAGAGCAACGTGGGCTTCATTCCTCCGAGTACACCGATAATGAGGACGACCATCTTGACAGAGTATCCTGAGTATAGCACTCGGAGCTCATACCGGAGATCTCGATACTTTGTCCGCTTTTCCTCCTCCTTCAAGGTGATATTTCTCTCCGCGGGCGCGGAGAACTCGATGACATATATCACCTTGCTTTCGTGGTCGAGGAGTACTATGTCAGGCTTATTGGCTTGGATTTGCCTGACTGTCGGGAACGAGTAATTCCAATATATTCGGCATTTCTCGTTCTCGACTACGGACTCAATATCTCCGGGGATATAAGACAGCACTGGCGTTTGGTCTATCTCATACGAGTGCCGTAAATGATAATACAGCACCCTTAATGCCGCGTTGTGTCTGTGGATGTAGGCCGAACTCGCATTCACGGGACACGCGGATAGCAAATGCGTGAGCGATTCCGGCGCCTGACGGCAGATCCTGCAATTAGTGTCAGGGACCTCTACACCCATAACGTGACTTCGATAGACCAAGGTGTTTATTACACCATCTTGACAGGCCACAATAAATCCCTCGGTCTCTGACTTAAGCCCAGCTGACCTTAAGAAGGCGAAGGTCAGTTTTGTCGATAAACCCAGTGCTTCTATGTTATTGTAGAATACACCGTGCAAGGGTTTATCAACATGCTGCCGGAACATATTCCTCTGCTCAGCAGCTTTAATCTGGGCTATCAGACGATTTGGTGGAAGCTCAGTTACTGATTCTGCGTCAGCACCTCGCCGACCTCCTCGTCTGAAGTCAAATACCAGACCGAGTTCATCTGCGGCCCGTTTAGCTGCCTTGAATAATCCTGCCCCCACCCCCGCTATCTCGTGATCTCTCACAAACAGCAGGAGTGGGTCGGAGCTCCTAAGGATGTCACATGCCATACTCATTAACACTCTGCCATGCATGCACTCCAGCTCAAGAGTCCTCGGCCTCCTCGTTGTCGTGGGAGGTACACCCGAGGAACGGACGATCTCGGATGAATGCTACCATGAATGTGCATCATCTTGCGAGTTTCTCTGTCTAATTGGTGCAGCTCATCTCTGTTCAACTTGACTGCTCCGAAGGAGTAGAGCAGAATCGGAACGGCAAGCATATTCGTTGCAGACACCTTGTTCTTCCCCGACAGTTTGGACGACCAAATTTGTCGGAGCCGGTGTCTGTACTTGCCACGGAGAGACTTTAATCTGTTTTACATCTTGGATATGGTGTTGCTGTACACCCAGATATGTATAGGTCTCTCCGGCATCCAGATGTCTTAGGATGCTTCCGTCTGCGAGCTTGTCCAACCCAAACTCCATTCCAATTGCCCGCGTGTACTCTTGAACCACCCTCAGAGCGTTCTTGAGTTCGCGCTCTCCGGAGGCATACAGTTTGAGGTCATCCATATAAAATAGATGAGTGACCTTGTGCCTCCGGCTATTCGGTGGCCCACATTGATACCTACGGGTTTGGCGGAGACCAGCAGATAACGGTAGCAGAGAGATGCAGAACAGGGGAGGACTCAGGGAGTCACCCTGGAACACTCCTCTCCTGAATGTGACCAGCTCTGTCGAAACCCGCTGAGCACCTGAAGTAATGGTGAAGCGGGTTTTCCAGAGGGGCATCAGCTGTTCAATGCATCTCACTAGTGGTGGTGGGACCGCAAGGCATTGGAGCAAGTATAATAATAGCTCATGGGATGTTGTATCAAATGCCTTACGGTAATCCACCCAAGCTATTGATAGGTTCCGCAAGTGTTGCACAGTCCTGTGTGACACAGCGGTCTATCAAGAGGTTTTCTTTACAACCTGCCACACCTTTCTTACCACCTCGCTGCTCGTGTATCTGTTGGAAGACCGGATCAACTAACCTCTTTGTCCTGTCGTACAAGATGCGAGTAAACAGCTTGTAGCAGGTATTAAGGCAAGTGATCGGCCTATAATTCTTTGGGTTAGAGAGATCACCCTTTTTGGGGATTAGCACACTTCGTCCTTCCACCAACCAGCTCGGAATCGGCTGCCCCTCGTTCAGTCATGAGTTGAATACTCTGGCCAAACGACGATGGGTGGATGGAAAACTTTTCCACCACCAGTTGTTTATGCCATCTGGACCAGGGGCAGCGAAGTTCTTAGTACCAACAAGAGCTTGTTGGACTTCTTCCGTGCTAATCGGCGGGCACACTTCTACTGGATCATTAATGTGTCTGCGACACAGATCTTCGAAGTGTGCTATTACCGGAGTGCTGGGGTCGAATGGACTCGCTGTCTCGTAGATTTCCTTCCAGAAGGCTTCAACGGCTTCAATCGTCGGCGGATTTTCGACAACACGCTGTGGCTCTTGGAACAGGCGAGAGGGATTTGTCTGAAACAGTTTGTTCTGCTCCATACTCCTTGCTCGCCTGACCAAAGTTTTCCTTTTTGCCATTAGCACTCGAACCCTGTCCAGACAGTGCTGCTTTATGGTCTGAAGCACCGTCAGATTTAGAGTGTGGTGTTGGCGTCTGTTACCGTGCGACATAAAGTCCACCACACTCTGGATTCGAGAAGCATGTTGTCTCGCCGACTTAATTTTGGCCTCGATCTTTTGTACTCGCCGCTTGATCTTCTCGACCCCCTCTGACGCACTACGACGTTGTCGTGGGGCGAGTTGACCAGCGGCTTCGTACACAGCCCAATTGAGCTGCCAAATGTTGGCCTCTTCTGGAAGTTCGTCATCGATCACTGAATCCATTCTTGCCAGATCTGCTGGCTTTGGGTTAACTCTTATATTTAAGTTAACCGTCGTCCTCAAGTCGACATCGGCGTACTCCAAGAGATGTTCTTCGTCAGGCTGTAGTAGCCGCGGCGGTTGTGCGGCTGGTGCTGTTCCAAGCTGACGCAGTGTCCTAGCATAGCCCGTCCTGCGCAGGAAGAATACTTGATTTCTCAATACCTGTTGTGAGAAGGCGCGATACTCTGGGTGCATATCTCACCACAACTGGTGTAGTCGCGCCATGTATCCTCTGCGCGCAGGTTCGCCACTCTCATAGCAGTCCAGCAGGTCATCTCTTAGTTCCTCCGTCCACCTAAGGCGTCCATGTCCCTCCAAGTCGTCATCAATGAGACGGTCCGGTAAGGCCCCTTCCATCTGTCTCTGACCTCTATCCGGTTGGGGTCGATTGTGAGAGGCCTGTCCTCCGTTGTCGAAAACCACAAAAATCCCCTGGATGGTTAGTCCAGAGGACCCCCAGCCGACATTCGCCAGAGAAAGTTACCCCTCCCTGCCCAGGATGCACCACGTGGAGGTTGCCGGCCAGTTTGCATATATATATATATATATATATATATATATATATATATATATATATATATATATATATATATATATATATATATACATATATATATATTGTTCTATATTCTGATATCTATTTTATATTTTTATACGTTCGAATTTTACTTCTTAAAAGTAAATTGAAATGAGTTTACTGGGCGCCAAACAGTTTCTTAAAAGCTGTTAATATTATAGACTATAGAACACCATTAGCATGACTATCTACAATCTATAGAATGACTCTTACTCAAGGTCCAACGAAGTCGGTTCAATAAATGCTCATCGATCAAGATAACAATCTAAATACATCAAACTCAGTATTGAACGAACAAAGTATTAATTTATTAACAAATTTGAACTTGGGATGTAATTAACAAATTTAAATAACAAAATCTAAGTTAACTAAAATGATAAATATGGCCTTTATTTAAAATAAATATGTACCATGGATTTCTGATATTGTAAAGCTTTACCTTGTCTTTCTTTCGACTCGAGTAATGTTATATTATAACCTCTAACTGGTTATTATGATCCTTGAAATATTATGTCACTTGACTGACTTTTTAACCTCTCAAGGCTTCTTCTTCTTCTTTACTGGATTGACGTTTGTTTCTAACCTCCAATTTATTTTCAAGATTTCCTTGAAGTATTTCTATCACTTGCTTGACGTTTGAAATTTCTTCACCATATAAATTTGCTAACTGGATTAACAAATACTTCCCTCTTCTAAATCTGCTTTCCGGATAATCTACTTAGTAATACTTTCAAAGTATATTCACTTCTTATATTTAATCAACTTTTACAATTTATTCTTGATATCAATATATCTGGATTGTAATTTTCTAACCTTCAATTTATTCTCCACTTTTCTTTAATTTTCAATTTATTAATTATTCGTGGATGAATATTTTTCGCAGCTCGCTGTTCAGCGGTGTATGATCAACTGATTTGTTATTTTTAGTCGTTTCATTGGGTTAATTTCCAATATTTCAATTGTTTTTTTCTATTTTGATCTAATATTTCAAAATTTAATTTTAATTTAAAACTTAAACTATTCAGTTTTGTTTGTTCTTTACATTAATTGAATACTGTTTTTAATTCTTTAATTTTCCTGATGAATTTCTTATTCTACTTTTCAGGATTAAGTGAATAATTGTAATTACTCGAAATATATTGACATATTACATATACTTTCTTAAAATCTACTTATAACTACAATTAACAATTCCAATCTCAAATAAATACTAATTCATACATTTAGATGAATAGCAATGATAAACACAAAATGCTAGTAGCTAAAAACGTACTGCAGTTTTTTATACTGACAGAATACTGATATTATAAAATAAAACAAGAAATTGATACGCCAACAAACATTTAACATCATACTATTAGTCCTTTCTTTCTGCATGATGTGAAATATCATTTACAAAACACCTTTCTGCAATGACATTTGGAAATATCTGAAAACTTAAAATGTCATTCAGTGTTTTGTAATATATGGACTTACTATTTCTAAAATATTCACGCTGCAATGTCACTACTGTTAATAGTCTTTCATTCAATATTCATTTTGTGTAGATTTACAGTGTTTCTACACAAAATATGATTTTCAGTTTTGACATGCATGTCAGATTTTATAAAATTTACTTTTTGTTTTCCAATTTCATTCTAAATCATTTTAAATGAGATTGTGATTCTCTATAAGTTCATGTTTTATTATATACTATTTCGAATAACCTTGTTAAACTAAAATAACTCCATTTTATGTTTATTTAAATATTTTGTTCGTATTCAATATCAAGTTTCATTCTCTGCATCCTACTCGCTGAGAATAAGTGAACTTGAATCAATTAAATAAACCACAGATATTCCTGCTTCTGTATGATCCGTTAAAGTAAAACTGTTATGATTAATTTCTAAAATACATACAAGTTTGTGAATTTTATTTATGATTTCAAACACGATATTTAGGTAGTGTTCCACAGTGTGGATATACAGCAATATATATATATATATATATATATATATATATATATATATATATATATATATATATATATATATATATATATATATATATATATATATATATATATATATATATATATATATATATATATCTATTTCTCGGAAACCCCACTTTTCTTTTACTTCCGTAAGTAAAAACAAGATAAATATAATTTAATGTCTCACGTCACTACGAAAATACATAGACAAAGAACTGTCATGGTTGACGGCCAAAAAAGTTTTGAGAACGGAAGTAGACTTTTCCAAAACGTTAACTACCTATAGCTTTCATTTTCAGTTTTTAGTTTATTACATTGTTCTAGTTCATATATTTTTAGGTGTGAGACTTTTTGAAACAGCCAAGTATTCAAGAACCAACCTCTGTCTGACCCGTTTGGCGCAGAGGGTTTCTCATTAAAATTTTTAAATATTTTTCAGTGGCAAAATACCCAATAAAAAGTAAGAAAATCTGAATAGGCCACAAATAAACAATTACAGGCAATAAAAGGTTTACAGCATTTTCAAATATATTTTCGCCTTGAAGTTGTAGATCTCCCTGCACGTTCTTGAAATAATTTATAAATTGTTGTCTTTTTAACATGTGAATGCTATGCTTGACAAGTGGTAATACTTCCCACAACTTGTAGATTGATTCATAACCCAAGTAAACGAATGAGTTATTCTTTAAAATTTTTGCAACTTTGGAATTGGGGAATTGTTCAAATTGAATAGAGAAATTACCAGCGTTTATTGGTTACGTTTTATCGTTGGTGTATATAAAATTATTAACAATTTTTCGAAATGTCCGAAAATGATTCCACTCGTTTTTGGTAAAAATTATTTCACCATTTGTATATCCACTTAGTTTTACACATGAGGTATAACAGAAGTCAATTGATAATCCCGTTGACATATATTTGCTTCTCGATTTATTTAGTTTATGTCTTCTTTCACCAAGTATCACTAAATCATTTTAAGGTGCTGAAGGTAAATTATTAAATAAATCGAATTTCAGTTCAGGCAAGACTACGGTTTTCGACCATCTTCAATAGTTAAAATTTAACTGTTTCACAAAATACTATTAACACATGAATACTAATGACAATCTTGATGGTGTTAAATGTATTTATATAATAAAAACTAATTTGATTGGGAGGTGCTTGGTATTTGAACTCTCTAGATGTATTTTAAGATCAGAGCAGTTAATGTGTGTCTGTAACAGAAGTATATAACAGCACCACACCTCCCATCCCATTTAGAATTGTGTTGGGTTCACCTCCTACCCATCGATAAATCACATTAGGAGGAATGCTATTGGACCATTTGCGTTCGAGGTGAACGATACTTATCACCTTCCATTGACCAATCACATTAGGGTTGATCCCTTCCCATCTATCAAGCACGTTCGAGGTGGGCATGGTTTACCCCATCCGATTGACCAATCAAGTTAGGGCGGTGAGCGTAGCTGATCCCTTCCCATTGACCAATCATATTAGGGTGGGGCGTGGCTCATCCTCCCCTCCCATCGACCAATTACGTTAGAGTGGGTGCGGCTTATCCCCTCCCATTAAGCAATCACGTTAGGGTGGGCGGGGTGTATCCCCTCCTATCGACCAATAACGTTTAGGGTGGGGTAAAGAGTAGGGGTACACAGGGAGGCATGGAGGGGGGTACATGCCGCTTCTCATTCTTTACCTACTTAAGCTGGCTTCAGAGACCTTCGACGTGTAGCCAGCGACACTAGAAGAACCAATAGCGTGGCCACAAAAATCTACGTCACGTACTCCCCAACTTTCGTTGAGCGGCAGCAATACTGTCGCCGTGAAGTTGGAACTTGCCAACTACACCGAAGTGTCGCTGATTTGTTGAGGTTATGTTGTCAATAGTGACGTTTTGTTGACTTTTTTATTATTATAAAAATTGAGTGCAATGTCTAATTTAAACCCCATTGTGTATCTAAATATTCATTTCATTAGTATAGAAATGTATTTATTTTAACTAACCGTCTTTTTTGTCTTTTCAAACTAGCGACCTGTCTTTTTCTCCGCCACCAGTAGAACGAAACAAACATCAAAAGTACGTTTGTTTTTGAGATTTTTCCCTGAAAAATTATTAAAAAAATATTGTAGGTTAGGTTGTCAAATGTTAACAGAATCCGGCTCCGGTGTAGCCAGCGACATTTCCATAAACAACTGGGAGTAGAGGGGGAAGTGTCGCTGGTCACACGCAGAAGGTCTCTGAAGCCGCCTTTAGGCCAAATTATTTGTTTATATAAGTATGAACACATCGATACAAAATAACTCTTTCGGTTTGAAAATGAATACATAAGTCATCAAAATATGACAGTTGAAAATTTTCTGAGGACGACAATATATTAAATAGTTACTAGACTTACTACTTAAGTGTTGGTACCTGTTTGTAGATCACGCGATGAACATGATGGAGCGACACGAGGCAAAGTCAAACGAACACCATTTGGCGGAAACGATATTTGCCAGAACAAAGGAATCACACCTTTAAAATTGAAGATCAACTTTACACAAATTCGACGTACTGTTTTTACTACTATATTTAGTTTAACATAAGGGAACATACAAATTTCACATCGAAACAGCAATTATTATAACAAATTCACAATCTTGATACTCTCATATTTCATACTTGAATATTATTCAATTCCAGTACCACTCATTTTACTGTACTGAACATAAGAACTTTAACCATTTAGCACCTAATAACTTATTAACTTTAGTCTAGCGTTTTATGACTAAAAATTCCAGGTTTTATTTCCTAGCATTATACCATTTTCAGGTTGACTTTTTACATTGACTATTCGTATTCATGGCATGTCGTTTTATAATCTTAATTCCCCTAACTCCATTCATTGGCGCGGTAACGTAAGCTTTTTTGCACTGACCCTTGGGTCACACACCAAGCACTGACCGGTATTAGGTATTAGTTGTATAAAAGTTGACTCGTTACAGTTGTTTAGAGACCAATGTGGCGTGTGACGTTTTCC
The DNA here is from genome assembly GCA_963583905.1 of Stenurella melanura. NCBI lineage: Eukaryota > Metazoa > Arthropoda > Insecta > Coleoptera > Cerambycidae > Stenurella > Stenurella melanura. The sequence goes on from OY757312.1 coordinate 94,432,402, forward strand.
TTATATTTCACCGCCACATCATTTGGCCCACTAAGTATATATACGAGAGGCCATGTTGGGTTCGTTGGAGAAGTGTATAAGGCAGTAGCTACTCCAGCCTTACTGATGAGTTCACGGAGTAGCCACGGAACGAAACGCTAATATTTTCTTACTCCACAAATGGTGACCCCTTTGATTTGAACACTGAAAAACCTACCAGATGCCCGTTGCCAGTTGCTCATGGCCTAATGCCAAATGTTGCCCGTTGCACATAGCCCGTTGCCTGTTGCCCGTAGAGTACTTTCAGAGTGGGGTACTCGCTTCGTTCCTGTCCAGTCCTAGTCCGTCAATCTCCTACCACCAACAGGTTTCTCGTGACTGTCACTGGTGGGGGAATGGTGTGGCGTGTGACGTTTTCCTTATATTTCACCGCCACATCATTTGGCCCACTAAGTATATATACGATAGGCCATGTTAGGTTCGTTGAAGAAGTGTATAAGGCAGTGGCTACTCCAGCCTTACTGATGACTTCACGGAGTAGCCACGGAACGAAACGCTAATATTTTCTTACTCCACAACCAAATCATCTTAGTCGGTGACCGAATGAAGGCTCGGTATGAAACCCTAACGGTAGTGTTCAGGAGGTTTCAAGGTGGAGATTTGGTTTGGCTGTAAAACCTACAGCGGAAATAGAGAGGTCACCGAAACTTCAACCGGACCATATACTGTCATTACCCCGATCAATGACGTCGATTGAATTCAACGAGGCAAACAGTCCAAGATGAAGGGCATGTATTTGGATAGACTGGCAAAATATATTGAGGACTCTGAATTGCCTGACCGGGACGCTCAGGCTTAAGGAGGTGGCAGTTAGCGCCCCCTAGGTCTGGGTAGCATGAATTAATAAGTAGAGATTTTATATACTAGCATGTCTTCACACCCAGACTCTATTCTTTAGAAAACGTGTAATGGAGTATCAGCTGTCACTTTAGTGATGAAGCTGGTAGTATGACTTTTCTAGAAAATGAAGAATAAATATTTCTACTAGATTGTTCAAGATTTTTAAATGAGTTGAGTTCAGAAAGTTCAGATAAATCCGAAGTGATCTCAAATGAATAGTAAAATGAAATATCAAATAATAAACATAATTTCACGTTATAGTCATCTAGTAAACAGTTTGTAAGTAAGAAGTTAATAAATAGTGTAGTGTTACTATCTCGTGTTATAATTTCTGAACCCATAGTTTTAGGAGTGTTTCCCAAGGGGTGAAAACCTGTGACAATAAAAATACACATATTAAAATTGGGACAGCTAGAAAGCCATCACTTTATTTACACAAATATCCTGTTTATAAAACTGATGTAAATTACAATGTAAAACTATACAATGTGTATCAATCTGACAAAACCAGTGCAGTCGGTTTTCAGTCGAGACCAGCTCAACTGATTTAAATGAAAAAAAAAAATGGAGTCACGAAACACCAATGTGGCAGGAGTGAACTAAACAAATACATGATGAAAACAACACTCAGCGGAAGACGAAGGGGCTATATCCCCCTCTCTATTTTGAATCCCGGTCGGTGCTGATCTCGTCTGCGAGCAGTTCACTTATGTCATGAAATATGAAACAATAAGTAACAAATTTAAAATTTTATCTTAACTATATTTTAATATGTACATTTTGTTAATAATTATCTTCTAATGCGCCTTTAAAACACCATCACAGGTCTCCAAGGAGACAAAAATAAAATTAACAAAGAAACAACATATAATAACTGCTAAATTATTTTACAAGTCTTAAAAAATATATGACACTGTCAGAAAATTAAAATGTTGGTGTACTTCAAAATTAAGTAAAAAAGAAGTTATACGAGTCTTTAAAAATTATTCTATAATTAATTATAACTTTAAAAAAAGCAAGAAGTTTGATACTTGCAGAGATTTTATTACCATCTATCTACTACAACTTCACCAACTGAAACAGAACAATTTAAGAATATAAAAACTGACAAAGAAGGTAAGACGTTCATGCAGTTTGATAAAATTAAAATAGTAAACTGTTAGTAGTAGGAGAGAAAATTTATTAATTAATTTTAAAGGCGTTCCTCACTCTTGGGGGGGAAAGGGCACTCCAAATGGCTCATTCTGTCTTCACAACGAGCTTATTACAATCGAAAAATAGGATTTGGTACTGTGAAAAGTGAAAATCATAATAATATTAATTTCAATATATACAGTACGTGAAAAATATCGTCAGTCAAAAATATAACTATTAAAATACAGTCACACAATATAACACTCAATACTTACATAATATCACAGCGCCTATTAATGACTTTTACATACTCAACATCAAACATTAATTAGTAAAAAGGCTTAATGCGAAATATTGAACTGGGTTAATATAGCAGAAATATTAAAACACCTACCTAAATCAAAAGCACATCAGGTACCTTATCAATCAGCCCTTTTCAATTTGCTCTTATAATATAGGTAGTCCTTACATTTAAGGATCTTATATTATATGTATGTTTTCATACATTTATGTTTTCATACATTTATGAAAACATACATATAATATAAGATGGGAATGTGTAATTTATCATAGTCATCAGGTATATAGATTTTTTTGATTTAGTATGATTAATGTTTTTGGGTATTTAAATGTAAGTAACATGCTTTATTTCTACAGACTTCGTTGAGAAAAATATTCCTTGGGTATTTGGTAAACAAGTTTCATACACTCCATCTAATATTTAATATAAGAAACAGCTAATTATAGGTACTTATTCACTATTGATCTAATTTTAACCATACTACTATAAAGTCAATCAATGACATCATTCTGAAATTATAATAATACATTTTTATCTGAAAGACAACACTGAGACACCTGCCACTCACGACTGCCCGTCTGTGAGTCTTGAACGTGCCTCAGATCTTACACTTGATTGCACGGCAAACAACATCATAAAAAATATTTGTTTCCTTTGAAGGATAGGAATAATATAAAATTAATATGAGACTATAAAATAGACTTACACAATAAAGCATCCCTTCATTGAACTTTAGACACCAATATAATGTAATCAGTCCTAAAAAGAAGAATGAGAGTGGAAATCGATTCATTCAACGTGTGCATCTTAAACGGTCAAGACATAAATTATCAGCTAAGGACCGCGCATTTCTTCTATCCATTGGTTTAAAACTGAGACAAAATTAAATAATCATGGTGGCTATTACATCTAGTGAAAAACTTGAGGTGTTCGGCGAGCCAGTATTTGATCAGTCACTTGTAAGTTTACATGAACATACATATAAACCGTATGGCTCACCATACTACAGAAACTCTGATGAAATACGCATTCCTGTCAATTTTCAAGACCTCATACTGGATATTGCAGACAGTTACATTTATATAGAAGGAAACTTTACTCCTAACGACGCTACCAAGAGCTGTTATTTATCTAATAATGCACTAGCTTTTCTGTTCGAGGAAATCAGATATGAAATGGGTGGTGAGCAAGTGGCTGTCGTTAGGAAACCTGGTATCACTACCACAATGAAGACTATGGTATCATATGGACAAACACATTTGCGATCACTACTAACTGCAGGTTGGGGTCTCAACGAACAGAAGCAAGATATTTTAGATAATGTCAGTCATGTTTTCAGTGGTAAGCTACCTCTTAAATTCCTCATGGGATTTGCAGAAGATTACATCAAAGGAATTTTGAATGCAAAGCAGGAATTAATTTTGATTATAGCACGATCCTTCAAAGACTCTTACATTGGTGAGGTTGATGCACAGTTAGAAATTACCAAAATTGAATGGAAGATAAAACATATTGTGCCTGAAGATAAACAGAAACTTAAATTATTAAACAGAATTAATAAGAGTAGTAATAACGCTAGAGTTAAGATGGCTTACCGTATGTGGGATCTCTATGAATTACCTACTTTGCGTGATACTGCTTCTGACATATGGGCTGTTAAAACTACCAGCAGTCTTGAGAGACCTCGATACATTATTATCGGATTTCAAAATAATGGCAATTCCAATGATAGAACCAAGGACTCCACAAAGTTTATACATGCAGATATTAATAATATTCGACTCTATCTAAACTCTGAAGTATTTCCATATGAGCGTTGGAATTTAGATTTTGATAAGAAATTGGACTCTGCAGCTTACTATGCCTATGAGAACTTCCAGCGCAGTTATTATGATAAAGATATGAGTGAACCTATGATGGATCTTGCAGAATTCAGAAAATCTCCATTATTTGTCATAGATTGCTCCCACCAACCGGATGCAATGAAATCATCCACAGTCGACATAAAAATAGAATTTGAAACTCGAAAGACAAAGTTCCCCGAACAAACCCGAGTGTATGCACTTATTCTACATGATACTTATTTAAGCTACAGTGCATTGGATGGTTCAGTTCAAAGCGGTTTTCTTGCTGCAAAGTAAAAAATATTTATTATGGCGCAATCAAGTTATACAGCTCCTATGCTGATAGTTGACTTACAAGGTTTTCAATGTAAAAACAGTGAATTTATAGTAAAAGAATTGGCTGCTGTATGCTGTAATACTGAACAACAAGCACATTACTTTTTCAAACCACCGCATGCATTCTCATCACTTGCGCATGACAAGAAGGTACAATACCAATGGTTGGAGAAAAATTACCATGGTTTAAAATGGAGCCACGGATACATTCAACTGACAGAATTACCATTGATACTTCAGCGACTTTGCCAGAATGCAGTTAATAATTATCAATGTCAATCACTATTAGAGGATGTCGTAATTGTATGCAAAGGCAGAATGAAGAGGAATTTTCTACTTCAACATCTAAGAAGGAATAAGATTATAGACTTAGATGACTATTTGCCCCTTCTACCCAGCCTTAAATTATTGAACACACCAAAATGTCTAGAACATTTTCAGTATAATAATATCAGTCATTGTGCTCTTGCAAACGCTCATTTTCTTAATAGAAGTATTATAGATTTAAATATAAAATTACAATGAGACTGTTTAAGCGTAAGGTATATTTTTCTAGATATGTAATAAGAATAGGTATATTCTTTTTAGATATGTAATAGAAATAGGTAATAAAATAAATGTAATCTTTTAACTTGGTTTTTTATTTATTTAACATCATGATATAATCCTAATAAAATAAATATCAATAAGATATTATACTATGTATTACACAATTATTTATTTGCAACAATGTAACTTAAAATAAATATTATTTATCTTCATCATCAAGCTGATATTTTTCAATAATCCCCACTGGTAGGTACTTCACTATCTCATACAGGAAACGTTTTAATTTCCTTCTAACCATATGCTCACAGAACTCATCCAAACTTAAAAAGCCTCGACAATATCTGTCACATAAATTTGCTCCAGTTTCATATGCATTACATTCTTCTTCAACACGTTGAGCTTCGTCAGCATCTGAGAAGACATTTATATCATAGACTATTGAATGCTGCGAATCTCTCCTTAAGTCCCATAGTTCACAGGACAACCTTTCGATGGCTGATTTAATGTCTTCTGCCTTCACCCATCGTTGAGCTGAATATTGCATCCACATATTTTGTTGGTAATGGTTAAACTGAAAGCAAACACATTTGTTAAAAAATGCATATAAGAACTCTAAATTATTCACTTACTTAAGTAAGTTGTAAGCGCAGTTTAAAACTGATGGAGTTATATTGTGAAAATCAAGTTATTACCATTAACCAAAATAATAACGCCCCTGTATTTTCAAACGAGATAGCAATATTACGTTTTATAGTACTCCTACCATTCTTTCTAACTGTATTTTATTATCTAGTAGAAAATTAAAACTAAATTAAAAAAACTAATACAATTATTGTTTCTAAATTAATCGCCAAAACGTATCATTGGACTGGATTTTGCACCGACATACGTTGGAGGGCGCTGACCTAAATATGTCAATGCGTATTTACCACCAGATGAATTAATCTGATTGATTACATCCTCACTTATATTTTCTACAACTCGTTTGGGTAAAAATGATTTAAAAGTTGTTATTGTACTTTCCTCAAACAAATTTACGATGATTGATTTTCCAAACCGCGTATTGACCACTGACATTTTCTTTATGACATAGGCTTTGTCTTTAATTAATGATGAAATAGGCTTTTGCTCCAAAACCTCAGTACTTTCACTAATCATTGCATTAAGTGCTAATAAATCTAATTCCGAAATTTCCATAGTTAAAATGGGATGTGTACAGTGAAAGAATCGCAAAAAGTAATATAAAAATATTGCTCACTTGAAATAATTGAGGTGGTTGCACTACACTCACTTGCTAACTCTTGAGTATCAGAGATAGATTTGCGTTTTGTGATACTGTCACAGGTCCTTTATAGTGATAGATCAACCCCACCACAATAATTTTCCCCACCACATTATTTACATCCCTAAATATCTACACGTCAGTTAATAACCACTAATTACCTCCCACCCCAGTAATTACCCCCACCACACTAATAACCCCCACCACGCGAATTGCCCCCACCACACTAATTACCCCCGCCACGCGAATTACCCCCACCACACTAATTACCCCCCCCCCACTCGAATTACCCCCCACCACACTAATTGCCCCCCACCACACTAATTACCCCCCACCTATGACGTCACGAAAAGTGGTGGGGGGAGGCCCAGCTCCGGTATAAACACTCTACTAACACATACCAGTGTATAACTTATAAACTATTTGCTATCAATTTTCATAGCCATAAAACATTTTACATAAAATTTATAAATATTATGTCATTTCAGGAGTGCCTAAGCATCATTTGCTGGAACTATTGCTAATTTCCAAAATATCCTAAAACCAACTGACAGAAAACGATCAATGGACATTTGTTCTTAAATACAACAAGAAAAACTTCAAAGAACATCTTTATTTTGGAACAAATTAACATATTTGTCAAGATTTTACATTTCCCTTGACCTAATTTTGCATTTCCTATTGTTACCAATGCCTGTAGTTTGAGGCTGTAGCATTTTATTTGATCATAAGGTGAGTCTCTTTCACTTTTGTAAAGTTTTATTTATAGAAGATGCACTAATTTGTTAGAATTGGGTAGATTCTCAGTTCTCAGGACTGTTTACGCTACTCAAAATATGAAATTACTTTATAACAAATTTTTCATAATGTTCATGTTAGCTATCTTGTTTATAGCTTTCCTAAGACTAAATTTAACATATTTGTGTACAACAAAGTTAATGGATTCAAATACTAACAATAAATTTGTTCCTTTTTTAGGTTTTACATTGTCTTTGATACCTGTTGTGACCCTGTATTTTGGATCTGTATCATTAAATTTGCTCACAAGGTGAGTCTTTTACACTTTTATAAAGTTTCATTTATAGACGATGCACTATATTGTTAGAATTGGGTAGATTCTCAGTTCTCGGGACTGTTTACGCTACTCAAATTATAAATGTAGCTTGTAGCACTTTTCTCACAGTGTTTATGTTAGCTATCTTATTTATAGCCTTTCTTATGACTAAATTTAACATAATTATTTATAACAGAGTTTATAACTTATTAATAACAATAAATATTTCCCTTCTTTAGGTTTTTCCATTGGTTTTGGTACCTGTTATGCACCTGTGATTTGGATCTAGCTACCATGCTATACACAAAGGTTCATCCAAAACTTAATTTTGTATCAACGATGCTTTTTAACTTAACAATAACAAATTAACATTTATTTACCACACGGTAGGTACTTTTAATAAAATTAATCAAGGTTATATCATATCCAATAATTTTTATTTAATAAAGTATTTCCATTGACATTATGCCTTCACAGAGCTCAATATTCACCATTTCAGCTCTATAGTTTGTCTCAAAGTTATATATAATCATTTCTAGTTACTTTTACCATTCTATTTTGCATTCTTACATAATTTTATACTTCAGTACTCAGTTCACTAAACGTGTAAGGTTTTGGTCATCGCAATATATTGTTCTATATTCTTAATCTATTTGTATTTTCGTATGTTCGAATTCACTTCTTGAAAGTAAATTGAAATGATTTTACTGGACGCCAAACAGTTTCTTAAAAGCTGTTAAAAGTATAGGCTATACAACACCATTAGCATGACTATCTATAATCCATAGAATGACTCTTACTCAAGGTTCAACGAAGTCGGTTCAATAAATGCTCATCGATCAAGATAACAATCAAAATAAATCAAACTCAATATTGAACGAACAAAGTATTAATTTATTAACAAATTTGAACTTGGATTGTAATTAACAAATTTAAATAACAAAATCTAATTCAACTAAAACTGATAAACATGGCCTTCTATTTAATATAAAATATGTAGGTACCATGGATTTGTGATATTATAAAGCTTTACCTTGTCTAGGTTTCTTTCGACTCGAGTAACGTTAAATTATAACCTCTAACTGGTTATTATAATCCTTGATATATTATGTCACTTGACTGACTTTATAACGTCTCAAGGTTTCTTCTTCTTCTTATTTACTGGATTGACGTTTGTTCATAACCTCCAAATTATTTTCAAAATTTCCTTGAAATATTTCTTCTATCACTTGATTGACGTTTGAATTTCTTCACCATAAAAATTTGCTAACTGGATTAACAAATACTTCCCTCTTCTAAATCTGCTTTCAGGATAATATTCTTCGTAATACTTTCAAAGTTTACTCACTTCTTATATTTAATATACTTTTTCATTTTTTTCTTGATATCAATATATCTGGATTGTAATATTCTAACCTTCAAATTATTCACCACTTTTCATTTATTATAAATTTATTTATTATTCTTCGATGAATATTTTTCGCTGCTCGCTGTTCAGCGGTCGACAATTAACTGATTTTTAATATAAAGTCGTTTAATTGGGTTAAATTGCAATGTTTCAATTGTTTTTTTTTATTTTGATCTATTTCAAAATTTAATTTTAATTTAAATTTTAAACTATTCAGTTTTGTTTGTTCTTTATATTAATTGAATACTGTTTCTAATTCTTTAATTTTCCTGATGAATTTCTTATTCTACTTTTCAGGATTAAGTGAATAATTGTAATTACTCGAAATATATTGACATATTACATGTACTCTTTAAAATCTACTTATAACTACAATTAACAATTCCAAACTCAATTAAATACTATTTCATACATTTAGATTAATAGCAATCATAAACACAAAATAATAGTAGCTAAAAATATACTGCAGTGTTTCAAACTGACAGAATATTAGTATAATAAACTAAAACAAGAAATTGATACTCCACATCATACTATTAATCCTTTCTTTCTGCATGATGTGAAATATCATTCACAAAACACCTTCATGCAATATTTGAAAATATCTGAAAACTTAAAATGTCATTCGGTGTTTTGTAATCTATGGACTTACTATTTCTGAAGTAGGTACTCACGCTGCAATGCAACTACTGGTAATTGTCTTTAATTTAATATTCATTTTGTGTAGATTTAAAATGTTTCTACACAATTTAAGATTTTCAGCCCTTAGTTTTGACATGACACGATATATATATATATGAGGTGTTGACGTGCTTCCGGGTGTTTTCCCGTGTAGATGGTAGGCTCCTGTTGGAACCGTGATTGTCTGAACGACGTTTCGGCGGAATCTCATCTGCCATCTTTAGGTTCTAGCTGAAAGCTGCCTGCTGTTGTTGCTGCTGCTACTGCTGCTGCTGCTACTGCTGCTCCTCGTTGCTCGAACTGAACTGAACTGAACAGTTCAGTTCGAGCAACGAGGAGCAGCAGTAGCAGCAGCAGCAGCAGCAGCAGTAGCAGCAGCAACAGCAGCAGCAGGCAGCTTTCAGCTAGAACCTGAAGATGGCAGATGAGATTCCGCCGAAACGTCGTTCAGACAAGCACGGTTCCAACAGGAGCCTACCAACTACACGGGAAAACACCCGGAAGCACGTCAACACCTCATTTAATACCCGTGAAAACCTAAGAAACAACATATATATACATATACATTTTTTTTTTCCGTTACCGGTTGCTGGACAGTCTTCCCGTGGCCTCCGATGGCAATCACACTGGAAGAGCGCCAGCTATTACCCGTGGCCACTCCCTACTTCCTGCAGGGTTAGCGACCATCGGTTCCAAAATCGATTGCCCTAAGTAAACGAAGGGGCCCTAAGATGACCGCTTTTTGCATTTGAACTGCCAACCACTCGGCTGATTTACGGCAGGCCGGAATGGTCTTTAGTTCTGAGAGCAACGTGGGCTTCATTCCTCCGAGTACACCGATAATGAGGACGACCATCTTGACAGAGTATCCTGAGTATAGCACTCGGAGCTCATACCGGAGATCTCGATACTTTGTCCGCTTTTCCTCCTCCTTCAAGGTGATATTTCTCTCCGCGGGCGCGGAGAACTCGATGACATATATCACCTTGCTTTCGTGGTCGAGGAGTACTATGTCAGGCTTATTGGCTTGGATTTGCCTGACTGTCGGGAACGAGTAATTCCAATATATTCGGCATTTCTCGTTCTCGACTACGGACTCAATATCTCCGGGGATATAAGACAGCACTGGCGTTTGGTCTATCTCATACGAGTGCCGTAAATGATAATACAGCACCCTTAATGCCGCGTTGTGTCTGTGGATGTAGGCCGAACTCGCATTCACGGGACACGCGGATAGCAAATGCGTGAGCGATTCCGGCGCCTGACGGCAGATCCTGCAATTAGTGTCAGGGACCTCTACACCCATAACGTGACTTCGATAGACCAAGGTGTTTATTACACCATCTTGACAGGCCACAATAAATCCCTCGGTCTCTGACTTAAGCCCAGCTGACCTTAAGAAGGCGAAGGTCAGTTTTGTCGATAAACCCAGTGCTTCTATGTTATTGTAGAATACACCGTGCAAGGGTTTATCAACATGCTGCCGGAACATATTCCTCTGCTCAGCAGCTTTAATCTGGGCTATCAGACGATTTGGTGGAAGCTCAGTTACTGATTCTGCGTCAGCACCTCGCCGACCTCCTCGTCTGAAGTCAAATACCAGACCGAGTTCATCTGCGGCCCGTTTAGCTGCCTTGAATAATCCTGCCCCCACCCCCGCTATCTCGTGATCTCTCACAAACAGCAGGAGTGGGTCGGAGCTCCTAAGGATGTCACATGCCATACTCATTAACACTCTGCCATGCATGCACTCCAGCTCAAGAGTCCTCGGCCTCCTCGTTGTCGTGGGAGGTACACCCGAGGAACGGACGATCTCGGATGAATGCTACCATGAATGTGCATCATCTTGCGAGTTTCTCTGTCTAATTGGTGCAGCTCATCTCTGTTCAACTTGACTGCTCCGAAGGAGTAGAGCAGAATCGGAACGGCAAGCATATTCGTTGCAGACACCTTGTTCTTCCCCGACAGTTTGGACGACCAAATTTGTCGGAGCCGGTGTCTGTACTTGCCACGGAGAGACTTTAATCTGTTTTACATCTTGGATATGGTGTTGCTGTACACCCAGATATGTATAGGTCTCTCCGGCATCCAGATGTCTTAGGATGCTTCCGTCTGCGAGCTTGTCCAACCCAAACTCCATTCCAATTGCCCGCGTGTACTCTTGAACCACCCTCAGAGCGTTCTTGAGTTCGCGCTCTCCGGAGGCATACAGTTTGAGGTCATCCATATAAAATAGATGAGTGACCTTGTGCCTCCGGCTATTCGGTGGCCCACATTGATACCTACGGGTTTGGCGGAGACCAGCAGATAACGGTAGCAGAGAGATGCAGAACAGGGGAGGACTCAGGGAGTCACCCTGGAACACTCCTCTCCTGAATGTGACCAGCTCTGTCGAAACCCGCTGAGCACCTGAAGTAATGGTGAAGCGGGTTTTCCAGAGGGGCATCAGCTGTTCAATGCATCTCACTAGTGGTGGTGGGACCGCAAGGCATTGGAGCAAGTATAATAATAGCTCATGGGATGTTGTATCAAATGCCTTACGGTAATCCACCCAAGCTATTGATAGGTTCCGCAAGTGTTGCACAGTCCTGTGTGACACAGCGGTCTATCAAGAGGTTTTCTTTACAACCTGCCACACCTTTCTTACCACCTCGCTGCTCGTGTATCTGTTGGAAGACCGGATCAACTAACCTCTTTGTCCTGTCGTACAAGATGCGAGTAAACAGCTTGTAGCAGGTATTAAGGCAAGTGATCGGCCTATAATTCTTTGGGTTAGAGAGATCACCCTTTTTGGGGATTAGCACACTTCGTCCTTCCACCAACCAGCTCGGAATCGGCTGCCCCTCGTTCAGTCATGAGTTGAATACTCTGGCCAAACGACGATGGGTGGATGGAAAACTTTTCCACCACCAGTTGTTTATGCCATCTGGACCAGGGGCAGCGAAGTTCTTAGTACCAACAAGAGCTTGTTGGACTTCTTCCGTGCTAATCGGCGGGCACACTTCTACTGGATCATTAATGTGTCTGCGACACAGATCTTCGAAGTGTGCTATTACCGGAGTGCTGGGGTCGAATGGACTCGCTGTCTCGTAGATTTCCTTCCAGAAGGCTTCAACGGCTTCAATCGTCGGCGGATTTTCGACAACACGCTGTGGCTCTTGGAACAGGCGAGAGGGATTTGTCTGAAACAGTTTGTTCTGCTCCATACTCCTTGCTCGCCTGACCAAAGTTTTCCTTTTTGCCATTAGCACTCGAACCCTGTCCAGACAGTGCTGCTTTATGGTCTGAAGCACCGTCAGATTTAGAGTGTGGTGTTGGCGTCTGTTACCGTGCGACATAAAGTCCACCACACTCTGGATTCGAGAAGCATGTTGTCTCGCCGACTTAATTTTGGCCTCGATCTTTTGTACTCGCCGCTTGATCTTCTCGACCCCCTCTGACGCACTACGACGTTGTCGTGGGGCGAGTTGACCAGCGGCTTCGTACACAGCCCAATTGAGCTGCCAAATGTTGGCCTCTTCTGGAAGTTCGTCATCGATCACTGAATCCATTCTTGCCAGATCTGCTGGCTTTGGGTTAACTCTTATATTTAAGTTAACCGTCGTCCTCAAGTCGACATCGGCGTACTCCAAGAGATGTTCTTCGTCAGGCTGTAGTAGCCGCGGCGGTTGTGCGGCTGGTGCTGTTCCAAGCTGACGCAGTGTCCTAGCATAGCCCGTCCTGCGCAGGAAGAATACTTGATTTCTCAATACCTGTTGTGAGAAGGCGCGATACTCTGGGTGCATATCTCACCACAACTGGTGTAGTCGCGCCATGTATCCTCTGCGCGCAGGTTCGCCACTCTCATAGCAGTCCAGCAGGTCATCTCTTAGTTCCTCCGTCCACCTAAGGCGTCCATGTCCCTCCAAGTCGTCATCAATGAGACGGTCCGGTAAGGCCCCTTCCATCTGTCTCTGACCTCTATCCGGTTGGGGTCGATTGTGAGAGGCCTGTCCTCCGTTGTCGAAAACCACAAAAATCCCCTGGATGGTTAGTCCAGAGGACCCCCAGCCGACATTCGCCAGAGAAAGTTACCCCTCCCTGCCCAGGATGCACCACGTGGAGGTTGCCGGCCAGTTTGCATATATATATATATATATATATATATATATATATATATATATATATATATATATATATATATATATATATATATATATATATATATATATATATATATATATATATATATATATATATATATACATATATATATATTGTTCTATATTCTGATATCTATTTTATATTTTTATACGTTCGAATTTTACTTCTTAAAAGTAAATTGAAATGAGTTTACTGGGCGCCAAACAGTTTCTTAAAAGCTGTTAATATTATAGACTATAGAACACCATTAGCATGACTATCTACAATCTATAGAATGACTCTTACTCAAGGTCCAACGAAGTCGGTTCAATAAATGCTCATCGATCAAGATAACAATCTAAATAAATCAAACTCAGTATTGAACGAACAAAGTATTAATTTATTAACAAATTTGAACTTGGGATGTAATTAACAAATTTAAATAACAAAATCTAAGTTAACTAAAATGATAAATATGGCCTTTATTTAAAATAAATATGTACCATGGATTTCTGATATTGTAAAGCTTTACCTTGTCTTTCTTTCGACTCGAGTAATGTTATATTATAACCTCTAACTGGTTATTATGATCCTTGAAATATTATGTCACTTGACTGACTTTTTAACCTCTCAAGGCTTCTTCTTCTTCTTTACTGGATTGACGTTTGTTTCTAACCTCCAATTTATTTTCAAGATTTCCTTGAAGTATTTCTATCACTTGCTTGACGTTTGAAATTTCTTCACCATATAAATTTGCTAACTGGATTAACAAATACTTCCCTCTTCTAAATCTGCTTTCCGGATAATCTACTTAGTAATACTTTCAAAGTATATTCACTTCTTATATTTAATCAACTTTTACAATTTATTCTTGATATCAATATATCTGGATTGTAATTTTCTAACCTTCAATTTATTCTCCACTTTTCTTTAATTTTCAATTTATTAATTATTCGTGGATGAATATTTTTCGCAGCTCGCTGTTCAGCGGTGTATGATCAACTGATTTGTTATTTTTAGTCGTTTCATTGGGTTAATTTCCAATATTTCAATTGTTTTTTTCTATTTTGATCTAATATTTCAAAATTTAATTTTAATTTAAAACTTAAACTATTCAGTTTTGTTTGTTCTTTACATTAATTGAATACTGTTTTTAATTCTTTAATTTTCCTGATGAATTTCTTATTCTACTTTTCAGGATTAAGTGAATAATTGTAATTACTCGAAATATATTGACATATTACATATACTTTCTTAAAATCTACTTATAACTACAATTAACAATTCCAATCTCAAATAAATACTAATTCATACATTTAGATGAATAGCAATGATAAACACAAAATGCTAGTAGCTAAAAACGTACTGCAGTTTTTTATACTGACAGAATACTGATATTATAAAATAAAACAAGAAATTGATACGCCAACAAACATTTAACATCATACTATTAGTCCTTTCTTTCTGCATGATGTGAAATATCATTTACAAAACACCTTTCTGCAATGACATTTGGAAATATCTGAAAACTTAAAATGTCATTCAGTGTTTTGTAATATATGGACTTACTATTTCTAAAATATTCACGCTGCAATGTCACTACTGTTAATAGTCTTTCATTCAATATTCATTTTGTGTAGATTTACAGTGTTTCTACACAAAATATGATTTTCAGTTTTGACATGCATGTCAGATTTTATAAAATTTACTTTTTGTTTTCCAATTTCATTCTAAATCATTTTAAATGAGATTGTGATTCTCTATAAGTTCATGTTTTATTATATACTATTTCGAATAACCTTGTTAAACTAAAATAACTCCATTTTATGTTTATTTAAATATTTTGTTCGTATTCAATATCAAGTTTCATTCTCTGCATCCTACTCGCTGAGAATAAGTGAACTTGAATCAATTAAATAAACCACAGATATTCCTGCTTCTGTATGATCCGTTAAAGTAAAACTGTTATGATTAATTTCTAAAATACATACAAGTTTGTGAATTTTATTTATGATTTCAAACACGATATTTAGGTAGTGTTCCACAGTGTGGATATACAGCAATATATATATATATATATATATATATATATATATATATATATATATATATATATATATATATATATATATATATATATATATATATATATATCTCTATTTCTCGGAAACCCCACTTTTCTTTTACTTCCGTAAGTAAATACAAGATAAATATAATTTAATGTCTCACGTCACTACGAAAATACATAGACAAAGAACTGTCATGGTTGACGGCCAAAAAAGTTTTGAGAACGGAAGTAGACTTTTCCAAAACGTTAACTACCTATAGCTTTCATTTTCAGTTTTTAGTTTATTACATTGTTCTAGTTCATATATTTTTAGGTGTGAGACTTTTTGAAACAGCCAAGTATTCAAGAACCAACCTCTGTCTGACCCGTTTGGCGCAGAGGGTTTCTCATTAAAATTTTTAAATATTTTTCAGTGGCAAAATACCCAATAAAAAGTAAGAAAATCTGAATATGCCACAAATAAACAATTACAGGCAATAAAAGGTTTACAGCATTTTCAAATATATTTTCGCCTTGAAGTTGTAGATCTCCCTGCACGTTCTTGAAATAATTTATAAATTGTTGTCTTTTTAACATGTGAATGCTATGCTTGACAAGTGGTAATACTTCCCACAACTTGTAGATTGATTCATAACCCAAGTAAACGAATGAGTTATTCTTTAAAATTTTTGCAACTTTGGAATTGGGGAATTGTTCAAATTGAATAGAGAAATTACCAGCGTTTATTGGTTACGTTTTATCGTTGGTGTATATAAAATTATTAACAATTTTTCGAAATGTCCGAAAATGATTCCACTCGTTTTTGGTAAAAATTATTTCACCATTTGTATATCCACTTAGTTTTACACATGAGGTATAACAGAAGTCAATTGATAATCCCGTTGACATATATTTGCTTCTCGATTTATTTAGTTTATGTCTTCTTTCACCAAGTATCACTAAATCATTTTAAGGTGCTGAAGGTAAATTATTAAATAAATCGAATTTCAGTTCAGGCAAGACTACGGTTTTCGACCATCTTCAATAGTTAAAATTTAACTGTTTCACAAAATACTATTAACACATGAATACTAATGACAATCTTGATGGTGTTAAATGTATTTATATAATAAAAACTAATTTGATTGGGAGGTGCTTGGTATTTGAACTCTCTAGATGTATTTTAAGATCAGAGCAGTTAATGTGTGTCTGTAACAGAAGTATATAACAGCACCACACCTCCCATCCCATTTAGAATTGTGTTGGGTTCACCTCCTACCCATCGATAAATCACATTAGGAGGAATGCTATTGGACCATTTGCGTTCGAGGTGAACGATACTTATCACCTTCCATTGACCAATCACATTAGGGTTGATCCCTTCCCATCTATCAAGCACGTTCGAGGTGGGCATGGTTTACCCCATCCGATTGACCAATCAAGTTAGGGCGGTGAGCGTAGCTGATCCCTTCCCATTGACCAATCATATTAGGGTGGGGCGTGGCTCATCCTCCCCTCCCATCGACCAATTACGTTAGAGTGGGTGCGGCTTATCCCCTCCCATTAAGCAATCACGTTAGGGTGGGCGGGGTGTATCCCCTCCTATCGACCAATAACGTTTAGGGTGGGGTAAAGAGTAGGGGTACACAGGGAGGCATGGAGGGGGGTACATGCCGCTTCTCATTCTTTACCTACTTAAGCTGGCTTCAGAGACCTTCGACGTGTAGCCAGCGACACTAGAAGAACCAATAGCGTGGCCACAAAAATCTACGTCACGTACTCCCCAACTTTCGTTGAGCGGCAGCAATACTGTCGCCGTGAAGTTGGAACTTGCCAACTACACCGAAGTGTCGCTGATTTGTTGAGGTTATGTTGTCAATAGTGACGTTTTGTTGACTTTTTTATTATTATAAAAATTGAGTGCAATGTCTAATTTAAACCCCATTGTGTATCTAAATATTCATTTCATTAGTATAGAAATGTATTTATTTTAACTAACCGTCTTTTTTGTCTTTTCAAACTAGCGACCTGTCTTTTTCTCCGCCACCAGTAGAACGAAACAAACATCAAAAGTACGTTTGTTTTTGAGATTTTTCCCTGAAAAATTATTAAAAAAATATTGTAGGTTAGGTTGTCAAATGTTAACAGAATCCGGCTCCGGTGTAGCCAGCGACATTTCCATAAACAACTGGGAGTAGAGGGGGAAGTGTCGCTGGTCACACGCAGAAGGTCTCTGAAGCCGCCTTTAGGCCAAATTATTTGTTTATATAAGTATGAACACATCGATACAAAATAACTCTTTCGGTTTGAAAATGAATACATAAGTCATCAAAATATGACAGTTGAAAATTTTCTGAGGACGACAATATATTAAATAGTTACTAGACTTACTACTTAAGTGTTGGTACCTGTTTGTAGATCACGCGATGAACATGATGGAGCGACACGAGGCAAAGTCAAACGAACACCATTTGGCGGAAACGATATTTGCCAGAACAAAGGAATCACACCTTTAAAATTGAAGATCAACTTTACACAAATTCGACGTACTGTTTTTACTACTATATTTAGTTTAACATAAGGGAACATACAAATTTCACATCGAAACAGCAATTATTATAACAAATTCACAATCTTGATACTCTCATATTTCATACTTGAATATTATTCAATTCCAGTACCACTCATTTTACTGTACTGAACATAAGAACTTTAACCATTTAGCACCTAATAACTTATTAACTTTAGTCTAGCGTTTTATGACTAAAAATTCCAGGTTTTATTTCCTAGCATTATACCATTTTCAGGTTGACTTTTTACATTGACTATTCGTATTCATGGCATGTCGTTTTATAATCTTAATTCCCCTAACTCCATTCATTGGCGCGGTAACGTAAGCTTTTTTGCACTGACCCTTGGGTCACACACCAAGCACTGACCGGTATTAGGTATTAGTTGTATAAAAGTTGACTCGTTACAGTTGTTTAGAGACCAATGTGGCGTGTGACGTTTTCCTTATATTTCACCGCCACATCATTTGGCCCACTAAGTATATATACGAGAGGCCATGTTGGGTTCGTTGGAGAAGTGTATAAGGCAGTAGCTACTCCAGCCTTACTGATGAGTTCACGGAGTAGCCACGGAACGAAACGCTAATATTTTCTTACTCCACAAATGGTGACCCCTTTGATTTGAACACTGAAAAACCTACCAGATGCCCGTTGCCAGTTGCTCATGGCCTAATGCCAAATGTTGCCCGTTGCACATAGCCCGTTGCCTGTTGCCCGTAGAGTACTTTCAGAGTGGGGTACTCGCTTCGTTCCTGTCCAGTCCTAGTCCGTCAATCTCCTACCACCAACAGGTTTCTCGTGACTGTCACTGGTGGGGGAATGGTGTGGCGTGTGACGTTTTCCTTATATTTCACCGCCACATCATTTGGCCCACTAAGTATATATACGATAGGCCATGTTAGGTTCGTTGAAGAAGTGTATAAGGCAGTGGCTACTCCAGCCTTACTGATGACTTCACGGAGTAGCCACGGAACGAAACGCTAATATTTTCTTACTCCACAACCAAATCATCTTAGTCGGTGACCGAATGAAGGCTCGGTATGAAACCCTAACGGTAGTGTTCAGGAGGTTTCAAGGTGGAGATTTGGTTTGGCTGTAAAACCTACAGCGGAAATAGAGAGGTCACCGAAACTTCAACCGGACCATATACTGTCATTACCCCGATCAATGACGTCGATTGAATTCAACGAGGCAAACAGTCCAAGATGAAGGGCATGTATTTGGATAGACTGGCAAAATATATTGAGGACTCTGAATTGCCTGACCGGGACGCTCAGGCTTAAGGAGGTGGCAGTTAGCGCCCCCTAGGTCTGGGTAGCATGAATTAATAAGTAGAGATTTTATATACTAGCATGTCTTCACACCCAGACTCTATTCTTTAGAAAACGTGTAATGGAGTATCAGCTGTCACTTTAGTGATGAAGCTGGTAGTATGACTTTTCTAGAAAATGAAGAATAAATATTTCTACTAGATTGTTCAAGATTTTTAAATGAGTTGAGTTCAGAAAGTTCAGATAAATCCGAAGTGATCTCAAATGAATAGTAAAATGAAATATCAAATAATAAACATAATTTCACGTTATAGTCATCTAGTAAACAGTTTGTAAGTAAGAAGTTAATAAATAGTGTAGTGTTACTATCTCGTGTTATAATTTCTGAACCCATAGTTTTAGGAGTGTTTCCCAAGGGGTGAAAACCTGTGACAATAAAAATACACATATTAAAATTGGGACAGCTAGAAAGCCATCACTTTATTTACACAAATATCCTGTTTATAAAACTGATGTAAATTACAATGTAAAACTATACAATGTGTATCAATCTGACAAAACCAGTGCAGTCGGTTTTCAGTCGAGACCAGCTCAACTGATTTAAATGAAAAAAAAAATGGAGCCACGAAACACCAATGTGGCAGGAGTGAACTAAACAAATACATGATGAAAACAACACTCAGCGGAAGACGAAGGGGCTATATCCCCCTCTCTATTTTGAATCCCGGTCGGTGCTGATCTCGTCTGCGAGCAGTTCACTTATGTCATGAAATATGAAACAATAAGTAACAAATTTAAAATTTTATCTTAACTATATTTTAATATGTACATTTTGTTAATAATTATCTTCTAATGCGCCTTTAAAACACCATCACAGGTCTCCAAGGAGACAAAAATAAAATTAACAAAGAAACAACATATAATAACTGCTAAATTATTTTACAAGTCTTAAAAAATATATGACACTGTCAGAAAATTAAAATGTTGGTGTACTTCAAAATTAAGTAAAAAAGAAGTTATACGAGTCTTTAAAAATTATTCTATAATTAATTATAACTTTAAAAAAAGCAAGAAGTTTGATACTTGCAGAGATTTTATTACCATCTATCTACTACAACTTCACCAACTGAAACAGAACAATTTAAGAATATAAAAACTGACAAAGAAGGTAAGACGTTCATGCAGTTTGATAAAATTAAAATAGTAAACTGTTAGTAGTAGGAGAGAAAATTTATTAATTAATTTTAAAGGCGTTCCTCACTCTTGGGGGGGAAAGGGCACTCCAAATGGCTCATTCTGTCTTCACAACGAGCTTATTACAATCGAAAAATAGGATTTGGTACTGTGAAAAGTGAAAATCATAATAATATTAATTTCAATATATACAGTACGTGAAAAATATCGTCAGTCAAAAATATAACTATTAAAATACAGTCACACAATATAACACTCAATACTTACATAATATCACAGCGCCTATTAATGACTTTTACATACTCAACATCAAACATTAATTAGTAAAAAGGCTTAATGCGAAATATTGAACTGGGTTAATATAGCAGAAATATTAAAACACCTACCTAAATCAAAAGCACATCAGGTACCTTATCAATCAGCCCTTTTCAATTTGCTCTTATAATATAGGTAGTCCTTACATTTAAGGATCTTATATTATATGTATGTTTTCATACATTTATGTTTTCATACATTTATGAAAACATACATATAATATAAGATGGGAATGTGTAATTTATCATAGTCATCAGGTATATAGATTTTTTTGATTTAGTATGATTAATGTTTTTGGGTATTTAAATGTAAGTAACATGCTTTATTTCTACAGACTTCGTTGAGAAAAATATTCCTTGGGTATTTGGTAAACAAGTTTCATACACTCCATCTAATATTTAATATAAGAAACAGCTAATTATAGGTACTTATTCACTATTGATCTAATTTTAACCATACTACTATAAAGTCAATCAATGACATCATTCTGAAATTATAATAATACATTTTTATCTGAAAGACAACACTGAGACACCTGCCACTCACGACTGCCCGTCTGTGAGTCTTGAACGTGCCTCAGATCTTACACTTGATTGCACGGCAAACAACATCATAAAAAATATTTGTTTCCTTTGAAGGATAGGAATAATATAAAATTAATATGAGACTATAAAATAGACTTACACAATAAAGCATCCCTTCATTGAACTTTAGACTGTGTATAAGTACTTTCATTTTTAGTTAAAACCTTCAAGACTAAATACAGGCTTTTTGAAATAATATCACTATTAAAAGATATCTCAAAATATTTTTATTTTCTACGGCTGCTATTATATCAAATTTTGGAACCAATTTTGGGTTTAATGCAAAATTGGTTCCAAAATTTGATATAATAGCAGCCGTAGAAAAAACTGCACAAAACATGCCAACAGATGACGGAAATGAATATCGCGTGCGGGCAAAAATTGCTTTAGAGAGGCAATATAAAATTAAAGAAAATTTAAGCACGGAAGAAAAACGGTCAATATCCTCTTTGGATAGATGAATCCATTAAAATTTTGCCAGCGGGCAAAGGTAATGCCAGTCATTATAAATAAAAATACATATGCGCGATGAGAAAATCATGACACTTATCAATGAAGGACCATGCTCAAAATTAAGTAAAAACCCAACAAAATCAATTGAGGGCAAAATTTATAGAACTTTATTTAAATACAAAAATGAATTTAATGACTTTGAACGACAGAAGGTTACACCGCATTATAGCAAGCCTCCTCATTTTTATGGCTTACCAAAAATACATAAACAGAATGTCCCATTAAGACCAATTGTTAGTTCCATTAATTCGCCATGCCACAATTTGGCAAAATTCTTGCTTAAAATTATTAATCATTATCTGTAAATACTGACTCGTATATAAAAAATAGTAAACATTTTATCGAAAAAGTTTATGAAAACAATATTCATAATACACATCTGATGGTTAGTTTTGACGTAGTTAGTCTGTTCACTAACGTCCCAGTAGACAAAACTTTAAAAATAATCAAAGACAAATTGTTAAATGAAAATAATTTGGAAGCTAGAACTAAATTGAGTGTAAATACCATAATGGAACTTTTAACTATGTGTATAAAAACAACTTACTTATTTTCAATTAGAAAATGATTTCTATCAGCAGGATTTCGGTATGGCAATGGTTTCTCCATTGTCACCGATTTTAAGCAATATATTTATGGAGGATTTTGAGACTAGGCATGTTCAAAATTGTGCATACAAACCGGTTATCTGGTGGAGATACGTAGATGATATCTTTGCAATCTGGCCTCATGGTATTGAGTTAGAGGTGTTTCAGAATCTCATGAGCCGCGAAATGCGCAATAGGCAAAGTTTATTATGCGTTATAAGTATTTTTTTGAAGACACTGGAGGCTGCCTTGCCGTATACATAAACAAAAGCTCGGGATAAATTGTAAACAATAGATATAATATTTTTAAGAACTGTAACTGAGTCGACAGGAGGGATTATGTCTCTGCGCATATGAAGGTCACAGCTCATGAGATTTTAAAACACCTCTACTAGATAGTTTTTTGGAACATTTAAATAATAAAGAACCTTCTATTAAATTCACTTTAGAAAAGGAAACTAGAAATGAATTACCATTTTTAGATGTTTTAATTAAAAGAGTAAATGGTACAATTGAAACAAGTGTTTATAGAAAACCAACACATACCTACCAACAGATATTTAAATTTCAACTCAAATCAGTCGACGCACGTTAAGAGGGGTGTTGTAAAATGTTTGTATGATAGGGCCAAAATCATCTCTTCTAATGATGAAATACTAAACAATGAGAAGCGGTTTATAAAGGAAGTTCTTATTACTAACCAATACCCTGGGGGTTTTGTCGATAAAACCTTCATAAATATTGAAAATAACAATCAGGTCCGATAAAACCTGAAAAACGTTACACAGCGTTAATTCCCTATGTATGCGGATTGTCCGAAAAGTTGCGCCGCATCGGTGATAGATTTGATATTAGAACGGTATTTCAAACAAGCAACACTTTAAGGTCTATTCTGACAAAGACGAAACCGAAGAACCACGAGCAAAATTAAAAAAATTGCATTTATAGTATTCCGTGTGAGTGCGACAAACAATATACGTGGGTGAGTCATCCAGACCTTTTAGTGTAAGATTGGGCGAACATCAAGATTATATCAGAAAAAATGAAATTCAGAGGTTCAAGATCTGCGAACACGCGTGGGAGAACGGACATAGAATAAACTGGGACTCGGCAAAAATTTTAACAAAAGAGGCAGATAGCAAAAAAAGAAAAATTAAAGAATCCGCTATAATAGTAATGAATGAGGATAGATGCGTGTCGAATTGTTCCGTAGATGTCTGTACAACTTGGTTGCCAATGTTAAAAGAACATCGTATAAAAACTAAAAAAACTGTTAACTATATCAACAGTTCTATGTAAATAGTAAGTATTTTTGGATATTGAACATAACAAACATTCTTAGAGCTGTGTATTTATCATACACAGCAAAAGAGATTTTTCAAAACGGCCTTGAAAAAGGAAACAGATTAGATTTCCGAAACGTCGGCGAAATATTTAATTTCAAGTTTTTGTACTTATTTGTGTTATTTATTAAAAAAAAAAAACCTCTAACTGATCCTTTGACGTAAAAGTCACAGGCGTAGAGGTACAGTAACATACTGCTTAATTGTGATATTTTGTAGATTCCCCGAGCACCGCTTAAAAAGAAAAAATACATGTGGCAGAAAGTCCCAAAGAATTGAAGAAGAAAAAAATTAAGATAATGCCACAAATAACATTTAGGTAGACAATATTTTCATTAAACAAATTACAAAATGTAGATTTTGTCTTCTCCGACGAGATACATACGGATGATCGTTCTAGTTTATTTTCTATTCTTAAGCAGCCTTGGCGGCGAAGCAGCTAGAAGTCTCAAACAAGAAATCCGGGTTCGAACCACGTACCCGGATTTCTTTTTTACTTTTTCTACATTTTCGGTAACAATCTGATGCTCAAATATTACTTGCTTATATATCACTAGCGTTAATATTTTTCTGATTTTCGAATTTGCTTAATTAAATAGTGTTTCTCGGAGCTTCATTCAGTTTCAAAGTAATTTTGTTGGAATTCGATATAAAAAATTGTACCAGAAAA
Source organism: Stenurella melanura (assembly GCA_963583905.1). Taxonomy (NCBI): domain Eukaryota; kingdom Metazoa; phylum Arthropoda; class Insecta; order Coleoptera; family Cerambycidae; genus Stenurella; species Stenurella melanura. The sequence continues at coordinate 94,457,086 of OY757312.1, forward strand.
TTTATAATTTTAACACGTTATTCTATGCGAGTAACGTGTTAAAATTATACTGTAGGCAGGACTGTAAAAAACAGTTATTTTTTACAGTCCTACCAAACCGGTGATCACATGACATGTGTCAAAATGCAATTTTTTGTTGTCGGACATGCATAAACGAACCCCCAATAGAGTTTCTTAGAAATGTCAATAATATGTCTTTCCCATATGTAGCCAACTTTATGGCGGACACTGTATAATCAGAATTCCACTAAAATGACGAAGTTACTAAATTAATAATCTTAACATTTTATGATAACATCTTTCCTATTTTTTTATAATTATTTAGCGACATCATTGCTGTTACAGGAGAGAACTGTTTGAGAACTGGCATTTCTTATGCAATCTTAATAAATCTTAGTTCAGACCATATATCTATTAACTATATGTATATGGTTCAGACGTTTTAGCGGCCATGACACAAGTCAGCTTAAATTGTACCCGACTCTATTACAAGTAAATAATGGTTTAGATTATAAGGGATTATATATGTGATATAGTACCTCACTAGTATTGTCTGTGCAATAAGTTCATTAAACTTAATTAAAGTTGGAAATATTTCAAAGTTAATTATAAAACTTATATTGAAGTGTTTCTTAAATTGTGCTGCACAGATTGAGTGAATTTCCCAGGAAGAAAAGTGCTTAGATTGTGTGGTAAAATGCAATTTGATTGAAATTTATCAATATAAAAACCTGATAAACTAAAAAAACTAGAGAATACAAGAAATGAAAGTGATATCTTTAGTATATTTTTTGCTGGATAAGAATTCTAAAGTTATCTACATTAATGGATTGTTCAAACCATGAAGAATGCAAAAATAAAAACATTGATTTGAAGCAACTCATAATATGTGATGCTTGCTCCAATGGATACTGTAAATTATGTGCAGGAATTGCACCAACAGAAATAAGAGTTATGGAACTCAGCAAGAGAAGACTACAATATCATTGTCCCAATTGTACCTTAATTACAAATAAAGTGAAACAACTAAACAGCCAACTCACTGAGGAAAATAACATATTAAAGAAAAAGCTTGACGACCAGACAAATACTCTTGAGAAATTAGAAAACCTCGAACTAGCATTTAATAAAACACACGAAATATATATTCAGGCACTGAAACAAACAACTGCTACACTGCAATTGAATTACCAACAGGAAATTACAGTTCTAAAAAACGAAATAAAAAGTATCCGAGATAGCAATGTTGACTTGGTACGCCTTCTGACAACCGACAAGTTTAATGCCAACACCAAAAGCAACCCTCCAATGAAAAAAACCGGAGACAAGTGTGACGTTTACGGTGAAACAACAAAAGAGATAGATCCAACTAAACTGCTGATATCTCACAATGTGGCAGGAGCAACCTTAGCGGGAACTAATAAAACAACCCACAGTAATTCCTACAAAACTGCACTAACGAAAAATTTGAATACACCCCACCATGTCAAAACAATACCAGCTGAAGCGAATGCTGATATTCCCCAAAAGGAAAATGAAGGTTTCCAAACAGTGAGGAGAAGGAAACGTCCAAGAGTTGGCAATGGAGAAGGCGACGAAAACCTGCACGGAAAAAATTTCAATAAGCAGAAAAAAATATGGCTGTTTATATCCAAAGTTCCAGACAGTATAACCACTGAAAATGTTAAAAACTATATATCTAACCGAACCAACACCCAAGAAGTCTACGTAAAAAACTTACCAACTGCTAAGAGAGCTAAGGATAACCAATCATTCATGGTAGGGGTTGAAACACACTTAATAGATAAGGTTTATGATCCGAGCTTTTGGCCTAAAAAAGTATCATTTGATAGATTCGACTTTAGACTGGGAAAACGTTTTCTGGATAAACAGCATTCCGAATCGTCTGGTTTACACGAAAGCCCTAGTAAAGAAAACCCAAGTTCTTTTTTAGACAAATGACTCGAGCACGCCGCCAAACTATTAAGAACCTGCACCAAAAAAAGCCTGAGCAAAGCAATCAGGAATTTAGTAATAAAGCATTACTTCATCAATCCCACAAAAAGCAAAACAGAGTATTGTCAGTCGCCCATGTTAATATTCGTTCTATAGTACCCTCGTTCAATGAAGTCAAGGAAATACTTTTAGAAAAAAAATTCCACTTGATGGCCCTAACTGAAACATGGTTAAACCCAGATTATCCAACACCACTACTTGATATTCCAGGATACAGTTTTCTAAGGTACGACAGATTATCAAGAGGAGGTGGCATCGGCGTTTATGTGAGTTCTATATTTGAATTTGCGACGCTAGACATATCACATTTAGAGAACGGAGATGTCACTCAAATTGAACATCTATGGTTAAGTTTACATTATAAGACAAACAAAATACTAATAGGGGTAATCTATAGACCACCTGCTATTCCTTATTCAAAACTTAAAGTGATTGAAAACATTTTAGCTGCTTTCTCAGCTGAGCATGATTTTACTGTTATATTTGGTGACATAAATGTTGACTTGCTTGTAAATAACAATGAGAAAACGTTTTTCTTAGACATACTTAGGACATTCAATTTAAAACAAGTAATAAATGACCCAACCAGAATAACGTTAAATAGTAGCACACTAATAGATATAATTGCAGTAGATTCCAACATGTATATATCAGAATCTAGCACTATGGATATGTATGATCTCACTGACCATAGACTAGTTTATTGTAATATTTCTTTGGATATTGAAAAACAGGAAAATAAGTTAATTCAATATAGAGATTTCTCAGATTTTAATATTCGCGATTTTGAATATGATGTGCAGCAAATTCAGTGGAATGCTCTAAATAATATCGGTGATATTAGCGAGCGCATTGACATCTTCAACAAACTAGTTATTAATGTGTACGATAAGCACGCGCCGTTAAAAACAGTAAGACTTAAACATCCTTATCGGCCATACATCACAAATACGATAAAAGAAATTATAAAACTGAAACGCAAGGCGTTTGATAAATTTAAGCGCACAAAAAGTGAAGTAGATAGAAACTACTACATGGTTTTAAAAAACTATCTATCCACAGCAATTAAAAATGAAAAAAAGGCATACATGCAATTTGAAATAAATAAAATAAACAAAAATTCTAAACAAATGTGGCTTAGATTCAGACAGTGGGGCATACACAATAAGGGAAATATGGACTTACCGCATCATTTGAAAGACCCAAACGAATTAATCAGAGTAATCAATGATATGAACCAATATATACAGCCAGTTAATAATGATCAGTTATTATTTTATAGAAACAACACAATTTCTGATAATCACCCATATACTTTTACTACAGTACAAGAAGAAGACGTTCATAAAGCAGTAAGCGAAATTAAATCCAGAGCAATGGGAGCCGATAATATCAGCTTAACAATGATTGAATTTATTTTGCCATTCGTTATTGGCGTAGTAGCGAAAATTATAAATGATTCCCTAAAATTAGGTATATTTCCATCGTTATGGAAAACATCAGTAATAAAGCCACTGCCGAAAAAACCAAATCCAATGGAGTACAACGATTTAAGATTAATACACTTAGTACCTGTTCTATCAAAAATAGCAGAAAAAATAGTATGCAAAATGCTGTTATGTCATATAGAGAATAATACCATTCTACCAAAAACACAATCAGGTTTCAGATCACATTATAGCACATGCTCTGCACTCACTAAAATAGTGAATGATTTAACAGCAGCCATAGACCAGTCAAAGGCCGCATGCTTAGTCCTACTGGACTATAGTAAAGCATTTGATTTAATAAATCACGAAATGCTATTGGCTAAATTACACTATATTGGATTAGATGCCTCATTTTGCAACTGGTTTAAAGATTACCTAGAAAATAGATCTATAGTTGTAGATATAGAAGGTAGTAGGTCATCGATTAATAGAGCAACCGCTATAGGAGTCCCACAAGGAAGCATTTTAGGCCCTATATTGTTCTCTATATATACCTCAGATCTGCCAAGCGTACTCCAGCACTGTAACATTCACCTTTATGCAGACGATGTACAATTGATCATGTCATTTGCTGCACCGGATACTAATATTGCTCTGCGACATCTAAATGAAGATTTGGATAGAATATCAAATTGGTCACGTAACCAAGCCATGATCCTCAACGCCAATAAAAGTTGTGTTATGTTTGCGGGTAATCAACGAACTCTAGCTAAAGTCACTCAATATAACTTCTCTACTATTCACATAGACAACATAGAAGTACCTACCAAAGAAAATGTTAGGAATTTAGGAGTAACATTTGATAATCATCTGAATTTTGAGCACCACATCATAAATAAATTAAAGACATGCTATATAAAGTTAAAAACTTTATATTCATTCAAATTTTTACTCCCTGAAAAAGTTAAATATAGATTAGTTGAGTCTCTAATTTTCCCCCAGTTCGATTATTGTTTGCCAATGTATTATAGCTTTTTAAACACCAACTGTAAAAACAAATTGCAAGTGGCTCAAAATGCATGTATGCGTTTTGTATACCTAACAAATAAATACGATCACATAACACCTTTATATAATGACCATAAACATATGAAAATTGCATATAGATATCAATATTTATTTGGAGTATTCCTCATGAAAATATTTACATATAGAAAACCTGAGTATTTATATGAGCTATTAATTCCTAGGAGAAATGTACATCAACTAAACCTAAGAAACAATGACTTATTTAGCATATACCAACATAACACCACTAAATTTGAATGCTCGTTTAGTTATATCTCAGTCAATTACTTAAATAACCCCACATTTCTAAATTTGTTAAATTCTTACAGACCAAATTCTTTCAAAGTTAAATACAAGCAAGCAATAATTTCTCACCAAATTAGTGATACTTCTTAAATTACAAATTATTACGTACTTTTGTGTATTTTTTTAATTATTTTGTAAGTTTTATTTAGCTTTACTAATATCCACACTCAATTTTTACACTGTGACAGTTATTGTTGATAATGTTATGTTTTTACTACTATGTATGTATTTTTGTAGGGATTGTGGAAGAACGTTTCTAACGAACAACTCCCCTTTGTGTTATGTATACTTTTATTTTTATGTGTACTTAATGCAATAAAGATTATTATTATTATTATTATTATTATGTTTATATATTTTAAAACGCTGAAAAAGCGTCAAATTTAAAACAACTCATTTAGGCCACTCTGGCAGTAAACGCCTCATATGTACTTAAATAGAAATAAAATTTATACGTATGGGCGGGTTAAGGGGCAAGTTGAAGTTATCAGAGAAAGGAGAAGTATTGGGTATTGTATTTGTGGCACATTTGTGGCGTCGTGTGTGTAAAGTTATTGTCACCGTCTTTCAAAAAAGACGGGGGGGGGGGGAGTCTTCGGGGTATGAGTTTGTAAAAGAGAAAATTTACAACAATTCTGTCATAATCAAGTTGTCCTCAGAAGACTCGGAGCTCATAAGCGAGAGCGTTACCTATGCGCCAACCATCCGGCTGGCGATGAACACTAGGGCAAGGAATAAATAGTCAGACAAATCATATCTGTGTGTACCTGCCTAGACGCTTCTGATATGCAGTTGTTGCCCATTTCGATTAGACGCAATTATTATTTGTCCGACTATTTATTCCTTGCACTCGTCGGTAGCCGTACGGTTGACGTAGTGGTAATGTGTTGCGATACGAAAGGCCCCGGGTTTGAACTGCTGCGCCCGTTGAGTTTTTTTTCTTTAGGTAATTTTGTAACGATGAATATATTTTTTTGCAAATTATTTTCTATAATTTCTTTAGGTTATGTTGGTAGGTTTTTATTCTGCTTAAAATAATTTCATTCTTTCGTGTGATATCTTTATGTTAGGTTAGTAGGTTTTTATTATATTATATATAATTGTTAATAATTATTAGCGCCGCAGACAGTATTAGCGCCGCAGACACAAAATAACACGAAATATTTCAATTTCTTGACTTGCGGAATTTATGAAAGGTAATTCGCATGCTCGAAGCCTCGTGTACCTAGACGTTTGTCGGATTTACTCGCACAGATTCATGTCTATAGGCGCGTCTCCATTATCGTCGGCTTTGCCGATCGGCATATGTTGGCAAGTGGGTACGTACAATTCGGCTTATGCCGGTAGGAAACTTCAAGAGAATCCAAGCCGAATATACTTGTGGGGCAATTCCGATCGACAAAGCCGACCATAATGGAGACGCGCCTTATGGGAGGGATTCGGCCGATAACAATCACAAGCGTCTAGGTACACTGAAAGTCCGGAGCTTCAAGCATGCGCATTGCCTTGGAAACGTGTAATAAATTCCGCAAGTTGAGAAACTGAAGTATTTCGTGTTATTTTGTGAAAGAAAGGCGAGGGGACACGCGTCGGTGTAAATATCCCTTGCTCTTCTCGGATACCAGTTATTACTGATAACCAGGTTGAAAGTGAGTAGGTGGTATCCGAAAAGAGCAAGGAGCATTTCCTTTCCTGGCAAGGTATGTGTGATCTCACCTCCTCGCTGGTCCTTACTGGGCAATAACAAAAACGGGCAATTCCTAAGTAAACCAATTTGGGACACACTATATATTGAAAATATTATTAATAGAACACCATTCTTATTTAAATTACATTTGTTATTGTCTCAATTTTAATAGGTATTTATAAAATGAATTTGTTTGTTGTGCTTTGAGACACCAACTTTTCAGGGTATTTTGACACGCATGCGCGACAATCTTATGGCTGATTTGTCAAATAATGAAGTTCTGAATTCTGATAAATAATATTACTATTTATACTATGTATTATTATGAAATAGCAATTTTTTTGCAGTGCGTAAAAAGTGCATTGTTCTAAAAAGCACCTACATTGTGGATACGGGATCCGAATCGGCCGAAATCGAGGTGTTTTTAGTGTTTACACTGACAAAAAGTTTGTGGTATGATGGAAAATTTCAATTTTTTTTTTTTTTTTTTGAAAAACTATGCATTTGCATTGAAAACCGATTCGTGTTCTACGACTCCAAAAATTAGTCTATCCTGAAAAAATTACGCGAAAATTCCAATGCCCCGCTATTCTCCAGAATTACCATATTTTTTTACGTTCGATCTAATGAAAGTACCTACCTAACAGCTGCGATGAGACAAATAAATATTTTTGTTTTTTATCTCGCAATGGCATTCCAGATAGTCTAGGAAATGGCGTGCAAAATCGAAAGGTTACCTACTGCCACTCAGTGATCGAAGAGAACATATATAACTACGAAACTTTTTTCTCTCTGAAAATTTTTGGTATGGTGGGAGAATATGGAGGGGGGACATTTTCTTTAAAACGAATGGTTATCGTTATCTGTCTTCATGGATCATTTGTATATATACTTGACATACCCCAGTTACACTGGCAGACGATTGGTATGCTGTAGAGGGTATTTTAAAGAGATTTTTTTTCTTTAAATTTTCCTCTACCGCGCACCGAGGGGAATTTTCGTCTGCCAGTGTAATTGGGATATGTCAAGTACATATACTAGAACACTTTTTAAGACAATTTACAAATTTTTAGGTTTTCATTCCAACGTTTAAGCTCTTAAATAAATTACCAAAATTGGATCGCGCGAAAACGGGGCGGAGCTTCGCGTGACGTCACTTTGCATAAGCTGATCGGGTTAACACATTTTTAGATATTAAAATTATTATTAGGATTAGTATACCTATCGGATTAGATATACTCTTTTTTTAATATATTAAACTTAGGCAGGCATGTACCATCTATCTAGAATTCCTCTAAAAGTAATATTTTACCTAAGCAATTTTATTCCTTCTGCACTTATGAAGTCTTTATCAAAATAGCCAAACACCATAAACATGTCTACTAAATTGGAAACAAACACCTCTTTTCTTCAAAAATCAGATTAACTCATTCAATATTAAAATTTGACGGATTATAATGAACTACTGACTAGGTACCATAGACAAACTTATGGCACTACTGTAGCAAATCCTTTCGCTCTAGTGCGGGTAGTGTTAATGCAGAATGACGTCACGAGTCAGCGAAGCGCTTTGTACTGAAACCCAACCTTTAACATTGAATATCTAAGGATTGGATATATACTTATGAAGCTGCAATTTTACCAGCTTATCTAGATGATCGAATACTATTGAATACCATAAAAAAATTACGAAAAAAGAATTATGGGTAACAAGCCCATTGGTATACAAGCCCTAATTTACATGATACAGTACACAAAATGAAAACAAATGCTTGTTAAATCGATGCCAAAAATAACTGCGAAACTGTCAAGTAAAGAGTTTACCTATCGCTCTTGCAAAAAGCTTCTTGCAATTAGATACAAACATAAAAGGGAATTAAATTGTTATCTTCCATCCATATACCTACCAGATGTAAAGTCCGTTGGGAAAAATCTGAAAACTGGGCAGTATCTACTTAATTAGTATAAAATGATTCATTGAAAGAAAGTAAACCAATAATTCTGAAACTTTTTTGTATAATTTACTTTATAAAATGAAGAAAAAACAGTCACACCCAGCTGTCATCGAGGGCTACACGTGAAGTAGCACTTGCCAATTCCTACGAGACAATCCGTCTTTTACCAATCTTGGTCAAATCCATTTAATGCAACTCCGACAAACGCCAAAACTGCTTCCGCAGGATGTTGTTTTCCTTTAATTTGGAGTTAACCTTCGTCTATTTCTATTATTTTTTTTTCGTCTTCTCTATCTGACTATCTTATCCAGTTAATCTTTGGTAAAGCAGTAACTTACTGAATGTAATACTTTTATGTTATTAATTTTATTAAAATGGCAATAACTGCAGAATCAGTTAAAACATTGGGACACTGAAAGACTTATGGAAGATAGTTTTGATTACGTGTATTCTTTAGTGAATTAAAGTAGAGAAGATCTGCTTAAAATTACCAACTATTTTAACCGAGAAATGTAAAAAAAAATTAAACGATTGTAAAACCACCAGCAAAAATATGTCTCTTTGACTAAATCTAAATGAAAAGTAGACTGTAATAAATAGAATAATAAAGAGAAGCACTGAAAATTAATGTTATAAATATCAAAGTACTATATATATATTATTACGCATCTGCGTCCCCTAGGTGCCGATTGCATGAGCAGCATGTCTTTACACTCGGACTCATTCGCTTCATAGAAATTTGTAATGTGTTACCTATGTACGCCATCTCTGAGACGCTAGTAGTACACATTTTCTAGAATCTGGAAACTTGTAGATGCATCGAGACTTCGCTGCACTGTTCTAGATATTGTTCTGGACTTGCTAGAATTTTCCATATACATTTTGAAGGGTATATAAGGCGACGATTCAAGAATGGAAGATAGTTTTTAAATGAGTTGGAGTTGCGATAAATCCGAAGAGATCCCAGTGGTACAGTAAAGTGAAGATATCGAATAATAAACAGTGTTTAAGCTTAAGTTAGATAGTAAATGTGTGTTGTAAATAAGATTTTTGTAAGTTATTCAATAAATAGTGCTTAGTGTTTATTTTGGAACACATGGATTAAAGAGGTGTTTCCTAAGGGGTGGAAACTCATGACAATATTCTACAGCAGGGTGTATCAGTGCAGGCCCCTGGAGTAATCCTTGTTATGAGAATCTCTTCGGAATAGCTGTTTGAATGTTAACCTTCTATTTGTAATAGGTTACTAACTCTTTTATTGCAGGAAACGGATTGTGCATAAACCGGATCTTTACACGAGGCTGGTGGCGTGGGTAATTGCGAGAAAAGAACTATTGTATTATGTATACATTGTATTATGTTCATAGGTCATCAAACTTCAGATTATTACAATAATTTGAACCCTACTGCTAGGTGGGGGTAATCACGACCATTAAGGACCAAAGAATTTGTACAAATTCTTTGTTAAGGACGGATTGTATTGACCAAGTTTAAACTAAAATCATCTTAGCCAAAGAACAAAATCCACGATTACAGTAACTAAAATTATGGATTTTGATTTTTTCTCAAGATGATTTAAGGTTAAACTTAAAACAGTGTTGGTTGGATTCCTATAAAGAACAATGTTTAAAAGTCCAAGTAAAGGGTTAAGTGAGCAAGCACTTTGGGATCTGTTATAGTCTAGGAAATGATGTGCAAAATCGACGGCGAACAGTGACTGTCTGCCACTCAGTAATCGGAGAGCATATAACTACGAAAAATTTTTCTCCCTGAAATTTTTTGGTATGGTGGGAGAATATGGGGACCGTCCATAAATGTCACGCTTCTTTTGCCAATCCCGATCCCCCTGCCATCTCAAAATGTCACAACTTTCAGAACCAACTCCCCCGTTAAAGCGTAACATCATTTATGGATGGCCCCATGGAGGGGAGGGGGGGGGCGGCAATTTTTCTAAAACGAATGGTTATCGATATCTGTCTGCATAGGTAGTTAGTAATGATAGAATAATTTATTTTCCTTAAAAGACAATAACAATTGTATAGGAATAGTCGGTAAAACAATAGCCAATACAAATAAAAACAAATACTAAATAAATAACAACAAAATGGGTTAAAGATTAACAGATAGAAATCTGAGAGCGCCCATAAATGTCACGCTTCTTTTGTCAATCCCGATTCTCCTCCCCATCTCAAAATGTCACAACTTTCAGAACCAACTCCCCCTTAAAGCGTAACATCATTTATGGATGGCCCCATGGGGGGGGGGCAATTTTTCTAAAACGAATGGCTATCGATATCTGTCTACATAGGTAGTTAGTAATAATATAATAATTTATTTTCCTTAAAAGACAATAATAGCAATTGTATAGGAGTAGTCGGTAAAACAATAGACAATACAAATAAAAACAAATACTAAATAAATGACAACAAAATGGGTTAAAGGTTAAACAGATAAAAATCTGAGAGCGAATAAAAACCGCGTTCTAACAAAAACGACTTAAGCTTACTTTTTTTATATAGTCGGGTAGTTGATTAAATATTCGGGCACCGTTATGAGAAGGTGAATTCTGGGTAATTTTATATTTAGCGAAAGGCGCATGTATTAAACCCTTCTGCCATGCGTTAACGTCATGAATGTCTTTATAAAGTTGAAAGTTATTTTTGCTAGAAAATACATAGAGAGATATTTCTAAAATGTATAAATTTGTGAGTGTCAAGATTTTGTATTCATAAAACAAATTTTTGCATATATGGGTGTTAGGAAGATTACCAATACAACGTAATATACGTTTTTGTGCCTTTGGTCATGGTGGAGCTGCCCCACAAGCACAAACCGTATCGTAACGGAGATTCGACCTGGGCGTAATATACACTTAATAGTTGACCTTTATCTAATACTAATCCTATATTTCTGGTCATATATGTATATATGTGCTTCACATACCCTATAGTTACACTGGCAGATGATATAGAGTTTATTTTAAATGAAAATGAAGATACTGTAAACTAAAATATAATAAATGTGCAAAATATACCTCAAAACTAAAACTAGAATTTCCTTTTAGCACAGAACGGGAAAGATATGAACACGCACAGCATATTTGCAGCCACACAGCGGTATAATCCGCTGAATATGGTGTGGCGATGCAAGCTTTCGTAAGTATTTAGGACATCCTTCCCAAGTAACACAGTTTGTATGATTGAGATTTTACAGCTAACTATTGGTTGTGAACACGTTGTAGAAGTCAACACTGATAGCAAAATAGCTGCATATGCCATCCTTGGGTGCAAACATTATTTTGCCAGTAAATAAAATACTTTATAATAGCCACAGCTGTTTACTCTTAGTTGACTATTGTAAAAGACATATCACCACATATAAATCCCATATGCGACACTGAAAAGGACAGCGATATTTTGTGCAGCACTAGCAGAGATGATATATCCAGGTTACAGAGCCGACACTCATACACAATTGAACGTCAACTAACAGTTTAGCTACAATAAAAGATTGAATTTTCGTAAGACGTACAAATGTCACTATTATTTTAAAATAAGCCTACAAAATGATACCAATAGGTAATGCAAGGAATTATGCGATGTAGGTAAACGATGCAGATGACGGACGGACAGACAGACAGACAGACGGACGGACATTTTGAAAGTTGTTCAGAATTCGATCACCAACACAGCTATATGAATTTTTTTTCTCTACAAGCAATATTACCGGTTTTAGAAATGTGCCGATCGAGTGCAATATACTTTTCGTTTTGTATTTGCGAAGAGTATAATAAATGTGAAAAAATAATTTTCAAGTAGTCTAATATGATTATTGTTCTTTAATTTCATGATGTTGATCTGGGTAACCTAATTTAACAAGTAGGATTACAATTATGTGTTTGGTCGTCATCAGGTAATATATCCAGGCGGTTGTGGTAACTGCGAAAATTTGCCTGTGTCATTTGATCAAGATACATAATAGGTAAATTCGGGTTCTTATTTTCGGACGGTTCAAGAACGATCCTCGGACTGCGTAGAACTACTTGCGCACTATAAAAAATTTGAGGACAGTTCTGGGACTGTTCAAAACTGATCAGCGACATGAATTAACCCGAACATGGTTATTGTTTATCCGAACCGTGACTATGATACAAAATAGGTAGGGTTACTCCTAACCTAAACCAAACTTATCATCACTACTAGATTAGGATGAAGACGAACTTGGTTGCAGTATTTCCAATAAATCCATAATTTAGCTTGATGATTTCACAATAAAAAAAAAAACAATAACGAGAAACGCACAAAAGAATAACCAAACAAAATATGCCTAATGGCGGCACTATGTTTTTGTTTGGTCAGAGCATGCGTGAAAAAAAATCCGAAACCAGTACTTGCTCTAAACCTCGAACTGATTTTGATAGTTCTAGAACCGTCCGAGTACAGTTCTTAAATTAACCCGAACACAGAACTATTTTACCAGGACTGGTTCAAAAAGAGTTCGACCAAACCCGAACATGTCAAGATCAACTGCGCAAACTCCTGAGAGTTCTGGGACAGTTCTTTTCAGAACCCGAATTTACCTAATGACATCTACGATTTACGTAGTCCAGTCGCAGACGAGCCGAACTTGAAGTTTTCTTAACGGCGTCGGCCATATGTATTTATTTTATTTATTTATGAGTTGAAAGACAGCCATATTGTGGATTAAAGAAAAACATTTTAATTTTGTGCATTTATTCACCTTAGACTAAGCCAGAGAATGAAAAATGTGTTACAATAACAATATCCTGTGATAATTTCGTGATTTAAAACTAGTTTTTGGGAAAATGGATTTTCCTAAATAAATATTTTGTAATTAATTTCTTAATAATTAGGAAATATTGAGGCGCGTGCACTCTAAAGAGGTATCTCATCTACATTTAACGAAAAAATTAGAGTGGCATATAATTTTAGCACACAGTGAGCTGTTTAATGCCCATTAAATTAGGTACCTAGATACATAAATTATTTCTATACGTTCATACAAATGGCTTTATGCATGAACTATGGTACATAATAATACACTGTTGTAAAATGTATTATAGGGTTAGTTTGCGTAGATATTTGTCGGTATTTACAGCGAAATTGTTTAGAATAACTAAAACGTTTATCAAGAGACCAACATTTCGATGATTTAGTTTGCACAGCTAAACAGCTGTAATGTTTCTTATATTTCAGTAAAATAACTGCAGGTAAATGGTTGTGGAAGTATCTTACGAACCAAAAAATGTTGTATTTAGTACTGACAACTTTTTGATGTTTATTATACCGTCATGGTGGTTTGCTATAATAGCTATATAGCTGTAAGCTTAATTGTTAGAACATTGTGGTGGCCGTTTTACAGCTTATTGTGCTACTTGGGTTGTTGATGTAGTTTGAAAATTAGACCTCTATGCCACACACTGTCGAAAGCCTTGCTAACTCCATAAAGTGCTGCTGTTTTATGGTCGTTATGTGTGGAGGTTTCCACGTTGTTGGTAAGTATGGCCAATGGGTGTATCGTCGACCAGTTGGATTTGAAACTAAACTGATAGCTGGGTACAGTGTATGACCAAAGCTTTCTTGAATTTTATATTTTATTATTTTTTCTAGATGTTTGTATAGGACAGGTGGAAACATGATAGATTTATAATTAATTATTGGGTAGCATAGTCTAAATCAGTTTATTGGTGCTATTACAATTAGCTTGCATGGATGTGCATTAGCAGCTAAATCCCAAAATTTTAGATGGGCTCATTGTAAATTTCTCAAAAGGATGAATTTATCTAAAACTCCTTAATTTAGACTAAAGATAGAGACAGAAAAGTTTGCCTCATTTTCAACAAGAAAATAATAGAATAATGGAATAGAATACTGAGATAAATTTTCGAAAAATGTGCCAATATCACTACTGTATATGCACTTATTAGAAAATAAATGTGTAGATCTGAAAACCATTTAATAAAAAAAATTCTTTTACCAACCCTGAGTACTTCTCACTTTACAATTTCAGTTAGCTTAAAGCTAACTGCTTGCAAGTTTTCAAAAGAAGAACATGATAAATTAGTTTCTAGCAGCACACTGATCTTCACTCCCGTTTCTTCCTTAATTGTCGGAGAATAATACCATTTGCAGTAAATATACGTACATTAGGGTGGTTCTTATTTGCCCGATGTTCGAATTTAAATTGTGCGGCCCCTTCATTTGTTTCGACATAAAAGAACAAAAATTTTGACACCAAGTAGAACTTCCTAACTTGATCATAACCATTCACTAAGGAGAATTTATCCATTTAAAATACACGTGATTTCTATATCCTAATGTAATTATTTTGCTGAAACAACTAATTATTAACGAAAAAAAATAATTTTATATGAAATTGACGGGGATCGGCGGTACTTTCAAGGAGAAAAAAGAAAAAATGTATCGGCAATCCAAATCATTTTTAATAATAATAATCTTTATTTCACATTATGTGAGTAGTAGAGCTACCGGGCCACGGGGACACTTCCCGTCAGTAGAACAGCTGTGGGGGTACCTCGTCGGCATGTGTCCATCCGGAGAGACTAAGAGGCTGCTGAAAACGTGACCAGAGACTGCTGAAGAAGTATTCAGCAATGACCAGAGGGGGTAACCAGAGAGGTGAGCAAAGAGGCTGCTGGTATTCATCGGCAAGGACCACAGGCTGCTGAAGAGGACGATGGTGGCAATTGGGTGAAGAAGTGATCGGCAATGACCAGAGGATACAGCCAGAAGGATCCGGTTGAGAGCTGGCGAAGCGGCTGCTGAAAAAGTAATCCGCAATGACCAGAGGATGTAACCAGAAAGTAATCGGCAGTGACCAAAGGATGTAATCAGAGGAAGGTGGGTCGAGGGGGCGGTTGTATGTAGGAGATCTGAGAAAAGAGCATGTGGAAAATCAAATCAATCAAAAATCAAAGCAGTGAGGAAATCTGCATCACGAACCGCTATACATAAACTCAAACCAAAAAATCATGAGGGACTGGAAATATCGAGACATAAATCGAAAAATATCCCCCGCAGACGCCCTTGTCCCTGTGTGAAAAACAAAAAAACCTCTTAGGTGAGTGACGTCATGAGGTTAAAAAAATTAATGTTACAGGATGATGTAATCTTTTTACTAGGAAATAGAAAAATAAACATCCGGCTGAATGGTTAAACGTATGACTCAATAACAGCTGCATCAATATTTCTTAGAAAGCGCCTGAGTCATCAGATTTTTAGACTAAACAGAAGTAATTTATTGCTTACACGTGACGTTAACTCCATGAGAAATAATGTATGAGCTGGATGATGTAATCTTTTTACTATGAAATATAAAAATAAACATCCGACTAAAAGGTTAACTTATGTCTTATACACAGCTGCATCAATATTTTTTAGAAATCGGCCAAGTCATCAGATTTGGAGTCTAAACAAATGTAATTTATTGCTTATACATGATGCCAATGTTTATATTAACAGAAAACAAGTTGAAACTTGTTTCGGCGGATCATTGATGTAGTAACTTCATGGCTAATCCGCGCAGCTGTATTCAAGGTTAAATATTTTCATCATCTTCGTGAGCAATCATTAAAAATATAAGCTCTATACCTACGTTCCGCAACTAGCAATGTCTTAAATAAATACTGATTAAATAGGAATGTATTGGTTTTTGATAATATAAATGATAAAAATTATTTTACAAGTTCTGTAGCCATAACATTATTTGAATGAACTGTTTGAGGATTTGGAAATATGGATTCACAAATAGAAACAGTTCATAGGCGTACTTACTAATTTTTCTTCCTAAGCAGTAAAAAAATGTAAGAACTCAGGTGAAACCTCCTGATATCACATTTTTTTTAAAACATGTCGAAAGTAACTGAATCATCGTAAAAGATGGCAACATAATTCTTTGACTCGACCGTATGTTTTCAGTGTGTACTCTTGGGGTTCAAAACGAACTAAAGTGGAGATAAGAGAGGCGGTGGTGTTGAAGAAGTACTTATAGTTGCTTGCGGAAAGTAGGAATCCATTTATGCCTTATGCATGTTTCGAGTCATTATCAGGTTTGTTCCTCGCAAGTGCATACCTAGAATTATTCAGAAAGAGTTGTTAATTGAAAAAAAATGTGGTTATTTTACGGCGAACAGAATTGGAGTAAAGCTGAAGACATGCAGAGTACTATAGAACGGTTATGCGATAAAATTTCAACGTTAATATTTACCGAGCAATATGATAACATTTACAAAATGCAATCCATCCAAGATGATGGAACTCGTAATAAAGAATGTCAGAGACGGGTGCAGATATACAACAGAGCGTTGGAGTTGTGTTATAAACTTCTCGATGGGAATATAAGCATTCAAAAATTTTGTAGAGAAATGGTTGCAGCAGATATGAAAAAATTTCTATTTGATATTAAACAATATCAACCAACAAAATATATTATAGGGTGTAATACATATGACGATGATGACGATCTGAATAAAGAATATATACCTTTCCCTTGAATTTGTGGAAAGTAAGTAAAACTTTATAATAATTATATAATTTCTTATATATTTTTTTAATTTTTAGCTGGTGACAGGCAGCATTGGTGGTGGCAGCAATGCCATAATTATATAATCAGCCCAACCGGAAAACTTAAAAAAGATAGACATTTTAATTTAAGAAACCTATGTACAAATTTATTATTATTAATGTTTAAGAGTGATTAGTCCAGTGATCAAAAAAAATATGAATGTGCCTTAAAAACTTTAAGAGCCAAATGGCCCATGTTCAAAATTAAAACATCATTTGTTTATTAGATATTGTGGTATACGGACGTGTAAATAATGGAGCTGGAAATGTGTAAATTAAACGAGGATACTGTAAGAAAATTAATCCCGTGTTAAATATTTTAAGTGAAGGCAGCACAAATCATTTAAAGTGTACAAAGTGGCTAAACATTGCCCATCGGAAAATATGGTTCTTAAATAGGACTTTAAGAAATTGTCATACAGTTGGTGCACGCAAAAAAATTTATACAACTATTGGTATTTTAAAAAGAATGCGAGTTTTATTAAAATCAAAAATCTCACATATCGGGCGGGGATTGGGTGGTGGGATGGGGTTCGTAAGATAAACAGAAATAATCGAGTGTGTTGGGAGGATAGAGTTTCGGCATCTTCAAATCGTATGTGTTCCAGTGTAATAATAAATTTAAAACAAAGATATTTCACATTCTATTTCGACTCGTACTGTCTCTTTAAGAACCGAATTACTAGAATTTTAAAATTGCATCCAGAAATGAAAGTATATATAGTTTTCTGTGGCGAATTTGTTGAACAAAATGCTGATAAAGAAATATTAGAATTTAAATATATGAATACAAAAAAAATAATAATTGATTCAGGTACAGACTCGAGTTCTTGGTTTCATCAAAATATTATAGATAAAATTTTAAACATGTTAGAGGAATTTCAGGAGGAAAATAGCGGGTGGGTTCTGAATAAAATTATTAATCTTGAGGTTAATATTAATATATTAGAAATGGGTAACGGGGGTTCAATCTTTAGTACTATGTATCTTACGTTAAATTAAAATGTTAATCCTAAGATGTTCAAATAAGAATATGTATGTATACTTACGTAAAATAAATATTTTATGTTTAATAAAGATATGTTATAGAAAAAAACTGTCTTATTTCATCATTTTCAGTATGTATAATAACACAACAAGACATGGGCACAAGTAATATATTTATTCAACAATTTGATATAAACATTTCTTATCCAGATCATTTAGAACCTTACCTCTATTACAAAATAAACATTCACGTATACAGTATGTATGAATATCACGTGGATATAAATCACATAAATTAAATAGCACATTTTAAGGAGATAATTGATAATAAAATTCATCTAAAAAATTATTATAGAAATACTCAAAACAAAGTATGTAATAAATCCACATGAGCTGTTATGAGTTTGTTAATATTTACGAGCTCTCGTACAGCAATTCAGATTAGCAAGATGGCCGATGGGTCAGATGTACAGTTACAACCTCTCTGTAAATACTGTGAAAAGAAAGTGATAAAAAAGGTGAATTGCAGTAATTGTGGAGCAACTTTTCATAAGAGTTGCTCAAAAAGGAAAATGTGCTGTAATAATCAAGAATTAGTGGACGAATATCAACACAACATACCTTGTGAGGGCAGTGAGGATGAAAATACCAGCGAGATTCTACTGGAATCCCTAAAATCGGAAAATAAACTATTAATTGAGTTC
The DNA here is from genome assembly GCA_963583905.1 of Stenurella melanura. NCBI lineage: Eukaryota > Metazoa > Arthropoda > Insecta > Coleoptera > Cerambycidae > Stenurella > Stenurella melanura. The sequence continues at coordinate 94,475,842 of OY757312.1, forward strand.
AACACTGAATTAAAAGAAATGAACAAACTCCTAAAAGAAAAAATTCTTCTCCTGGAAAATCAGTTAATATCCTCAGGACATACATCAAAAAATTCTCAAGTGCACACTATGCAAGAAAATAATGAACTGATGATGAAAAATTTAATACAAAGAGAAGTAAACTCATATTTTAGTGTTAATAAAAATGTAATAATGAAAATTAATAATAATGACCCAATGATTAATAATATGGAATGCAACAAAAACCCACAACAAACATCATCTCATATCAGTGGAGATAAGAAAGAACAAAAAATAAATAAGCAAGGATATGGAAATAACCAAGATAAAACAGAGCAACAAAAAACAAATCAACAAAGAAATGTAAACAACTCATTCAGAAATAAGAATCAAAATGTAACTAACTTGAAAAAAAAACAAAGACACATTATGCAAGACATAATAAATTTGGAGACGGACGCACCAGAGCCCCAAAACAAAATATCAGGTTTACACACAACACAGAATAACGTAGAGGATCAAAGTCAATTAAATGATGGTTTCAAAGTAGTTAAAAGAAGAGGACACTACAAGATTGGTAGTGGAAACGGCGACAAAAATTTCTATGGAAGAGAAAATAAAGATAAGAAAATATGGCTCTTTATATCTAAAGTGCCAGATAGTGTGACTGAGAAAGATATAGGAAACTACATAAAAACACGAACAGACACAGAGAATGCATATGTAAAAAAATTAGATACACACAACATGCGTGCCGACAACCAATCATTTATGGTAGGAGTTGAACCTCAACTACTTCAACATGTATATGAACCTAGTTTCTGGCCTAAGAAAATAATATTTAATCGATTTGACTTCAGATTAGGTAAGCGTTTCCTTGACCAGCCGCAACATAAACAAGAACAATCCCAAGAAGAACCCAATAATCCACCTTCGTTTTTATCAAATCTCAATCAAGAATAAGCACAGATACAAATAACAAATCTTATAAAAAAGAGAAACAAGTGAAAAGAGATACAATAAAATTAATGCATATCAACATCCAGAGTGCTAAAAATAAAATTAATGAACTAGAAACATTTGTTGCTGCTGAGAGGGTGCCATTGGACATCATATGTATTACCGAACATTGGTTAAACAGCAATGAGTCTGATTTCTTTCAAATTAAAAATTATTGTGTGGCTAGCATATTTTGTAGATCTGAACTCTGTCATGGGGGTACCCTAATTGCAGTCAAAGAAACCTTAGACTATAAAGCTTTATTACATTTAAATAACATCTCTATTGAAAAACATTGTGAGATAGCTGCTGTGAAAATAAAAAATTTTAATGTGGATGTGATAAACATCTACCGTTCCCCAAATGGAGATTTTAATGTCTTCATAGAAATATTGGAAAAATTATTAAATAAAATAGGCACCAATAATAAGGTAATCATTTCTGGTGATTTTAATGTAAGGTTTAACACATCCGATCGCTTCAATACCACTTTAATTGATCTACTCAAAACATTCGGCTTTGAGCAAACTGTGTTTGATAATACCAGATTGACTAATTGTATTGACAATATTTTTATAAACTTCTCAGTAGATGAATATAATTGCTATAATAGTGAACCACTTTTGTCTGATCATTTATGTCAGATAATCGAGGTACCAATATATAATGTAAAAAATTGTGAGCATCAAAAACCTATTAGACCGATTACAGCTATTGGTAGGAATAGGTTTCACGAAATTATATCTAGTTGTTCATGGGATTTTATCGGTAATCACACTCTCAATATAAATGAAAAATTTCAAATATTCTTAAATTTACTTGTACAAGCCTACAGTGTTTCTTTTCCAGAAAAGTTAGTTCGTTTTAGAAACAGTAATTCTTTTGAAGTTGCATGGTTTACAGATGACTTGAGACGAATGCGAGATTATTTGCACTTTCTGAACGAGGTCTGTAAAACTCGAAACACTGAAGCAAATAAAAAACTTAGAAATGATTTCAAATTTAGATACAAATGTGCATTAAGAACTGAGAGAATCAAATCGAATGATAATAATATAAAAAAATCTAGTAATCCTGTAAAAACCATGTGGCAAATAATAAATACAAATCGGAAGAAAAGGTCTATACAGACATCACACATTGAGCCAAATACCTTTAACGATTTCTTCATTAATGTTGCTGGAGATGTTACTGCTGGACTCCCCAAATTAGATATTGACCCCCTGCATTATATTGAACAGGCTAGTTTCACTGAATCTTTCTGCTTCCGTGAGGTAACATACAATGAAGTAAGAGACATACTTAACTCTTTGAAAAACAGTAACACTAAAGACATATATGGCCTAAATACTGACTTGATAAAAACTATAAAAAATCATATTGTAATTCCCTTAACCAAACTAATAAACATAAGTTTCAGGACTGGCATATTTCCAGATGCACTTAAAATTGCATCTGTTGTTCCAATCTTTAAAAAAGGTGATATAGAGGAAGTAGGCAATTACAGGCCAATTTCTATACTCCCAATTATCTCAAAAATCTTTGAAAAGGCCATTAAAAATCAAATAACTGAATATCTCGAGAATAGAATAGAATAGAATAGAATATTGCTTTATTGGATCCTTTACATAAAACCCCTCGAGGGATATAGAACATGTCAACATTATAAAACTAACAATATATATAACACTTAACACAAAACGTAAGCACACATCATATAGATCTACTTTAAAATATAAGAGAAGAGAAAAAAAAAAAGAAATTTTGCTGCATTTATACATAGGTACTTAAGATAATAAATATAACAGATATTATAGAATTTCATTGTTAAAATATTCATTCAGACTATAAAAAGGGTTATTCAGTAAATGGTTTTTCAACCTCTTTAACATGACTCCTTCTGGCAATCTTCTTATTTGCAAGGGTACTTTGTTCCATATTTTAATCAACACATTATGAACATTTTTTTGAATATAACTATATTTGGTTTTATCAGTTAAAAGGTTTTCTTTTGTTTTTGTGTCATAACTATGCGTCCTTTGACTCTCAGTAAATAAACCTTTGTTCTGGACTATAAATTTTATTGCCTCATATACGTATAAAGAAGTTGTCGTGAGTAAACCGTTCTCTTTGAATATTACTCGGCAACTATCTGTTTTTTTCATCTTAAATATAGTTCGTAAACATCTCTTCTGCAAAATCAGCACTCTCTGTGCATCCACTGAATTGCCCCAAAATATGATTCCATATCGAATTTTTGATACAATATATGCATGATACGAGTTCAGAGCTGCTATTACACCTAAGCTATCAGTCAATATTCTTAAGGCATAACAATACTTTGCTATATCTTGTGAAAGAGTATCAATATGTGGTTTCCAATCAAGTTTTTGATCTATTTTGGTTCCCAGGAATGAAACTGTATTTACTGTTGTTACCAAAGTTCCGTTTACCTCAATTTCCATACTATGGTTGCCTCGAGCCCCAAAGTTTAAAATTTGGGTCTTATCAACATTTACTAGAAGATTATTAGACGCAAACCATGTTTGGAGCAAGTCAATAGTATTTGTGAGTTCCCTGCTGGCCACTTCTCTGCTCTTTTCACTAATGATCAGAGAAGTATCATCAGCATATAAAATTACATCATGTTGCACAATTGCTGGTAATTCGTTAGTATATAAAATATATAACAAAGGACCAAGGATAGATCCTTGTGGCACACCTTTTTTTATGTTTATAGTTCTAGATTTTATTAAATGACCCTTTTTGTCTGTTTCTATAACCGACTGCCTTCTTCCCGTCAGGTATGATTTAATAAGACTTTTTGCCACCCCTCTGATCCCATAACGTTCCAATTTCTCGATCATAATGCCATGGTCCACACTATCAAACGCTTTGGATATATCTAAACAGACAGTTAACGTATGTTTATCTTCATTCATAGATTCTAACACTTTTACTAAAGCTCGATAAATCGCTTTTGTTGTAGATCGACCTCTACGGAATCCATATTGACAGCCTGTGATCACAGCATTATCATCGAGAAAGCTTATTAGTCTTTTGTATATAATTTTTTCGAATATCTTACTAATATTTGACAGGAGAGAGACAGGCCTATAGTTTTTAAGTTCCTCTTTTTTACCTTTATTCTTATATACTGCTTTAACATGTGCCACTTTTAATCTGTCTGGAAATACCCCTGTTGAGAAACAGAGATTGTAATTCCCTTAACCAAACTAATAAACATAAGTTTCAGGACTGGCATATTTCCAGATGCACTTAAAATTGCATCTGTTGTTCCAATCTTTAAAAAAGGTGATATAGAGGAAGTAGGCAATTACAGGCCAATTTCTATACTCCCAATTATCTCAAAAATCTTTGAAAAGGCCATTAAAAATCAAATAACTGAATATCTCGAGAAACATAAAATACTCTTTAGACATCAATTTGGATTTCGTGAACATTTATCAACAACAGATGCGATACTAAAATTTACAGAATATACATTAGGGTGCTTTGAAAAAGGACTCTACTCTGCTTCATTGTTTTGCGACCTCAGCAAAGCGTTTGATTGTGTATCACATAACTTATTAATTCAAAAGTTGCCCAAATATAATTTCAGCAACTCAAGTATTTCACTTATCAAGTCCTACTTAGAAAACCGAAAACAAACGGTCAGATTAAACGGAATAACATCCGAGGAGTTAAATATTAAGTCGGGAGTACCTCAGGGCTCAATCCTGGGCCCGGTCCTATTCCTAATCTATATCAATGATTTGCCAAATGCACTTAAGAATTTCACTTGTATATTTTATGCCGATGACTCGACACTTCTAATGTCAGATTATAATCTAAATAACTTAATGCTGAAGAGTGACGATGCGCTCTCCAATGCCAAAAAGTGGTTCACATCTAACTCTCTAGCACTTAATGAAGAAAAAACAGTTAAAATGATCTCAAGCACACGCGATTTGGGAAATCTACCGAATAATCCAACTAACACTAAATTTTTAGGAGTATTCATCGACAAATCTCTACGTTGGGATGCTCATACCGATTATCTTGCTGAACAGTTATCAAAAAATATATATTGTCTAAGACAACTGTCAAATTCTGTATCCCGCAATGTGCTTAAAACAGCCTATTTTGCATTATGTCACTCTAGACTGTCCTATGCCATTCTTGCCTGGGGCCACTCTGCTGGCAAGCACAGACTTTTCGGCCTTCAAAGAAAGGCCTTAAGGATTGTGGGTGGTATAGGGTATCGAGATGATACTAAGCACCTTTTTATCGTGCTTAAAATACTCACATTACCTTGTTTGTATGCACTGCAATGTATCTTATATATACATAATAACCTAAATAACTTTAATACTCATGCTGATTTACATCAACATGAAACCAGATATAAAGATAATATATGTCCTGAATTCACAAGACTTACCAGGGGACAAACTGGTGTCAAATACTATGGTATTAAAATCTATAATGCACTACCTAATAGCGTGAAAACTTTGATCCCAACAAGGTTCAGATCTACAATTAAAGACTTTTTTCTAGAAAACGCATTTTTCTCATTAGAAGAAATTGAAAGAGAGATTGGACATATTAGAATGTGATATTATATTATTGTACTGTATCCTTGTAAATTTTTTGTTTGTAAGTAACTGTACCTGTTTCATACAAATTAATTATATCTTTGTAGGTGTGATATTATATGTATGTATGTATGCTTCTAAAATTAATTTGTGCAAACCTTTTTTTGACGTGTGTATATTTTTATAATTTTAACATTAATAAATTTATCTTATCTTATCTTATCTTATCAATTCCAGAGAAATGAAATGTATAGGAACCATCAGTCACTTTTAACATCCTATTACCAATAAATGGTCCTTTTATTAGTGTATAATTAGACAGCTGAATTTCTTCCTCTTCTTCTCAGCAGTCTTAAAGTAATCCACGATAAATTGCTGAAGGTAGGTAATGAAATCATCCCAATTCAGTCTAATGGAAGCAATATTGTCTGGTTTCATGAATACATCAGATGCAATCATTAAAATGTTTACAGTAGGAACATAACCCCTCGCGGCACTAAGATCAGTAATTATTTTATAGTTAGAATGTTTTACGGAGAAAACGTTTTCATAAATATATCGTTCCTCATTCTGTATTGCTTATCGATGTGTCACTAATTCGATCAACTTCTGGCCAGTAATCGTAACCATCTAAAGAAAATGTAGGACTAGGTGTAATCGACGACATGGTTACACATAAAAAGATTCAAACATACTAAGTAACAATTTTAGTTCTCTCTTTCTTTTATATATTTTTACAAAATATTATTAGAAAAAATTGGCACCAGTACCTAACCAGACCTGTTTGAAAGCTGTACAGACCTGATTGAAAATCGTACAGACCTGTTTACAGACCCTGATTAAAAACTGTTGAGACCCTGTTTGAAAGCATACAGACCCTGTTTGAAAGCGTACAGACCTTGTTTAAAATTGATCAGACCTGTTAAAAAAAAATCATACACACCTGTTTTAAGATGGTCATGCAACGGTCACGATAACACATCAAACCACTAGAGAATAATAATTATTACTATTATTATTATTATTATCAGGAAATCACAAACATATAAAAATATTACAGAGAAGTTAATTCAAAGAAGTCAGCACATTAATCTTTGATATCTTCACTTAAGTCTTCATAAGGGTTAACTCAGCTCATAAGATCTACAACCGCCATGTATAAAATATTTGAATTCAATCTGTAAATAATAAATATATTCATGGAGTATACTACCCAAAATATCTCTAGTGATCTGATGTTATCCTGACCATTGCATGACCATCTCAAAGCAGGTGTATATTTTTTAAATAGGTCTACGATTTTAAACAGTGTCTGTACGCTATGTAACAGGGTCTGAACAGCTTTTAAACATGGTCTGTAAGCAGGTTTGTACGATTTTCAAACAGGTCTGTATAGCTTTCAAACAGGTCTCGTTAGGTACTGGTGCCAATTTATTCTAATAATATTCTGTAAAAATATATAAAAAGATAGAACTAAAATTGTTTAGTGTTTTTAAATCTCTTCAAGTGTAACCATGTCCTACATTTTTTCAGATGATTACTGGCAAGAAATTTATCGAATTAGTGACATATATCGATACGCAAATACAGAATGAGGAATGATATATTTGCGAAAACGTTTTCTACATAAACATTCTAACTACGAAATAATCACTGGACTTAGTGCTGCGAGGGGGGGGGGTTATGTTCCTGCTGTAAAAATTCTAATGATTGCATCTGATGTATTTATGGAGCCATATATTTCTTTCATTAGACTGAACTGGGATGGTTTCATCAGCAATTTATCGTGGATTACTTTGAGGCTGTTATCTAATTAATAAAAGGACCATTTACTGGTAAAAGTGACTGATCGTTTCTGCACATTTCGTTTCTTTGGAACTGCCGTACGTGACGACCTCGTAAATATTAACAAACTTGTTAGTTGAGTCAATGAAGGTTCTTACTTCTTAGTCCTCAGGGAAAGGTCCGTTTTGATGATTATTTTTAAATGTGTGTTTGTTAATATACAAAATCAGAAATATTTCAAGTGGCGCAAATAATTATTTATATTGTTAACTTTTCATCCAAGAAATGCATGTTTTAGAGCGATTTTTCACGAGTAACTCGAGAACCTACGTTTTATCAAAAAATACATCAGAAGCTAGAATGAAGAAATCGATTTGTTTTTCCATATTTCTGTAGATGCAACAAGAACCGACTTATGGCTCGTTGAAGGTGACTGTTTGCCCAAAATTGAATATGGACCTTTCAACTTTAAATAACGGAAGAATTACGAATTTTTTGAGGAAAACTTATTAGATCTTTTCTAAAGTACTTGAAAATACCTTTAAAATGACCTTTAGTACAAGTTGATAGCATAAAAACTTACGAAGTTATGATGAAAATAAATCGGTTGTTTTTTTTTTTTTTTTTTCGGAGTAAAAATCAGCAATGAAACCCTGAAGAGGGTCTATTTCCAGTGGCCTGGGAATAATGTAACGCATGAAAAATGTGGTTGAAAATATAATTAAAATATTCTAACTCCAATCAAAATGACTCCACAAAATATTCTGAAATTACTTTTTAACTTCCTTAATTCTTAAGACATCTAATCGTTCCAAAAATTATTTTAAAGACCTTTTCAAGTATTTAAAAAAAGTCTGGATAAGTTTTCCTCCAAAAAGTCGTCGTTATTCCATTGTTTAAGTTGAAAGGTTCGAATTCAGTTTTCGGCAAACAGTCACTTTCAACGAGTCATAACTCGGTTCGAATTGCATCTACAGAAATAAGAAAAAACCAATTGATTTGGCATTTCATAAGCTTAATTTTTGTTCCTGATGTTTTTTCTTGGTAAATCGTAAGGTTGTCGAGTTATTCGTGAAAAATCGCTCTAAAGCACGCATTTTTTTGATGAAAAAATCAACAATTTCAATCGCGAATAACTCGAAAAATATTGATTTATCAAAACAAAATTCATAAAACATTTTTTGCTTAGAATTCATCCCCTATCGATTTCGGCGGTTATTTTGAGTTTACTAATTTCCACCATGAGAAGGGGTGACATGAACCTCGAAACAATTTAAATAATTATTTGCGCCGCTTGGAATGTTTCTGATTTTGAATATTAAAATACACACTTTAAAAAAAATCAAAATCAGACCTGTCCCTGATTAAGAAATTTTGACGATTTTTAGGCGTCATTGCCTCGACTATATGGATTTATTACATAGTTTATGTTTCGAACATTTCTATAATAACTTTTTAAATGTTACTAATAATATTCTAAGCGAATCTAATTATGAATTACCTCCTTATAATGTGTTATTAAATTTAAGTGATTTATATATAATAACTATTTTATAGACAGTATTCCTGATAATCTTAATAATAATGTCAATGACACAGTTGACTACTACCAAACAAATAAAATATGCAATTCCAATTTTGGCTTTAGCCTAATTACCGAAGAAGTAATAACCGATATTCTTGCAAAACTTAAAATTACATCACCTGGGTCAGACAATATTAGTATAGACCTAATAAAATTATGTTATCCTTTTATTAAAAAATATTTAGTTAATATTATTAACACTGTCCTCCTTGATTGTAACTTCCCATCCTGCTGGAAAAATGCTCTCGTTACTCCGATTCCAAAAAAAAAAAAATCCGCAAAATTTTTCAGATTTAAGACCAATAAGCATTCTGCCGGGGTTATCAAAGTTAGCAGAAAAGACTATTGAAATGCAATTACGTGAATATCTGGATAGAAATATTTTGCCCAATGTACAATCGGGTTTCCGCCAAGGACACAGTTGTTATACAGCATTATTAGATATAACTGACATTATACAAGCTGCTGAGGGAAAATGCGCAGCCCTAGTCTTACTTGACTTTAGTAAGGCCTTCGACACCATTAACCATACTATTTTGGTGGCTATTATGACTTCGTGTGGAATAAATGCTGAGGGAACTCAACTACTGCAGTCGTACTTGCAGGGCCGTACTCAGAGGGTTAGGTTGCGAGGAAATATTTCTGACGAGAGATTAGTGACACGAGGTGTACCGCAGGGCTCAATTCTAGGTCCTCTATTGTTTACAATCTACACCAACCAGTTTCCCAAATCTATCGAGCATAGTGCGATACATATGTATGCCGACGACACTCAATTGATTAATTCTTTTAATGCCCGAGAACATCTAGATGCGTCACAAAAAATTAATAGTGATTTGAAGGAACTCTCTAGAATATCTACAGAGCATTCTCTCATACTTAATCCAATGAAATCAGCTGTCCTCTTATTTGGCAAAAAACGAATTGTAATCACGATATGAATATTGAGGTTGAGAATGTCAAAATTGAGCCGTCAAGTAGTTCAGAAAATCTTGGACTAATTTTAGATAGGTCGTTGAGGTTTCGGGAGCAGACAACAAAAAATATCCAAAAGGCCTACACTGCTCTGAGGCTATTATACCCTCACAAATTTTATTTGACAAAAAACACGAGAATGCTTTGTGAGACACTGGTGTTATCACAGTTCACATATTGTGCTCCTGTGTACGGACCATGCTTAGACACAGATTACCTAAGCAGAATACAGCGGGTTCAAAATTCTTGTATCCGTTTCATATGTGGTATTAGAAAATACCATATGTCTCATAAGCTGAACGAATTAAATTGGTTAAATATAAAAAGATCGCTTTAAAACCTATGCCCTTTGTTTGTTTCACAACATTATATTATCTCGGCCACCTCCCTATTTATATAACAAAATATCGTTTCGAAGTGATGTTCACAATATTAATATAAGACGTAAAGGTCAATTGACACCTCCTCTTCACAAAACGTCTTTTTTCGAAAGGAGTTTTCGATATACCATTTATAAGCTGTACAATTCTATCCCAGATAGTTTGAAGGTTCTCACGAACGCTAATTTAAAATGAACATATATAAGTATTTTCTCAATGCATAATAAGGATACTCTATACTTGATTTCATTCTTGGTTTGTGTAATCAGCATATATTGTCTAAATATCCTAATCTCATGTTTATTTTTTTAATCATTATTATTTTAATTATTATTAGTTAATTATTATTGTTAGTTTAATCTAGTTTAGTATCAAGGTTAAGTGGTAAGCACTCTCTTGAGTGAACTTCCCCTTGTATTTCCCATGGTTGTCTAGTTATTATGTAATAAGTGTGTATTTATAATATTTTTATGTTTGTTTTGTATCTGTTTACTTATGTTGTAAATTGTTCTTTCTGTGGGAAATAAAGACATTTATTATTGTTATTATTATTATTATATGCACATGATATTCGTATATACTGTAAGCGTACATGTTCATTTTATAATAGAGATAAGGTTCTAAATGATTATAATAAAACAATGTTTATATTAAATTATTGAATAAATGTACTAATTAGGCCCATAACTTGTTTTATTTCACATGCTGAAAATGATTAAATAAGACAGTTTTTTCTATAATGCATATTAAACAAAATATTTATTTTACCTAAGTATTCAAACATATTCTTATTTAAACATCTTAGGATTATCATTTTAATTTAATGTAGGTTTTACAGTACTAACAATTGAGTCTCCCGTTACCAATTTTTAATTTATTAATATTAATTTCAAGATTATCAATTTTATTCAGAGCCCACCTGCTATTTTTCTCCTGAAATTCCTCAAACTTATTTAAAATTGTATCTATAACATTTTGCTGAAACCGAGTACTCAAGTCTGTAGCTGATTCAATTATCATATTTTTTGTATTCATATATTTATATTCTAATATTTCCTTATCAGCATTTTGTTTAACAAATTCGCCACAGAAAACTGTACACACTTTCATTGCAGGATGAGATTTTAAAATTCTAGTAATTCGGTTCTTAAAGAGAAAGTACGAGTCCCCCATAAAATGTGAAATATCTTTGTTTTAAATTTATTATTACACTGGAACGCATGCGCTTTGAAAATGCCGAAACTGTATCATCCCAACACACTCGATTACTTCTATTTATCTTAAGAACACCATCCAATCCCCGCTCAATATGTGAGATTTTTTATTTAAATAAAACTCGTATTCTTCTTGAACGATCGATAGTTGTATAATTTTCTTTGCGTGCACCAACTGTATCACAATTTCTTAAAGCCCTATAAGAACTATATAAGCTGATGGGCAATTTTTAACCACTTGGTACACTCTAAATGATTAGTGCTGCCTTCACTTAAAATATTTAACATGGGATTAAATTGTTTTACAATATCCTCATTTAATTTAGACGTTTCCAGCTCCATTACATACACGTTCGTATACCACAATATATAGTAAACAGATGATGTTTTAACTTTGAACATGAGCAATTTAGCTCTTAAAGTTGTTAAGGAAAATACAGAATTTTTTTCCTGGACTAATAACTATTAAACATTAACAATAAATTTGTACAGGCGTTCCTTAAATTAAAATGTCTATCCTTTAAAAGTTTTCCGGTTAAGCTGATTGTGATTATGTTATTGCCGCCACCACCACTGCTGTCTCTGTCACTAGCTAAAAACTAAAAAAAATATATTATATGAAATTATATAATTATTATAAAGTTTTACGTACTTTCCACAAATTCAAAGTATAACTATATATTCTTTAATTAGCATCGTCGACCAACTAGACAAACAAAAAACCTTTATGACTTTTCCCTCTAGGGGCACTTTGAAAACACTGATCTAGGTTAACATATTTAATATTATGGTAGACAACTATTGAGAACCACTGCTTTTCTTGGTCGATGGGCTTGTACTTCCCACTTATACAACTTTTAAATTGTCATAAAAAAGTGCTGGCCGGCACACGCAGTGTCAAAGGATCATCGACCGCCTTTGATGTACCGCCGCAACTGAACTGAGGCAAGTATAAAGAAGTAAATAATTCGTTCTCTCCGTGCACAATTGCAAGCAAATAATGGCCATAGAGGTTTAAACAGAGCATTTCTTTACATGTGTGTTTTTTAATTTGGAACAAAATATTGGATTGTTTATAATTTAGAAAATTTAAATGTGGTTTATTAACATTTGTAACATAAATGAGTGTCCTGGGTTAAAAGCTTACTACCTACCTAAATGATTCAAAATCTCTGCATCTGTATCAATACATAGTTCGGTACGTCGAATTAAGTACATACGCACTTCGTTCAACAGTAAACACTAAACTATCAACTAACGTTGTCAATAAAGAAAAATAAAATGAAAACTTGGTACAAAAGCCAAAAAGGAATACAAAAAGAACGAACAAGTAAGTTGTGTCTGTACGTAATCAAGAATTTGACAACTTGAACGGTAAAAGTCAATAAAATAAATCTTAACTATAAATACACAATGACGCGAAATTAAAAAATAACAAAAACAACGAACGGCGGGTTGAACGTGTGTACATGTGTGTGATCAGATCTAGATCTAAACCTACCTCAATATTCCCTCAGTTCTCAAAAAAATTTATTGAGAATTTGAGAAATTTTTGTTTATTTTCTCCAAAACTATGAGCTTTAGACCCCATGTTATATAAGGTTTTTTTGTTTGTCTTGTCGTTCCCTACCACCAGTTTTTTTAATGACATGAAACTAATTACACCCTCTATATTAAATATTATAAAATATTTTGTTGGTAGATATGGTTTAATATCAAATAGAAATATTTTCATATCTGCTGCAACCATTTCTCTACCAAATTTTTGAAATTCATAACACAACTCCAACGCTCTGTTGTACATCTGCACCTCTCTAACATTCTTTATTACGACCGCCCAACGGACCATCAAACTGCGTGCCGGAACGAATCTCGGATGCTTTTATATACCACCGGACCGGCTGTATACGCTGGATTGGACATTGGACATGTTTATTGCCAGCAGCGAGAGCCACATGACGCATGGGGTAGGAATATAGAAAGGGAAGTGTGGGTGTTAGCGAGATGCTTCTTTTTAATAGGTGGAGAGCCGGCTGTATAGATTTCCTATGAATAAGATACATGAAAATCTGTATGTGAGTGAGTAAGTACTACCACAGACATACAGAGCCACTTTTCATTTTTGCAAATTTTGCCCGCGTCATGGAATTCTGACGCCACTTCCGGTCACGATTTTTCGTGTCATCGAATACATGAATAAAACTTACGTCAAAATGTAAGTTTTGAGATATACAATGAGACTGTATTGGGCTGCCAGACTTAATTTGCCCGCAACCCTGAGACACCCTCGATTAAAGTATTCTTTTTTCTGTTTTCTTAAGTCATCGAATACATGAATTATTATTTTTTTAAGTTAAAGTATAAGCCTTCGAGTTATTAAAAAAAATAGGCTGCCTTTTCTTATTTGCCCGCATCCTCCTATTTTGACGTCACTTCCGGTCAAATTCCATGACGCGGGCAAAATTTGCAAAAGTGAAAAGTGGCGCCCTGTATGTCTGTAGTAGTACTTACTCCCTCATAGAAAAATTTTCATGTACCTTATTCAAAGGAAATCTATACAGCGGGCTCTCTACCTATAATTTCCATGCTTCTTTTAAATTTCCATCTATCATCATCTCCTTATTTATCCTTCTTCTAAGTTTTCTGTTTCTTCTGTTCCTGAATCTAGCAGGATGCCTCCTGCCCGTTTGCGTCCATATATGGTTTCACGCTTCCCAGAAATTCATAGGTAAATATCCATTTACGGTGGAAGTGCAAAGAGCCTCGTCATGCGGCAAAAAAGATATTTTTACGGCGGGTTATGAGAAAAAGGCCCGAGAGAATATTTCGTACACCCTGTATATTGGTTTGTCGTTGTAGTAATTAGTATTAGTTTTTTTTTCTTTCATTACCTATATCTAATACCTTTTCAGTTTTACTTTTAATTTTTTTTTTTTTCAATTTTGATAAAGAAATAAATTAATAATCTAGCGAGTTGCTTTCCAATTCGACATATTTTTTAATTTTATTACCTGGGATGGACATGGGGCATGCTTATTTTCAGCAGCGAGAGCCACATGACGCATGGGGTAGGAATATAGGATGGGAAGTGTAGGTGTTTGTGAGAGGCTTCTTTTAGGTTTCCATGCTCCATTTTTAGTTTCCATCTGTCATCATTGGTTGGGAGGTGTAGGCGTTTGCAAGATGCTTCTTTTTAGTTTCCATGCATCTTTTAAGTTTCCATCTATGATTATCTCCTTATTTATTCTTCCTCTAAATCTTCTGTGTCGTCTATTTCTGAATCTAGTAGAGTGCACCTACTTCTGCCCACTTGCGTTCACTCCGTTTGTCTGCCAAGACATACATACATTCGCTCGCTGCAAGGAGCGTTTTTTATAACCCTTCCATAGGTAAACATTCATTTATGGTGGAAGTGCAAGGAAGAGACCTGTCTCGCGGTAGAAAGAGCTTTTTACAGCGGGTTATGACAGAGGCCCGACAGAATACTTTGCACACCTTGTATATTAGTTTGTTTCTGTAGTAATTACTTTCAACTGCCGCTTTCCAATTCCGAGCATTTCGTTACCTATATTTAATACATTTTCATTTTTACTTTTAAATTTTTTTCTCTGTTGTGTAATAAACTAAAAACTAATAAACAAATACAATTAATACACTAACTTAGACTTATCTTTTGGTCCCTTTGTGTTTATGTTGGCAGCTTTTCTCCTTTTGTAGTATTCCCACACTACTTGCACTCATTTTCATCCTTCCTAAAAATCAGCTTGTTATTCACTGATGGTTTTCATGCATACATTTTATATCATCTTGCCAGATGTCCCTTTCTCACGCTCTTTATATACACTTTCGTGATGCTATGTTCAACTAACATAATTTTATCAAATATCTATATGAAATGTCCATACTCATGCTAATTTATATCAATTGATGTAGAATTATTTTTTTTTACTGCCTAGGCGGAAAAATTAGTCAGTATGCCCATGAACTGTTTCCATTATGAACTCATATTTCCAAATCCTCAAACAGTTCATTCAAATAATGTTATGGCTACAGAACTTGTAAAATAATCTTTATCATTTATATTAACAGAAATCAATACATACCTATTTAATGCTTATTGCTAGTTGCGGAACGTAGCTATAGAGCATATAGTTTTAATGATTTCTCATGGAGATAATGAAAATATTTAACCTTGAATACAGCTGCACGGATTAGCCATGAAGTTATAACATCAATTATCCCGCCGGAAACAAGTCTCAACTTGTTTTCTGTTAATATAAACATTGACATCACGTATAAGCAATAAATTACATTGGTTTAGACTACAAATCTAATGACTCGCCGATTCCTAAAAAATATTGATGCAGCCGGTGTATGAGACATAAGTTTAACTTTTCAGCCGAACGTTTATTTTTACATTTCATAGTAAAAGATTACATCATCCAGCGCTTACCTTATTTCTCACAGAGTTAACGTCACGTATAAGCAATAAATTACATCTGTTTAGTTTAAAAATGTGATGGTTCAGCCGCTTTCTAAAAAATAACCTTTCAACCGGATGTTTATTTTTCTATTTCTTAGTAAAAAGATTACATCATCCTGTAACGTTAATATTTTTAACCTCATGACGTCACTCACCTAAGAGGGTTTTTTTTGTTTTTCACACAATGATGTTGAAACTTTGACATAGGACAGTAGGCCACTAGAGACGCCACGGGTGTTTGCAGAGATTTTTCGATTTATTTTTTCGATATTTCCAGTCCCTCATTACTTTTTGGTTTGTGAGGTTATGTACAGTGGTTTATGATGCAGATTTCCTCACTGTGCAATGTGCATGCTCTTTTTCTCAGATCTCCTTCACACAACCGACCTCTCGACCCGCCTCTGGTTACATCTTCTGGTCATTGTCGATTACTTCTTTAGCAGCCTCTTCACCACCACCGCCTCGCCCGACCCCTCTGGCTGTATCCTCTGGTCATTGCCGATCATTTCTTCACCCAGAAATCACCGTCCTCCTCATCAGCAGCTTCGTCTCTGCCGACGAACACCAGCAGACTCTTCGCTCACCTCTCTGGTTACATCCTCCAGTCATTGCCGATTACCTCTTCAGAAGCCTCAGGTGTTGTACCCCTCAACCCGTCCCATCTGGTTACATCCTCTGGTCATTGCTGATTACTTCTTCAGCAGTGTCTGGTCACATCTTCAGCAGCCTCTTAGTCTTGGTCTCTCCGGATGGACATATGCCATCGAAGTACCCCCACAGCTACTCTACTGACGGAAGTGTCTCCATGATCCGATAGCTCTACTATTTGTTACATTTATAACATAAACAAACACAAAGTGAAAAAGCGCCAGACCAATGACATTGAATGACAAGGATTGTCTGACATTTGTTACATATTAACCATCTAAAAAATCATTTATACTATATAGCTCAAGATCAATTAATATTTTCTGATGCGATTTAAATAGTTTTTGGTTTTGAAATAAATATTATCAGGTATTTCATTGTAAATTTTTATATACATACAAAGTGGGCTATTTTCTCTCAATGTGAGGCGATGTATGGGATAGTTTAATGACATCACTCTTATGTTGTATTAATAGTTTGTTATTGTTTAAATCTGTCTCTATTAAAAAACAAAAACATTAAACATTCATATATGTATATAGAATAAACCGTCAATATTCTTTCCAATTTAAATAATTCTACAGTTTTATTGCAGTTCATTTTTTTAAATAATTCTCAATAGACGTTTTTGGCTTACAAATATATATTGTATTTGACTATTGCTTCCCCAAAAGATAATCAATCCCATATCGTATAACAGACTCAAAATTTGCAAAATATATTATTCTAAGTGTTTTCTCGTTTATGCATTTACTGACATGTCAGATTCCATAACAGATAGTTTAGCTTTTTTGATAAAGGGGTTATATGACAACCAACCTAAAGACTCATTTACATAAATTCCCAGAAAGAACCCCGCACCAATCTTATGGGAATCTGTCTTTCTGTTTAATTGGCCAATTTTGATATATGTTGTAGCTATTGTCGTTCTGAACAAAAGTCTCCATGGGCACAACATGATTCTATGAACGGATTTTCCGGTACGTGCATTCCAATCACAGAATCAACATATGTCGTGAATACTAATATTCCTAGGTATATATGATTTATACCTGCATAATATATACGTATTATCAAATAATATTGTATTTAAATGGTGAAAGCTCTATAAATAGTTTAAGGAACATTTTAAGAAAAAAAAAATCAGAAAAATTATAAAATAAAAAAATTTTTCGGAAAATATTTTTTTTCTTAAAATGTTCCTTAAAATATTTATAAAATTTTCACCATTTAAACACAATATAATTTGATAATACGTATATATTATACAGGTATAAATCATATATACTGAGGAATATTAGTATTCACGACATATGTTGATTCTGTGATTGGAATGCAGGTCATTGCACGTGCCGGAAAATCCGTTCATAGAATAATGTTGTCCATTGGAGACTTTTGTTCAGAACGACAATAGCTACAACATATATCAAAATTGGCCAATTCCACAGAAAGACAGATTCCCTTAAGATTGGTGCGGGGTTCTTTAGTATTTTCTACGATTTATGATATATCTTCATCTATTAAATGCATTGATTTTTCAATTCTAGACAGTTTTGTTCTAAAAATGATTATTCTGGAATATCGGGGATGGTTTTACACCCTAGTTTCAAATTAGTGTCATCTGCATAATTAACTATATTTGGACTACCCATTTGACTATATCCATCTGGTATGGATCGCAGGTCATTCATAAACACTATGAAGAGAATTGATCCTAAGATACTTCCTTGTGCAATTCCCATCTTATTTGCCATGACTTTCGAACTGTAATTGTTTCCCCCTTTAGTTATAGTCACTCTTTGTTGTCTGCCACTTAAGTATGATATAAACCATAGTAGCACATGTCCTCTCACTCATACATCTCCATATTATTGATAAACAACTCTGACTGTAAAGTCATAGCACAGCATAGCAATTATTATGCTGTGGTCATAGGCCTTTGAAAGATCTAGGAACATTCCAAGGGCTAAATCGCCGTTTTCTAAATGTTTCAAAACTGTTTGAATAAATTGAAAAATAGCTGCTTGTGTCGATCGCCCCTTTAGATATCCGTGTTGACTATTACTAAATAAATTGCCTTTTTATACTGAGGTATTATGGGTGCTATCTTAAGATCCGTATGCGGAAAAAAAAGCCGCGGAAAAAAAATCCGCGGAATAAAAATCCTGGAAAAAAAAGCCTTGGAAAAAAAAGCCGCAGAAAGAAAATCCGCGAATTGTAAATACGATAACTTCTGTTAGACTTAAAATTTGTGTTTCAAATTTGAGGTATGTATAAAATAATAAAATAATAGCATAACAGAATACTCCCTATTGAAATTGAGTAATATCGGCCATACAGGGCGATCTTCAGGGGTGTGCAAATTGTCATTAAGTATTTATATAATTGTGTTTTATTATAACTTTATAGGCAACTGTTACCAAGGTTTTTGATTAAGACACAAACAGCTGTCTTAGGAATTACTACTTCCACATCCAGATTTCCCATCCAAGTCTCTTTAAAGGAAAACATCTTGATACTATATTTGCACTCTAGGATGTGAAGATAATTGGTCATAGAATTTTAATAATATATTTGATGCAGATATGTCATAAAAAATTAGCGTGCTGCCGAATCTATATTTAAGCTCTGTATAATCCATATTCGGATGCTGCCGAACACCAAAGTGACTTCCGGGAGTTACCGAATCCATATTTCGGGCGCTGTCGAATTCCAACGTAATTTCCGGGCGCCGTCGAATACCAAGGCAATTTTCGGGCACTCCCGAATGGCAAGGTGACTTCCGAGCGCTACCGAATCTGCATTCGGGCGCTGCCTAATCTGCATTCGGGCGCTGCCAAATATGCATTCGGGCGCTGCACAATGGTCCAGAAAAAGGTATAAAATTTTCTAGAGCTCTCATTTATTTGCAACTGATTGGGATAATTTTTTTTAAATATTCGTGATTAAATTACGAAGAGATCTGTCATCGCTGATTTTTTAAACATGCAAACCTGAAAACGGTTCATATGTCTAAATGGCCAGGTTTTATAAAAGTCTTACAGATTTTTTTTAACAATTTACATACATCATGCCACTCGGGGGTTTTCGAGATCGCTGATAACGAATCTGATATCCAAATTGTCGTGAACCAACGTGCAAGATGGCGGAATCAATATGGCGGCTATAAAATGCTAAGAAATGATAAGAAATATATTTTCGTTAATTTTAATACTAACAAGTTTCAAATATTACTGATTACTATTTTTAAATTCAAATTGTTTCAATTTTAAGTTCTAGTAAGAAATTCAAGATGGCGGATAGAAAATGAAAATCAAATAATTATTTAAATGCGTTATTCTAATAGTTCGTAACACCAGCGATGTCATAAACGCCGACATAGACAATTTTTAGAATAATTTTTTAATTATTGACAATATTGTTTTACTACTTACCTCAAACGAAAGTAGTCGATTGTTTACCTGGCTCACCATTACAAGTCCGTTATCTGCATTTCGTTCATTTTTAATATTGCCGGTAGCATAGCCGTAGGTAGGTTAAATGATATTTATTTACTTTTATTGAATCATTTGTGGAGTTGTTCATTAAATTAACATTATGTATTATAAATAAATATCCCATTATAAATTAATAATTTACATCATGTCTATCAATTAATATAAAAAAGTAAAACAATATTTACAATAATTAGAGAGTTATTCTAAAAATTGTCGGTCAGCGCTTATGACATCGCTGGTGTTATGAAATATTAGAATAATGCATTTAAATAATTATTTGATGTCCAATTTGGATCCCCCGCCTTGAATTTCTTACTGGAACTTAAAACTGAGACAATTTGTATTTAAAAATAGTAATCAGTAATATTTGAAACTTGTTAGTACTAACTTTAACGAAAATATATATTTTTTTAACATTTCTTAGCATTTTATAGCCGCCATATTGATTCCGCCATCTTGTAGGTAGGTTCACGACAATTTGGATGTCAGATTCATTATCAGCGACCTCGAAAATCTCCGAGTAGCACGATTTATGAAAATTGGTTAAAAAAGAAATTCTGCAAAATTTTTAAAAAACATTTAGGCACATTAATTGTCTCCAGATTTGCATATTTCAAAAATCGATCATGAAAGATCTCTTCGTAATTTAAACTAGAATATTAAAAAAAATTATCTCAATCGGTTGGAAAATAAAAGTTCTAGACAATTTTGAACGAAAAAACTTTTTTTGGCCCACTGTGCGCTGCCGAATCTGTATTCGGGCACAGCTGAATCCAATATTGAACACTACTCGCGAGAATACATTTTCATTGCAAGATCTAACCCCCTAAATATAATATATACTAACAGACATACAAAGCAAGTTAAATAAAAGCTTTTTAAAATGAAGTTTCTGGACTCTTATTAGCTTGTTTTTCTTATTACTAAAACCTAAACCTAAAACCGGTAATATTGCTCATAGAGAAAAAAAATCATGTCGCTGTGCTGGTAATCGAAATCTGAACAACTTTCAAAATGTTCTTCCGTCTGTCTGTCCGCCTGTTTGTCTGTTCGTCCGTCACATTTCTTGTATGTCAATGGCGTTACACAGCTTATTGTATTGTAATTTGGGCAGAAGGTTGGTGTTAACTAGAGGAAGAACCCTATTGTTTTTGAACAAAATGGATCAATAAATAAAAACGTTATTAATTTAAAAAAAATATATATTTCTTCATATTCTGTAATTCAACAAAGAATGTCTGAAACTAATATTATTTACAAAAAAACTGCGAAGAGTATCTATAGAATGTGCAACAATTACATCAAAAGTGCAGTAAATTGGCGAAGAGTATTATTATAATGGTTAGCTTGTTTTCCCTTATTTACACCTACTTATCCCCACCCCTTTATCCCCACCATCTCAACATATAATCTAGTTCCAGATCTCGTTATAATACATTAGAATACCAAATTCCAAGTCAATATCTTAAACCATTCCAGAGAAAACGTGCCAAAAAAGTTACAGACTACTGGCCGACTTTTCATGACATTCTAAATCGAATTTAAACCTCTATAAGATCTCTATCTGTAACTTTTATATTATATCACACCTTCCCTTGTATTTTGGGTTTTGACAATTTTATAGCTAGAAGAAAATAATATTGCACCAGAAAAAAAATATGATCAACAAGAAATGTAGAGAAATCCAGAAAACTGTCGATTATATGACAAAACTTAACCAAAGCGTATTTTAACACCGGAGAAAGATGAGCATTTAAAAAAATCATTCCGTTCAAGATACGAGCAAATAATTATTTACAGACAGTGGGCGCTCGACCCTAAATAATTTGTCCCCATCTGCCAGCGTATATAATAATTTTTATTCACAACTGTATATAAAATGTCTCCTTGTATCGTAAGCATATTATTAAATGTCTTCTAAGAGATTGATAAAATATATGAAAGAAACTTTTAAAAACAACTAAAAGCGTTGAACGCGGAAATATGCTGTAGAAGTTGTTTCGATAGCCCTTGGGCAATATGCATATTGTTATTATATCGTCATCGTCAAACACTTTCATTTGATACTCATGTCAAGGGGATTGTGAAGAAAAGGTAATCTGCCATATTGGGTTTAGAATGACGTCACATGGTTTATCGTATTTTACTCGTCAAAAACAGTCGAGTCGTGTTTACTGAAGCGAACGGACGTGTTCTTCTAGCGGCAGTAAAGAGAAGTGACTAGTTAGTTGTGTAGTAGTGAAGTTGCAGCCCCACACCGAGGTTAAGGAGAGAAGAGGAGTTTTATGTCTTTTTCAAGACAATAAAACATTAAAAGATAAATAAAAGTCTCCCTCACTTGGAGACATATTGTTTATTTTAATATATGTACTTTTTTCTCCAATTAATATTATAGGTATTCCTTTACAGGAGAGAACAATGTCATATGCTGGGGAGGACAGCATTATGGACGACGACTCCATCAGTTCAAGGAATGCCACACCACAAAAAAACATGGACAAGGATCGAATTATCAACGACCTCCTACAAGAGAATAGAGTCCTCAAGGGCCAAATCGAAGAGCTCAAAGAAGCTTTAGAAAAATTGCAGAGGCAAATGGCCATCCAAGCCAGAGAAGCATTGGACGCTCAAAAGGTCCAACATCAAGAGCTCCTGAAGGCCATCCAGGGAGCACCTCAAATGGCCAACAAAGAAGCCGCTGCCAGAAAGCGAAAAAAATCCGCCACACGGGTATATTCTGATGAAGAGGTGCCTAAGCAGCCGAAAACAAAGACTGTCCAGGACAGTGCTCCTTTGGCGGCCACCACCACCCCTGCACCAGGCCCCCAAGAGACCGAAAATATCAGAGAGAAGAAGACGAAGGTCCCTCCTGTCATCCTCAGAAAAAAGGAAACATGGACCTCTGTAAGCCTACGGCTACGAGACGTAGGAATAAAATACACGAAGGCAAAAGTCGTCGGAGAAGGGATCACCATCGAGCCTCAAACCACCGACGACTACTGAAAAATGACGAGGTTGTTCTCCAACGAAAAGTGGGAACATCATACGTACGCCCTCCCAGAGAAGTTCCTGAGGGTGGTGGTCAGAGGCATCCCGACAGGTGTCACGAACGAGTACATCAAAGAGGACCTTAAGACGCAAGGACTGACACCCATGTCAGTTCAAAGAATGACATCCAGGAGGACGAAAAGGGAGATGCCCCTTATCCTCGTTCAAGTCCCACTGGACCAGGAAAAAATCCTGGAAGTTACAACATGCTGCTCCCTGGTTGTCAGGGTAGAAAGACAGAGAGCCGCCCCTGCTGTCACCCAGTACCACCGCTGCCAGCGCTTTGGCCACGCACAGGGTACGTGCACTGCACAGCCAAAGTGCGTGAAGTGCGGACAGGCCCACCACTCTGCGGAATGCCAGAAGAAGAAGGAGAGCCCCACCAAGTGTGCAAACTGCCAAGGGGCCCACCCAGCAAGTTAAAGGGGATGTCCAAGTTTCCCCAAGAAGCCAGCAGGTCCACAGAAAACAACAAATCAGGGACAAAGAGCGAGGGCGGCCACGGCAGAGACTAGAAAGGTCACCGCTGGAAGGAGCTATGCAGAAGCGGCGAGCGCCAAGGGCACAGCCGCACCTGCAGACAAGGACAAGACAGCGCCGAAGAAGGGGGTCCAACCCTCAAATTCGGCTGTGGCCAACAATTTCACAGCTGCGCTGGCACAGATGCAGCGGATGTGCTCAGCAATGAGTGCATTCTTCGCTCAAATGCCAAATATGCTCAATGGCTATTACGCTGGTGAAGCCGAAAATTTCCTCCGACAGAGGAAGCTAGAAATAGAAGAAATCTTGGAGAGGTACAACATCGACGTGACGGCCCTGCAAGAAAACAAACTTCGCCAGGATAATACGGAACTTCGAATCCCAGGCTACGAAATCTATAGAGAACAACGAAGAGCAAACGCAGGAGGAGTTGCTCTGCTCGTTAAGAGGACTATAGACCACCATCTCATCGACATGCCGGAACTAGAAAACATGGAAGCCATCGCCATAGTAGTTTCAACGGAACGAAACGGCCCACTTAAGATAGTTTCCTGTTACCAGACAACTCAACGTCCCCTCCTAAACCATGACCTGGATGCCCTCATAATACGGGGTACCCAGACGGTGGCTATAGGAGACTTCAACGCCAAATCGCAAGTATGGAATAGCAGACTCACCAACACCCGTGGACGGGTGATGCTGCGATTCCCAGAAGACTTCGAGGGAGAAGCGCATGGTGTCCCTGAAGAGGAAACTTTCACAAAGAAGGAACTGGGAACAGTTCCGAGCAATTTTGCAAAGGAACATTGCACACGTTCCCAGAATCAATGAGTTTCCAACATGGCTGCCAAGCCAGATGCAAGTGAAAGTTATCTCTGCAAATACTGTGACAAAAAAGTAATAAAACGAACAAAGTGTATCAACTGTGGTGCATCCTTTCACAAAAGTTGCTCTACAAGACTAACATGTTGTAAAAACCAAGAATTGTCATCAGAAACTGAAGACATGGCAGAAAACCTAACCTCCGAGGAAGGAGAAAAGAATTCAATCAACAATATTTTAATAGAATCTCTGAAGTTTGAAAACAAAATATTACTGGAACTGAACCATGAACTGAAGGTGAATATTGAACTACTAAAAGAAAAAATAGAAACCCTCGAGGGAGAATTAAATAAAAATAAACCCCCACCACAAATGCAATTATCTGTTGAAAATAACACAGAGCAAAAAATAAAACATTTAATAACCAAAGAACTGGAACTGTTTTTTCACAATAATGACATTAAGGAGAATTTATCACAAAAAATACCCATCAATATCACTGGCAATAAAAACAAACAAGAAGACAAAAAAATCCAAAAAGTAACTACTATATCTAATAAACCAAACTTAATAGATTTGGAAAACAAACAAAGAAATAAAATGCAAGAAATTATAAATCTGGGTGACGTCAACACATGTCCCATTAATAATGAGAATATGACGCTCGCTAAACCATCCGAAGTAGGAAAATGCCCTGTATCGCCCCTAAATGATGAATTTACTACACCAAGATACTACAAGAGAAGAAGAAATATACATACAGGCAAAGCCGAAAGTATTGGAAATTTCCAAGGCAAAGAACAAACCGTGAATAAAATGCAAGAAATGCAGCAACTGGGAAGAGTGGAAGAAACCAACCAGAACAACGAGAAAGAAACATGGGAAAAAGTTACCAGAAAACGAAATCGTAAATTTATTGTAGGGGACAACAAAGAAAACTCGCTGATCGAGACAGTGCCAAGATACATTTCACTGCACGTCACTAGACTAAAACCAAACAGAGCCTGAAGAACTAAGAAAAACGCTCATACACAATTTTCCTGAGGTAACTTGCGAAAGTCACACTTCCAAACACCCCGAGTTATATGCTTCAATGAAAGTCACAATCATGCGAGAAAATTTTAAGAAAGCCTGGCGGAGAGACGTATGGCCAAATGGAGCCCTTGTCTCCCAGTTTTTAACCAAAAAAAGGATGTCATCGAAAATAGAAAGTTAGATGGATCCTCACCAAGCAAAGTGAAAAAAAGATCAGTTAATGAAGTTTATAATTTCAGTATCTTTCATTTGAATGTTCAGTCGTTAAAAAATAAAATCGATGAATTTGAAATGTACCTAACCGAATTAAATACTTCTCACAATCTGTCCTATGACATAATTTGTTTCACAGAAACCTGGATAACGGATAATGATCAAGCTGAATCCACGATCATACAAGGATACAAGGTGGGTTCTTATTTTTGTAGGCAAAATTGTATGCATGGCGGAGTTATGATACTGGTAAAAAGTAACATCGAAATTATTCAATTAACAGAGGTTAAACATTTTTCAATTGACATGGTATGTGAGGTGGCAGCAATACAAGTAGTGCAAATAGACCTTGTTGTCGTGACCATCTATCGCTCAAACGTAAATGATAACACCGAAAAATTTGACTTGTTCTTAAGCATATTAGAAAAAGTTTTTAACTATATTAAAGTATTAAACAAAAAGGTCATAATAAACGGTGACTTCAATATTTATTTTAATACTCTAAACCCTAGAAATTTAGAGTTTGAAGACTTTCTAAATTCATTCGGATTAGCTCCAATAATAACGGAAAACACAAGGTTAAATAGCTGCTTAGACAACATAATAACAAACATTGAGCAGACAAAACTCGATGGCTACGTAAGTGAAACATATTTATCCGATCACAAATCGGTGTCAGTTAATATCGCACTCTCTGCACAACATAGCAACATACAAAAAGTAACTTATAGACCCATCACTGAAACAGGACTAAACACTCTGTACAATAATCTCGAAAAGACTGACTGGGACTTCTTAAACACAAAGAACATGAACCTAAATCGAAAGTTCGAAAGATTGTTAATGATACTTGTAAATGAAATAAAGGCAGCTTTCCCATTAAAAACAAAAAAAGCAACTACTCAAAATAAATATAAAACAGATTGGTTTAATAACGAGTTGAGGGATATGCGAGAAAAATTAAATATGATTAGGGAATTTCATATGCAAAATCAGAATAATACTAATATTTTAGCCGAATATAAAAACTACCGTAAAGGGTATAGAACAAAAATTAAAGAAGCTAAAAAAGCTGCCAATGACAGATATATATTAAATTCCAATAACGTGGCAAAGGGTACATGGAACATAATAAATAGCAAGCGTGAAGGGAACCTAGTAAAAACCGAAAGATTTTCTGACCAACTCCACCCCAATGATCTCAACCTATTCTTTGTAAATATCGTGAACGAAATCACGGCAAATATTCCCCATACAAATGTTGATCCAGTGAGCCTATTAGATTCGTTTACAAACAATAACCATCCTAACTTTCAGTTTGACGAAATCACATTAGTCGAAATGAGGGATACAATTAATTCTATAAAAAACAAGCCTAGTAAAGACTATTATGAAATAAATATAAAAATTATAAAATATGTGAAAGATATACTTATCTCCCCTCTCACTAAACTATTCAATTTATGTATAAAGGAAGGCGTGTTTCCCGACTGCCTAAAAACATCAAAAGTCATCCCAGTGTACAAGAAGGGTGATATAAATGACATGTCCAACTATCGTCCAATATCGATTATACCCATTCTTGGGAAAATTTTTGAAAAATTATTATATAAAAGATTAATGCACTATTTTGAATCAAATAGCTTGTTTTTCGTAGGGCAGTTTGGTTTCAGATCGAAGAAATCTACGTCAGATGCCATAAATCAGTTAGTGAAACATATTATAGAAGCATTTGAAAACAAAGACTACACCGGCTGCACTTTTTGTGATCTTTCAAAGGCGTTCGACTGTGTTCGACATAATATATTACTTGGAAAATTGAATAAATATGGTATCAGGAAAAATGCGCTGAATCTACTAAGAAGCTACCTAGAAAACAGAAACCAAGTTACTGTATACAATGGTGTTGCATCGTCAATAAATAAAACGTATCATGGAGTACCACAGGGGTCCATCCTCGGACCCTTGTTATTCTTGATATATGTCAACGATTTGCCTCAGTATGTATCACATGCCAGTTTTGTATTGTATGCTGATGATGCAACCAAAATAAATACCCACAAAAACATGGTAGACTTAGAAAATATTATGCGACGAACACAGTCGAGTGCTTCTGAATGGTTCCAATCGAACATGTTGTGCTTAAACACCAGCAAAACTGAAAATATAGTATTTTCCACTCGTGATTTTGGAAACTATCAAAACCCAGATAAGGTCAAATTTTTAGGCGTGGTTCTTGATCCCAAACTTTGTTGGGACCAACATGTCGATTATGTTTCTAAAAAACTATCTAAGTGTATATATATGATAATCAACCTAGTCAGGGAGGTGTCCCTCAATGTCGTAAAAACGGCATACTACGCTATGTTTCAAGGAACATTTTCTTATGCAATACTAACATGGGGACATACTAATCATCTAAGCAGAATATTTGGTTTGCAAAGACGTGTAATTAGAGTGATGTCGGGTATTGGTTATAGAGATGATGTAAGGCATAAATTCAAAGAACTCAATATATTAACTGTGCCAGCTTTTTACATATACACGTGCTTACTGTATGTAAGGCTAAATCGAAATGATTATACCAGTCACCTGAGCGTGCATGATCACGACACAAGGTCGAGAAACAACATAGATCTGAAATACTTGAGATTAGAAAAAAGCAGAAATGGAATTAATTATTATGGTCCAGTCTTCTTTAACAAGCTGCCATCTCATATTATCTCTCTCCCAGAGCAATCATTTGCCCGCCACATAAAAAATTTGCTAATAGAAGGAACTTTCTACTCCTTTCAGGAATTTTTGGCGACTGACCTTTCAAATGAAACCCAACACATGTAATACACCAATTATGTTTGTTTGTGAAAGTGTTCTTATTTATATATTTGTCAGTGTCATTTACAAACTTTAGCGTATGTTTTATTTTTTTACTTCTTTGTATTTTTATCTCAAAACTGTAATGTGACTTATGTAAAACTGTATTGTTGACAACATCAATAAATTATTATTTCTAAGAATCGATAGTGAGGAAGAAGTAGAAGAGGCTGTCATCTCCCTGGAAAACCACATCCAGACGGCGCTAACGAAAAGCACGACGGAAACTGTAACGAGAAGAGTTGCAATGCCGATGGGAGAACTCCCTGAAGACACCGTGCAGCTCATTCGAGACAGAAGAAGGGTTAAGAAACTGGTACAGAGGACAAGACTCCCAGAACACCGAAGGGAATACAATCAGCTAACTCGAAGAGTTAAAGAAGCTCTGCAAGAACACAGGCAGAACAGATGGCAACGTCACCTGGAGTCGCTGGACCCTCAGGACAGAAGCATGTGGACCACCCAGAAGGCTCTGCGTGCCAAGAGAAAACCAGTCCCGCCCATTCACGGAGCGAACGGTATTGTCTACACTCCTCAGGAAAAAGCCGAGACAGCTTGGAACTGCAGTGTAGAGAAAACCAGATGGACGACGAGGACGAGGACTGGGAGGACGACGTAATACGCAGAGTCAGAAGGCTGTGACGCATGCCGGATGAAGAAATAATCCCTCCGACTTCTCCAGAAGAAGTCAGAGAAATCCTGAGAAGCCTCAAGCCCCGTAAAGCTCCAGGGTGCGACGGAAAAAGAAATATTGTACTCAAGAAACTACCCCTCAAAAGAGTAGCAGCAATGGTGAACATCATCAACGCCATCCTGAGACTACGTTATTTTCCCACCCAGTGGAAGAAAGCCGACGTCATCATGATTCCGAAGCCAGGTAAGAACTTAACCTTTCCTTCTAGTTACAGGCCCATCAGTCTTCTACCGGCGATGAGTAAAGTAGCAGAGAGGATCATCCTGAACAGACTTAAAACCCTGACCGATGAGCTGCAGATCATCCCAGATGAGCAGTTCGCCTACAGAACCGAGCACTCCACCGAGCTCCAAGTGCTTCGTCTAACGAAACACATCACGGAGGGTTTCAACCATCGACAAGTCACAGGAGCGATCTTCCTCGACGTAGCTAAGGCCTTCGACAGGGTTTGGCACGATGGTCTTCTGGCGAAGATGCTGTCGATGGGTTATCCCGTCGGCATCGTCAAGCTAGTGAAATCTTACCTTCTCCGGAGGCAACTCCGTGTGAAGATTGCCGACAAGCTGTCCAACTACAGGCCTATGGAAGCAGGCGTGCCGCAGGGATTGGTACTCTCCCCCCACCTGTTCACCATCTACACCTCCGACATGCCAAGAACCGCAAGGACCTCTTTGGCGCTCTACGCAGACGACACGGCCATCATCGCAAGATCATGGAGCGCAAGACTTGCCACCCGCAACCTCCAGGAAGCAGCATCCCTTCTGGAAGAGTGGTGCAACAAGTGGAAAATCAAAGTCAATGCGGAGAAGAGCAAAGCCATACTCTTCAAGAGAGTGAGGAAGCAAACTCCCACAGGACACGTCTCCATGAACGGCGAAAACATCCAATGGCACGATACCGTCAAGTACCTTGGCGTTATCATGGACAGAAGCCTGACGTGGAAACAGAACACAGAAGCGATTATACAGAAGGCGAGGACGAGAAGGACTCTACTCTATCCTATGATAGGTAGACAAAGCCAACTCAACCTGAGGAACAAGCTCACGCTCATCAGGACCCCCATTGCACCCATTCTGACCTACGCCTCCATTGCCTGGGGATACCAAGAAGCCACCTACTTGAAGAGGATACAAGCCGTGGAATACGTCGCACTCAGGTGCGCCGTGGATGCACCATGGTTTGTCAGAAACGCCGCCATCTTCAGAAACCTGGAATACACCCCGGTAACTGAAGTCATCCAGGACAGAGCGAAGAAACTATACGCCCATGCAGCAGAGCATGGGAATCCGCTGGTCAGAGAGGCGACTGACTACGACCCCGACGACGCTCCTAGGCACAAGAGGCCGAAGCTCCAGATCCTGGATAATGGGTAAGTATAACTAACCTTCCTTTCAGCCCGATCTTCAAGCCACGCCGCAAGGAGACAATGACGAAAACACCCAAATCCCCCGATCGCGGGGGTATCCAGCAAGCAACCCGCTAGGTACCCTTACCCTAGCCCGTGCCGGCCTCCGACGCTAAAACAAGCGTCCTTGGCCGAGCACAATCCTTGAGCTACACAGCCCAAAACTTCCTTCCGACGAAATCGGAGCACATGATGCCAATTGGTACCCTGGACTCCGACTAGTCACACACCCCCCAAACACCTTCCAGAATCCGAGAGGGTGCGGCAACAGCCGTTTCCTCTCACGACAGATGAAAGACGCTCCCGTAAGCCGACATGCCAGCGAAGAAAGAAACTCAAGACAGAAGAGCGCCAGAAGAAACGACCCAGCTGGCAGGGTCCAACAGCCAGGACCAGGGGAGGTCTGCTAACTTCGCCTACACCGTCTGCATTTGCAGGTGGGGTAGTCGTAAAAAGCAGGCCCACCCCTTACGAGGCCGGTCCAGGTCTACAGCGATGATTGGGGCAAAGAGCACAAAGCTCGACCCCTAATCATCCGAGACCGTCATCAAAGTCAAGAATATTGGCGCACTCGTCAAACTCCTTCATTTGATATCCATGTCAAGGAAATTGTGAAGAGAAGGTAATCCGCCATCTTTAGGTCGTTCGAAATCTTGGGTTTAAAGTGACGTCACATAGTTTATCGTATTTTACTCGTCAATCCCCTTCATTTGATACCCATGTCAAGGCGGTTATGAAGAAAAGGTAATCCGCCATGTTGAGGCGTCCGCCATATTGGATTTAGAATGATGTCACATTATTTACCGTATTTTGCACGTCAAACTCTTTCATTTGATACCCATATCAAGAGAGTTGCGAACAAAAATGTAATCCGCCATATTGGATTTAGAACGAAAATAGATGCAATGTATCAATGTTTTTACTTTTTAGTTTCCCATTTACCTCATTTTGTATTCAAACGCTATAATTTCGTTTACTCTTGTCAAACTCTTGCATTTGGTGATCCGCCATTTTATGCCGGCATATTGGACTGAGAATGACGTTACACAGCTTATTGTATTATACTTTATATACCCTTTCATTTGATACCCATGTCGAGGAGGTTGTAAAAAGATAGGTGATCCGCCATTTTATACCGGCGCCATTATGGACTTAGAGTGGCGTTACACAGCTTATTGTATTCTACTTTATATACCCTTTCAATTGATACCCATGTCGAGGGGGTTGTGAAAAGTTAGGAGATCCGCCATTTTATGACGCCGCCATATTGGATTTAGAATGACGTTACACAGCTTATTGTATTATACTTTATATACCCTTTCATTTGATACCCATGTCGAGGAGGTTGTAAAAAGATAGGTGATCCGCCATTTTATACCGGCGCCATATTGGACTTAGAGTGGCGTTGCACAGCTTATTGTATTCTACTTCATATACCCTTTCAATTGATACACATGTCGAGGGGGTTGTGAAAAGTTAGGTGATCCGCCATTTTATGACGCCGCCATATTGGATTTAGAATGACGTTACACAGCTTATTGTATTCTACTTTATATACCCTTTCATTTGATACCCATGTCGAGGAGGTTGCAAAAAGATAGGTGATCCGCCATTTTATGCCGGCGCCATATTGGACTGAGAATGACGTTACACAGCTTATTGTATTATACTTTATATACCCTTTCATTTGATACCCATGTCGAGGAGGTTGAAAAAGATAGGTGATCCGCCATTTTATACCGGCGCCATATTGGACTCAGAGTGGCGTTACACAGCTCATTGTATTCTACTTTATATACCCTTTCATTTGATACCCATGTCGAGGGGGTTGTGAAAAGTTAGGTGATCCGCCATTTTATGCCGGCGCCATATTGGATTTAGAATGATGTTACATAGCTTATTGTATTCCACTTTATATACCCTTTCATGTGATACCCATGTCGAGGGGGTTGTAAAAAGA
The DNA here is from genome assembly GCA_963583905.1 of Stenurella melanura. NCBI lineage: Eukaryota > Metazoa > Arthropoda > Insecta > Coleoptera > Cerambycidae > Stenurella > Stenurella melanura. The sequence continues at coordinate 94,508,537 of OY757312.1, forward strand.
TAGGTGATCCGCCACTTTATGCCGGCGCCATATTGAACTTAGAATGACGTTACACAACTTATTGTATTCTACTTTATATACCCTTTCATTTGATATCCATGTTGAGGGGGTTGTAAAAAATAGGAGATCCGCCATTTTGTGCCGGCCGCCATATTGAATTTCGAATGACGTCAAACAGCACATTGGATTTTACTTTATATACCCTTTCATTTGATAATCATGTCGAGGGGATTGTAAAAAAATAGGTGATCCGCCATTTTGCCAGCCGCCATATTGGATTTAGAATGGCGTTACACAGCTTATTGTTTTTTACTTTATATACCCTTTCGTTTGATACCCATATCGAGGGGGTTGTCATGAAAAAGGTAATCCGCCATTTTGTGGTGGTCGCCATATTGGATCTACCATAGTATCGAATATACTATATTGTATTTTCTCCAGAACCAAAGTTGTGTGCAAAATTTCAGTATGATTGGATATCAGGAAGTGGTCAAAAATTTGACCATCCATACCAACATGTAATTATTGTAGGATGATTTATCACCACCATTATTATATTGATTCATATTCATTCTTTATTGGCACTCTTACATACAAAGTAATTATATAACACGTTAATGTCAATGTCAGAATTTTAGCCCACTCGGTATTGTCGCAGATTCACTTCATTTCGGATTTTTCTTCCGCGGATTTTTTTACCGCGGCTTTTTTTTCCGTTTACAGGACGGGGTTCATTTAGATAATTGATAGGTTTTTGTGTTCATATGTTATATGTAAAGTAGCTTTTTTATCCTTGGCTTTTTTTTCCTCGGCTTTTTATTCCTTCGGATTTTTTTTCCAGGATTTTTATTCCGCGGCTTTTTTTTCCGCGGCTTTTTCTTCCGCGGCTTTTTCTTCCTAGATTCCTTAAGATCCTTCGGGAATATTCCATACTTAATAGAGTTGTTTATCATATAACACAGTACATTACTTAGGTCTTTTATGGCAATTTTTACTATACTACTGGGGATTTAATCAATTCCACTGCTGTATTTATTCTTTATGTGCTTTGTTCATTCACGAATTTCTGATTCTGTTACTGGTGTCAGGTGCATGGGATGGGTTATTTTCTATGTTATTTTTACCTTGCTTATTTTAATTTTTTTCTTGTTTTAAATGGAAGCGGTAGGAAAAAAACACGATATCATTCATACTTAATTAAAGAGATATTGACATAACAATCATCCGCATCTAATTTAAAAAATAGAACATTTGAAAAAATATTTGTTTTTAATACTAATATACCTATAATAATACTTGATTTGCCTTTAGGGCTACATTATTTGTAGATAAGTCAATAAAAATTATAAAATACAAAAGTTAAAATATACATGCACGTGCAAAGAGAAAAAAAAAACAATAAAAAGTCCTACAAGTTATATTAAAAGAGAAAGTAGTTGAGGTAATTTAAAATTACATGCCTGGAAATATCTGTTCAAGTTGGATATTTGAAACAAACTCGCCAATGGTATAGAATGCATTACTTGCTAGGTAATTTTTTAGCTTCTTACATGAACAGGTAAGTTCCTGAGGTTTACTGGAAGTAAATTATACATAAGGAACCCTGCATAGAAGGGTGATTTCTCATAAAAGCATGATGGTGTTGATATATGTAAATGTTGTTGTTATGCCTTCTATTATAGTTGTGAATTTCAGTATGATGGGAATTTATTTTTGTTTTAATATATAGATACATGCAATCGTTAATATTTTCATCTCTTTTAAAACCTCTCTATAGGAGGCACGACTATTAAGGTTATACGTTAGTCTAATAATTCGTTTTCTAAAATAAACACTCTTTCTACATAGGAGGATCTGCCCCATACAACAATATTATAGCTAATAGCTGAGTAAAACAGAGCATAATATACTGACAATAGAGAATCTGGATTAAGTTTGTCTTTTAATTGATGAATCGCAAATTAGGCCTTATTTAATTTCTTTGATAGAAATTTAACTTGTTCTTCCTATGCTAACTGGTTGTCAACAATGGTTCCAAGAAATTTCAAGATTCAAATTTTTGGGTTATTACCAAGATCTAAATTAAAATTATAGTTTTCCAAGTTTGTTATGAAATTGGACCATGACTGTTTTTTCATTATTTAGGACCAATCGATTTTTAAGACACCAATCATAGAAATGAGGTAATGTAGCTTCAATTTTATTTACTATTTCTTTTGGATTGTCGTGTGATATGACAATTGATTTATCGTCTACTTACAAAATAACTTTAACCTTCGGTTATGTGGTTAGGAAGGTCATTAACATACAAGAGGAAGATTAGTGGTCCAAGAACGCTCCCTTGTGGTGTACCAATGTTAATATTAAAATGTTTTGATGTCGCCGCATCATGTTTTACATAAAATTTCTGATTAGATAAATATGACGAAGGGCATTTATTAGTATTACCACAAATTCCTAGGTTATTAAATTTATCTGATACGAGGTCTACATGAAGGGTGTCAAAGAATATTCCAAATACAATATCATTAATATCCATCCTATCACTAATTTGTTGGAAAAATTCATTAGTGACAGCTTCAGTTGAATGAGACTTTCTAAAACCATGCTGACAATCAGTTAACAATTTATAGGTTTTTAAATACTCATGTATTTTCTGAGAAATTACAGTTCCTATAATTTTAGATATTACACGAAGTAATGCAAAAGGACAATAATTTTCTATGTTTAATGAGTAACCATTTTTGGGTATTGAGATCAATACAGCTAATTTTAGTGCATCTGGAAATTCTCCATGTAACAGGCATAGTAAGTTTATTAGGTGTGCGATCAGTGGTATAACTAAAAGTACGTGCGCCTCCTCACAGATTTCTGGAAGCAATGATTTTTCATCACCCAACGGATGGTGCCCCTCAAAGCACGTAGTTCTGCCGGTCGCCGCGCCTGCATTATTAAATTATTTTTCATTTATTGTTGGTAATGTTAATTTTTAATAATATGCGATTGAAATAAATATTTTATTATTTCTTGATTTTTGGAAAGAAAACATCGGGTTCAAGGGACTTGAGGGAGCCCCTGGCATTGGTGCCCCCCCGCAACGCGTTGGTTGCGTGGGCGTTATTTACGCCTCCAGTAGATTTTTTTGTTATGAACGTTGGTGATGGTTGTTTGAACATCTTGCTTTGTTACAGGAGTGAAAACATATTTGAGTTAACATTCTTGGATGTTGTACAGTTCTCAGATAGGTTTCCAGTGATTGTATAATCTATCTGAAACAGTAGTTGAAGAAAGTTTCCAAAAAGTTCTGTTATTTTTGTCTTATCTGATACTATCTTGTTATTATGTTTTAGTGAAATACAATTTTCAGATTTTTGTTTTGTTTTCATCAATTATACTCCACAGAGTTTGTGATTTATTTTCTGATTGTTGTATCTTATTGGTGCAGTAGCCCCTTTTTTCATTTTTTATCTCAAGTTCGACTTGTTTTTTCAAAATTTTGTAATTTGCATTTAATTCCTCAGAATCAACTAATTATCTAATGTAATTTAGATCTTTCAAGTATTGGAGTTTTTTTTAGCAAAGTGAGGGTAAATTAAGTTTTAATTCTTCTAATATTATTTGTGACTTGTTTTGTATAAATGGGAAGGACAGCTTCCATACACCAATGAAAGAGTTCCCAGAAAAACTCATAGGCAACATTTATGTTATCAAATATACCGAGGTAGAAAGTTTCAAAATAAGTTGAATCGGGCATGTAAAGTTTAGTGAATTCCGAAACAGAGAATTCATTGATCTTTCGAAATATGCAATTTTTCACCTCATTGTCAGCATTAAAAAATGCACCTGTATTCCACATAACAATTTGAGCAAAATGGTCGGAGGTACCTGGGTCAAAGTTTTTTGTGCTTAAATTTTCTGCATTAATATCTTTGATTACATAGTCAATACTACTTATTGTTAGAATGTTTTCTTTGTGTGCAATTCTAGTTGGCTCATAAAACAGTGATGTCAGTCCATTGGATGCAAAAATATCATGAAGAATAGAATTTGAGGAGGAAGAGAGTGTAATAGTGCGCATGCACATGCTCATAGAGCTCCATGGTTCAGGCCAATAAACTAGTCTATAGTCAACTGTCGTTTAACTTGTACGGTACCTGTTCCGCTCTCCCTAACACATGGTCACGAGAACAACACATGGCGCAGTCGAGGTTAGAATAGCAGCAAAAAATTTCGCCAATTTTAAAATTTTTTAAAAAATTATTGTAATACGCTTCCAAATAAATTGGCTAAATCAAAGACAAGAGGGAAAATACTAAAATGGATTTCCGAGTTGTTCCACCCATGAAGATGACCGGAAATTTAGCGGAAAACTGGAAATTCTGGCGGCAGAGGTTCCAGACTTACCTGTTAGCTACGGAAATTTCCAAGAAGGAAGAAATAACGCAGTGTGCCCAACTCTTAACTCTAATCGGAGAAGAAGGTACGAGAATTTTTAATACATCTAATTTTACACAAGATGAAAAAGATAGAATAAAACCACTACTAGAAAAGTTTGAGCAGCATTTTAGTCCAAAACGTAACTTAACATATCAGAGGCACAAATTCCATACTTGTAGGCAAAAACCTGGCGAAACTATTGAACAATATATCACGGAGCTTAAAAATTTGGCCCTAGCATGTGAATTGGGAGTAATACAAAATAGTCTAATTAAAGCTATTTTAATCTGTGGACTTCAGTCAGAAGGTCTGAGAGAAAAACTACTCCAAGAAGATCACGAAAACTTGGATGATGCAGTAAAAGTTTGCATAAACATGGAAAAAACGAAGGAGCGAAGTTGAGAAATTACCAACACCCGAGACAACGGTGATGTCGATGCAGTAGAAGGAAGATCAAGTTGCAGAGGTAATAAGAGAAAGTTAGAAAAGCGAAGTCACGAAAGATGTCAGAAATGTGGACTGACCCATGGTTATGGTAGATGCCCTGCCTATGGTAAACGGAGCAACCGGTGTGGGAAATTAAATCATTTTGCAGCGTTATGCAAAAGGGACGGTAAAAGTACCAATTTTAAAGTAAAAAACGTTAGAAAATTTGTTAAAAGAAACAGAGAAAGTAAATTTAATAATGTTAACATTGTAGAAAACGATGTAGATTCTTATGAAAATGTAAACTCTGTTGAGGATAGTGATAATAATGATTTTCTTTTTATAGGCAGCATTGAACAGGGGACAGTGTGTGACGTACACGAGGAATCGTGGGTTACAGCACTGGAAATAAATGGTCAAGAGGTGCAGATGAAGCTGGACAGCGGAGCAATGGCCAACATCATTCCCATAAAGGTGTTGCGTAAGATTAATTTCGATTTTAGTAAAATAAAACATACGGATGTCAGATTGACTTCTTATACAGGCAATCATTTGTCAATAATATGCGAATGTGTCTTAAAATGTAAATATAGAGATATTGTCGAAGATATTTCATTTTATATTGTCGATATGAATAGCAGTTGCATATTAGGTCTTAAAACTTGCGTGAAATTGAGATTAATTAAAAAGATAGGAGACAGAAAAGAATCATCCAACCACAAAAGTTGAATATTTATTAAATAAATATAAAAAGTTATTTAAAGGTATAGGTTGTCTTAAAAAACCATATCGTATAGACATAAAAAACAATGTAAAAGCAATTGTTCATTTACCTAGAAAAGTACCTTTTGCTATCCAACAACAGTTTAAAAGTAGTTTAGATCAATTAGTAAAAGATAAAATAATTGTTAAAGATGATAATTGTGCAGAGTGGGTCAATTCCGTGGTACTAGTGAGAAAACCTAACGGCTCGATCCGCATCTGTCTAGATCCAAAATATTTAAACGAAGCTGTAAAGAGACATTTTTGCCTATAATAATATTCATTACAGAGACCATGTCACACCATTTTATAATAGTCTGGTTATATTAAAAATGGATACTGGTTTAAATTAATTTTGTATTGTGTATCTTTTTGCATAAAATTTGACATATTTATTTTTTTTATTTTCTGTCTACATACAATTTTACACCATTTTTAGCATGTTAGGGTATAATTGAAAATCAGCTCTGCTGAATTACACCCATTGAATGATATTTTTATGTATATGTATGTATTCTTATTATTTATTTATTTTACTTATATATTATGTTTACTAACTACTATAATATTTGTCATTCAATAAACCTATTCTATTCTATCTTTTTCATGTGAATGAAAAAGCCAAATTTTCTTCCCTTTATTTATGTTCCCTTTACCCATTCCTTGAAAATTTCCAGAGGTTCTGCACTTATTAATTACATGGTCAATGTTCCAATTTGTTTCTTATGGTGACATTGGTTTTTCTAAGTTTACTATGTCTTGCATCATCTTTCTTTGTGTATCTTCCAGGGTTCATACATTTGAGCTGATATTTTTTGCTGCTTTGGAGTATTTTACTGCTTTAGAATTTTTTACTTCACTAACTGTTTGTATATTTTTATATTAATTGATAAGAGGAATTTTTTGTGCGTGATTTCCACTATTGATTTTAGTAATGAATCCTTGCTATGTTTTGTAATTTATCTACTAAAGTATTCATCAAAAAATGTTTTTATTTCATTTATTAAAAATGTTTTTATGTAATTAAATTATTTTCTGAAATAAAAGTCTGCTGTGTTTGAGCATTACCCAAGTCCAATTTACTCGATTTTTTAAGTGATTCTTCTAAAGTATGTATTTTTTCTTTTAAAAGTTTATTTATACCTTTTAATTCTTCTTTTAGATCTATAAGTAGTTTATTTTCATGTTTAAGAGATTCTATGATTATTTCTGTACTGGGGTGTTCCTCATTGTTAAATCAGAATTTTCAGGAAGTTTTATTGGAGCAAATTCCTGTTTAACGCAACAAATTTACCTATTAAAACAGCCTTCATGAAATGTAGCACCACAATACATATCACTTTTTTAATCACTTTTCTATTACAATAATTGCAGACAGATTTCACTTGTATGTGTTCACTGTCAGCCATATTGGCTGATACTTTCTAGATCGACTTTTTTAGGTTATCCCGAAATGTATTTATTTCAAATAAAATAAGATATGCTTTTCGTAGCTCTTTTTACCTGCAAAAGAGTACTCTATGAAATTTCAAATTATATGACTGATATCATGTTTTTTTCTTACCACTTCCAATTAAAACAAAGAAAAAATCCAAATAAGCAGGATAAAAATGATTTTAAAAGCCGATACATTTTTTCGTTGAAAGTACCATCGATCCCCATCAACTACATATAAAAATAATTTTGTTTGTTAATAATTAGCTGTTTCAGTAAAATAGTTATATTAGGATATAAGAATCACACATATTTTAAATGGAAAACTTCTACTCGTTACAGCGAATGGTTAGGATCAAGTTAGGAAGTTCTAATTGGGGTAATTTTTTTTTTTTCTTATTTAGAAACAAATGAGGGGACAGTGTAATTTAAATTCTAACATCAGGCAAATAATAACCTCCCTAATATACATATATTCATTCAAAACATTATCTACAGTTTTACTCGATGTATTTTAGTCGGAGACCAAGCTCTCTGCAAGATGCATTTTAAAGGTGGTGTATACGACATGTGAACATGAAAAAACTGAGTGTGTATTTTTATGTAAAATCACCTGTTGGTACCGAATTTTGAGTTTGTCCAATGATTTGGGATTGCAAAATAAATAAGATCTTCGATTTTTTGAAAAATGTGGAAATTGTAAAATATTTTACTGTCTTAACTTATCATGTTATATCTCCATTACTTTTTCTACCATCAAACCAAAATTTTCGTACATCAAATTTGCAACATTACATTGGCATACAGTGTACCTACACACAACACACGGTGTGACTACAAATTATTTCTGATGGTAAAAAAAAGTAAATATTTCTAAATGTCAAGAATTTTTTTAAATATGCAGAGTATATTGGTGCATATATTAAAGTTTTTTATTATTAACATTAGTGCTCTACTATAAACAAGGAAAATGTTCCTTAATGTGCATAGAAAATCTTTTACTAAAAACTTCTTTTGATATTTTAATCAATTATAGAGGTAAAGAGCTAGCAAGCGCCAGTATGAATATGAAATACAAAACATAACACCAGAGGTAATTGAAAAAGTAATTAATAGTTTCAAACATCATATTGGTCATTGCCACCAGATGTTCAAAATATGCACAGTTAACAAGTGCTTATTTTGAAGTTTGTAATAAGAATGTTTTGAATTGTAATAATTTTAACAAAAAATTAAGTTTGATTCAGCTCGAAGGGTATTTATAAGTAGTTTTAAGGCGTCATAATCTGTTAAGGTAGCCTCGAAAGGCAGCCTCGGAGTTTGTATGCTCCTTAATAACTATAATCAGTCAAGCAGTATCGTTCCTGTAGCAATGGAGTTAAAATAGCAGTCGAATATTGTATTATTTTTAAATTTTTTAACCCTTTTTCCTCTCTACGCCCCTTATGGTAGTGTTTATCAAAACGTTTCCCTTCCTTTCATACGCAAATACAGTGTATTAAACAGCATTACTATCTAAATTTCTTTTTTAATCTGATACAGATAATTATTTTTTATTTATTTTTTTTTGTTATTACACAACATTTTTTTAATGTATTTGTGTGCATGAATATTAATTTATTATGTGTGGTAGTGTAAGTGTAGTAATTATTTTTATTTGTATGAAACGTGTATTACAAAATCACTGGAAACTATAATTTAGTGAAATTAGGAAGAATTGACGACGTGAAAAGAAAAAACGATATCAAGGTTCATAACCCAAAGGCACAATACGCTTTAATATGGTATCGGGAGCAAGACAACTATACTTCCAATGCATAACTAGCGATTTGTTTTGTCTGCCAAGTGAAAATGGGAAAACTATATATTATGTTATTGACATGATTGCTTTAATACAGCGTTACCAAAACTACAACTGTTGTATTTTTTTTTCAGAAGAAATCGTAAAAACTATAATTGCCTTGATACATACAATTTATAATATATTGCACATTAGACTTCGTGCACTGGCAATTCACTGTACACTGAAATAATTTGCACTTGCAAAACGAAGTTGACTTAATAAATGTGGATGGGCCTGGATTTATCGAAATTATTGTTAACACCACATTATTTTCACTTATAACCCATCAAAATTTAGTAAGAAGTTGCCAGTAAAATTTCATCATATAAGCATTTAAAAAGTATCTACATAACTATTCATGAAGGCATTATTGAATGTAGTATGTTCTACAACAAATTTTCATTCAAGTTGTAGTCTCTAGTTTCATACCCGACTTCAAACAATGCTTGGCAGTGCCACTTTCAAAACCCTATTCTTACAATTAAACAGTAAATTGGCAACAAAAAATTTACTAACTCATTTGGGCATTCGTTATAAGTATTTACCAGTACACTTAATAATAAACGAGATGGAATAAATAGGTTCTTATTCTGTATCCATATGTCCACACACATGTTTATAAAATAGCCAAAAATCAATACTTTGGTATAGATTGAAAAATTACAAAATTAATGCATTTCTATAAGACTAGATTCTTGCAAATATTTACAATCGACGATGTTAAAGCATAGAAGAGTTGTATTATTTTGTGGAGACATTCCTATTAAAATATTTATTTTTCGAGAGATACAATATACAATTGCATAGGAATCCCCAACACAAACAATAAAATAACTTGATTTCGGTTTCATACTTAATATTAAAGAAAAGTACTTCTCCAATAAGTCACTAACTGTGCATAAATTAACAATCAAATACACAGCTACAATAAATAATTACTAATTCAAAAATTTTTGAAAAAGAAACCACCGGGGGCTCATAAAATATAATATATTACCTTTATCAACAATCAGCATTGTGATAAAACGTGATAAATAGTATGTTGTAATACAACAACAACAGTTATACTTTATGAGCGACCAATGATTTTCTTTCTCATCATCATTTTATAATTTAATCACTGAATAAAAATTATTGGACTCAATTAGTTGTGACGTCACAAGTTAGGCAACCTCTATATACTACTGTCATGACACACGGATTGCCTGCCGAGCACACTGGAACTTGAGCCTTAATGCATCTGTTTATAAGGCGACATTTTCGAGGATAGAAACATAGCATAGAACTTTATTTTATTTCTCCTGTGGAAGAAACATTTAAGGGCTTCGAGTACTTATTTCACATTCAAAAAATACGTTAAAATGTATATATCCATGTATGAGTTATAAAAACTTTATTTTAGTTTTTTTTACAGTTTTTGTAATACTTTATACTTGTGTATATTTACAGATACCTTGTCCATGCAATAAATGTTAACTGAAATCTCTTAAATATTTCTTACACGGGAGAAATAAAATAAAATTGGATGCTATGTTTCTATCCTAGAAAATGTCGCCTTACAAACATATGCATTAAGGGTCAAATTTCAGTATGCTTGGCAGGCAACCCGTGTGTCATGGCACTAGTATATAGGGGTTGCATAATTATGTGACATCACACTAATTGAGTCCAATTTTTATTTATTTATTTTTTACATTTTAGTTTCCAGTCTGCCTCATTTTTTTTAATCGAATGCCATCATTTCGTTTAATCTTGTCAAACTCTTTTATGTGATACCCATATCAAGGGGGTTGTAAACAAATAGGTGATGATTGGATTTAGAATGGCGTTACACAGCTTATTGTTTTTTACTTTATATACCCTTTAATTTGATACCCATGTCGAGGGAGTTGTCAAGAAAAAGGTAATCCGCCATTTTGTGGTGGCCGCCATATCGGATTTACCATAATACTGAATATACTATATTGTATTGTCTTCAGAACCAAAGTTGTGTACAAAATTTCAGCATGATTGTATATCGGGAGGTAGTCAGAAATTCGGCCACTAGATTTGAACATACATACATACACACATTTCGAGCTAAAGAAACCCATTGAAAGAATATTGAATCGGCACCTCTACCCATTGATGCATTTATTGCATATTAGACAGACTGCCCACTGATTGTGCACTAAGCTTACAATAGGATTTACGTGCACATTCGTGCCTTCACTTACTAGCTCGTTATCTAATAGAGAATACCAAAAAAGTTTTTAGGAAAAGATTTTCTATGCACATTAAGGAACATTGCTTATAGTAGGACACTAATGTTAATAATAAAACACTTTTATCGATACACCAATACGCTCTGCATATTTTAAAAAAATTGTGACAAAATGAAATAATTATTTGCCTTTTACCATTAGAAATAATTTGTAGTCATATTGGATTACCTCAAAAAAAATAATGAAGATATAACGCGGTAAGTTAAGATAATGAAATATTTTTTTTAAAATGAAAGATTTAATTGATTTCGCAATTCCAAACTGATGGACGAATTCAAAATTCGAATCCAGCATGTGATTTTATATTAAATGGCACATTCAGTTTTTTTTATGTCCACAAGTCTTTGACTATGATGACCACCACTTGGAAGGGATGCCCCCCCACTTCCGTGAGTATACTGTAAATGAATACAAAAAAATTCAAAACGCAAAAGACAAGGGGGGGGGGGGGGGGGTTCTCCTCTAAAATAACGCATAAAAATTTTTCCAACTGACCAAGCTCGATCCTCAGAATAAAGTTTCGTTTGATAATTAACACTATTAAGAATGGACTTTTACAGTTTTTTAATATTTTTTAAGTTGGGTAATTGTTATTACTAATAAATTAATAACAAATCCGGATGGTCAAAAATCACTAAATTGAGCCAAAATAAAAACATTTTATTTTAATGAATTTTTCGTAAAAAGGAACGCACCCTTAAGATCTATGAGCATTTTAAAGTTCAACAATCACTTAAAAAACAAAATGATCAAAAAAAAATAATTCAAAAGGATTTTTAAACATCCAAATCTGTTACTAATTTATTGTTAATAACAATTACCGGCTTGAAAGATAAAAAAACTATGAAAATGCATTCTTAATAATGCTAATTACCAAATGAGGTTTTCTTCTGAGGAACGAGCTTGGTCGGTTAGAAGAATTTTTATGCGTATTTTAGGGGCCTATCAAATTAAATTTGACCGAAGTAAATTACTTATTGGGATTTTTATTTCAAAGCATATGATAGCATTAGCAACTTGCATGAAACACAAATATTCTGCTGAAAGCTAGAGAACATGTTTTCTAGAACAGTAAACTAAAATTAGATTTCTAACGACAATACAACAGAGAAATTTTATATGCAAAACAATTAGCAACACAAAAAAGTTTTATAGTTTTATTAATCTTTGAAATTAATTTAACACTGCCCATTACACTTATATACACTTTTGTAATAATTTACAAATACAGGACAAGACAAACAGCTTCAGAATTACGTAAAAATAATAAAAGATTTAAAAAATGGGCAAAATATTTTTTATAGCTGTATAATGACAGCATAAAAAAAATATACAAATTATCTATACAAATAAAGACACCTGAAAACCGTTTGTCATAATATCCAAAAAAATGTGCCTCCGCACACTTAAATAAATCACAAAATTTTTATACCACTATTAACTGTTCAATAAATGATTTCATGATTTACTTTTCAAATTTGATGGTTAAAATGCAAGTTCACAATTACGTTATTTTCCGATTAATACATACCTTTCATTTGAAATATAGACTTTTGAAATTTTGACCACTTTTTTTATTAATTAAGTAAGATAAAATAAGTGATTTTATTGCCAAAGGCAATAGGGTGTGAGCACTTTTTTTAAACTCGAAAAATATCAAATACTCGTGGTGTATAATATTGCTGAAACTATTTTTCAGCAAAAAAATGTTTTTAAATAATTTTAAAAGAAATTTAGATTCAAATGAAATATTCGACACAAAAAAAGACATGTGACGTCAGTTTCTATATAAATAACGCAGCATCGTATACTAGATGGGGCGAATGGCAATTTCTTAATCACAGTGATTGCTACAGTGATCGTTCAGCAATCACTGTTCTAAGTAGCAGTGTTTATATCACTCATTGGATTGCTTCGATCTTTTCTCATCAGCGATTGCTCAGTTGAAAGTGATAAGTAGGAGTGACGGTGATCGCCCTCACATCTCTAGTGTATACTATAGCGGTAGTATTGACAAAACTAACTATTATAACTATTCGCGGAAAATGACAGAATCAATTCCTTCTTTTAAGGTTATGTTAACATAAATAATCGCAAATAAACCAAATTATTATATCTAACATAATAATGTGCAATAATACAAAAACAAAATTATAAATTTAATAATTACAATAGGCTACTACAGCTATATTTATAGAAACGTGATTAATTATACTCACAAATATCGTAAATAATCTGTCAGAAACATGTGATATAGAAGATGATGTTACCATTATCCAATAAGATTGAGTTTTCGAAATCATTTAAATATTTGAATTTTAGGTCGATTTGTTTATTAAATATTTATTTTATTCTAATATCATTAATATGAATGCGTTCAGGCTTTCATATTTATTTATGTATTACTTCATATTAATGCATCATTTGAAGGGAATTGTTATATAGTGCACACGCCCTATTTCAGATGTTGAATGATTTCAATAGATTTTTATTTTATCGGTAGATATTAGTACAGGAGCCAGAGTGCAATCATCTGACACATTTGTAATAGCTAGATACATTATTAATTCTGCTCATTATTGATAGGTATCAGAAACTTTTTTAGTGGTGAAAACTTCATTAGATGACTTTTGAAATTCGACATGTTTTCCATGATTGGTGGAAGTATTTGTATAAAGCTGATCTTTTTGTTTTCGATTACTTATCACATAGTGGATATAAAAATATCATCTGCATACATATCGGTTGGTGAATTCCCAAATGCTGAAATTGACAACCTGCGAGATATTTCACTGGTCATGACAGATTTGTATCAACCTGATTTTTTTATAATTGATTGATTACCTCTTGGTAATTACGACAATATAATTGATTGGCATACATGTCTGTTGCTGCCTTTCCAGAGGCAGAAATTGTTAATCTGCAGGAAATTACACGGGGCATGAAAATTTGTAAAAAGCTGTAAAGCTGATCCTTTTAAATAATTCATTTATATTCAAAAAGTAGAGAAATAATGTCGGCATATATTTTTAATAGTGTTGAATAACGATATAGGCTTCTGAAGTCGTGAAAAAATTCATTAACTTTGTGTTATTTGTAACAAACTAATTTTGATTTTTTTTAAATTTATTTATTATCATCTAGTGAATACAACAATGAAAATGGCAGATATTTCTGTAAAATATTCTTTGAGATACTACTTAGTAAATGTTGTGTCCGGGTAAGCAAGCAGATTGGTGTACACCTTTCCCCTGAGACATAATTTCGATTATTGAAATATTTCTATTTTTTTATTGTTTTGAAACATTGGTCGCGTAGAAATAAATGTGATGTAGTTTTAGTATAAGAAATATTAACCTAAAAGTTCAAAAGAAATGAAAAAATTATACCCGTACAGGATTCGAAGCAAGAAATCCGTTTTGAAAGTTGTCCATTAACGCAATGTGCTAGGGTCGGGGTGGCCCTGAAAATTACATTAACCTCGTAGGAAAAAGCAAAACATGAAATGTTTAAATGTTCATAACTATATAAATACATCGGCATTAAGTCTCACTAATATCGATATCAAAAGATCGAAATTAGCATTTCCACGGGGTCGTGAATTGCATGGGCGAAATCGAAAATTCGAGCCGGACGAAGTAAACAAAAATAACATTTTTTGACATTTAGCGAAATCGATTTTTTTTTGTTATTTCATTAACATAATTAGTACATTAATAACCTGACAACCCGGAAGAGAATCTCAACAAGATATAGCGTAAGCACAGTTTAATTTTGTCCCGATTCCGTCAATACGGGTTACTGATGTCTTGGAAATAAGATAATAGATATAAAAACTGTGCAAAGTGCTATTTGTGACTTGAATATCTATTCAGAAACAGGTTTGTAGAAAAAAACTATTAGCTCCGTCCTCTAATTAATTTATTGAAAAATAACTTTTTTAACTATAAAAATTCATATTAAAAACGCGAACACGATGTAATTCATACTTCCTTAATTATATAGAGGGAAATATTTTGAATAAGAAAAGTTGAACTTTAAAAGATAAATCTGACAATGTCAAACATATTTTTACTTACAATAATTAATAACATATTTAGCAGTCATTTTAGAGTACTTTTATTCTAAAATTTCATAAAATAGAATTACACAAAGTTTATTATCTGGAGACCTCAAATGGTGAACTTAAAGCAGATGTAATACTCTTTAAAAAAATTGTCTTTTTTCCTGCTTTCGTTTAGGCACCATTATTTTTGTCTGCCAATACAATTACACAACTGTGGCATACCTTTTAAAACAAGTGGTACAAAATTACAAATTGCTCATACCCAGTGTAATATCTTGCAGGTTAACAGTTTCTGCCACTAGAAAGGCACCAGCCGATATGTATGCCACAATCCATTGAAATCGCACGTAAGGGTGCAGGAAAGAACACCGGTCTGAAAGTACTTTGACTATACGTCTTTTGGGCCTCTGATTAAGAAAATCAGGGTCCCACAATCCTAAAAGTTGGGGAACACCCCTAAAAACGCAAGAGACACCCATTTTAGAGGGTTTTTCATGATAATTTTAATAAAAATCAAAAAGGGTCCTATGAAATTCCCTTTCCTAATATTAATTTGCAAAGGTGGTTGATTTATACCAAATATAGCCGAATTATATGATTAGGGATAATCTGAGAGGGCTAAAACCATCCCCATATCCACTTTAAATAATTGGTAAAATATATTTATTTTCTACTTCTTGCTTCAAATTTGGTTGAATTTGCACTGCCATTACCCTTAAGGGGGTAAAATTATCCCCTCCTATCCCTAAATTTTAATTTAATTTTTTTTTATTTTCATTTTATTTTTGATGAAATATTACTAAAAAAGTTTTGGACTTTATTCTAACCCTTTTGGAGAGTTAAACCACTCCTAAATCGAAACAAAATTTTAAAAAATTAATAAAAAAGTATTTTTTTCCAATTATAATAAATAAACTGACCATTATTCAATAGTTTTCGATTTATAACATTCGACTTTTTTCAACCTGTGTAGAAAAGTTTACTTTCTCAACACTTCTCGACCAGTGAGAAGCCGGCATTTCCACTTTCTCAACACATCTGGGGTGTGTTCAGAATAAGGGTAATAGAGAGAGAAGATTTTTAAAAGATATTTCAAAATTAAACATAACCCTATACCAAAATAAATGACTTATGTCAAAATGCACATATCAGAGGATTGCGGGAACAAAAGAGTCACGATATGGTAACTTTAACTCTTTTTAATTATGACCGAAGGGACGGTAACCCTTCCCTCATTTCTGAAAGGCTAATATTGTCAAAGAGTGACCCTAGTGTGACGATCACCCTGTCTCTGAACACAGCCCTGTTGTCCAATCTCCCCTTTAGAAATGGACTCGTCTGTCAACAATCTGACGCCATTTATCAAAACTTTTCACTTGTGATTGATTTTTAGTGATTTTCAATGGTGTTGTTGCGAAATAATGTGAAAATTTCTGTGAAAATCGTTTAAATAGAAGGGAATAATGGACATTTAATCCGATGTGGAGATTATTAATAGTACGCGAGCAGAAATTGTGGATGCTGCAAAACAAAACTCATTTAACCTCCATCCTGAAAGATCCAGGAAAAGATATGAGCAAACTTATTCCACCTTTATGGACTGACGCAAAAAGAAGACAATAAATTCCTTTTCCAAAAAGGTATTGATGGCTTATTTCTGTGAACTACAAACTAAATACAAGTCCTCAACTTTGTGGTCAATATATTCGATGTTACGGAGTACTTTAAATTTAAACAACGGAGTGAACATTGAACAATATTCAAAATTGAGGACCGTTTTGAAAAAAGTTCAAAACCTTCACAGATCAAGAGATTGATAATTTCATAAAAAATGTACCAGACAAAGTCCATCTTGCTATGAAGGTAAGAATGTATACCTATGTAGTCTCTAATAGGCAAATTGTGGTAAATTTGATTTTAGGTATCCCTTATCATGGGAGTAATGGCACATGTCGATCATGTGAATTGAAGGTGATGAAAATTGACGACCTGGAACATTTAAATAATGTTGTGCTTGTGACAGTTCCAATAACAAAAACTAGAACTGTTCGAAAATTTTCTGTAACTGACGAGTTTTACCAAATTATCAAAAACTATATAAGTCACAGACCACCAAACACAAGACAGGCTCTCTTTCTAAATGATCAAAAGGGCAAGTGCACTATGCAGGAAATTGGAATTAACAAATTGAATGGAATGGGCAAACAGATAGCAACATTTTTAAATAACACAAATGTGATGACTAATAAGAATCTCAATGTTGATGTAAATTCTCCACCTCTCAGTATTATCAATTATGGAACTATTAATATTAATATTGTAATAGAAAATAATTGGATAATTGCAATATTTTTCCATTTTATTTAATAAGATACAAATACTATACTTTGGAAAAAGTATAGTATTTGTCTCGTAAGAATTGGCCATTTCCACTTGGATGAATTGCTCCACTCGCCTTTGGCTACTGTCACAAAAATTTCATCCTCATGGAAATGGCCAAATTTCTCACTCGAACAATACACTATTTTTTCTACTTTTTGCTTCAAAGGAGGTGGGTAAAGTCGGCCTTTTTTGCCCATCACAATAATGAAATTTTTATTTGTGCCATTCTTTTATATTTATTTTTAGTTCAAGCATTCAAAATTATGTTTAGATAAAATTGATATAAAATATCCTCCAGCCATTTGCATTCAAAATATCTCAAACGTAGCATATTTGTTAGTTTTTTGACACTTTCGACGTTTTTTCAAGCTTTCAATGACTATTTATTTATAAAGCGCTCAATGAACCACAATTAATTCACGCCTAGAAACTTTGAAAGAAGCTTAGAAACTTTATAATTGGAAGCTCGAAAAAACGCCAAAAATGTTAGAAAACTAACAAATATGCTATATTTGAGACATTTTTAATGCAACTTATTGTAGGACATTTTATATCAATTTTATCTATCTTAACATAGTGTTGAACATTTGAACTAAAAATAAATATAAAAGACGGCTCAAATAAAAACTTTTTATTTTCATGATTGTAATGGGTGAAAAGGACCGATCTTTACCCACCTCTTTTGGTTGAACGGGCATTGCCGGGCAAAAGTAAAATTATTTTCAAATGTTAAAGGGGGTAAAACCACCCCAATTTGGTAAATCGGTAAAGAATATTTATTTACTTTCAGCTTCAAATTTAGATACATGAGCTCTTAGGCAGAAATAAGATACTGTCACCCCTTAAATAATAATAATAATAATAATAATAATAATAACCAAACTCCGCAAATTTCTGAGTCTTGACTAATCCCATAGAACGAAGCTGCAATCACTAACTCACCCGTTGAACAATATTTGCCTTCATTATCTGAGCATTGTCACCACAATTCATCTTTGCCTTGGGTAATAATAATCCCCGGAAATTATGTAAATATAAAGAAAAAAGAAATAAAATAATAATAACATTTAGGTATTTATTAAGTGTCAAAGTACACTGGAAATAGGAGAAAAATAGTAGTAAATATATTAACTTACTTGATAAGTGTTGTATAAAACACTTGTTTCGAGAAGATAATGCATTAATAAATGGAGGGTAGGAGGGGGTAGATTTACCTCCTTAAGGGTAGAGAATAATTTACTTTTGCCGGGCAACTCCTATTCAACCAAATTTGAGGCAAGTAGAGAAAAAATATTTTTTACCAATTTACCAAATAGGGGTGGTTTTAACCCTATCTGATTATCCCCAATCATATAATTTAGCTATATTTGGTATAAATCAACCACGTTTATAAATTAATATTAAAAAAGGGGGATTTCATAGGATCCTATATGATTTTTATTGAAATTATCGCGAAAAACCCTCTACAAGGAGTGCTTTTGGCGTTTTCAGGGCTGTTCCCTAATGAACTACCAATCGTATTTTCGTAATTACCAAGCGGTAATTAATTGATAAAAAAGAATCAACTTGTTACAAATCTGTCATGTTCAGTTAAATATCTCGCAGGTTAACAGTTTGATATAAATACTTCCACCCACCACGAAAAACATGTCGAGTTTCAAGAGTCATCTAGTGAAATTTCTCATATCACTTTTCTTGCTGCCAAGCTCTAAGGGATTAATGATTTCTCTAGTTATTACAACTGTGTCAGGTCATTGCATGCTGGCTCCTGTTCTATATAATACTTTAATAATATTTAGTGATGTTTGATATTTCCACTCCGGCACTACTGGTAACAATCAGTTTTATAATTTATCAATAATACCTAATATCTAATAAACTTGTTATTTTTTTTTTTTTAACACAAAATTCCTATTTCACGACAACAAACATCCACAAAAGTTTTGTTAGATTACCTATTGGTCATTAGAATTTAAGAGAAAACTTCTAATATGTAATTGTAGCAATATTCATTTGCTTATAAACAAACATTTTTTAAATATGAACATTTTGTTCTAAACAGAAATATCACAAAAAATTTCAATTGGCATTGGAGATTCAAAGAGTTTTAAGTTATACTTACGAACAATTTAATGTGAAAATATTGGATTTCGCATTTCACACATTTGCTTTTTTGACTATCTCTATACTAGTACAGACATTTTCAAACTTTTGCATTTTAACAAACAAATTATTATGGAAAACAAAAACTTAAATTATGATCGGGCATGGAATAATCTCAAGACTGCTGTGAATTGTAAGTACTATATATAATTGATATACAATTACAATCATTTATTTATTACTAGATTCACTCTATTCTAAACCTAGATTATATGGACGAATCAATATTCTACTTGAAAAATATCACTTTCATAATAAAATCCCTCAAAAAATCATCACTATTCAATATAATTATCAAAATACTCTAAATTTCTACTGGAATATTGAGTCAACGAAAACAGACTTGAAATTATACCATGTCTAAAAACATGCTTGTTTTAATATTTGTTATGCTCAAAAAGATAACTTTTTGATTTATGAACATTCGTTGCTGATCAAAAACTCACAGTCTTGTTGCGTTTTAATCAAATCATGCACTTTGTAAACAAGTTTTTCTACGAATCACAACACATGAGGGTACACGACTTGCCTGATATTCGACGAACTTTTGGCTTTATCTTTATATTAATAACATTCAAGACATTAAATATTATTTTAGAACATCTACAATATTGCCTGTTGTCAACTCTTTCTAAGAGTGTCTTAAATGTTCTATAATATAACAGTTTTTTGAAATCTATTGTTAAGGTCACTAAAGAACCAGCAATGTTAAAATTGCAATTTAGTGAGTAAAAACGGGTATTGCTATGGCTTTTATTTTTAATTATTAATTTTCATTTTGTTGGATGCAACTTCACAACAGTACCTGTACAACATTAGAACATATTAAAATTAACAGCACTTGACCTTGAAAATGATCTAAGCGTCAAATATATGGGGAAAAATGATAAATTTTTTTGTCATGAAATGATAGATGCTATGTAGAACTAAAAAGATGCTACTACTAATAGTACTATAAAAAAATTTTATAATCCATTCCATAAAAAAACATTTAAAAGAACTCATATATGAAAAATGATCTAAGGTATTCCTTAATAATGTAAGTTTCTATCTTTTTCAAATTTACTGAGTATACACAGAAAACCAAATTATCAAAAAGGCACTTTTTTAATATTGAAACCAAATTGGTGTTTTACTTTTTTCTGACCTAAATTGATAAATAGCACCCGTTTACACTCTAATGCTGTCCTCGTCTATGGAGGCAGTTTGATTTATATGGGGCACACATGTAGTAAGCCAAAGAACACAGCCCACATTAGTATAATCCAATGTACAGTGTAAACTGGATTCTCACCATCTGCAATCTTTCTGGCAACGAATTTGAGTGTTTCGTCAAGTAATACTACTGGAATTGAGAATTTCATTACTGTTAACCATTCTTCTACTGTCAGTGGACAAACTTGGAATACAACCTACAAAACAACACAATTGTCAAGAAACATAATTTAAAATGAGAAAGTGATACTTACTGAAAGAACATCAATATAGAGAATGACAAAATGGAGAGTGAAGGAAAGAGCCATTGAACCTATCAACCACCAATTGCACCATGGGGGCATAGCAATCAAAGACTGATTTTCTGATAAGCTGAAAGAATACAAATACATAACTGTAAGTTTAAAAATAAATTATTATTTGTTTGCTTATAATTGCATTGCAACATATTCTTTACAGGATTTTGAAACCAGTAGAAAAATAACTATCTGCAACTAAAAGAAAAACTGTGTAAAAGTATTAATGAAATCTTTGCATTCTTTCGATAACTTGAATTCTGGTTATGCTAGCAAATTAAAATCCTAAAATGGATTTGTCTAATTTCTTATTTGACAATTCTCATTCTAACACTAGCATCCACTAGCATGGCCGTAGGGGACTGTGTGGATGCTAGTGTTAGAATGAGAATTGTCAAATAAGAAATTAGAGAAATTCATTTTTGGATTTTAATTTGCTAGCATATCCAGAATTCAGGTTATCGAAAGAATGCAAAGATTTCATTAATATTTTTACACATTCTTTCTATTAGTTATAGATAGTTATTTTTTCTGATGTTTGCAAAATCCTATAAAGAATATGTTGCAATACATAACTGTAAGTAAGACATGTTTATTTTCAATTTTATTTATTATCAAACAGGATTTATTTCTATTGGGCTAATTCAACAAGAGATATAAGTAAGCAACTGTTAATATTAAAATATCCCAATATAGCTCTGTGGCTTGTTGGGACCAAATCGGCACAGTAAGCACAAGAATCAAAGATGTATAATTTCAAAATATTATAAATAAAAGTTACTTAAAATTGGGAGGTCAAATCAAATCAAATAAAGATTTCTTTAAATTAAAGAATAAAAACATTTTCATGTAAAAAAACATACAAAAATGTAAGTATACAAACAACACAATAGAAAAATAAAATGAATAATAACATAAGACGAGAAAGCAGAAAGCAATTATGCAAATACTTTGTGAACTTATAAAATATACATGTCAGTACAATAAAAATTTAAAATAATCAATAAATTTTTGGACCCTATAAAAACATTTTCTTTCAAAAAATCACTAAGTTTTATCAGAAACTTTTTTTTTGTAAATGCTTTCATTCATTCGGTAGCAGATTATATAATTTTACTGATAAATTGAAATTTTTGATAGGACAATTGAGAAAATTTTCCCAAAGTTTAAAAAAAATTGACCGAGAACCAAAATCCATAAGAATTGTGCGGAGTCCTTTCCTCGCAACAAAACTTTCTTAAAAAAATTGTTGATAGCAAATTCGTCAAAATAAATGTATGTCAACAAGACATTCACATGTCTGCAAAAAACATTTCAATCTCGATGATTATACATCACCGAAACAATCTATGAAGAAGAACCGTAAGTAATTTATTAATTTCATGTTTTTAGTATGCTTATCATTTCGTGATCCATTTGTTACTTCACAGACATAATATAATATTATACATCCATTTTTTTTTGTTCTTTCAGCTACTCCTTTCTTAAAAAAAAGAAGCAGTGCTGAGTAAATTTCTACCAAAGTCTTGAAATTTAGTTAATCAAAAAAAAGCTTGTATCAAATAATAATCACAACCTATTTACTTAAAAATTAATAACTTATTAGATACTCTTATTTTTATGTAAATACGTTGTGATTATTATTTGACACAAGCTTTTTTTCTTAAGTAACTAGGTATCAAGACTGTGGCAGAAATTTACTCGACATTGCTTTTTTTATAGAGAACTAGCAAAAAGAATTTAAAAAATTATGAGAGGAACATCTATTATTATAATATGTCTGCATAGTAGCAAAAAGATCATGAAATGATAAGTATACTAAGAACATGAAATTAATAAATTACTTGAGATTTTTCTTTATAGATTCTTTCGGTACTGAATAATCTTCGAAATTTAAACGTTTTTTGCAAATATGCGAATGTCTTGTTGACATAAATTTATTTTGAGGAATCGCTAACAACTATTTCTTTAAGAAACTTTTGTAGCAAAGAAATCGTTACAGGTTGAATTTCGCTCAGAATTATAGTATATAAATATTAAATTATGCAGGATTCAACTGTTTCAATACCGAATATTTGTCTCTTGGCCGTATTTTTCTAGTCATTTTATTTCGCTAATTTTTTTTGTGGAGATGCTTTTGGAAAAACACGGGAGCACAGCTAAGTGCTAGAATAATTTAGTGTGATTTTTATTTAAGTATTTATTCTTATAAAGTATATGAGATACATTTATAGAAAAATCTTATATGTATAACGCTCAATATTTTCACAAAATCAGATCAAACATTTTAGGAATATTTAAGTAAGTTGTAAGTTATAACATATGTCCCTTATTAGAATAATTTTATACCTTATTTTGAAACTTAAGAAATAATTTCATTAAAATTGATGTACCTATCGTTTTTAAATGGACGAAAGTAATCACATTCAGCCGGTAAGATTGTTTAAATAAACTTTGTTTATTATAACATCTATGTAGAACAATAAAATGCGGATATATGTTCAATGTGGAATATTTCTGCTTACATAAGTGATCGGATTACGATATAATTTCGTATATCTCTATAAATTAGTAGACATTAAAACGTTTGCTTTTCAATACATGTTATTTTCTTGGTATATCAACTAATATCCACCTAGGACGACCACTACGAGGGACAATCACACTTCTTTCTTGCTTCCCAGCCGACTAGCTGGCTGGAGTGCGTGGCTTCCAGTGCCGCTCACTATAAACTAAATTTTTTTGTGTTTTGTGTGATTAAATTTTAATATATTTTTTATTATGACTAAGTATTAGCAGTTGCACCCGCATATAATATTTATTGTTATTTCATCATTTTGTCGAGGCCTAGCTCCAGTTACAAAATGTTGCCTCATTTTGTTGCGGAGCAAAGTGACACTGAACAGCATTAAGGCATTATTCGTCTTTTAAAACAACCCAAAGTAACTGGAAGAATTGAAATCTCTAAGAATCTATACACAAATAAAACAAATCGTACATTCATACCATTTAAAAGAATTTTGACAGATACCTCACGTTTTAGTAGTGCGCTTTGGTGGTCAAACGAAGTCTACTGGCTCTCACTAGATCACAATTTTTGTAGAGTTCATCAGAGCAAAATTACAAATGTGCATTAATTCAAGTTTATATAATAATTCCAAGTTACAGAATGAATTATAATAGAAACACTTCCTGACAAATGAGTGAAATCTGGTGCGATGAAATTGTGTATCAATATAAATTAGTATATGTTGTATATTCCCTAATTTAGGCATATTGAGAGTATTACAAGTTATTGAGAATGCACTTTTAGTCAGTATTTCTTACTTTTACCGTTTATCCCACAGTGGCAAGACATACAGTTATAAATAACATTAGCTGAGAACGATTTGAGTACACCCCTTGACATAAATAGATAGATAGATAGATAATTTATTCAGTCAATACAATATTCAAATTGTGTACACTCATTAAATTACATTCATAATATATCTGATCAAACTATTACTTAAACCATACATATCTTTTGCCTGTGAGGTGATTAAGTTTTTAATAATGTCTCACCATACCACAACGTCGTATTCACCCCAATGTAATCCAGTAGAAAGAACTAACAAAGTAATGAAGACAATGATCGCTCAAATACACCAAAAATGACCACCGAAAGTGGGGCCAATTCGTACCTGAATTTACATTAGCCATAAATTCTTCCAGGCATGAATCTACAGGATAATAATAATAATAATAATTGTGATCGAGTTCTCGGCACCTGCTGAGCCAAACATTAATTTGAAAGAGGAGGAGAAACGGACCAAATATCGTGATCTCCGGTATGAGCTCCAAGTGCTGTACCCAGACTACTCGGTCAAGATGATCGTCCTCATAATTCAAATACAACAGCTAGGTGAGTGGAATGATAATCACAAGAACACAATTTGTGTTATACTGGAGTGTTTTAAAAACTTTTTTTATATGTAAAATATCACACTAGTTTGTGCATAAAATCCTATTACTCATAAGCATCAAGTCCTATTCTGGGAAGAAGTGAAATTGCATAAATAAAGTGAATTAAACAATTATTTTAACAATCCTAAGAGGGTTTTTTATCTATTTGAATTGTAAAAAACGTATAACTGATAAAGAAAAAGAGTGTGTTTTTACATACCTACCAGTGGTGTAGTATTTTTATTTCTACAATGACAAACAAATTAAAATAAATATACATTATGGAGTGCAAAACATGCAAAATTGCTAATGATGAGCAATCAGTCTTTGCATGTGATGGATGCAAAATTTCTCTATGCAAAGTACGTGCAAACCTCACATCCTCAGAAGCTAAATAATAATAATAATAATAATAATTTGTTTCTATAAGACCTGTAATTTACAAGTATTGAAATTGTCAAATAAAAATATAAATGAATACAAAAGTACATAATAAAAATGTCACTAAGAATATAAATGGGACACAGACAACATCAAGATAAATTTTCACAGTAAAAAAATGTATCAATAGAATAAAAACTATATTTTTGCAGCATGTTACGAATTCTTGATTTAAATAAAATAAAGGTAGGTATAGCCTTAATAGAGATAGGTAATTTGTTATATGCTTTAACAGCCATGACTAGTGGTCCTTTTGCTGATGCCGACATAGTATGCCATGGTATACTTATATTAAGATTTGGTCTAAAATTGTAAGATGAATTTGTGTCTCTGGTAAGAGTAAATTCGTCAGGATGGGACTTAACGTAACAAACGCATTTTAAAATGTATATATGAGTTACAGATAAAAGGTTTAACAACATATTATACCATAGTTTAATGTAGAGTAGACATAAGCATAGTAATATGTTATTAGAATATCAGTTGTAACATAACTTCTGAGCTGCCATAAGACAAAATATGAAAATGATAGTTTTTTCAATATGATATCAATCTGATTGTTCCATGTCAAATGAGAGTCCATATACAAGCCAAGAAATTTAACCTGAGCACTTTGTTGAACATTTCTACTATTTACTTTTATTAGTAATGCAACTAAAAGAAAGAACTATGAAATTCTTTTGCAAGGATTGTTTGAATGAATACAATTAAATTATTACTAGCCACTGTTAATGATAAGACAACAATAATCGAAAGTAAAAATAAAATAATCCAAGTCCTAGAAAAAGATGTGGAATCCTACAAAGTTAAAGAAAACCATTTAAAACATCAACTTGCGTATATACAAACACAAAATAGCAGGGCACAGCCAACACCTCACAAAGCGGATACAAACAACGGGGCCATAAGAAGCAACACTACTCCAAAATCTGACAGTCATCCTGAAACACACAAACAAGTTTTGCTAAGCCAAACTGTACCAGCTAAATCTACTGCTGCTGATATAGTTAAAAATGGATACCCAGTGAAAGATGTAAACCTCATAACTCCGGCTAAGTCAAAGAAAAGATAGCCTGAGAGAATTGGAAGAAAAACAAAAACACATTATGGAAGAACTGATTAACTTAGAAGAAGATAAAACCACCATAAAAGCTAATGAAGGGAGATTGGGATTTCAGGAAGTACGATACAAAAAGTGAAAGCATAACATTGGAGATGCAGAAGGCGACGGTGCGTTTCATGGCAAAAATGAAATGGACAGAAAGAACTGGTTATTTATAACCAGAGTCACAGATGATGTGAATGAGGAAAAAATCAAATGTTATGTTGAAAATCGTGCAAGTACCAATGACGTTAAAGTTAAGAAATTACCAACATTCAACTCAAATCCTTATAACCAATCGTTCATGATAGGAGTGCAGCCTCATCTGCAGACCATGATCTATGATACAAAATTCTGGCCGAGGAAAATAATTTTTGATCATTTTGATTTCAAACGAGGTAAACGCTTCCTGGACTCACGTCGTAACAGCATAGAGACAGACGTAAACTCCCAGCCAATCTCTTTTTAAAGCCCAGCAACGTAAAACCCAAATTTGCATGCACCCGATTCAGGAAAATCAAGACACATTTTAACATTGTCTCGTCCAAACGTTTTAAACAGTCCAAATGGGGAGGAAAAAACAGCAAATGGAGGTGAAATAAAAATCGTTACAGTTTTATATCAGAACGTATGTGGTCTTAGAACTAAAGTAAATACATTCTATGAAAACCTTCTAGCAAATTCACATGATGCTTTGTATATGTCGGAGTCTTGGCTAAATGATACAATTTACGACCAAGAACTTTCTGATCCCAGGTACCTTGTCTTTAGAAATGACAAGAACTATTTAGAGGCAGGTATTGATTGAGGAGGTGTTTTGTTAAAAAAAAATACAAACCTATTCTCATCTGTAAAAGTGAAAGTACTGACTTTGAATGGTTATGTGTTAAGCTGACTATAAAAGAAGTTGCTATTCTAATCTGTACTGTGTACATTAAATCAGGCAGCAGTGCTGCAGTGTATGAGAGTTTTCTAGATTCTTTTGAGGTTCATACTGAGCTTTTAACCGACCACCTATTTTTTCATTGGTGATTTCAATGTTCGTGAAATTAATGGCATTACTTACGATTTTGCTAGTGGCCTTTCCAAGGCTAAATCAATTCATGAAATGATGTGTAGATATGACCTATACTCGATAAATAATGCTCTCAACCGGTATCACAACACACTGGATCTAGTCCTGACAAGTGTGACGGAGGCAACGGTTTCGATTTCTGACTGCCCTCTAGTAACAGCTGACGAGTATCACCCTCCATAGAAATTGACTTCAGCTGGGTATCAACACTTTTACAGAGATCTCAACTAATAATATTACCCGCAATTATGACTTCAAAAAAGGGGACATATCAAGCTTTACCGTTTCCTAGGTCACTGTGAATGGGCAGAAGTGATCAGTTGTAAAGACCCTGATGAATCAGTTAGCCTATTTTATGGTACTCTCTACAGCATATTGGATCAATGTATTTCACAGAAAAAACATTACAGGTCAAATAAATATCCTGTTTGGTATACGGTAGAGCTTATAAAGAAAGTCAAGGCTAAAAATCGAGCTTTAAAAAAGTTTTTAAAAAACCCTCATATATAGAAAGATATAGAGATCTGCGTAGAGAGGTCAAATACTTGTTAAGAAGGTGTCATTCGAATTATATCGCGAATATTGAAAATGACATCAATAATGACCCAAAATAATTCTGGGACTATATAAAAAAGAGCTAATTCAGGTATAGCCTATAGGTTCTCCTATAATGGTGAGTATTGAGCATGATAAGGATATTGCAAATGCATACGCGGAATATTTTAAATCGGTCTACACTGACAGTGCACTGCCCCTGCAAGACACTAAATTTCCGAACTATAATCTTGATATTATTAACATAACGAATGTAACTGTGGATGAAATAAAAGAATCAGTTAAGTCTTTAAAACCCAGATCAGCTCTCGGTGTAGATGGTATTCCTCCATACTTTTTCAAAGCCTATGTTGACACACTTGCCATCCCCCTGCAAATAATTAACATATCCTTACAAAACAGTGTCTTTCCTGACAAATTCAAAATCAGGAGAGTGGCCTCCATACACAAGGCGGGAGACACTAGCGTAATCTCAAACTATCGGCCAATTACAATTCTCTCGCCGCCAGCTAAAATATTTGAACATATTTTCTATAACAGATATCCCCATGTATCACCAGTGTTACTAGAAGAGCAACATGGGTTTATCAGTTCTTTCCTACACCTCACAGAAGAAAGTTTTTCCGAGGATATTAGACATTCAGATGATCTAGCTAATACTTAAAAATACAATATCTGTGCAAATTCGAGTGTGCTGGAAGCTAAAAGTAAGCATATAATCCGTTAGCTACTGGAGTAGGCAGATAGAGGCCAGTAGTGGGTTAAAGTAGCTGAAATTAGCCTAAGGCAAGGCGGTTCGTTAACCTTGTTCCGATCAACCATGGATAGAGCCCCGAAGAAAGCTCTGTGCTGAAGCGAACCACAAATTAAAATTTAAACCAGATAAAAATCATTAAATGATGGAAGCCTTACTCTATTACATCTGAAAGGTTCAAAGAGCTGCAAGTACGTTATCAAATGCAAAAGCTATAACAGGAAGGGCTGAAATGAACAGTAAATTCATATTGAACCTTGAGAAATATACATTTCAACATTGGTCCAAAGAGGAAATAAATATTTTATTTAACACAACAAAGTACTGGACTAGGTGGAGCCGTGAATACAACTTTAGAATTTGTTCATCGGTTCAAACTGCTGCAACTACGTTGTCAAATGCAAAAGCTATAACAGGATGGGCTGAAATGAACAGTAAATTCATATTGAACCATGAGAAATATACATTTCAACATTGATCCAAAAAGGCAATAAATATTTTCTTGAACACAACAGAGTACTGGACTAGGTGGAGTAGTGAATTCGACTTTATAATTTGTTCATTAGTTCAAAGAGGCAATAAATATTTTATTTAACACAAAAAAGTACTGGACTAGGTGAAGCCGTGAATATTTTAAATTTTTTCATTAGTCCAAAGAGGCAATAAATATTTTATTTAACACAACAAAGTGCTGGACTAGGTGGATCCGTGAATACGACTTTAGAATTTGTTCATTAATTCAAAGGACAAATTGCAGAATAACAAATATGAGAGGAATGGCAGAAGCACGAGTTGTAAGTATAAGTACTCTAAAAAGTCTACCGTCACAAATTTGTGTGTATTTAGTGAGTTTTTAGCAAATGAAATCTCAGGCTCCCAAATAGACACTATTTATATCGACCTCGCTAAGGCTTTCGATAGTCAATCATAACGTGCTAATAAGGAAATTAAAGTCTTTCTCCTTTGATGAAGAACTATTGATCTTTTTAAGATCCTATTTGTCAGGTCATATACAATTTGTTAGATTTAACAATAGTGATTCCGATGTCTTCGTAGCAACTTACTGGGGCCTTTGCTGTTTGTCATATTTTTCAACAACCTCCGATTATATTAAACAAGCAAAATTTGTTCTTTATGCGGACGAGCTAAAAGCCTATTTGGTGATAAAAACAGCAGAAGATGTCGCACGACTGCAAAGCGATATCGATTCAATCTCTGTATTCTGTAGAAATAATGATTTAGCCATGAGTGAGTCAAAATGTAAAGTAATATCTTTTACTAGGAAAAAAGATCCCATCTTAGGGGGATATGACATTAATGGCGTGTTAATAGAGAGAGTAACTGAAATCAGAGATTTAGGTGTAGTATTTAACAGATATTTTACCTTTAATGAACATGTCATGAACTTGGCTGCGGAATATGGTAGAAAACTGAGTTTTATTCTTAGAGCCTGTAAAGATTTTACCTGCAACACATGTATATTGATCTTTAATTCATATG
Organism: Stenurella melanura; assembly: GCA_963583905.1. Taxonomy (NCBI): domain Eukaryota; kingdom Metazoa; phylum Arthropoda; class Insecta; order Coleoptera; family Cerambycidae; genus Stenurella; species Stenurella melanura. Next base: position 94,539,197 of record OY757312.1, read on the forward strand.
TTCGCTATAGAATGGAATATTGCTCCGTAATATGGAATCCTAGAACTCTCTTCCACACTGAACTATTGGAAAAAATTTAAAAAAGGTTTGTTAGGTCACTACATCTGAGACGATATGGAGCTTGGCCCTTCTTAGTATCATACCATAGCCAACTTAATGATTTTAATATAACTGCGTTGAGCAAGCGTCGCGAAATGGCTCAAATTTTGTTTATATTTAATGTCTTACAATGTAATATTACTGTATCTGATATACTGTCTGTAATAAATTTTAATGTACCGGATGTTCATCTCAGGCGTAGGGACAATCTATTTAAAATTTGCAACCTCAAATCGCCAGTGGAAAATTCTTTGTCAGTCGTGAATAACCTTATAAGACGATTTTGACATTGATATTTTTAATATTAGCAAGAGTAAACTACTTTCCTATCTGTGATACTATATTGTGAAAAACCTTTCATGTCTCTTCTTGAGCTTACTCAGGACGCCTTCTTTATTGTTTTTAGTTGTATAATTTGCTGTATAATTTGTGTTACTAACCAGCCTGTCTATTACTGTCTATATGTAAATGGATTTTTTTGTATCTGTATATATGCAGTATAAATAAATAATAATAATAATAATAATAAATAAATAAATAAATAAATAAATAAATAAATAAATAAATAAATATATATATATATATATATATAATATATAGATATTTTTTCACTAATAGTAATTCTTACGTAGAGAATATCGACTTCTGAATCATTCAGATTTAAATTAATTATGTCGACAGTTCCTATGTATCTAAGGCAGTAGAGAGTGAGGAGATTATTGAGACAGTAAAAAAATTTAAAAACAAATATAGTTATGGAGAAGATGAGGTTCCAACGAACATTTTAAAAATATGCATACAATTCATTGTGCAACCAATATGTTACATTTTAAACAAATCACTGGTATTTTTCCTAAAACCATGGAAATAGCTGTAGTTAAACCTGTATACAAAAATAGGAAATACACAAACTTTTGAGAACTATCGTCGAATAAGCTTGTTATCACCATTTTCCAAACTGTTTGAGTCTGTGGTATGCAACCAGCTAATGGAATACATGATCACAACTAATTTATTAAAAATGCAATATGCTTATTTAAAAGGAAAGTCTACTCAAACGGCAATATTTCAATTCTCTGAAAATATACTAGCTGCGTTAGAAATTGATAACTTGGTATTGGGAGTATTCCTCGATTTGTCAAAGGCATATGATACACTTGATCATTCTATAATGCTTAGGAAATTATATCAATACGGGGTACAAGATAACGTACTTCGGTGGTTTAGCTGTTATCTATCAGACCGGCAACAAAGGATTTCCTTTTTAAAAGCAGGGAAAGACAAAATTAGACTTAATACCTATCAAAATGGGCATTCCACAGGGGAGCATTTTAGGGCCGTTAATGTTTATAATATATGTGAATAAACTATCAAATGTTCGTGCTGCGTATAGAGCTAGCTCACTTACCATGTATGCAGATGCAAACTTTCAAATATACACCGAAGATTTTCCACATTTATTCGACGATGTAAACACTGTTCTCAACTTAGCATGCCATTACTTCATAAAAATTAAACTAAAATAAGAACAAAACTAATATTGTGTGTGTTATTTAACTCTAGCCACGCGAGAATTAATACCCCAAAAGAATTCAACATAAATAATGATACCTACTACACTTCTTGTGAAGTAAAATTTTTAAAGATATATACTGACGAACAGCTCAATTGGCGGTGTCACATAGACAACCTTTGTAAGAAGCTAAACGCAGCATGCTATACTATAAGAGTGCTATCAAAATATGTGAACTTATTAACATTGAAACATATTCTTTATAGGATTTTGCAAACAGTGGAAAGAAAAGCTATCTATGAGAACTAAAGGAAAAAAAACTATATATAAAAATATTAATGAAATCTTTGCATTCTTTCGATAACCTGACTTCTGGTTATGCTAACAAGTAAAAAAAAAAATTTTTTTTATTTGCCATTCTCATTTTAACACTAGCATCCAACCTAGTCCCCTACGGCTAAGCAGGCTAAACTAGTATCTACATGATCCCCTACGATATGTAAATTCAGTTAAAAATGAGAGCAAAGGCTGAAATTAATTTATTTACTTGTCAGGTTATCGAAAGAATGCAAAGATTTCATTAATATTTTTATATATAGTTTTTTTTCCTTTAGTTCTCATAGATAGCTTTTCTTTCCACTGTTTGCAAAATCTTATAAAGAATATGTTTCATTACTATAAGCAAACAAATAATAAATAATTCACTTATTAACATTGAAAACGGTGTATTTTGCTATCTTTGAGTCAAATATTAGATATGGTATAATATTCTATGGAAGTAGTGGTGATTTTGATAGAGTATTTATAATACAAAAAAAGGGCCTTAAGGACGATTTTAAAGTTAAGTTATAGTCTGTACGATGAATGTTTGCGCGAGTATGAAATTAGGTAGGACATATGTGCGGTTGCTGAACGCATTGAGACGAGCAAATATTTAGTTACGTATGTCTTCTAACCGCTCGAGCATGTTAAGATAGCCGAACGAAAAATTGAAGAGGAATTAAAAAGAGACGTCGATATGAACAGTTGTAGTAGTGAAGTGCTGTCAACGGCTATAATATCTGTCATTTTAGATCAGTGGCATTCTTGCGTTTTTGATGAAAATGCATTTTTAAGCTTCATTGCTATAACCATAATTAGTGGTAAATAATATATCTGTTATTATTCTACAAAATTAATTGTCATTTCATGAGTATTTACGAAAAAAAAAATGGCTTCTAATTTGTCGGATGATGACTGAGAGTAAAAACAAATTTCTCATTTTTTTGATGCACGTCACTGCTGAAGAAAAACAGTGACCTTCAACAGATTACTTCATACGGTTCATGTTTATGACGCACACGCAAAGATTCATCGTACAAACTATATAAAGAATCTTGTAAAAATAAATTCAAAGAAAACAAACTGCTAAGTGCATCGGCCATTTATATACAAGAATGCTTGCTTTTTCTTTTTAAAAACAAATCTCTCTTCGTGAAAGACGAACCCAAACATGAATATCCAACTCGAACATTGAACTATCCAATACATCGCCTTATACTTACTGAAAAAAGCGTTAATTATAATTATTTAATAAACTTCCACGACATATTCAACATACTCAAGCGTTAAGTAAATTCAAATCTCAGATTCATGATCTATTAGTGAGAATAGAATCATATAATATAAATGAAACCCAGCAATTATAAATGGTGACACAGTTATTCATTTGTTCTTTCCATACTTCATTCGTGGTTCCGTTTTGTGGTATTAAATTATTTTACATTTAAGTATAGTATTTTTTAAATGTTTCTAGTAGGTATGTATTATATGTGTGCAATATTTATATTATACAATATATTTAACCCTAGAACGCTAAGCATATTTAAATATACGTTAATGCTAAACATTCGTAATTTTTACGACAATTTTTTTGAAATTATGAAAAAAATTCTAATAGTTAACCAAGATCAGTGAAACAATTTTATTTATTAAAAACATTATTTATTGAACAAATTTTACAAATAGTATGATTATTTATTCAGTTTTGACTCCCATATTGTACATACTTTAGCAGGATGTTCTAAACAAAATGATTTACTGCCACTATGCAGGAATTAGTAGTCATTCGTCTTTTTTTTGCTGGCAGATCGAGCAAATGGTTCTAGCGTGTACTGGAGGTACAGGTCGCTCATCTTCCATGGATTCCTCTAAAATATTTGCTATTGATTCGTGAATCGAGCGCTGCAAAGTTGGAATCGTTTTTCTTTTCTGCATCCAGGGCTTGGTAAGGCTTTCTTGAAGGGTCATCATATACGATGTTCTGTCCATAGGATTTTGGCCCTTTTTAATTCTTTGTTGTGTAGAGAATATACGAGTTGATAGATAGATAGTTAGATAGATAGATAGATAGATTTATTCCATTTCATTAGACATACTATAAATAATACAATGTGTATAAAACAGGTCATATACAATACCATAAACTAAGATAAAAAATAATAACTGCACAATTGAACACTTATTGTTTAAAAAATTAAAAAAAACATTAAAGTATACTCTTACATTACAACCTACTCAACGATGGTTGCAACCTAAGACCATCATTGTTAAAAGCCAAGAATTCTTGAACAGAATATGGTTCTATATTGCAAATGTATTGAAAAGCTTGTTTATTGAAGACCTTTGGAGAAGTAATGTCTTTAAGAGAATTAGGAAGTTGGTTGTAAAATTTTATTGCTGAGTAAAAGGGGCCTTTCTCGGTTAGGGCTAGACGATGTATGGGAAACGCATAACTATTCTTATGTCTTGTATCATGAGTGTGATCAAAGTTTGAGATATTGAACTCAGCTTGATGATTTTTCAAATATGTTAAACATGAGTATATATACAATCCTGGTATGGTAAGCAATTCATTTTGCCTAAAATAGTTCCTGCATGAACCGTTGGCCTTTATTTTATAAATTATTCTTAATGCTCTTTTTTGTATTTTGAATATTTTGTAAAGCTCGGAGGAACCACCCCAAATTTCAATTGTATATTTAGCGATAGAGTAAAAATTTGCATAGTAAAATATTTTTAGTGTTGACGCATCAAACAGGCGTGATAATATCCTAATCGCGTAACATGATTTGTTGAGTTTATTAACAGTTTCATCTATATGCAAATACCATTTCATGTTGCTATCCAGAGTTACACCCAGTAACTTTGTGGAATTTGCATTTAAGATTGGTGCTTCATTTGACAGTTGATCCGGCAATATGAGATTCGATCTATCAGTTCTAAAAATTACACTGCTCGATTTAGACTCGTTTAATATAAGTTGATTAGCATGAAACCAGTTCTTTACATTTTGCCATAACTGAGAGAGCTCTTGGGCTACCTCTTCCAATGTTTTACTTCTTATTAGCAAATTGGTATCGTCCGCGTAATTAATTATGGTTGCTTTAATATTATTGTCTGTAACATTTACGAGATCATTTATATAGATTATAAACAAAAGTGGTCCAAGGACACTGCCTTGAGGTACTCCATAATTTTGAGTTAGAGTGTCAGAGATATATTTATTGCCATTGAGTGATATTACTGTCCTTTGCTTTCTATTTTGTAGATATGAATTGAACCATTGGATACCGGTTCCTCGCACACCTATTTGCACTAACTTATTGAGAAGATGATTGTGATTCAGAGTATCAAAGGCTTTGGACAAGTCAAGAAACAGTCCGCAAACAATCTCTTGGCTATCCAAACCCTCTAATATTGTGTTTGCAAAGTTAAAAAGAGCTGTTGTCGTTGATTTTTCCTTCATGAAGCCATGTTGAAAATTATTGAAAAATTTTATATTATTTAGAAACCCAATTAGCCTGTTGTACATAAGCGATTCCAGTATTTTGGAAAACACAGACAACAAACTTATAGGGCGATAATTACTTAGGTCATTTGTATTTCCTTTCTTGTGTAATGGCAGTACTATTGCTAGTTTCAGAGTTTCTGGAAATATTCCTTGGCATAATGAGGCATTAAATATATTATCAAGTGGTGCAGCTATGTGGTCCATGCATTTTTTTAATAAACTGATTGAAATACCATCAAATCCACTGGAAGTTTTTGGTTTAAATTTTTTTACTATTTCGCGTATTTCTTCTGACGATGTGGGGTATATGAACATAGACTCTTTGATTGTTTTAATGGTTCTGTTGTAATCTGTGCTCACATTTTGATTGTTTGAATTTGATATTAGCTCGGGAATAGCCACAACAAAGAACGAGTTAAATTTATTTGCTAAAACAAGGGTCCTGATAGTAATTTGTTATTTTTCTCTTTACCAACTGTAGAGTTAACTAGGCTCCACATACATTTAGATTTATTTTTAGCATTATTGATAATGTTCTTATAGTATTCACTTTTTGCTTTTTTCAGTTTTTCACAGTAAATATTTTTAAAATGACTGTATACTTGTTTATACTGAGGGTCAATATTACTAATGTCCTCCAGAAGCTTTAGTTTATTTTTAAGATCAGTTAGCTCAGAATTAAACCAATCCGATTTCCGGGGGTGGCGAATTTTTCTCTTTCTTAATGGGAAATGTTTGGCAAAAGCATATTTTATTATCTTTAGAAATTCATCCGTTTTGTCATCCACAGAATTTAAGTTGTATATACTAGACCAGTTTGTTTTACTCAACTCATCAATGAAGTTGTTTACATTCGTTTCATTATATGACCTTGTGTATATGTACTGTATTTTTTTAGCTGTCACTGAGAAGGTAAAGACCTGTGCTCTATGGTCAGATAATGACGATTGTATAACTTCAGTTTCATGATTGGAACATATATTTGTAATTACGTAATCAATAATTTTTTTACTTGTTGATGTAATTCTTGTGTAATCCTTTACTGTGACTAATAAACCATAGGAATCAATTAAACTGGACAACTGATATTTTTCTACACCTTCCTTTGCATAATCAATATTGAGGTCTCCTGTTATGATAATTGCTATTTTTTCATTAAACAAGCTTTCCAATATTAAATTCAGTTTATATAAAAACAAATCTAAACTACCATTTGGGGGACGGTATATGCACAAAATCACACAATCGGTATTACAAAAGTTACACTCAATGGCGCTACACTCAAAATGACCTTTTTCTGAGGTGCTTTCGATGTCTTCTCGTGATTTCCAGGTGATGTCCTTTGTGACATAGATAGCAGAGCCACCATGTTCACCATGCATGCGGCAGAAGCTTGATGCAAGTTTCATGTTTTTAATTGAAAAAAGTTCTAGTTCATCTTTGGACTGCCAGTGTTCTGTTAAACATGCTATTTGACACATATCTAAACTTTCCAAAAATATTTCTAATTGACTGATGCTGGTGCTGATACACTGAATATTTTGATGCATTAATTTCACTAAAAGATCTTCTTGGGCGACATTTGATTCATTGAGCGAGGGTGTGTTACGGTGGCTGGTGGTTTTGGTGTTATGGTGGCTGGCATTTATATTACGTCTCATGGTCAATGGTTGATTCACTTCTTTTCTCGAATAAAATTCTATTCCTTACTGCTCGAAAAAAATCAAATTTGCATACGGATATTCCTGAGGCCCATGAATTGGGATTAATTAAAACATCCTCGAGTGAGATGTCTGCTCCAACTTTGAAAGAGCTAAACTTAGGCCATCTATGTTTGGGCTTTATTTTAAAGCACAAAAAATCATCGCGGTGAAATTTATTATTTAAGTAATCGGTCAAATCTTCGGCTGTTAAGTCACGATTAAAATTTGCCACATGAATCCATGTTCTTCTGATAATTTGAACAGCGGAGAATTTTCTTTCGTCCGGTTCAGCATTCCCAACAATTACTTGTTTTTTTTGGTGAGTTTTTAAGGAATTTTCATTGTTCATAGCTACTCGTTGCCTCCTAGATTTAACCTGTGTGAAATTATTTTCATTATGAGCATCAGTATAGTTGTTGGTATAATCACATGGAGAAGTGCTTGCACCCAAATTGATAATATCGTTCATTATTATCTTCTGTTTGTCCAGCAATTTAGTGAATTCGCTTTGTTTGGGTGTCTCTGGTTTAATTTTATTTGGAACAGTTTTTGTAGGAGTTTGAATGTTTGTGTTTTTTATGGTTGGTTGTTTATCACTCTTGTTTTTTGCACCTGGATGTACAGATTGTGTATTAGATTTATCAAGTTTGTTTATTTTAATTTTTATACTGTTTAGTCATCTTATTTATCTCAGAGCAAATATATAGCTTGATTGTTTCATTAATATACTTTCCTGAATCTACCAGGCTAAGGCACTGTTTATCTTGGTTTTGATATTGACAGATCTCATCTTGTAGGTTTTTATTTTTGATTTTCAGTTCATTATTTTCACTTACTAGGTCCTTGTTTACTTTTTTAAGTTGTTCAATTTCACTTTCAAGGTCTTGGTTTTTTGTTGCAAGGTCATCTTCATCACTATCACTGGCGAAAACGTCATTTTCACTGTTCATAGGTTTGTTCTCATTTATTTTAGATCCACAACATGAAACTCTTGCTGCACAACTGTTATGATAGGTTTTGTCACATTTAGTACATTTAATTGGCTTCTTTGATACTTTTTTACTACAGTAATTGCACTGCTCTTTTAATGGCAACTTATCCCTTTCGGCCATCTGGAATAGGCCATCGGCCATCTTGATAGAAGAAATATTCAGCATGCCGTAAAATATACATAGTGGCCATCTTCTTGTTTTTCTCAGTGTAGCCATTCCCGAACACATTTGGTCGAACGTGGCGACGGCACCTTTTGTTTGATTGTATGTTTCAATTATTTCGGGTTTTCTCGATTTCCTAGAAATGCTTTTTCCTTCATGCATAGTTGAAAACAACATCACATTTTTGTCATTTTTCAATTTGTAGGAAAGTAACACTTTTTCTTTATCAAAACAAAATTCTAAACTTCCGACTTTCCGTTGTTTAATTTGTAACATTTCTACGGGAATTTCATGTTTGTTTTTTCGAATTGTTCCTAGTATGGTTGTTTTGTAAGGTTCTTTGAGTAGGTCATCTGCTAAAGGAACAGAGGTGAACCAGTTGTCCATTGTCAAATTGCGAAATTTGCCTTGAAATGGTTACAAAAGGGACTTTACGAAATATTCCGCTAAAGGTAAACCCCCTGTATTTGTTTTCTTCCCAGCATATGGCGATGCATTCATCATATATTTTGTAGCCACATCACAAATCATTACGATTTTGATGCCATACTCTGCTGGCTTATTCGGAATATACATGCGGAAAGGACATTTTCCACGGAAAGCCAGCAACTGCTCGTCAATCGTAATATAAGTGCTTGGAATGTATGAATGCTTACAGCTCTCAATCAGAATATCCCAAATCTCCCGAACAGTGGCAAAGGAATCCAGTGTTTTTCTTTATTCTCTAGTTCTTCTGTCATCAAATCTTAAACAATCTAACAAAATCTTTCTCTGCTCATTGTCGCTTTGTAAATAACGCCACATTTTCTTTCATCAAAAAGTAACAATGACGACAAGTGATTATTTTTCATAACAGCGGAAAAAATTAAAAAACCTATTACAGCTAATAATTCATCTTTGGAAAGTGAAGAAATAGTCGAAGATTTTGTTTTATATTTCTGAGCCTTTATATCTATCATGTTGTTTGTATGTTCTAATATTATATCTAAAATTTTACCTGACATGAATATTTTAAAAAACTCCAGCGGGGACATATATTCATTTAAATTCTTAGGCCTTGGAATTATATGCACCAAATTTCTCTTAGGAGTTCTCGCTGATGATTTTGGAACAGTGCTCCATCGATGACCATTCTTCCCTTTCAAACTAACTTCCGATCTAGCAAACGATGATTCTGTCTGGTTAGAATTATACATGATTCTTCTTTCACCTTCTACCTGAATTGCTTGACTTTCTTCTTTACTGAATTCTTCCAAACAAACACTAGGTCCAGGAGTATTTTCATAACTTCTACCTTTCCCAAAATCTACTTCTGCACGAAATTCACTCTTTGAATTTTCACCCTTGAACTTTTTTTTAGGGATAACCCTATCTTCGTCATCTCCCTCAGTACTTTCGTTGTCAAAAGGAAGATATTCACTTCCTGAATCTTCATATGGCTCGAACTCAAGATTATCTTCATCTTCACTACAACTACCTTCACTGTTATTCGCATTGTCGTCAGATTCGACATTATAATTTTCTAGTATCTCTTCCAACTCGTTCTGTTGAAGTGGTCTAGTATTTTCCCACTTTTTGGATATAATGTTTTAAGAAAGACATCCCCAAATCAAAAAAACCACTTCACAATATTTACTGCAAAAAGGTTCGCAAAGGCTAAGCACTCGTAAATTTTACAACGGCACTCTCAATACGCAAGTGTAAACGTAGCTAAACGCATAAATGTACTAGCGGTCTATTTCGAAGATTAGATGGCAGCTCAACCCCCTCCATGTGAGCATTTCCGAAATATCTGTTGGAATGTATCCGGCCGTCGTAAAATTTACAATGCTTAGCCTTCTAGGGTTAAAATGTTTACAATGTTTCAAGTACTAAATATTTCAGTATTTGTTTGGTGTTGACGGTAATTCATTTTATGCAAATATTTGAATAAAGTGATATTATTATTATTATTATTAAATATAGTAATGCTAGAGATTTTGAAATTACATTTACATTTTTTTATTCACTGTCAATGATTATGCACAAATTTAAAAAATACTTTTTGCCATCTAAAAGTATATAAAATATGCTACAACTGAAAAAAACATTGCTCTAGACTTTTTGCCTGAAAGCAAAATGCAATAAAATTTTTATTTTTGATGTTGTTTTTTATGTGTTCTAATGAACAAATTGAATTGTAATTTTGTATGGAAGAGCAGAAAGGCCTATGAATTAGTCACACTCTTACGTTAAATTTTGTCAAAACTAAGCCTTTTCTTCTTTAAGTTACATATATTTTACTTTGTCATGAAAAACATGGAATTTCAGTATTTATAATTTTGAATTGAACACTTAATTACAACATAATTAAGTTCTTTGATATTAAATTTGTTCCTTATTTTATTAATAATAACTCTATATTGTTTTAACCATAGTTGAACTAATAAAACTCGAGATTTCGTTAACTTAAAAACTCCCAATTTGCTATAAAACATATTTAATAAAAAGTTAAGCCTTGGATAGTTACAGGGAAAATGGTCAATACCAAAGTTACATAAAATCATAAAAATAATTACTTTGCAATACAAAGAGATTACACAAAATAAATAAACTGCCCTTAAGGTGCCAAGACCTTTCCTAATTAACTAATCAGAATTAAAAATACTGAAATCTCAATAGATCTAAGATAAAACAACACGGCTAATTAGACTGGGAGCTATTGGCTGGCGAGTTCCAAAAACTTTCGCACAAATTTTTCTTATATAATCTTGATTAGTACATAGTACTAATTATGAAAGTGCATGTTATAATTATCTAAATAAATTATAATTGTTTAAGTGATTAGAAAAACCTTAAAATATTAAGACAAAGTGAATTGTGACTAATAAAAACAATTTCTATAAAAAAATCTCAAATAAACAATAATAAACGGCAAAAATACGCGTTGCTCTACTTTTGCCCCTCATGAAGTCAGTTTGGGTTCCTATAAAGAGGGTTTGATTAAAAAAAATAATTATTAATTCGCATTCTCTGGACAACTTTGAAGAGGAGACTTGCGTGCGATTTTTATTTCACCACATTTTAATGATTCATCGCAAATTTACCAAAAATGTCTTTTCCCATAAGAAATATATGAGGAACTTCATGGTCGCCGAGGCACATTTTAATACCACTCGATTGTGCCTTTTTTTTTATTTCAAACAAATCAGACTTTTCTCGCAAATAAAAGGTTTTCTTCCTTCTGAACTTCCCTGGGTATACTGTATATTAAGAAAATTTAAAATATTAACAATGCCGCTGAGCAATAATTTTGACTAAATGCATATTTATAAAATCAAACATGAAAAGAAAGTATATTTGATAAAACGTACTAAAATATACAAATACAAAATAACATATAAAATGCTATATGCATTTTATATGTTATTTTGTTATTTTCATTAGAACAAATATGAAATATGTTCTAAATTTTGAAATTACCTACTTTATGAAGATGAATCAGTAGAAATAAACTAAATATCATTTCCGCGCAATTTTTACAGAATTTACCGAGAGACCATAATAAAATTTTACCTGGGTACTTGTAAATTGTCTTTAATAATAACGAGATATACTTGAGAGTGACTTATTTTTTAAATAGAAAACAGATATATAAGTACGTACTTTTCTTAAAGAAATTGTAACTAGCACTTTGGTTTCGATGAAGGTGAAATTTTCACTAAATAAATGTTTGTTAATGGCATAAGAATTTATCTGCAACAAACTCAGAACATTTAAAAATTCTTTAAAAAAACGGAAATATATAGTCATACATTTTTCTGGAAATCGGGGAAAATACTTTAAAACGTAGAGCATATAGAAAATTTTTAATTGTGAAATGCCATTTGTCTCATTTTTGCAAACAACTTTCGTCTAAACCCTTTTCTAATATCTCATCAAATAGCAGTTATGGGCATTTCAAATTAGCACTTTTTAAGTTTTTTGCCTGTAAATCGCAAAGTAGGCTTTGGATTGACAATTTGTTTTTACCACAGGATGGCTCTTCTAATGAGCTACAGACCTGGTACGAAAGCATTGTGATATCTTAAATAGCAACGGAGATATATGCAGATGTAAAGAGTGATTCACTTAAAACAGACACGCTGTATATTACTTACACCTCTAATTTTTGTTTATAAATACTTATGCATTGTAAAGAAAAAAATCTGAACCTTTAAAAAAACTGTCAGTAAAAATTATTAAATTAAATTTCACCGTTTGTTCATTTCATTGAACCTTATTGGCTAATATCGATTGTTTGTTTTTACACCGACCCCAAAATCGATATTAAGTAAAAAGGCACCAGTAACCCAACGTCACTAAAAATTATTAAATTAAATTGCACCGTTTGTTCATTTCATTGAACCTTATTCGCTAATATCGATTGTTTGTTTTTACACCGACCTCAAAATCGATATTAAGTAAAAAGGCACCAGTAACCCAATGATGGTGAAATTATATTTCATAACTTTTTTCACTTTTTTTAGTGGCCTAATGCCATATAGCAAAAGTTATGCAATTATGACAACCCTATTGAATTTTTAACTTTTGGCACCAGATTCAGTATCAGCTTCTCTGAAAAAATCTAATTACTTATTGTTAGATGTTTGTTTACTGGCCACTCTGTCACATTTACTTAATTATAATTACTGAATTCAAGAACATTATAATCGGAAAAACAACAAAACAAAATCAATATTATGAAGAAACATACAAACTTGAAACACAAATTTTCAAATTTAAATATCACTTACCTATTCATAGCATTCAACATTTCAATTGTTACAAGTACTGACAGAGCCATAGTCATGGGGTGGGGATCATTGAAAACTTTACAGTCGACGCCTTTGAAGTCAGCTCCACTTGTAGAACACTGCAAATGATGGGTCTAAAAAAATATAATATAATTAAAGTAACTACAACTTCCAGTAACTTCTTAGTCGTCATACCAATTGATAGTAACTCATTTGTGGACCATGTGGAGAATACATAAACCACCAGGCAGCAGCTCCAACAGTGGCAGCACCTACATATCCACCAATAGCCAAGTACCTGAAGAACAGCCAACCAGAAATGAGGGATTCATCAGCCTTACGTGGTGGTTTATTCATGATGTCCAAGTCAGGTGGATTAAAACCAAGGGCAGTGGCAGGAAGGCCATCAGTGACCAAATTGACCCACAAGAGTTGTACTGGAATGAGAGCTTCCGGAAGACCAAGGGCGGCAGTCAAGAAGATGGAAACAACTTCACCAATATTGGAGGATATCAAATAACGAATAAATTGTTTCATATTGTTGTAGATGGCACGACCTTCTTCAACAGCAGCTACAATGGACGAGAAATTATCATCTGCCAACACCATCTCAGATGCAGATTTTGCTACTGCAGTACCTGAACCCATTGCAATACCGATTTCAGCTTTCTTTAATGCTGGAGCATCATTTACACCATCACCTGTCTAATTAGCCAAAATGAAATAGTAAATATAATGTAGGAAGATAGATTGATGATTTGTTGTACATTTCTCATTGAACTAATCAACATTTTGATCAATTTATTAAAGTAGAGTAAGTTGTTTTAAAAAGAAATTGATGATCTATTTATTTTACCAAAATATTATGATAGATATACTTTATACTTCTTAAATAGCAGTAAGAGTCATTCTAGGTAAATATAATTAATTGACACAGTACCAAGAAACCAGCACAGCTTGTGATTTCATAAACTTGTCCGATTATGTTCCTGCTTTCTTTTTGTAATTGTGTTTTTTTTTTTAATAATAATTATATTTTAATTACATGTGTTATGTGTTTAATCAGGTGGGATAAAAGTGAGTCACAAAATTCACAATATTAACCTCAGAACGTCGTAGAGTTGGGTTTACTACTTGTATGTGAAATAAAAGGAAGGGATCTAAATGTTTTCCAATAGTACCTACATTTTTCAAGGTATGGATTTCATCAGAACCTCAATTAATTGGTTAACCAAAAAAATGTTTTTTTCAACCAGTTAGAAGGGTGTATCATGAAATTTATATCATGAAAAAGTTTGCCAGGATAGATTACCAGCCTTGTCCTAAAAATCCCTAAATAATGAGATAATTTATGTACACAACGCCATTTCTACTTCCACATTCACGTAGTGGATTGGACAATATAGTAATTGTAAAGAAATTTTCAAAATTTTTTATTGTTGAATAGGTTTAGAATGTCATAAAACTTCAAGATTTTAAATTTTGAGCGGAAAAAATTTCTGTCTGTTGGTCTGTCTGTAACTTTTTTTGTGTACACGTTTTCTCTGGAACGGTTTAAGATATTGACTTGAAATTTTATACACGTATCGATTATAACGAGATCTAGAACTGGATTATTTTTTTAAATTATCTGGTGAAGGGCTAGGGGTAATTAGGGGAAAATAAAGCAAGCTGGTTAGAGTATAAAAATTTGGAATTTGGTGTATATATTAGGCCTCGGCCTTTTTTAAAACGGTGTACTATGCAAACTTTTATTCCGTCGCTAAGTATGCAATAGAGGTATGGGGTGGTTCTTCGAAACTCCACAAAGTATTTAAAACTCAAAAAGGGCAGTTGGAATAATGTACAAATTGAAATTTTATGAATCGTGCCGAGGACATTTTAGGGAAAACAAAATGCTCAAAATACCAGGACTATATGTATACTCCTGCTTACTATATTTAAAAAATCATCAGGCTGATTTCAAAACATCGAACTTAAATCATATCTATGATACTCGGCACAAAAGCAATTATGCATTTCCGATGCACCATTTAACTCTAACTGAGAAAGGACCATTCTATTCCGCAATCAAGTTCTTTAATGTACTGCCTGATTTTCTCAAAAACAAAATTCTTTGACCTGTTTTATACATATTTTTTTCTGGAATAATATGTCAAATGAAACTAAATAAAAACTGAACTGAACTTTTTTATAATATTTGCCAAGACCCCACCACCCCTATTCCATTATTAAATGGTATGAATGGTGATAAAATAAAATTGAGATATTCACTTGAAATTTGGTACATGTATATAATATAACAACACCTGGAACTAGATTATATTTTAAGATGATTCCTTCGAAGGGTTAGGTGTTAAATAGGGGTTAATAGGAGAAAACAAGTAAAGCAAGCTGGTAAGAGTACAGAAACTTAAGATTTGGGATATATGCTAGACGTCAAGACCTCACATTTCTTTATATTTTCACCCCCGCCCCCAGCACCTCCACTTCATTATTAAAAGAATTGATAAAATAAAACAGATATTCACTTGAAATTTGGCACACGTATGTATTGTAATGATATCTAATTGAGATGATTCCGTTGAGGGAGTGTAAATTGGGGAAAGTAAATAGAGCAAGCTAATAAGTATTCAGAAACTAAATTTTTGGCATATATGCTAGAAACCAATGCCTCAAATTTTTTTATGACATCTGCCTAAAATATTAAAATTCTATGACCAATTATTTCCACATACAAGAGTGCAAATATAGTATAGATGTTTCCTTTAAAGAAACTTGGATGGAAAATCTGGATGTGGAAGTAGTGATTCATTAGGCAAAGATTTATTATACTCTTCGCAAATACAAAACGAAGAGTATATTGCATTCAATCTGCCCACTTCTAAAACCGGCAATATCCGTAAAGAAAATGTTTTCGTTTAGCATCCGTACTACAATATTCGACCAAATCTCAGGTTACGCATCACTGTACTTCGAAGAACTAGCATGCACGAAAAGCAAATGGAAACTATTTCGGACGTGACGAGATCCTAACGATTACTTTTGGTTTTGACAGACTCAGGGAAAGTCATGCAACAATTAAATTCTAGATTCTTTTTGGTATAATTGCTTAACATTTTGTGTAAATTTTAATATTTTATAGTTATTTATTAAGTGATTAATATGTTAACGTACATATTTTTGCAGTTTACTGAGCATTTATTAATATAGCGAATTTTTGGTTTATAACTGTGGGTGTGTTCTCTGCAGTGTTGTAGAACACGTATATATTGAGATGATGGAATCTCAATTCTTTGGCAGACCTATTGGTTAGGTATGAAGTTTCTCTCGTTTTTGTAATGTTTTAGGGGCAAAATTGCTGCAGGGAAATGCGGGAGACCATGCCGATGATTAAATTTGTTATGGCAGAATCATGTGTGACGGCCCACTGGACAGCGCCTCTCAAAATTACATTTGACAACCTTAATAGATAGGAGGCTTCGTGGTGACCTAATAGAAACCTACAAAATACTTCATGGGCATTATTCAATCGATCTACAAATTTTCTCCCTAAACACAGATAGAAGACTAAGGGGACACAACTATAAACTAGTTAGGAACAAACTCTATAAACTGTGCTGCCAGCACTTGCTCTCTAACAGAGTAAATAGGGACTGGAACTCTCTGTCGAATAACTGCGTTGGTGCAGTGGCAATGAACTCATTTAAAAACTGTTATGACTCTTCCCATTAATACTCTGTACGAATTAAAAGTTTAAACAGCTTCGCTGCCTAACTTAATGTAATAATAAAAAAAATAAAATACACAACAAATAATTTCAGGTATCTCCGATCGAAGTTAAAATGCATGCCAATTACGTTTTATGATAAATTTGCACTGCCAAAACGATGATTTACCGATTGGCATGCAGTTTTGTAATGCAGAACATTATTAAAAGTTAATCCAAATATTGCAAAAAATTTCAGTTATCTCCGAACGACTTTAAAACGTACGTTAATCAGTTTTATGAATAATTTGCACTGCCAAACGACGATTTACCGATTGGCATGTAGTTTTGTAGTGCAGAACGTTATCAAAAGTTATTGCAAACCGCGAAAAAATTTCAGGTATTTCTGAACGATTTTAAAATGAATGCCAATGGGGGTCATTTCATCAAATTTCATATTGCACTTTTTATTACAAAGGTAAAGGTGAAAGGTAATCAAATAGTCATTATACTGAAAATTTGAAGTCGATCCGATAAGTAGGTCCAGAAATATACTACTTTAAAATCGAATTCTTCAAAAACTGTAACTGACGTCATTCTGTCCTCGCTTAATAACTTTCCACAATCGCGGAAGTCAGTGTCAGTATTGCCATAAGGAGACTTAGGATCTTGTACTATGTGCGAATCCGGCTATTTAAAGGCAGGTTCGTCTAACCCACCAGAGGTGGATTTAGTTATGGTTATGCAATATTTTAATACAAATCACCAGTATATAAGTGCGGAAATGAGAGGATTAAAAATGAAACAGTAAGTTGTATTTTTAAAATTGTAAATAATGACTTACAATACTTTAAAAAATAATGTTTTGATTTAGTTTTTTCACCACCTACAGTATTTACACTATTCATGATACAAACAATACGTATATGCACACAATGTATAGTATACGGAGTGTTAGGCACATAGGTAGGGCACATAAATACGATAAATCCCGACACGACTTTCAGAGCCATCTGTAGTAGGGACACATCACCATTTCTTGAATTCCTTTTTCTTTCAACAAATGACGCAATGTTGTTTCAAAACTGACAGATCTGCCATATTTGTATTTGTAGTTTATCTATGGTTAGGCATCTAGGTAGGCAAGTGGCTTTATCTCTCGATGCCGAAGACGGACTTACGTCACGCAGCTATAACACGATGCTGATGTTCTTGATTAATTTTAAGACCTACAGAGACTTTAGAAAACTGTTTTCTTTTGCATTTCATTCTAGAATTAAAAGATCTTTCGGAAAATGTAATAAAAAAAAAATGAGCCCATTATGTTTTATGATAAATTTGCACTACCAAATGACGATTTATTGATTGGCATGCAATTTTCTAGCGCAGAACATTATTAAAATAAAAAAGGTACGTGCGGGCAAAGCGGGCGAAAGGGCTTATTTCAACTTTGGTCGTTAATAACTTTTTTCAGGGTATTGGAGAGTTTCACTATAAAGTCAATTACCAATGGCGTCAGTTTTATTGCTGTGGGATAATTGGAACGTGAGGTATGAGTGATTTAAAGAAAATAAAAAATCCAAGATGGAGGCGGCCTGGATGACTCGGAGACTACGAAAACTCAAAGTTAAGGTTCTCATCGAAGACCCTTTCGAACAAGCAAGGCAAATTTACCCAAAATCTTTGGCTACCTATATAAAATTTGCCTATATGCACTCGGCTAAGGGTCACCCAAACACGTCACTGCTTCTGCCTCGCCCGCACCTTCCCTTCACCCGATACCGGCTCTTCTTAGTTAAAAAATGATGATGAAAATATTCCGGAGGATGACGGTTTTGACACTAAAGGTGATGTTATTGAAGACATGCTTATGGAATTGGACGCTGAATAAAAATAAATTATAATATTTTGGTTTAAAACATTTTTTTTTAAATGACTTATTAAAACCTACTGATTGTTTGTCAATTAATTCCCTTAGTCTATTATTTGTTTCAAATGTCTTCCGACGGAAAGCGATAGGTACGGTTTTTCCAAACAAGTAACTATCAATTCTATTGGGAAAGGTTGAGGTGGGACCGGACTATTGCTACGGTATTGACATGACATCTCTTTCTTCCATATAATATAGGTATAGAAAATGTAAGGCGCGCTTGAAAAAGGTGTATTTCAAAATTCGCAATAATTTTTTAGGATCCAAAACACTTAAGTACACGTTGAAACTGCATGCCAATTTTTAATATTATCTTTTGTTTTCATTACCTACAACATACTGCAATTGCATGCATTTTAAAAACGTTCAGATACCTGAATTTTTTTTCATTTTTAGCAATAACTCTTAATAACGTTCTGCACTAGAAAACTGCAATCCGATGGATAAATCGACGATTGGTAGTGCAAATTTATTATAAAACATATATTGGCATTTAACTTCATTCGGAAATACCAAAAAAATTTACGATTTAATGTGCGCACCAAAATTTGTTTCACTGCTTTTCGTTTGGCACTATTGGCATCTATTTTAAAATCGTTCACAGACATCGATTTTCCATGCAAACGAAAAATCGACTTGCACACCCTTCTGCACACGACGACGTTCGCGTTTCTGGCATATTCATGGTAATTACATTCACATATATGACATTTTAAAAATGTTGCACCTGACTGGTTATGTACCGCCGGTCTAATGAACGAGATTTAATTTAAAGTACATTGGCGTTCCACTTACTATATAGACAGAAAGTCGAACAACAGTACCGACTCAAGGTGGCCACATCAGAGAGATAGAGAGAGAGATCCAATGGGAAACGCCCAATGTGTAAAAGTGTTTATTTGGTCTGTTAGTAATCCTACATCTCGTCCTACATAAATAAGTAGGTTATTTATTTCTAGGCATATGTAGACAGTGTTTGCCTAGCTTATAATGGAGTGTAGCCAAAGACATTCTGCTGTCTGTAGTTGCTTGGCTACTAAAACGGTCTGCATGGCATTTGAGTATATAATGTCATGATACTGAACTGAATTCAAAAGCAATGTAGGTTTCAGACCATACAGGGCGCTTGTCAGAGCTCTTAAGAGGTCCTGCAGTTTAGATTAATATTAAATTTGTATGCATTTAGAAGTAATCTTATCTCAAAATGCCAAAATTAAGTATAATTAACTGGCCATATAAATTTTCAATTTCTTAAAATTCGCCGATATAGATTTTACTTAAATTTTAAATTAACATATTTAAGAGTATTTCAGTTGTGAACAATCATAGAATTATGGGTTTAAACTCATCTAATCGGGAGAGAAATCCTGCACTCTAATCTGAATTATTTTACGTTCAACATTTGAGGTATATGTTTATTTGATGTAGAATCCATTTTGAAGTTTAGAATATATTTCTTATTTAGTTCACTAAGTTTTAAGTACCAATGATTTTATTTCTATTATTATTATTATTAATACCAAATAGGATGAAAATATGCTTCCAAATTTTGGCCACAATTTTCCAGAATATGTAATTAACTCACTCTCACAGTATCAAAACTTACTGAAATAATGAGATTCTTGTCAGGACTCGATGGTACAATATGTAGGGGAAGCACTAGTTCTCTTAACTCCTACTATTGCTGACACCTTCGAGTCCATATTACTACTGTTGGTTACAACCAGTATTAAGTATAACAAATATAATACATTCGATTTTTATTTGTATTAATATATAAGATGTAGGAAATCTTAATTTTATTCACAACCTAAGAAAAAATATCATAGTCTACCCTAATTCAAATAAAAACTGAATGGACCATAAAACAAGTAGTTTTAGTTATACTGTAAATCGATAGATTTATTTAGAAAAAAACTTACCATTGCAGATATTTCATTCATACTTTGCAAGTATTCAACAATTTTGGATTTGTGAGCAGGTTCTACACGGGAAAACAACCTAGCACGAGCACAAGCTGCTTTTTGTTCAGAAGCAGGTAAGTCATCGAATTCACGTCCAGAATAGGATTTGCCAGTAGTATCTTCATCTTCAGAAAACACTCCAATTCGTCTGCAAATGGCCTCAGCCGTAGCTTTGTTGTCACCAGTAATTACAATTACACGAATTCCAGCAGCACGACATCTGACGATGGAATCAAATACTTCTTTACGTGGAGGATCTAACATGCCAACAACTCCAATAAAAGTCAGATTAACTTCATATGTATAGAATTTAGAAGAGTCTCCAAGGTCCATTTCTTCTGGCTTCATAGGATTATCAGCTGTAGCAAGGGCAAGACAACGAAGAGTGTCGCGGCCACAACCATACTGGGCAGTTAATTCAATGATACGTTTTTTCAAGGTGCTAGTTAAAGGAACTTTTTGTGTACCAACACGGGCATGTGTGCATCTATCCAATACACCCTCTGGAGCGCCTTTTACGAAAAGCTTAGGACCATTTCCCAAACGAGAAGGTTTAAGGGGTACACAATAAGAAGACATTGATTTGCGATCACGAGAAAATTCCAAAGTAAACTCTTTTTTCCATTTGGTTTCAATATCCTGTCTTACACAGATTGCAACTTGACGACGATCTCCAGTTTTTGTTATGTTAAAGGGATTCATTTTTTCTGCTAAGACAATAAGGGCAGTTTCGGTAGCTTCACCCACTTTTTCAAAAGCTTGTTTAAACTCATTAAAGTCAATAGATGAATCATTGCACATGATGCAGATCGTACCCAGTTCCTGGAGTCCATCAAATTCGCTACACTTTACTTTTTGTCCCTTAAGGAAGACTTCACCAATAGGTTCATAAGTGGAACCAGTAATTTCAAATTCATGGAAATTACTATCACCTCCTTCAACTTTGTCAAAAATAAACATGCGAGAAACAGACATTTGATTGGTAGTTAAGGTTCCTGTTTTATCAGAGCAGATAACAGAGGTACAACCCAAAGTTTCTACAGATGGAAGAGATCTAACTATGGCATTTTTCTTGGCCATACGACGAGTACCTAAAGCCAAACAGGTTGTGATTACAGCAGGCAATCCTTCTGGTATAGCTGCCACAGCCAAAGCGACTGCAATTTTAAAGTAATAAACAGCACCCTTAATCCATGATCCACCATGAGCAGGATCGTTAAAGTGGCCAATATTGATAGCCCATACAGCAACACAAATTACAGATATTACTTTAGATAGTTGTTCACCAAATTCATCAAGTTTTTGCTGAAGTGGGGTTTTAATTTCTTCAGTTTCTGACATTTCGGTTCTGATTTTACCAATAGCAGTGTTAAGACCTGTTCCAATAACAATACCGCGAGCTTTTCCTGCAGCTACATTGGTACCTGAGAAAAGTATATTCTTTTTATCTTGATTGACAGCCCGTGGATCAGGAATAGGATCAGTATGTTTAATTACAGAAACAGATTCACCAGTCAAAATTGATTGATCTATACGGAGTGTTGTAGAAAAGATTTTAACTAGTCGAATATCAGCAGGAATTTTGTCACCAACCGAAACTTCAACAATATCACCCGGAACAATTTCTTTTGCCCTAATTTTTTGTACTCCTGATTTGTCTCCCCTAATAACTTTACCCATTTCTGGTTCATACTCTTTAAGAGCTTCAATTGCAGATTCAGCATTTCTTTCCTGAAATTAAAAACATTTTATTTAATAATCTTCGCATAAATAATTAAATTTTTAATACCACACAGGTATTATATAAACTATAGTCTGTTTGGAAATCACAGAAAGTAATAAATTACTCAGACAGACTGGCCCTTACTACTTTTGTTCACATCTATGTATAAATGTATTTATTTTCTTCGCCGTTGATGTTAAATTAATTTGACATACTTGTATCCTGAAATTATTCAGTGAGGTTAATAATAGTCGAGTGCAATTAGGGTTTTATCTCAGAACCCAGTTATAATGAATGGATCTTCATGATTTCTTTTGTATTGAGTTTCTAATACTGAGTACAAAAAAGTTCACCCTTTAAAAATTGTCGTTTTTTACTTGGGGGTGGTTCCCACCCCATCTAAAGAGGTGGGCAAAAAAGTAAAATAGTAACCACCGAATCTGATATATAATTGTATTGTAAGAGAGAAAGGTGGTTTACAATTTTTTAAGATTACGATTTTAGCTTTAAAAAATTGATACCTTGAGACTGTTTTTCGTAAACTCAAAAGTCTTACATGTATGGAAAAAGTGGTATGGTACAAAAAATAAGATTATGAAATTACAAGTATTTTGTTTTTTGGCTTATTTCTGTACGATGAATGAAATGAATCTAAAAATATGATAGTTTAAAAGTGGCGTTTGAACGTTTATCAGTCGAGATATAATGCTTACATCTCAAATATGTCAGAAACAATCAGTATGATATTAAAAATACATATAATAGAAATTAAAGGGCTTGAAGTACTCTTTGATATATATTTTTTTCTATTCGTACGGCTTGAAAAATAACGATGTTGTGTGCAAAACAATGAGTGCTTTGTAATTTTTATAAGTAAAACATTTAGGATTTTCTTTCTCTAATTGGCCATAGAATAGAAATTCAAAAAATCTGTACCAGCTTTTATTAATATATAGTATTACCAACATGATTAATTTTGAGAGCTTCAATTTATCAAAAGTTCTGAAGAAACATGAGATTTAAATGTATTTCTTTGCCGCTAAAAGTTCAAGCCCCAGATTTGTATGTCTTATTTCCGAAACTGTTAATTCTACAAATATTTTAAAATACAAATTAATATGTTGTTTCTTAAGGTTTATTTTTCTATATTGTCCTATTTTCCTTTAACGCAGTTCTTTTGGAGTTATTTATAAAAAAAAAAAAGAAATTTTTTTTCAGCAAAATCGTAAAATTTCCTTGAATTTAAAGTACCTAAGTATTTTTAAAAACGACTGCTTTAAAAATGCCAAAAAATTAGAGCATGTTAGTAATGCTATTTATTAATAAAAAATGGTACAGAATTTTTGAAAATCTAATATATGGCCAATGGCAGCTGGAAAATCCTAAATTATTTCTTCAAAAAAATTACATTATTTTACACATAACGTTATCTTTCAAGCTGTACCATTAGAAGAAAAAATATAAGAGTACTTCAAGCCCATTTATTTCTATTATATTTTTAACATACTTACTGATTGTTTCTGACACATTTGAGATTTAAACATTATATCTCGACTGAGGAATGTTTGAGCGCCATTTTTAAACTATCATATTTTTAGAACTAGTCATCATACAGAAGTAAACTAAAAAACAAAGTACTTGTAATTTCATCATCTTATTTTTTTGTACCACACCGCTTTTTCCATAAACGTAAGACTTTTGAATTATTTACGAAAAACAGTTTCAAGGTACCAATTTCTTAAAGCTAAAATCGTAATCTTCAAATTGTTATAACTTGGAAAATATAAATTTTGATGAAAAATTCTAAATCACCTTTCTCTTACAATATGATTCTATATCAGATTCGGTGGTTATTATTTTACTTTTTTTGCCCATCCCTCTAGAGAGGTTGGAAACAACCCCCAAATAAAGAGTGGCAATTTTTAAAGGGTCAACTTTTTTGTACTCAGTCTTATAAACTCACCTTTCCAAGGAGCTCTGTAATTGTCGCTGGTGGAGAGGCTTAAGTAGCCGCGAAGAACCTAAGAGCAATACCGGCGGGAGTACTATACTCCCAGAAGGGTCACCCATGGTCGAAGGCGAGCAGTGAAAACTAAGGACAGTTCAGCCCCAGGATTCACACCGAAAGGCGGGGCTACGGGAAATGGCGAACCCGGGGATTATCCAAGCCACGAGTCAGCTGTGCCGCTCACTCGCTTAAAACCGTAATCACGGCCCATACCTCAACGACTCCTGCGGAAAAGAAAAAAATGGCACCGCAGGGGAATGTCGTGTGGTAACCGCGACCGGGGGACTAGCCTTAACCGGAGGCAACCTCTATAATAGAACCGACAGCGAAGTCGCTAAAACCTGCGGGGCACCGGATGCACCCCTGCAGCATAAATGCCTTACCCCCAGAAAGGGCGTCACCCGGGGGGCGGACAACCCTAACGTCCCTACTCGTGGGAAAACTATGTCAAATGCCAAAAAAAATACACGAAGAGGAAAAGAAAATGGAACGTAAGACAAGTAACAACAATAGCGAGCAAGAGGACAGCGAAGTATTCGCACAAAGTAACAGCGAGAAATGTGAAATATTGGGAAAGGTGAGCTTGAACCCCTTCCAAAGAAGGGATTCAATAGCGAGATCGCCTATTAAACACACAAAGGAGAACACAGACGAACAAGACCTGACGAAGCCCCAAGATGAAGCTGTAATGATGGAGGACGACAGCCCTGGGAAATTAGATTACAGAGAAGCCAAAAGGAAAACGGTGGAAACCCCAGTAAAGAAGCCCATGGACGCTACAGAGCGTACTATTACTCCACGGAAAATAGATGAAGAGCACAGGATGCTAAAGGAACTGCTGGGAAAAATAACAGACGAGATAAAGACCGTCCGGAATATAGTAAAGGACAACCCAAATACCAAAAAAGAAATAAAGAGAGCTGTAACCAGGGATTTGCAAGAAGGATGGATCCCTACAGCTGTGGGATACATCGAAGAAATGATGGACCAAATAGCAGGAAAAGATGGATGTCAAGGATTAAAGGAGGCTAAGGACATTGGCACGCAAACCAAAAGCAGACAGCAAGAAGAAAAAGGCACTAATACAGAGAATAGAAAATGCCCTGAACAAGGATCTGGATGAGGATGAATTGCATGAGTTGACAGAGCTAAAGTGGCCGGAAGAGTCTTTCAAACAGAACCAGCCGCAGAAGGCGTAAACAACAATATGGAAAGACCAAGATCTCATCATTATTGAAAGACTGGAGGAAGAAGCAGACAACAAATATATAAGGAGAGTCATGGAATGTGAATGTGAATCCGCAACTAGAGGGAGCGGTGCAAGAAGGCAAGCTGGAATGTGGAAAATTAATTTGCGGGGTAGCAACGAATGGAATCATCGGTGAGAAAGACGAGGTTAGGCATAACTTAGATAGGTATACGTACCTCATAAGGACGGAAGAGGCTGGAAGAACGCCCACAGACAAAAATGACCTCTGGGCAAACTTGCAAAAGGCAATCAAAATAGCCAGGAGGAAAGAAAGAAGTAAAATGACTTGCATCACTGCCAAACAAGACGAGCCATGAATAAGGAGGCTTTTAGAGAACGCATGTAGGAGAGAGGGTATGCAGATCACAATGTATACGAATAGAACCCAAATGGGTCAAGGTAAAACAAATACCAAAAGACAGAAACCGAAGGACGAAGACACGATAATACTAAAGCCACTGGGGGAGAACACATACGTGGACGTAATTAAAAGCATTAAGAGGGACGTGGGTACACAAGGAGTCATAATCGACAGATTAAACAAAACGGAGAACGGAAATGTGGAACTCAGGATAAAAGGAAGGGAGTGCAATGCAGGTTTTCACGGCCGTTGTCCAATGAAGTAGTTTCTTCCGGGTTTTGCCGCGGTCGTCGAACTTGACTTGACGTTTCGCTGATCATGCTGTCAGCTTCTTCAGAAGGATTCCAAAGACTGAAGTTGTTGAGTTCTGCTCCTCGTTATATACCTAGGCGCTGCTACGCTTGGTTGCACATTCGTCATGCTCCGTTGATCGTGACCGATTACATTACTGGTACTTGGCAAAGCTAGTCTCCATGTATTGCTTAGTCGATACCCATCTTCTCTGTTGAAGTTGTTCTTATTTTTCATAATTTCCAGTGATTCCCTAATAATTCTTGGGTAATAACGTGCACTTCTGTCCAATATTCTAACGTTCTCGTATTCGATCTTATGGTTCTCATTATGATGAACATGTTCTGCTACAGCCGACTTATCTGTGTATCCGAGCCTAGTATATCTCTGATGTTCCTTGATTCTGCACTGGATACTGCGCCCTGTTTGTCCGATGTAACTTTTTCCGCATATACAGTCCAACTGGTAAACACCTTTCGTCAACAGTTTAGGGATGGGGTCCTTGTTTGAGGGAAGCAACTGTTGTATTTTCTTCACTGTTCGAAAACGTACACCTATTTTCTTTTTTGATAAAATTCTTCTTAGCCTATCCGTGACTCCGGCGACGAATGGTAAGCACGCATATGTTGTAGGTTGTTCCTTTTCTTCAGTTATTGTTCTTATCTGTCTGTTAATAATTCGTTGCATATCTCTTTGCTTGTAACCATTCTTTTCTAGTGCTTGTTGGACGTTTTTAAGTTCCTCGGGTTTGTTCTTTTCGTCACATATTGTTGCAGCTCTGTGGAACAAAGTTCTTATCAGCGACCTCTTTTGTTGTCACACCACCATCCACAACAAAAGAGGTCGCTGATAAGAACTTTGTTCCACAGAGCTGCAACAATATGTGACGAAAAGAACAAACCCGAGGAACTTAAAAACGTCCAACAAGCACTAGAAAAGAATGGTTACAAGCAAAGAGATATGCAACGAATTATTAACAGACAGATAAGAACAATAACTGAAGAAAAGGAACAACCTACAACATATGCGTGCTTACCATTCGTCGCCGGAGTCACGGATAGGCTAAGAAGAATTTTATCAAAAAAGAAAATAGGTGTACGTTTTCGAACAGTGAAGAAAATACAACAGTTGCTTCCCTCAAACAAGGACCCCATCCCTAAACTGTTGACGAAAGGTGTTTACCAGTTGGACTGTATATGCGGAAAAAGTTACATCGGACAAACAGGGCGCAGTATCCAGTGCAGAATCAAGGAACATCAGAGATATACTAGGCTCGGATACACAGATAAGTCGGCTGTAGCAGAACATGTTCATCATAATGAGAACCATAAGATCGAATACGAGAACGTTAGAATATTGGACAGAAGTGCACGTTATTACCCAAGAATTATTAGGGAATCACTGGAAATTATGAAAAATAAGAACAACTTCAACAGAGAAGATGGGTATCGACTAAGCAATACATGGAGACTAGCTTTGCCAAGTACCAGTAATGTAATCGGTCACGATCAACGGAGCATGACGAATGTGCAACCAAGCGTAGCAGCGCCTAGGTATATAACGAGGAGCAGAACTCAACAACTTCAGTCTTTGGAATCCTTCTGAAGAAGCTGACAGCATGATCAGCGAAACGTCAAGTCAAGTTCGACGACCGCGGCAAAACCCGGAAGAAACTACTTCATTAAAAGGAAGGGAGGAAAAGAAAAAGCAGGAATTTAAGGGGCTTCTAGCTACTAGACTAGAGAAATTGGTGGAAGTTGACATAAAGCAGACCAGTCAAACAGTGATGGTCTTAGACATAGATGAGACGACCCAAGTGAATGAGGTGGAGGAACTAATAAGGCAAGAACTAAATGGGGGCAGCGATATGGAAGAAATGAAAGTTAAAATGGCGGAAAATGCAAATAAAAATGGTGTTAAATACGCATTGTCACGATGAAACAGAACGCGGCTAAGAGACTGATAGCAAAGAAAACGAAGGATGGCAGAGATGGAGGGTTAAGGAGATAGAAACCCCGCCTAAATGCTACAAGTGTAAAAGAGTGGGGCACACAGCCAACAATTGTAAGAACACTGAATCAAAAGACACTTGCCACAAGTGCGGGGAAACAGGACATAAACGAAAGGAATGCCAAAACCAGCAACGCTGCTACCTGTGTAACGTTGAAGGACACAAGGCAGAGACAATGCGTTGCCCGGAATACAGAAGCGAAGAACGGGGAAGTATAGT
This sequence comes from Stenurella melanura, assembly GCA_963583905.1. Lineage (NCBI taxonomy): Eukaryota > Metazoa > Arthropoda > Insecta > Coleoptera > Cerambycidae > Stenurella > Stenurella melanura. The sequence continues at coordinate 94,567,738 of OY757312.1, forward strand.
AGTAGTATAGTATAGTATATAGTATATTTATTTATCACTATAGATATACATAGTATATATATGAACGTCAACAGCACTAAAATTATACAGAATAAAATAAAATAATTTACAGTTAGCTTTACAATAAAATAACAATACACAATGAATAAAATAAACATATAATCACAAACTGGTAAAAATCTGGGATCACAGATAATTTTCAAAATTTTCCAATATCACTGTTGCTCATAGTTTAAGTACACAGAGAGAAATCGCTTTGGAACATTTTGCACAATGTTGTGGAACAACGTTTTGTTGCATTTTTTTAAACAATTGTAAAATTTTAAGGCAGAACGTTAGATAGTTTTATACATTTTAATTGTGCATAATTCTTGTGCGTTTTATTTATCCAATATAAAGATTTAGTTACGATGAATTTATTGGAAACTTCGACCAACAAATTGGCGAAATTTAGAGTTAAATTTATTTATTTTTTCTCAACAAATCATAGCAAATTTAACTTAATTAATTGTTAATAGTATCTCCAAACTATATATTTTGTTGCCATTCTATTTACAATTAGTTTTAAGTAATTGTTTAAAGGATTTGCACAACTTGTGTAACATAAAAGCGTGATTTTATTTTATAAACGGTTGTTGACAAACTTGTGAAAGTAGGAGTCCCAATATATTTATTTCCGCTGAACAATAATAGCAATCTATGCCGCCCGCACAAATTGCACAAAATAATAACATACTGTTCACAATACTGACCGCACCGGCCATGCTACGCATGTACGCGCAGGCAATTACGCATTAGATCCAGGTGATATTTCGCTAAGTGAAGACATTCACTTCAGAATTATACAAGTACTTACATTTGTGATGGAATTTATTGAAAACTTATTAACCAAGTGGGGTTTCCTAGATCTAATCCCAGCATTTACAGAGGTAAGTACTTCACACAGAGTTACAGATTTGCATATATGTTCTCTTAAATTAACTTAGTTCATATATAAATATAAAAATGGTTTCTTGTTTATATGCGAAGAATGCATGATACCTATCTTGTAATACTTGATTTCGTTTACAGCTTGAGAATAATTTCGTTTTCTTATGCGAAGCGACAGAAAGCTGTTCCTAAACTACTAAACCCAAAAGGCAAACTTGTAAAAGAACTGCTTCAAAACGAAAATAACACTTCTGATGGTAAGCAATACATTTGATTTTGGAGAACTGATAAATGTTATTTTTTTTTTAAGAATATGACGTGACTACAACATAAGATTTATTACTACAAACTGCGTTAATAGAAGCTAAAAAGAAGAAGCACTGGAAGCCTTCCAAATTAGAATTATTAAATGGATTTATTTTAAGCATAAATGTAAGTCACCTACTTCTTTCCAACTAATACTTTATGCATATAAAATTTACTTGTATTTAAAAAAATAGAAATGTTTACATTTACCATATAATAATATATAAATGCATGCTCTATTATGTATTGTTGTTCTGTTAAAATAAAATATTTATTCTTTAATTTTTTTTTTATTGAAATCCTTTAGGAAATAATATTTCACAATCTGTGTTACAGAATGTGTTATAAAATGAAGTGGATACATATAGTGTGTGAAACAAACGGTGAACCAAAAAATATATACATAATTTGGAGATTAAAGAGTAATAAATTGTGCAAAACTAACCCCAGTTCATACATTACTGAATAACAGCTTCTTTTAATTAAGTGTATATATTGTGCAAAATGAATTATAAAGTTGACAAAATAAACATACAATTTGTGGATTTCTCATTTAGAAATTGTGGAAAACTAAAAACATATTCTCTTAAAAAACTATAAACATTGTGTCACTTAAGAGCACAATTTTTTGTAAATATGTTTTACAAATGAAGAGGTTTAGATGTGAATGTTTGTTTATGAAACCTTCAGAATATATTTAAAAATTTCACACAAATTGTAGAAACTAACTTAATCTGTTCAGAGATTGGTTCCACAAGTGGAATAAAATTATTATATTTTTATGCAACCATAATTCAAATTTGTAAAGAATTCAATTTATGTGATTTTTAAGTTTGTACAAAAATTTCACACAATGTTAATGCATAAACTACAAAATCATTGCTTCAATAATGTATTATTTATTTGCACAAATTGTTCCTGTCACCATTTTAAGACCAATTTGGAGTACAATTTTTTACAATTGTGGTAAAATATCACACACATTTTTCTCTGTGTACTCTTCAACTGAATAAAAACCGTTAACCGCAAGAAATTTTTTCAGACAAAAATTGAATTTATTTACTGAGTCTATGGCTTGGATTTCTGGCGGTAGCTTATTATACATTTTAATGCCTGCATGGTGTGGAGATTTTTTATATAAAGTTGTAGGTATTGTGATTTCTACTTTTTAATAGGTGACCTTGACTGGTATTGTATGAGTGATTGTCTGAATTTGTTTCGAACATGGTTAAATTTTTTTTAACAAATTTAATGGTGTTTAATATATATATATGCTGTGGATGGTCAGGATTTTATAATTTTTAAAATAAGGTGCAATATCAAATAATAACCTGACAAGCCTTTTCCGCAGGATAAATACACGATTTATACTTGAGGCGGCACCCCAAGCCACAATATTATATGATAAATGTGAATATGCAATAATAAACATTTAATAGTGATTTGATATCAAAGATACCTTTCAACTGCCTTAATGCGAAGTATGCATGGTTTATCTTTGTGCAAATATTTTGAATTTGCTCTTCCCAGCAAAGGCTCTTGTATATTATAGTTCCCAAGAACTTAACTACTGGTGAAAAATTTTCAGTAGGTATTACTTTGACGAGATCTTCTGAAGGTGATCTTCGTTGTGAGAAGTACACACATTCAGTTTTGCCAATATTCAAGATTAGTGTGTTACTCTGACACCACTCTTGATACAAAAGTAGATTATTATTTACTTGACCTTGTAGTTCTACTGGGTCCCGTGCAGAGAGCAGCATTGAAGTGTCATCGGCAAACATAACAACTAATCCCTCCTGTATAATTGCAGGGAGATCATTGACAAATAGCAAAAATAGTAATGGTCCCAGCACGGAGCCTTGAGGAACTCCTTGAGAGACATTATAATTTTCTGATATTGTGCCATATATTTTCACGTGTAATTTTCTGTTAGTCAAGAATGATTTAATAACATTTAATGCTGGACCTCTAATCCCCAACTTTTGCAATTTGTATGCAACAAAATCAACATTCAAAGTGTCAAACGCTTTGCTTAGGTTGAAAAATAAGCCAACAACATGATTTTTTTTATTGATTTCGTCATATACAAACTGCAGAAGCTGGATGGTGGCAGTTTCTATTGATTTATTTTGCTGGAAGCCATGCTGGTTTGTTGTTATAATTTTATATTTAATTAAGAATGTTGTTATCCTATTAAATATTAATCTTTCTATAACTTTTGATATTACACATAAGATGGAAATTGGTCAATAATTTTCAGAATCAAGCTCATCACCTTTCTTGAATACTGGTAGAACTGTTGCAATCTTAAAAATACTAGGAAAATGGGCTTGCTGAAAGCATTTGTTAATTAAATATGCCAGATGTGCTGCGACTTTCTCACATGCATACTTTAAGGCTTTACTGGATATTCCATCTACACCTGTAGCAGGCTTATCTTTTATATTTTTTATTATGTTTATAACTTCCTCAGGGGTTGTAGGCGTCAAGAATATTGTCTGTTCCACATAAGAGGAACTAGTACACTCAGTCGAAATATTGTCCTTGAAATGTTCAGACATTTTCTCTGATGCGACATTTGAAAAATAATTCCCAAAATGGTCAGCAATGATCTTGGGATTTGTTGTAGGTGTGTTGTTTATATTTATTGTTATTTTTCTGCTTTCAACATTTCTACCGAGTTGTTTATTAACCAAATTCCAAATTTCTTTTGAACTGTTTGTTGCTTTATTTACTTGTTGTGAAAAATAGTCTCTTGTGTTATTATATTGCTTTTTTTGTCTTTATTCTCATTGTAATTTATTCTCATTTATACAGTTTGATTAGATTAAAATCATTTAGTTGATTTGCTAACCAATACAGATTCTTCAATTCTTGGCTCTCTTTGATTAAATCACAGTTAAGCCAGTTCTTGCAACTTAGGGACAAAATTGGAACAACGGAAGTTGGTGAAGCCGAAGGGGAAAACTGGAGTCCCAGGGCTCACCTCCTTCCCAATGACTACCAACAGATTCCCCCTGCCACTCACCGAAAGAAGAAAAAGCTGCGAACCCCCCACACCATAAACAAGACAAGAAAGGCGAAGTAGGGTACAGAATAATTTAAATTAACATAGACAGGGGCCGCATTGCGCACGACCTGCTTTACGCCACATCTGTGGCACAAAAAGTGGATATTGTGATAGTGGGTGAACCTAATTTGAAGAAAACTGAAAAAATAAGGTGGCTAATGGATGAAAGGAAGAACACAGCCATTGGCATAATAAATACAAAAAAAATATAAAAAATTTTGAGGCCTTGGCTTGTAGTAGATACATCAAATTTCAAGTTTCTGTACTCTTACCAGCTTGCTTTACATATTTCCCCCTATTTACCCCCAACCCTTCACAGGATATCTTTAAAAACAATCCAGTTCCAGATCTCGTGTAACGTGTAACAAATTTGAAGTTAATATCTTAAACCGTTCCGGAGAAAACGAAATTTCTTTTGCGATTACTATACTTTCAATCCACTCCTGGATATGGAAGTAATTGCAGTCGATAAGGTAGACAAGGGGGGCGGATACATTGCTATCCAGACTAACGGCTGTACAATATATAGCTGCTTGTAGCAGGAGGCTTTAACGCAAGCTCCACCATATGGGGATCCAGGGCTAATAATAGAAGGGGGGAGGTTCTGAATGAATGGGCAGCAGAGTGTGGACTCATAATCATGAACGAGGGAGATAAACCAACATTCGAGAGAGGAGAAAGGCAATCAAGAGCAGATATCACCATGGCATAGCAGATGATAGCCCGGACAATCAAAGACTGGAGAGTGGACGACAACGAAACACATAGCGGCCACAAGTATATACACTACACTGCAGGCGTCAGCGAACGAGATATAAGGGGGGAAAGAAAATATGGGTGGAGCGTGAAGGAAATTGACAGAGATAAACTAAATAACAGTTTATGACGAGAGTTCAACCGCCTCACACCCAAGATGGATTGGAGCAATCACAAGAGCATGAGACTGTACCATACCAAAAAGGACACACAATAACAGAAAGGTATACTGGTGGAACAACGAAATCGCGGAAAGAAGGAAAGAATGCATACGGAATAGACGGACATATACAAGAGACAGATCGGAGGAAAACAAAGATGTATATACCAAGGCCAAGAGAAGACTAACAAAAGCAATCTGTAATTCCAAGAGAACACACTGGGAGGAACTCTGCAAAGATATTGATAACGACATATGGGGGCAAGGGTATAAAATAGTAAGCAAATGATTGAGGATGACCCAACCGGAGGCTATGACCATGGAGAAGCTCAAGGAAGCAGTCACAGCACTATTCCCTACTGAAGAGAGGGTACAATGAGGAACATATGAGGAGATAAATCCTCCACCCCCATTTACAATGGAAGAACTTAGGTGCGCAGGAGAACCCCTGAAGAACAAGAGAGCACTTGGGTCAGATGGAATACCACTGGAGATAGCAAAAATACTTGTAGACGAATGGCCGGATGTAGTGCTAAACATAATGAACTGGGCGCTGAGACTAGGAGAGTTCCCCAGTAGGTGGAAGAGAGCGCGACTAGTCCTAAGGAAAAATCCCATGGAGGCAGTGGCTGCATATAGGCCACTTTGCCTACTGGACACATTAGGGAAGATTCTAGAATCCATGATATTAGGCAGACTAGAACAAGAAACAGAAAGGAGTGGCGGATTGAGCGAGACAGTATGGATTCAGAAAACACAGATCAATCATAGGGGTCATCAAAGGAGTGATAGCGATGGCAGAAGAAGCCAGGGAAGGGAACTGGAGAACTACAAAATTGTGTGATTTGATAACAGTCGATGTAAAGAATGCGTTCAACTCGGCCTCATGGAGACTGATGATGCAAGAGCTAGAGGATAGGGATATAGCACCGTATCTCAAGAACATGCTGGGTAGCTATTATCTAAAAGAAAGGAGGATAACTCTACAGGACAATAAAGATAGATGGAAGGACATGGAAGTAAGCAAGGGTGTTCCACAAGGGTGTGTCCTGGGCCCTAAGCTGTGGAACCTGCTTTATGATAAAGTCCTACGGCTGCAGATGCCAAGAGGAACGAGAACTATAGCCTTTGCAGATGATTTGGCCATTGTTGTTACTGCCAAAACTGAGAAAGAACTCATAGAAGCGGCAAACGATACGTTAAGGGGAGTTGGAAAGTGGATGCGTGAAAACAAATTGAAGTTCGCACCGCAGAAAACTGAGGCCGTCCTACTAACAGGGAGGAGGAAGTGCGGGGACATTACACTCACAATTGGAGGAGTAACCATTATCCCAGGCAATAATAATAATAATAATAATAACAACTTTATTGCCGTATCATCTTACAAAGATATTGACAACATCATTAATTAGGAATAAAAGATAGATAGCAATAATTAATAGACAAACCGATCAATAATAGACACTAGATGTAAAATCTTATGAATTAAACGATTAAAATAAATAAATAAAACAGAGAGGTAAAAAATTCACAGATCGAGATTGAAATACCTGGGGGTGACCTTGGACGAAGGCATAACATTTGGCAAACAACTAGAAGATGTCACAGGAAGAGCGGAGAAGATGGCTGCGGCGTTGGCGAGGCTACTCTCAAATGTGGGAGGGCCCAGCACAAGCAGAAGGAAAATGCCGTGTTCAGTCACAAATTCGATAATGCTGTGTGCAGCCCCCGTATGGGAAAAAGCCTTGAAAATAAAAAGGTGCAAAAACAAGCTAACGAGCGTGCAGAGGCGGGTGGCAATCAGAATATGTAGTGCCTACAGGACAATATCCTCAGAGGCAGTCCAAGTAATAGCTGGGACAATCCCTATTGAATATCTAGTGGACGAGAGGACTAGGCTGTACGAAGGGGGAGAAGAGGACAGAGCGGAGAATGCCAGAGAGGCTAGAAGGCAAACGATAAGAAAGTGGCAGAAGCGGTGGGATGGCCCGGGAAAGGGGAGCTGGACAAGAAGACTCATTTCCAAGATTAAAAAATGGCTGGACAGACGACATGGGGAGGTCAGCTATCCACTGACGCAATTTCTGTGTGGGCGTGGGTGCTTTAATGCGTACTTATATGCTATTGGCAAGGCACCCACAGAAGGGTGCAGATACTGCGGAGAGGTACCGGACACGGCAGAACATGCTGTCTTCTACTGCACGAAGTGGGAAGACCACATAAACGAAACAATTAGGGAGCTACCGCCCGGAAACATCACGGAGACAATGATGAAGGAAAAAAGCAAATGGAAGAAAGTTGCAGAATACGTTACTAGAGTAATAAATGCCAGGGAGAAGGATGAAAGAAGAGAAAAGCGGCAAAATGCGTACTGAACAACAAAGAGACGAAAGTCCATTCCGAAGTAATGCCTGATGGCGGTTCCGGACTCAAAAAGAAAAAGGGGGTTTTTTAGTGAGGCAAAAATCCCACATATCCCCGTACGATAGAACAACAGCGCGGGGAACCTTTCGAAGGTTCCATTCACTATAGCTGGGTTCCATCATTTTTCGTTTTTAATGTCTAATTGCACTGCACTATAAATGAAAATTATTATATTTTCTTGCGTTTTCATTTGTTAACCATCATCATATAAAATTATTGTCATTAAATTTTTCTACATAAAAAAAATCTATTTGCAAATGAAAGAGAGTAATAAAACCTTCAGATAAAAAACGGCCATGCGCACGCTACTACATATTTTCACATTTATAGAAATGATAAGTAGAAATTGTATTGATTGGATAAATCTCGTACTAAGAAAAGAGGCGAAAATGTAGGAATTCCACAAGTGTATTGATATCACTATAGAACCTATCATTATTAATGTAGGAGCCGCAGGCAGTTCGTAAGAATATTCGGAGGAAATATTTTAAAACACTTTGATATTTTACATATTTATACAACACTGCATTGTATTTTATATATTTTATTATTATAGATATACAAGAATATTCTTCAATTAACTCTTTAAATAATTCACTCATTCAAAATGTGATTTGTCAAAGAAATATTTTTTTGTCACATATACCAAAAAAAGAAACAACAATGTATTTTAGCTACACGTGCTTTGGCAATACACATGTATATATTAGAATTATACAACCATTGTTAGATAGGTTAAATATAACACTAGAATTAAATCCTAGATAAAATGAATGTAGGGTTGTTGTATTCTTATTTAATAATAGGTAGAACTGTGAAATCCAACATTTATGAAAGCAGGGAATATTTTACTTTCATTGTTTCATTACTTGCCAAACTCTGAAATTCTAACTCCGGCTCTGCAAGTCAACGTGGACTAATACGCATAATAAAATTCGACCAATCAGTAGATCTGTAGCAGAATTGGCCATCAATCAGATTTAGTGGGCGTAACTTATTTACTTAACTCGGCGATAGTTTATAAAAATACTACTTAATTTAATTTGTGGTCATTTTTTGTCACACCTCCAGACAATAGTAAAAAAAGAATAAAGGAAGCCGCAGATGCTCCTTATATTTTGGATTTGAGTTTACATGAACTTAGATATGGTGGATATACTAGAAGCGAAGACCTCAAATTTTAGTCCATCCACCCCATCACCCCCACTCCATTATTAAAGGGGCTGATCAAATAAAATTGAGATATTCAAAATTTGGTACACCTATAAATTATAACGACATCTGGAATTAGATTATATTTTGCGATAAAATAAGTAAAGCAAGCTGGTAAGAATAATACAGAAACTTGGGAGTTGGTGTATATACTAGAAACCAAGTTCTCAGATTTTTTATAATATTTTTCAACTCCCCCACCAGCCCAACTCCATTATTAAAAGGGTTGATAAATTAAAATTGAGATTTTTACTTGAAATTTGGTATATTTTTCACTTCTCGACACTGAGCTAGTGTCGAGAAGTGAAAAATATACCAAATTTCAAGTAAAAATCTCAATTTTAATTTATCAACCCTTTTAATAATAGAATATTTAGCCAGAAGTCTGTGGACAAATGTAATTCCTCCATGTCTTTGGGTACTCCTAATTTGAAACTTCCACGCCTGAGTCTGCTAAATTTGGATCGTAATTTTATGCATCTAGATAGATGAAACGATATTTGCTGTCTAGAGTTTATAGCAAATCGTCCCTCTTTGTTTCTATGTTAAGAGTTTGATAAATAGTCCCAGCTAATTCTGGTATCTTTTCTCCTATACACATCAACTGCAGATCCTTATGTAACAAATTCTCAGACGTTAGACAATTTATTGCAGCCAATAAAATTCATGTTTTAGCAATATCGGAAAGCTGGCTTAGCCCTGATATGCCATCTTCACTATTCAAAATAGAGGAATATATTCTTATCCGCTCTGACAGAATAGCAAGGGGCGGAGGTGTAGCAATGTACGTACAAAATAAATTTAAACCACAAAAACTTACTACAGATGATATCGAAAGTGATATTAACCAACTATGGGTTAAATTTAAATACAACAAATTAACTTTTAAAATAGGAGTTATTTATCGACCTCCGTCTATACCAATTGCTCATCTACATTTCTTATATGATGATTTACCTGAGATTATACATGACTGTGATATATGTATTCTCACTGGAGATCTGAACATCAACCTTCTGAATAAAAACTCTGCCGAGAGTAAACTTCTTTATGATATTCTGGAAACTTTTAATCTACATCAAATAATAGTGGATCCAACAAGAGTCACAGAGACCTCAGAATCACTCATTGATCTTGTGATTACAAATGATAAAGAGCTTATTTATGACAGTGGTGTTATGTGCTGTGAACCAATAAGTACATATCATGAAGCAGTGTTTTGTACTGTTAATTGTCCTGAAATAAATGAGTGTCCAAGAACTGCATTTGTCAGAAATTTTAACAACATCGATCTGGTTCAGTTTGAGCATGATATCTCATCTGTTGACTGGAGTGCTCTCTATCACGAGCCTGATATTAATGAAAAGGTAAATATTTTTAATAATACCATTCTAAAAGTATTTGATAAACACTGTCCATGTAAGACAATTGTAATAAAAAAACGATACTCTCCATGGCTAACTCCGAATTTGAGACAAATGATTAAACTGAAGAACAGTGCCTTCCAGAGGTACAAAAAAACTCAACTAGCATATCATAAAAGATATTACCTAGACCTTAAACATATTGTGAATACAGCTATTACCAATGAAAAGAATGCCTACTATAATTACGAAATGCAAAAGTGTGGTAAAAATAGTAAACTAATTTGGAATAAGGTAGAAAAACATAAAATCATTAACAAAAGTTATACTGAAATACCCAATGAAATTAAAATCCCTAACTTGATCAACGACCACTTTCTAAATAGTATACCTAAAATAGCTGTCAGTCCAAATACTTTGAACCACTTTTTACAGAGTCAATACAACATTAATGAGCCTTTTAAGATCAGTTTAATTACACCATCAGATGTTTTATCCTGTATAAATAATTTAAAAAGTAATGCCATAGGCGCAGATAATATCTCTGCTAAAATGCTAAAGCTGTCAGTACCACATTGTTTAAGTCCCTTAACAAATATAATCAATTACTCTCTAGAAACTGGCACTGTACCCCACTTATGGAAAATTGCGCTTGTAACACCTATCCCTAAAAAAGACAATCCAGCTATAAATGATTTGAGACCCATCAGTGTCTTACCTGCTCCTTCTAAGATATTAGAGAGAGTAGTAAATAGTCAGGTTGTTGACTATCTTAACAATAATAAAATCTTACCAACTTGCCAGTCGGGATTCAGGAAAGGTTTTAGTTGTACTACAGCACTTCTCAAGATTACCGATGATATACCAAAGGGGTTTTGATAATGACCAATGCACACCACTAGTCTTAATTGATATGTCAAAAGCGTTTGACTCAATTAATATAGAGTTGCTTCTTGCAAAACTATCTTTTTATAAAATTACAAATGTCGCATTGGACTGGTTCTCCAGCTATCTACTAGACAGCAAGCCGTCAAATTATGTAAACAAGGCGAATTATTCTTATCTGATTTTAAAATAACCCAAACAGGCGTCCCCCAAGGGTCAATTCTTGGGCCGCTACTATTTTCAATCTATACAGCAGACATCTGCTCAGTAATTCAAAATTGCTCAGTACACATGTATGCTGACGATCTACAGATTTATCTTAACTTTTCGGCAGATATATTAGAATCCATTAATTTAGCAAACTTACATTTAAATCAAGATTTACAACATGTGTATCAATGGGCCACAGATAATTCATTGGTGATAAATCCTATAAAATCTCAGGCAATTATGTTTAGTCGGTCTGGTTTCGACACTAATAATTTCAATATTAAACTGAAGACCAATATAATTGAATGGAAAGAATCTGTCTCGAATTTGGGATTGATTATGGACAAAAAGTTAAACTTTGATAAACATGTCAGTAAGGTTTGCCAATCAAGTTTCTTCAAATTAAAAAGTATTTATGAATTTCGGGATAGCGTACCAATATCAACAAAGTTGATGTTATCTGACATGATTGTACTATCCATTGCCAATTACATGGATGTCGTCTATGGACCTTACTTAACAGGTTTTAATACATATAGATTACAAAAAATACAGAATTCTTGCATAAGATTTGTGATGTCTTTACCAAGACGAGAGCATACCAGTCAACATATCAGAGCATCGTGTTGGCTTACAATGGAACAGAGAAGACTTTTACATCTGAGCTGCCTGATACATAAAATATTGAAAACTAATAGTCCGACATACCTACGAGAACTAATGATACGTCGTAGAGAATTGCATAATGTAGAAGTTAGAAACAACAACATGCTGTCTATTCCCCAGCACAAGACAGAGTTTTTTAAAAACAGTTTTAGTTATCAGGCAGCTTATATTTTTAATAAAATGACATGCTTACAGAATGACACAGTCAGCGCTGTCACTCTCAAAAGGCAGGTCAAAGACTTCTTATGTGACAGCCAGTGAATGTTGTAATGTTTTATTATTCGACGCTATAATAATATATACTATTTTATTTATTTTTGTTCTTTTAACTGTCCTATTATATATTAATATTAAGTAAATGTAAATTAGGTGTAAGTGAAAACACGCTATGCGGTATCTTCCACCTTTTGTCTGTAAAAATTTGTTTTTTTTCTGGCAATAAATGTTTATTTATTATTTATTTATTTATTTATATTAGGGTTGGCTACTTTCAATATTAGGCCTACTGGGATCTGAACAGACCTTACCCTTAGTTTTGCCATTTATAAATGTCTGGTGTTGAGGGGCACTGTCCTTTTCCACATTATCGCTTTGTTGTTTTGCTTAAGGAGTGGGTGGTATGATGTGGTTGCCCATTTCTATTTACTGGTGATGAGAGTTGCTTTGATTTTCCTTTGTCAAGTTGTAACTGCTGCTTGAGTTGAGATACTTGCTGGTGTACAGACAGTGTAAACAGACATATATTTTGATGACGAGATTGTAAATACTCAAATTTACTGCTAGTAGCTAAAAGCTTAATTAGATCAATATGTGTTTCCTTTAGATAGTTTACTGAGATTTCTTGAGTTGTCTCCAATGTTTTTTCATTTGCAATACACTCTGGGCACCAGCAAAGCATAAGTTTTTTTTCAAAAGTACTTTCTGTTGTTAATTGTGTACAGTCCTGTCACAATTTTGAGGTACACTTATCACAATTAGCCCGTTTAATGTTTGCTATATCTCACTTAAAATATTTGCTCGGTTTGTGCAGAATATTTGAATACAGCCCCATTGTGTTTTTATTGTGAACCTATTTTTGTGGTGTCTAATTATTTTTTGTAGAGGTGTTTTTTCAGCTGCTTGTTTATTTCTTTTAACACAGTATTGCAAATTACACCATTTATAACAAATGTTTTTAATGTCTCACTATTATTATTTGAAAAGGTATATTTTCTGCTCCTGTGATATAAAGGGTGTAGCAGAATGAGTAAGGTAAAATAGCACCAGAAGCGTTTGGTATCAGTAGATCAACAATAGGAAAAGAAATGTTATCCTCGAGTTTTAGCCCTCTGTCGTCACTGCACTGGTAACCCCTGTACCCTAATAAATGTAACTTTTTGTTTTCATTTTTTATCTTTGCAAGTTGTGCGTTAATTAGTATTATGAAAAGAATCGAGGATGTAGATGTGATTTAATTACATCTGTTCGGACAACACAACTGTGCATTTTTTGTTTTGTCTCCGTAACTAAGTTTAAAATTTTTCACAGAGCAACAATAATTATTATTGATAATATATAATTCAAAATATTTCTGCATAATAAAATAAATAATTCAATATATATCAAAAACCGTTTGTCAAAGACATTAATAGTGCTTCATTAAGAATAAAGAAACCTACAATCCCGCTTGTGAACTACCACTGGACACTATAGGAGATTGTTGGGCCCAGCGAAGAAGAACAGCATCAGTAAAACGCTTCAGTTCCACAAAAGGTAGTTTATTTTCTTTAATTCTGTTTGCCACTTAATCAATCTATTTTTTTGTCAGTGCATAAGCTGACTGGTCCTTTGCCGATAATATAAATCCATGTGATATACATTTTGGTTCTTCGATGCCGATATTTAAAAAGATAACCAGTTTTACCTCTTGTCCATTTTTAAATAATTTTCATAAATTACTTCAAAACTGACATTTCTCGAATAAATTTAATTTGACACTAGCACACTAGTTGTATTTTTCTGAACCTGCCGCTAACATATTTATTTTCTTAGTGAGAAATAATTTCTATTTGTGAGTACTGATTAATAAAATCAATTTGCAATTTTGTTTATAGTTAATAATATATTGATGAGCCTATCAATTCTTACAAAATGAAATTTGAGGACTTCGAAAGAGAATGTAATATAGTAAATAAAAAATTGACCGCTGTGTCAGAATATTCATCTAATGTCATGACAGATACTTCAAGACACTCTATGTTTTATGCAAAATTTAAAAGATCTAACCTCATTTACGAGGATTTTCAGGAACAGCGTAAATTGCTAAAATTAAGTCAACTTTCTACTGAAAATTTGGACCAACTGAATTCAATGGTAGAAGAAATAGATGATTTGTACGATAACATTCAAACTGTTAATATACAATTAACCAATATGAAGTCAGTTGTTAATAAAAATCAAAAAATTTATGTTGAAAATCATCAAAATAATGTTCGTCTACCAGAAATTCCCATACCTAAATTTTCAGGGAATCCTATTGATTGGACTTCATTTCATGACCTATTTATATCATTAATACACAGTAGTACAAAACTGTCAGACATAGATAAATTCCAATATTTAATAAGTGCCCTGTCTGATGAACCTCTAAAACTAGTTAAGCAATTGCCATTCAAATCTGATAATTACCATATTGCATTTAAATTTCTAGAAACAAGATATGACGACAAATGCTTACTTATTTCGACATACTGGGGAAATATTCTCAATTCACCGAAAGCTAAAGCGGATTCCGCAAGTTCTCTTCGTACTCTCTTGAATATATTTTCAGAAAATATTTCCGCGCTTAACAAATATAATGTTGACTTGTGGAATTTTACTTTATTTAATTGGTTAATGCAGAAGATTGATCCCAGTACTAGAAAACATTTGGAAATGTGTTATAGCGATACGGAAATGCCCACGTATGAGCAGTTAAGCAAATTCTTGACCGATCAATGTAAAGCTTTGGAATCTAGTACTATGACATCACATCTTTGTTCTAATGCTTCTCAGCATTCAAGCCCTAATAATACTGAAAGATTTGGTCGATCATTTTCTCAAAAACAATACACGCAATCTTCCATAAAATCCAAACAACAATCTCTTGTGGTGGACACATCTTCTCAAAACAATGTTGGTTCAGCAACGGCTGTTACAAAGTCTCATGAAACACCTTGCTTTGTTTGCAAGGCTAATCATTCTATTTTTAAATGCGATTCATTTTTAAGTAAGTCACCCCAAGATCGGTATAACTTTATTAAAGAAGGTAAACGTTGCGTAAATTGTTTTGGAACACACAGTTTCTCGACTTGTGCTTCCCAATCTACTTGTCGCATATGTCAAAAACGCCATCATACGTTGCTACATTTTCCACGCGAAGTAACTGGGACATTCAATTCTGCCGATAATGGTTCCGCTGCTGACACACCTCAAGTTGTTGCCAGTGCTCTTGCCCCAGTTACAGTTCTTTTGTCTACTGCTTTGGTATCTATCTGTGATGCTAAAGGTAACTTTCAAACATGTCGTGCTCTTATTGACAATGGCAGTCAAATTTCAATAATTACTAAAAGATGTCTAAACAGACTTAATTTACCGCTCACTCAATGTTCTCTTCCTATTCAAGGAATTGGTTGCACTTCTTCACCCGCTTGTACTGGCATGACTATGTGTCAAGTAACTCCGCTGTTTAGACACCATCCCAGTTTCATTATACAGGCAATGGTCTTGCCAGTTATCTGCAATGATATTCCGTCTAGTCACATTACCACTCAAGATTATAATCATTTAGATAACCTGCCACTCGCTGATCCTGATTATAGGAAACCTAGTGAAATAGACATATTGCTTGGCGCTGATGTCTACTCACAAATAATACAACCCGCTATTAAATATGGTCGTCCTGGCGAACCAATCGCAATGAAAACCATCTTTGGTTGGATTTTATCTGGAAAAATTAATCTTTCTACGCCCGCTGTTGTAAACTCATTTCATGTGTCGTTTTGATTCGCAACTTGATTCTACATTAAAAAGGTTTTGGGAACTTGAAAGCTTACCTGAAAAAATATTTAATTCCCCAGAGAATATTAAATGCGAACAACATTTAATTCATTCTCATACTCATGACATATCAGGTAGATATAGCGTTTCGTTACCTTTTCGTGAAGAGATTCCTACTTTAGGTGAGTCATTTACCACTGCAATGCATCGTTTTTTGTCCTTGGAAAATCGCTTAAATAAAACTTCTGCATTAAAATTAGAATATTCAAATTTTATGCAGGATTATCTTGATTCTGGACACATGTCTCTTGTGAGTAGTAAAAGTGTTTCTAATCACACAGACTCATGTTATTATATCCCACACCATTGCGTACTAAAACCCGAAAGCTCTACCATGAAATTACGAGCCGTCTTTGATGCCTCAGTGAAGTCTACTAATAATGTTTCTCTAAATGAAACATTATTAACAGGCCCTAAATTACAGCAAGACATAGTTTCATTACTTCTACGCTTTCGTATACATTCTACTGTACTTATTGCAGACATAAAACAAATGTATAGGCAAATTGCAGTGACACCTGATCACAGATCCTATCAACGCATATTGTGGCGCTTTTCTCAAAACACTCCTATTCTAGAATTTGAACTAAACACCGTTACATATGGAGTATCATCTGCTCCGTATCGTGCTATTCGCACTCTTTTACAACTTGCTTCAGATGAAAAACATAACTTTCCCTATGCTGCAAAAGTGTTACTTAGCGATATTTATGTGGATGACGTAGTCACGGGCTGTTCATCTGCAAAAGAAGCTATTGCTTTGCAATCTCAACTTCGAAGTCTTCTTGAAAGTGGTGGATTTGATTTAAGGAAATGGTCTAGCAATGATCCTATTGTCTTAGAATCTATACCGCCATCATTACGGCAAACTAATTGTCAGTCATTTGACACTGCTGATTCATTTCAAAAGATATTGGGCCTAAACTGGAATCCAAATTATGATTCCCTAACGTACAAAATAGAAACTATCGAACGTTGTACCAAAAGATCAATACTTTCTGAAGTCGCACGCATATTTGATCCACTTGGGTTGTTAGCTCCGCTTACTCTCTTTGCCAAACACTTGATCCAGGTTCTCTGGACACAAGGTTTGTCCTGGGATGAGGTACCTTCCGCTGAGATTTGTTCCCGTTGGTCACAATACAAGCGTGAAGTACCATGTCTCGCTCAACTTCAGTTACCTCGCCGCATTATAACGGACAATTATCAATCATGTGACCTACATGGTTTCTGTGATGCTTCTATGACTGGTTATGCATGCGTGGTTTATTTTAGAGTAACACAAAATGATAACTCTGTACGCATTTTTTTGGTATGTGCTAAATCCAGGGTTTCTCCGCTTAAGCGCATCACGATTCCGCGCCTTGAGTTATGTGCTACACTGTTACTTTCGGATTTAGTTCATTTTGTGCGTGAAACCTATGTCAACATTGCTTTTAATAAAATTTACGCTTGGTCCGATTCCACTGTGGTATTAACCTGGATTAAATCTTCTCCGCATCAATGGAAGACATTCATTGCAAATCGTGTCACACAAATTCAGGAAAAAATATCCCCAGAAAATTGGTATCATATTGATGGTATCGATAATCCTGCTGATTGCGCCTCGCGTGGCCTTCTTCCCTGTGACCTCTTGAAATGTTCCGCATGGTGGGCGGGTCCCAAGTGGCTAAGTTCTTCTCCTGAACTTTGGCCTAATAGTTCCTCTTCTACTTCATCTTCCGAGGTAGATTTAGAAGCCAATACAATCTCTCTTATTGTCATCGAACAACATGATTTCATAATGAATCTATTATTGCATTTCTCTTCTCTGCGAAAGGCTCAAGGAAGTGTAGCTTATTTAGTTCGATTCACCCGCTACTTAAAGGACAAGATCAATGTTGTTCAAGGTCCTTTGGTAAATTTGGAGCTACATAACGCACTACTTATCATTATAAAACATATTCAAAAACTAGTTTTTGTTAATGAGATAAAACAAATTTCTTCAAATAGCCCTTGTGCTAAGCCTATACGCAAACTTGCCCCTTTCTTAGATCAAGATGGTATTCTCAGGGTGGGCGGAAGGCTCCGCCACTCCCAGGAATCCTTTGAGCGAAAACATCCCATTTTGTTACCACGAGATCGCCGATTAACTACGCTTCTTATTAATCATTATCATAATAAGTATCTGCATCCTGGTGCGACCGCTCTTCAGGCTTTATTAGCTGAACAATTCTGGATTTTGTCGGCCAGACGCGCAATTAATCACTGCATTTCCCATTGCTATCGTTGTTCACGACATAATCCAAAATCCTATACACCTCTTATGAGTGATTTGCCCACTCCTAGGGTCTCCGAAGTTAAACCGTTCCTTCACACTGGGGTAGATTTCGCTGGACCGTTTAGTATTACTTTTGGCAGACGCAGGGGTGGTAAAACTCAAAAGGCTTATCTATGTTTATTTGTATGTCTCGCCACTAAGGCTCTTCATCTTGAACTTGTTTCAGATCTTACGTCTGAGTCGTTCATAGCAGCATTACGGCGCTTTGTTGCACGTCGAGGTCAGTGCTCCCATCTATATAGTGACAATGGAACTAATTTCGTTGGCGCTAATCGTCAATTGATTGAATTAACACAAAATGCCTCTGGAGTCATGCAAATCAAGTGGCACTTCAATCCCCCTTCTTCTCCTCACTTTGGTGGTTTGTGGGAGGCAGGGGTTTAGTCAGTCAAACATCACATTTCTCGAGTTGTTGGTGATCAAGTGCTGACCTATGAGGAACTTAATACTGTTTTTCACCAAATCGAAGCGGTTTTAAATTCACGACCAATATGTCAGCTCAGTAGTGATCCAAATGATCTTCAGGCATTAACGCCAGGTCATTTTTTAACGTTATCCTCACTGACAGCTCCGTACCCATAAATCGTTTGTCGCGATGGCAATTGTTGCAACAAATTCAGCAAGGTTTTTGGAAGCGCTGGCATAACGAGTACCTTCATACTCTTCAGCAACGATCCAAATGGACAAATTCTACGAAACCTCTCGATATTGGTACCATTGTGGTAATTAAACAGGACAACGTTCCTCCGCTAACTTCGCACCTTGGTCGTATTGTCGAATTGCATTCTGGTCCTGATGGGCAGATCCGTATTGCTACTGTACGAACGGCTAATGGTGTCCTTAAGAGACCTCTAGTAAAATTATGTCCCTTATCAACTCCTCAGTAATTTTATGTTATTGTTAACTTAGCTTTAGTTTCATAATTTAAATATATTTCATGTACTCATAAATAAATTTTCACGCTGGAATAGCAAACTTTTTATTGCAAATGCTTCGTCATTTGGATGGGCGGTATGTTCGGACAACACAACTGTGCATTTTTTGTTTTGTCTCCGTAACTAAGTTTTAAATTTTTCACAGAGCAACAATAATTATTATTGATAATATATAATTCAAAATATTTCTGCATAATAAAATAAATAATTCAATATATATCAAAAACCGTTTGTCAAAGACATTAATAGTGCTTCATTAAGAATAAAGAAACCTACTACAATCCCGCTTGTGAACTACCACTGGACACTGTAGGAGATTGTTGGGCCCAACGAAGAAGAACAGCATCAGTAAAACGCTTCAGTTCCACAAAAGGTAGTTTATTTTCTTTAATTCTGTTTGCCACTTAATCAATCTATTTTTTTGTCAGTGCATAAGCTAACTGGTCCTTTGCCGAGATTATAAATTCCCGCGTAATATACAACATCCTTGGAAAAAAATTGTGCAGTTAAGAACCCTGGAAGGTCAACTGACTCGTTGGACAGAGTAGCTGCAACAGTATGACTTCAAAATCGAGCATTGACCTGGAAGATCTCATAAGAACGCAGATGCTTTATCTAGAAGATTGTGCAAGGAAGATTGCAGGCACTGCTGCTACATGGGATTGCAGGGCACGGTCAACACTATCAAAATAGAAATCCCAGATGATTGGACAATTGAAGCTCTGAGACAAGAACAATTGAACGATACAGAGATTGGGACTATATCGAGTGCAAAGGAAAGAGGAATTCGACCAAAGTGGAAGGTTGTTTCGGACAAAGCAGTTGGATTAAAGACTTTGTGGCCACAGTGGTACTCACTGTCATGAACGGGCTGTTAAAGAGAGCATGGGAAGCAAGTTATTATCCGTCTAGTGATCCCAGGTGTCGAGTACCGAAAGTACTTCAGCGCATAATGGGGCATTTTGGTGGACACTTTGGCGTTAGTAAGACCCTGAATAAAGTACGAGAATGACTTGGTAAATAATAGAATGACTGGGTAAATAATAGACAAGATGTGGAAGCTTGGTGTCGTAATTGTAAAATTTCTGCAGTCAGTAAGGGACCAGACTAGAAGTAGGGGTGTAATGAAGTAACATAATGTTGGAGCTCCTTTTGAGAGGATTGCGATTGATATAGCTGGACCATTCGCAGAAACCAAGGATGGTAACAAGTACATACTGGTTGCTAGGAAGCGATCACTGTCACCAAAGTCTTGGTAGATAATTTGGTATGTCGGTTTGTTGTACCCCTGGAACTGCATTCAGATCAAGGAAGAAGCTTTGAGTCAGGGTGTTTCAGCGGATCTGCAAGATTATGGGAATACACAAAACACAACAGCCCTTCACCCGCAATCAGATGGAATGGTGGAGTGACATAACAAGACCATGAAAGGACATCTCTCTAAAGTACCATAAGAATCAATGTGACTGGGATCTCCGCATACCATTTTTCCTCATGGTATACAGAGCTGCTATCCACGAATCTACGAAACAGACACTGGCCTGTATAGTATTTGGACATGAGATCAGACTGCCGCACAGTGGGAAATTTAACACTTTTTTTGGACAAAAGTCCATTTGACACACAGTTCTTGAGCAATTTGAACAATAATTTTATATTCAAGTGATTTATAAAATTCTATTTGGGCCGTATTTTTTTATTTTACATTCTAAATTCATTTTAATAGTGAAATTAATTATTTAAGTTACGAAATTTTTAATTGGGACCTATGGTGACGTCAGATGTGAGAGCATGCGCAGTTAATAAATAGAGGAATAATCGACGGGCGTCGTTCGTTTACTGTTATAGGATCGACGTGAGTCATTGTTATATTACTTGTCTTCAAACTATTGTTACTGTCATTATTTAACTTGGATTAAAATATGAAGTACACTGTAAGCTAAAGTAAGTAAGTATGTAAATGATTTTCTATTAATAATATACCTACTGTTGCAGATGTTTTGAAATAGAAAATAAAATTTAAAATTTTTAGGTTATAATTTACAAAGGAAGATAAACACAATGTAAACAACAAATACGCAACAAATCAACAAATCACTACCACCAACATGATCAACGAAAACATGAAAATTCTCTAAAATTGAATTCTCATTACATATATCATCATTTACCGCCTTGTTATATTGAAAACCAACTTATTCTTGCATGTGACTTTAGGACTTTCTTTAATATGATATATGAAATGTATATTTAGTATAGATAGATAGATAACAGGGTTCAGACTTTGCGAAGCTGAAAAAAATCCCTGAATTTTCCAGGTTTTCCATAACCAAAAATATTAATTTCTATATATTTTTTAGCGAAATAATTTTTTATTTGACATAAAATAATTCCTTGACTTGAATGGAATCAGTGAAAATTCTTAAGAATTCTATGGTTTTCCATATAGAGACGCAGAATTCCCTGATTTTTCATACAATTTATAGAATTCCCTGATATTTCCAGGTATTTCTTTAAGATTTTTAAATTCCCTGAGTTTTCCAGGTTCTCCAGGTTTTCCATACGAGTCCGAACCCTGGATAAATAGATAGATAGATAGATAGATATATAGATAGATAGATAGATAGATAGATAGATAGATAGATAGATAGATAGATAGATAGATAGATAGATAGATAGATAGATAGATAGACAGATTTATTTATGTTAATTGATCAACAATCATTACATTCGTCAATAAATTAATGTACTTTACAGCAAACATGTTTTAAGACCAAACAATTATGTAAATTTAGTAAACAAACATCAGATATATACTTAGTGATAAAATTACAACACAAATATTATTACTTATACATACAATATAAAATAGTCAATAATACAAATATAAAACATAAAATACTAGGACAATGAATTACACTGTAAAAATTCAGTTGCGCTATAGAAAGCTTTTCTTACTAGTAATTCTTTTACTTTTGCCTTATACTTGTTTAGAGTTAATCCTTTGTAATTATTTGGTAGCTTGTTAAAGAATAGAGGGCTGTTGTAATTAGTTGCCATTCGAGATTTACGTAGCCTGAAGTAGTCTATTCTAATATCATCTCCGTCTCTGGTCAAATACTGATGAAAATTATTATTTTTATTATAGACATCTTGATTAGTATAGTCTAGTAAACTAGACATTCATATATAAATCGGCAGGGTACGGTTAAAACACTAAGTTGAATAAATACATTTTTTACGTCATGTCTGTAGTTGATGTTAGCTACGATTCGAAGAGCCCTTCTTTGCAGAGCAAAAATGTGCTCCACATGACAAGAATGACCCTAAGCCAGAATGCCATAACAGCTTAGTGACTGAAAAATTGCATGAAATGTTTGGAGCAATATATTATGTGGTAATATTCTTGACAAGTTTTTGAGTAAAAAGATATTTTTAGAGAGTCTAGTTGCCAGATGCGAGACTTGGTTTTCAAATTTAAGTGTTGGATCGAGATAAATCCCCAGAAATTTAGTTTCAGTAGGATTATTTTCATTTGCGATTTGCTTGAGGCTAAAAGTTATGTTGGAAGTTTTAGATGCATTTAGTGACATTTTATTGACAAGGAACCAATTATTTAAATTTGTAGTATTTTCTTTCATAACGTTATTCAAAATGTCATAATTCAAATTTGAGTTCACCAAAGTTGTATCATCTGCAAAAAGAATCAACTTATCATTAGGAACTGAGGTATTTATATCATTTATATATATAAAAGGAACAATAAAGGCCCCAGTCTAGAGCCCTGGGGCACTCCATGTTTTATATCTTCCCACTCTGATATTGATTTTCTATAAAAAGTTTTTTGCTTTCTTGCAGATAGGTAACTACTAACGAGGGCTAAGCTTTTCCTATTTAATCCATAGTAAGATAATTTAATTTTTAGTATTGAGTGAGAAACACAATCGAAGGCCTTCAAGAGATCACAGAATGTAGAACCCACATAAAACCCCTTTTGAAAGGCCTCCAATATGTATTCCAAAAGATCCGTGATAGCAGAAGTAGTAGATTTATGTAATCGAAACCCATATTGGGCACTTGTAAATAAGTTATTATTTTCAAAATAGTCATAGAGTTGACTTTTTAATAAGCATTCGTATACTTTGGATAGTGCGGGAATAAGTGTTATTGGGCGATGATTGTCCGTTTTGATCCTTTTTTATAGATGGGTACTACTTTGTTTAGTTTAAAGCAAGAAGGGTATATTCCTTTCTTTATGCTGTTGTTTATTAATTTTATTTATTTATTTATTTAACAATACACTACAGAATTAAATACAATTCCAATTGGTACATGGTACATTAACAACTTATACCTAATTTTAAAAAAAACTGCCTAGCACACAATATACAGAGATTAATATGACATAATAAAGATGAAAGGACGCAAGACAAAAAAGCACATTTATGTAATGTCTCATGACAGCTTTTTTGAGACTATATAAGCTGGTGCTAAACAGATCATATGTAGCGAAATTGTCATTAAATTTGGCGGCCATTCTATCGCAAAAAGCTTGTTGTCCATAGTTAGTCCTGAGGTCTGATAAAAAATAGTCTCCTGTGGCGGGTGTTGCATGGAGCAGCATGAAAATTAATTTTACTTAAGAGAGATGGACAGTCGATAGAACCATTGATTAATTTATGTAAAAAATAGAGAAGGGCAAGTTTCCTACGATCTTTTAGCGACTTTAAACCCGTTATGTCTAATCTTATGTGAAAATTGAAAGTTTGGTATGGCAGACCCATTTTATAAACATAAAATTTAGTGAATCTATTTTGCACAGTCTCTAAACGATACATGTGAGAAGTATAGTGATGGTATAAGATTTTATAAATTTTGTTGAAGGAAACGACCCTATTTTAAATACTCGTGAATGATTCTAGTTTACCCTCAAATTGCTACAATTTAAATATCTATTCTTCTGATGAACGTATGTGACCCAATATCGGAACATACAGGTTTTCAGGATCTTTTCAATATATAATTTATCACTCTAGGTTGTTTAATTAATTGTATGTATGAATAAAATTAATTTTAAAAAGCCTAACAAATATAAAAAATAAGAAGATTTACTCAAGGATGACGTTAAATTCAAGCTATATAAAATATAATAGACATATTTGTGTTTACAATTAACGAGCAGATAAGCAACTTTGAGGTTGTATAACCATGGACTTCTTATACTTCCAACTTCTTATGCTTTTTTAGCTCTAAAATTGAAATTTGGTTACTTTTTTACCTTACTTGCGTTTTTAATTCAAATAATAGCTATATAAAAGTATTGTGAAGTTTTCAGTAAGTTATTAAATAAAGTGTTAGTGTTTATCTCTTGTTATAATTTTTGGAATCTACGAATTTTGAAGGGTATTTCCTAAGAGGTGAAAACACGTGAGAATATGTTCACAAAAAATAGGATATCTTTGACCAGCTCCCCCCTTTCTAACACTGTAACTTCATTTCTTGAATAACCCCTTTCTGGAAACTGATAATGGTGAATGCACCTCATTAGTGTTAGTAGATATCTCCAAAAGGTTCATCTCATTAATTGTTGAGCTCTTAATCACAGTTTTATTTAATTTTTAAACAGTGACATAAAAAAAGAAAAATCTTATTCATAATATGGTATTTATATGAACATGAGAAATCACATTATGAATTGGGTTGAAAGCAATAATTCGTATAGGTACAGTTTTGCTCACAGATAAAAAATTGTTATATTTTTATACATTGGGATATATATAAATAAATCTAGGCATATTGTGCTTTAAAAAGGTAGTACAAAAACATATCATCATATCAGATCAGCCTTATCTGTATTTGAAGCCATTATTTCATGCTAATTGTAATTTTGACTGGGGTAAATAGTTTAACTGATAGATTTCTGGGATCAACGTGCATGCTTATTCAAGATTCCTGACCCCTTGTAAACATCATTATATATTATGTTCAACTCTTGGTTGCAAATTATTGATACTGTTTCCATTTTTAATTTTCAGCACACCCTGTCCTAGTTAGCCATTGGCACCTTACATATTGAATGACATTAATAATATAATTGTAGTTCAAATTTTATCAGTTAACCATGATTTAAGACCTTGACATATATGTTTAATTCTAGAGAGCATTCAATCTTTGATGGCAGGAACTAATTCAATATTACACAAAGTAAAAAATAAAAGGGAAAGAATTGTGTTTCTAAATAATTTCCAACTTAACTATTCATTATTTCAACAACTCACCTGCCATACACCTACTACTGCATTTGCAATAAGAATAAGAAGAATTACAAAAGGTTCTACGAATGCTGTGAAGGCACCATCATGCTCTTCAAATAAAGCAAGTACCTGAAAAAGAGACAAAATTTTTATAAGTATTATTTCATGTAAAATTTTCTGACGAGTTCCAATGACTAATTGTAAATTTTAAAGAAATATGATGGTTATAAGCATAATTTTGATTACATGTTGGAACTATATCCTTATTCTAAAATATCATTGAATGTGGCAATTCGTTAGTGGTACACATGCGTTCAAAAGGAATTAGAAGGAAAGCGTAAGTGTAATAATGATATTGTTTGCTAAACCACATAACTCCACATACAATAACATTTATATTTAATTTGTTAAATATGCAGACTTCACATATACATGATTTTTCCGAAAACTATGTTCATAATTAATTTATTTATTTACGGAATAATTCCATTACAATTTACACTTTGCATAGTATTAACATGATCTGAACTCCTAATAATAATTATTTATTTATTTATAATGCTTATATTTATACATATACCTAACCATATACACTCACACAGATACAATATCACACATCCCATACATCATACATGCAATCACATATATATAAACCTATAATTATATTAACATTATAATCTTATCTAGTGTTTTGCTTAAATTTAGTTAGTGAGCAATTAAAGAAATCAATGTCTCCATTCAACTTATTGGCATTTCTACACATTCTGGGAACCGGTGAAAAGTACCCAAGGTTCGTTCGATAAAATTTATTGATAAACAAATCTGGACCGCGACATGATTTCTGTGGCACACGGAGATTGATTTCCCCAAGTATATAAGGACAATCATAAAGACCATTGACTATTTTGAACAAAAAATGTAAGTCAAAACAATTACGTCTTTGCTCCAGTGTTGACATATTTAGTAGTGAGAGTATTTCATCATAGTTTATGTCATCTCGTATTCCTAATTTATAAGCAATATGTCTAAGAAACCTTTTTTGCACTTTTTCCACCTGATTTATATAAATAGAATAATGAGGAGACCAAATTTGGCAAGCATATTCAAGAGAGGATCTTACAATCGAACAATAGGTACTTCTCACACAATTTATATTATCGAAATCATTTAAAGTTCGAGTTATGAATCCAAGTAATTTAAGACCTTTATTAGCTATATAATCAATATGATATTTGAATGACATTTTATGATCAAACACAACACCCAAGTCTTTTATGGTATTTACTTCTTTTAATGACTCATTATTAATTGAGTAAATAAATTCCATCGAAGATTCAGATCTGCTAAACCTCATAAACTTACATTTATTAATATTTATTAGTTGCATTAAATTATTATCACACCATTTATTAAAGTTATCCAAGTCGTACTGAATTTTAAAACAATCATCAACTGACCCTATGGCCTTAAATATTTTTAAATCATCAGCAAAAAGTAAAATTTCGGAAAAACGTATTGCATCTTTTATGTCATTAATAAAGCAATTGAACAATAGAGGAGCTAAATGTGCACCTTGCGGAACACCCGATGTCACATTAATAGGTGATGATAAAACATTATTTATTCTAACCATTTGTTTCCGATCAGAAAGATAATCTTGAAGCCAATTTAATAATACCCCATAAATTCCCAAATTCTGTAATTTTTCAATTAAAATTTTATGATTTACTCTGTCATATAATCTGGTTAATTACACTGGCACACACAAAACATTTTTCTTTCTAATATTTTGACCAGACCACTCTACCCTTATGTATTTTGAGCCACTGAATCCAAATCTGGCATCAGAATTGTGCCTACACCCACCAGTTTTTTTGTATGGTTAAAAAATAGTCCAAAAATGGGTCAAAACGTTTCTAAGAATTTGTCAAAGTACAGAAAGAAAATTGCCCAGCAACCGGGTATCTGTAAATAAGCTCTTTTTTACACTCAATACCCATATTATAGTAAAACAACCCCTTACAGGTTATAAAATCCCCCTAAATAATAAAATCCCATGTATCAAAAAATCTGAAATAATTATTTCTTCGAGTGGATTTTTTTGGACTTTTAATTTGATCATAATCTACCCCTGGGGTGCTGTAAAACTACTCCCAGAAAAAATAAGTCATATGGAAATAAGTAAAAATAAAGTCCTACGATTTTTAGCACATTCTGTATATTACTTAAGTACATTTTATCTGGTCCGGTGGAGTTGGCTCGCCAGCTGGGTTTGGAGTCCGTGACACTGTTGCGGAATTCAGGATCTGGTCGGCGGACGAATCTTGCCGGGTGGGTAAGTTCCCTCCCAGGCGGGTTTCCAGGTGGCGGATAGGAGCAAGGCCAGGTGGCCGTGAGGCGACTTGGTTAGTGACGATTATAAGGGAGACCTCTCGGAATAAAAACCGAGCATGGCTCCTGAAGACGTCGCCACGGACCAACTCCCCAAGCCCGGTTGTAAGCTATCGAGACTTTGGCTGCGTGGCACTCGGGAAGCAGTGTCACATACGATGCACTTAGAATACCTAGCGACCTCCCATTGTATATAGCCGTACCCCCATAAGCGGGCTCTGTGGGGATGGACCTCCCTTCCCGCTTACTCGTGGTACCTATATGGATCAAAGAAATGAAAAACAAGGGAGGCTCCGCTAGGGGCCTCTCCAAAGGCCGAAAATGGGTGGGAGCTCCTTGAAGGGGAACTCCCCTGCTTCATTTTTCTTACAGATCAATTT
Source organism: Stenurella melanura (assembly GCA_963583905.1). Taxonomy (NCBI): domain Eukaryota; kingdom Metazoa; phylum Arthropoda; class Insecta; order Coleoptera; family Cerambycidae; genus Stenurella; species Stenurella melanura. Next base: position 94,596,081 of record OY757312.1, read on the forward strand.
GCATCGCAGCGCCGCGGCAACCAATTTACTTGGGGGTCAGGTGTCTACGATGCAAACAGATGTCATCCTCATCCAGGAACCATGGGCTCAGCAAGGACTCATCAAGGGACTGGGCAGAAGAAATGGGAATGTCTTCTATTGCACCACAGAGGACAGACCCAGAACCTGCGTGTATGTAAGTAAAAATCTTAAAACATGTCTAATGCCAAATTTCTGTTCTAGGGATCTGGTCGCAGTTAAGGTGAGCTCGACAAAGGAAGGGAGTTGTGGAGATATAATCATCTGCTCGGCATACCTACCGTATGACTCACCCACCCCACCCCCATCTGAGGAGTTTGGGAAATTAGTACAATTTTCAAAGGAAAAGCAGCTGCCTTTGATCCTCAGGTGTGACGCCAATGCTCACCACACAGTGTGGGGCAGTTCGGACGTCAACCCGAGGGGCACAGCATTGCTGGAATTTCTCTACGCTTCAGATCTGGAGATTATAAACAAGGGAAGCACCCCCACGTTTGTAATCCAAGGAAGACAAGAAGTAATCGACCTAACTCTGAGCTCCACAACAGTGGGGAAGAGGATAAAAGGTTGGAGGGTTATGTCGGAACCTTCCTTATCGGACCATCGATACATTCGATTCGTCCTGGAAAGGAACCGACCAGAACCCATCACGTACAGGAACCCCATATCCACTGACTGGATCTCTTACACAAGGGACCTGCAAGTGAATCTGAAGGATGTGTCCTGTAAACTAAGAAACTCGCGAGAAGTGGAATCAGTAGCTCTACAGCTGCAGACTGCCATTATCTCCGCGTTTGAAAACAACTGCCCCTTACAAGTAACTAAAGGGGATAATCGCACCCCATGGTAGAACAAAGAACTATGTGGGTTGCATAAAGAAACGAGGAGGTTGCTCAAAGGAGCAACCTTTTCTGGCGAGCCAGCGGATTGGGAAATCTATAAGGAGTCCCAACGAAGGTACAAAAGCTTGATAATCAAGCAAAAAAGAGAGTGCTGGAAGGCTTTCTGTGGAACAATAGAAGGCCTACCGGCAGTACCTAGTCTACATAAAATTCTCTCAAATCATCGCAGCTTGAGGCTTCCAGATGGATCTTACACAAACAATGACCATGAGACAACTGAGTGTCTAATTGAGGCTCATTTTCCGGGGTCAGAGATTGTGGAAACCAAACCCCTGGCGACGGAACCTAGATCAACGGCTACTGCCGCAGACTGAAAAAAGGCGTCAGAGGTTGTAACACATGAAAATTAAGATGGGCCATATCTACATTTGACCCATTAAAATCACCGGGACTTGACGGTATCTATCTGGCCCTAATACAAAAGGGCACGACGGTACTGCTAAGTCACCTGTATCATCTATTAAGATCTTGCCTAGCTCTAGGATATATACCAATGTCTTGGAGAGAGGTCAAAGTGGTCCTTATACCCAAAGACAGGTCGCATCATATACGACCAGACTAACAGCCGGTTTTACAATCGCAAGTTAACTTTCATGTTAGTTGACTTTTACTTGCAGGTTAACTATAACTTTATCGACACATGCGTTTTTCAATATAAAGTTAAGTGATGATTTATAAACGAGAGGTTGTGAATAAAATTTATAATGTTGGTACTGGAAAAATGGGTAATATACATAAAATATATGAATTTTGGTCCAAAGTCACGTCACCTGCTATCAAAAATAAATGTCAGAAGCAATTTATGAGTTAGTGGTCCATTACTAAGTAGGTAGTATTTAGTCTCGATCTATTTAAAAAATCTCTTCCATCGTATTCTTCGAAAAAATTAGGTCTATACAGGATTACCTTGGCTACTCATCACTGCTATATGCATTTACTTCGTACATATCCATTTTTAGGCAAAATATAAAAAAATTATTTTGTGAGTTATTTTATAGGTTATAAATTGCCAGTAAACTGCCAACTTCTAGTTTGCCCACACCTCATCTGCTAGTAAAGTTAACTACTAGATAACTACCACATCGAAAATGACCAGCTATTGTAAAACTCAATTTCTATAATAACCTGAAAGTTAACTCTGACTGGAAGTTAACTAGCGATTGTAAAACCGGCTGTAAGGCCTTTAGACCAATAAGCCTCACATTCTTTCTTTTGAAGATACTGGAAAGGTTGGTAAAAAGGTACATAAAGGATGGGGTATTGGCGCTATCACCAATCCATCCCAATAAACATGCATACCAGGCGGGGATATCTGCAGAGACGGCCCTCCATCAGCTTATTATCAGAGCTGAGAAGGCGCTCAAGCAGAAAGAACTTGCCATGGTAGCGTTTTTAGATATCGAAGGAGCGTTTAATAATCCCACCTTCGGGTCTCTCTTTCAAGCAGTTGCGGATCGCAATGTGGACGGTACCATTATCAGATGGATATCATCTATGTTGAGCACCCGCGACATCGAGATCACGCTTGGCAACGAGACGGTCGGGGCCAAGGTGGGACGAGGATATCCGCAGGGAGACCAAGAGCTGACAGCTACACTAAGGGGCCCTTATCAAGGCTGTGGAGTCTGATACAAAGGACAAACTGGATAAGGAGCTCTAAGGAAAACAATTAGGAGCACCACAATAGATCCATGGGGGTCGCGGTGGGCAAGGCCAATCAGCCAGCTCCTCCTTCCTAATCTAATCTAGTCTAAGAGTCATGAACGAACTGTTAACGAGAGCATGGGAAAGTCCAGAAAGCTAGTGGTTAACGGTCTAGTGATTCCCCAGTGTCAAGTATGGAAGGTGCTTCAAGAAGTAATAATAATAATAATAGTTTATTCTCCAAAATGTCAAACACATTTGCTGTAACGAAACTTTTTGTTCCGTTGCCTAAATAATATAATAATAATAACCTTTATTAATAGCATACAGCTAACTTATAACATTACTTAAATTTGCAAAAAGCAAATATATATATATATGAAGTGTTGGTGTTCTTCCGGGTGTTTTCCCGTGTAGTTGGTAGGCTCCTGTGGGAGCCACGCTTGTGTGAACGACGTTTCGGCGGAATCTCATCTGCCATCCTCAGGTTCTAGCTGGAAGCTGCCTATTGCAGCTGCTGCTGCCGCCGCTACTGCTGATGCTGGTGCTACTGCTGCTCCTCGTTGCTCGAACTGAACTGACTGTTCATATATATATATATATATATATATTGTTCTATATTCTGATATCTATTTTATATTTTTATACGTTCGAATTTTACTTCTTAAAAGTAAATTGAAATGATTTTATTGAGCGCCAAACAGTTTCTTAAAAGCTGTTAATATTATAGACTATAGAACACCATTAGCATGACCATCTACAATCTATAGAATGACTCTTACTCAAGGTCCAACGAAGTCGGTTCAATAAATGCTCATCGATCAAGATAACAATCTAAATAAATCAAACTCAGTATTGAACGAACAAAGCATTAATTTATTAACAAATTTGAACTTGGAATGTAATTAACAAATTTAAATAACAAAATCTAACTTAACTAAAATGATAAATATGGCCTTTATTTAAAATAAATATGTACCATGGATTTCTGATATAGTAAAGCTTTACCTTGTCTTTCTTTCGACTCGAGTAATGTTATATTATAACCTCTAACTGGTTATTATGATCCTTGAAATATTATGTCACTTGACTGACTTTTTAACCTCTCAAGGCTTCTTCTTCTTCTTCTTTACTGGATTGACGTTTGTTTCTAACCTCCAATTTATTTTCAAGATTTCCTTGAAGTATTTCTATCACTTGCTTGACGTTTGAAATTTCTTCACCATATAAATTTGCTAACTGGATTAACAAATACTTCCCTCTTCTAAATCTGCTTTCCGGATAATCTACTTCGTAATACTTTCAAAGTATACTCACTTCTTATATTTAATCAACTTTTACAATTTATTCTTGATATCAATATATCTGGATTGTAATTTTCTAACCTTTAAATTATTCACCACTTTTCTTCTCTTTTCAATTTATTAATTATTCGAGGATGAATATTTCTCGCAGCTCGCTGTTCAGCGGTGTCTGATCAACTGATTTGTTATTTTTAGTCGTTTCAATGGGTTAATTTCCAATATTTCAATTGTTTTTTTCTATTTTGATCTAATATTTCAAAATTTAAGTAATTTTAATTTAAAATTTAAACTATTCAGTTTTGTTTGTTCTTTATCTTAATTGAATACTGTTTTTAATTCTTTAATTTTCCCGATAAGTTTCTTATTCTACCTTTCAGGATTAAGTGAATATTTGTAATTACTCGAAATATATTGACATGTTACATATACTTTTTAAAATCTACTTATAACTACAATTAACAATTCCAATCTCAAATAAATACTAATTCATACATTTAGATGAATAGCAATGATAAACACAAAATGCTAGTAGTTAAAACGTACTGCAGTTTTTCATACTGACATAATACTGATAGTATAAACCAAAACAAGAAATTGATATGCCAACAAACATTTAACATCATACTATTAGTCCTTTCTTTCTGGATGATGTGAAATATCATTTACAAAACACCTTTCTGCAATGATATTTAAAAATATCTGAAAACTTAAAATGTCATTCAGTGTTTTGTAATTTATGGACTTACTATTTCTAAAATAATCACGCTGCAATGCAACTACTGTTAATAGTCTTTCATTCAATATTCATTTTGTGTAGATTTACAGTGTTTCTACACAAAATATGATTTTCAGCCCTAACTTTTGACATAAATGTCAGATTTTATAAATTTACTTTTTGTTTTCCAATTTCATTCTAACTCATTTTAAATGAGATTGTGATTCTCTATAAGTTCATGTTTTATTATATACTATTTAGAATAACCTTGTTAAACTAAATTAACTTCATTTTATGTTTATTTTAATATTTTGTTCGTATTCAATATCAAGTTTCATTCTCTGTATCCTACTCGCTGAGAATAAGTGAACTTGAATCAATTAAATAAACCACAGATACTCCTGCTTCTGTATGATCCGTTAAAGTAAAACTGTTGTGATTATTTCCTAAAATACATACAAATTTGTGAATTTTATTTATGATTTCAAACACGATACTTGGGTAGTGTTCCACAGTGTGGATACACAGCATAAAACCCCCTAAACTAATAGAATTTTGACATGTGAAAATTTTGTTAGTTTTAACAACATGATGTGACATTCACACTGTCAAATTTTATTTACAATTTAAAAGTGATCTATTCAGGATCATTTGGATAACTTAAGAGTAATCTATCCTGGATCATATGGATAATTTATCCCCATGTGACAACTTCCCGGTAATGATTCTTCCTTATAATTTAAAACATTTTCGTTTTCATTTAAAATATTACCTACTTCAAGCTGTTGCGCATAGCCCTTTGCTATTATAGGTTCATAATCATTTGAATTTTTGTATTTTTTAGACAAATTTTTAAATATTCTATCATATTTGGAGTAACGACTTATCAGAAAGGTTTCAGGCTTCTTATCATTATTTATTTGAACACATGTGGTTCCCACTATATGCTCACCGCAAAATTCATTATCATTATTGGACTCTATGCCATTTGATACATTAATTATTTCGGCATCATTGCCATTCAACTCATTAACTATTTCGGCACCTTTGCCATTTAATTCATTAACAATTTCGGCACATTTGCCAGTTAAATCATTAACTATTTCGGCACCTTTGCCATTCAATTTATTTACACTACAGAAAGGTATTCTTTCACCTTCTACTTTTAGGATTCTTTCTCCTAATACAATATTTGCCTTTTTTTCTGATAAGATGTCGTCTCCCAATATAACATCATTATCTATATATTCGCCTATTTTATTACAATTATTACCTACATTTAAAACAACTTTATCTAAAAATCCTGATTTCTATTTCTATCATTTACTTGTGCTGTTTCTATTTTATTCATATTAGAGTGCGTGTTTTCATCTACTCTATTTCCCCTTTGAATATTGATATTAGCCACTTGTGCATTTGACTCATTATTTTTAACATAACCCCCACTCTCTCTGCAATCATTATAATGACGTTTCTCAAAACCCTGCTTTTCATTCCTATAATTGTCATATTTATATTGACCATAACCTCCTCGTTCCTTTCTATCATCGTCATATTGACGTTTCTCGTAACCCTGCTTTTCATTCCTATCATTGTCATATTGACGTTTCTCATAACCCTGCTTTTCATACCTATCATTGTCATATTGACGTTTCTCATAACCCCCTCGTTCCTTTCTATCATTGTCATATTGACCACCATAACCCTGCTTTTCCTTCCTATCATATTGACCATAACCTTGTCTTTCTCTTCTATCATTCTCATTCCTATTCTGATCATAACCCCACTTGTTATAATATCTACTATTATTTTCCCTATTCTGACTAGACTTCCTATCAAAACTCTGATGATAATCATCTAATTCTCTTAAATAATCAATTAAATCATCTAACTTTGCAATTCTTTGCGTAATAATAACATTCTGGATATCCCCTGAAAAATGCCTAGCTAAATATCTGACCATTTCATTTTCTGTGAATTTTGGTTCTAGATGTCTAATATTGTATACTTTTCTAAGTACATAATTTTCCCTAGAAATACCTTTATTTTCTACATAGTTACCATTAAATAGGTCTTGTCTTATTTTCAACTGAGTGTAATCACTCCAATATTGTTTTAAGACTAGAGCTTCAAATTCCTCTATAGTCTCAAACCTGTCCATTATAACTGAATACCAGATTTCCGCTTCTCCCTTTAACATGTCTTGTATGTTTGCTTTTAGGTTTGCATTTACGTGTTGTGTTTCCATGTGTTGTTTCAAACGTGAAATGAAAATTTTAGGGTGTATACGGTTATCTCCGTAAAAATAAAATGGTGTTTTGTTGCATGTGTAAGTATGTGTGGGTAATTGTGTTAATTGTGTACGTGTGGTATCCTTCAACAACTTCGTGTTCTGTTCTATCTTGCTATCCTGTTCTTTTATTTTGCTATCGTATTTATCCTCCTGTTTCTTCATTCTGCTATCTACTGCAGTCATTCCATCTTCAAACATAGTTACAACTTCCTCTCTTATTTCTTTTGCTGCCTCGTTTACCTTAATACCAATTTCTTCGTTGACTGTCTCTCCCATTCTCTCCCATTTACTCTCCAAATTTTCAATCTTATTTCTTACTTCTTTATTGCTTTCTTCTATTTTTTTGTTAATGTTTTCTTCTAAAGTTTGATTATTATGTACCATCTCTGTATTTATGTTTGCTTCCAAAGTTTGGTTATTTTGTACCATTTGTACCTTAATGTTGCCAATGTTTTCTTCAAGTCGATGGATATTTTGATTCATGTTTTCTTCTAGTCGCTGGTTATTTTGACTAATGTCTTCTTTTAAAGTTTGGTTATTTTGATTCATCTGTACCTTCATTCCACCCATCATTTCCATGAGTTTCTGGAACATGTTTGTGTCTGGTTGTGTGTTTGTGTTACCAACTTGTGTTTGTGGAACTGCGGATGTACCTGGTGTAGTTTCTTCTTGATTCATTGTTGTCTTACCTGACTTTAACCTCATATAAATTATATTTGTTTTTAATTTGACAATGCCTTGTTGTCAAAACTATCAAAATAAATTATTTGATCTATTATCTTTCAAATGTATGCTTGAAATGATAAACTATTCTCAAGTTGTATTTATTCAATCGCTTTCCTGATCGCTCCACGTTAACAAGCCATAAATGTTCTATATTCTGATATCTATTTTATATTTTTATACGTTCGAATTTTACTTCTTAAAAGTAAATTGAAATGATTTTATTGAGCGCCAAACAGTTTCTTAAAAGCTGTTAATATTATAGACTATAGAACACCATTAGCATGACCATCTACAATCTATAGAATGACTCTTACTCAAGGTCCAACGAAGTCGGTTCAATAAATGCTCATCGATCAAGATAACAATCTAAATAAATCAAACTCAGTATTGAACGAACAAAGCATTAATTTATTAACAAATTTGAACTTGGAATGTAATTAACAAATTTAAATAACAAAATCTAACTTAACTAAAATGATAAATATGGCCTTTATTTAAAATAAATATGTACCATGGATTTCTGATATAGTAAAGCTTTACCTTGTCTTTCTTTCGACTCGAGTAATGTTATATTATAACCTCTAACTGGTTATTATGATCCTTGAAATATTATGTCACTTGACTGACTTTTTAACCTCTCAAGGCTTCTTCTTCTTCTTCTTTACTGGATTGACGTTTGTTTCTAACCTCCAATTTATTTTCAAGATTTCCTTGAAGTATTTCTATCACTTGCTTGACGTTTGAAATTTCTTCACCATATAAATTTGCTAACTGGATTAACAAATACTTCCCTCTTCTAAATCTGCTTTCCGGATAATCTACTTCGTAATACTTTCAAAGTATACTCACTTCTTATATTTAATCAACTTTTACAATTTATTCTTGATATCAATATATCTGGATTGTAATTTTCTAACCTTTAAATTATTCACCACTTTTCTTCTCTTTTCAATTTATTAATTATTCGAGGATGAATATTTCTCGCAGCTCGCTGTTCAGCGGTGTCTGATCAACTGATTTGTTATTTTTAGTCGTTTCAATGGGTTAATTTCCAATATTTCAATTGTTTTTTTCTATTTTGATCTAATATTTCAAAATTTAATTTTAATTTAAAATTTAAACTATTCAGTTTTGTTTGTTCTTTATCTTAATTGAATACTGTTTTTAATTCTTTAATTTTCCTGATAAGTTTCTTATTCTACCTTTCAGGATTAAGTGAATATTTGTAATTACTCGAAATATATTGACATGTTACATATACTTTTTAAAATCTACTTATAACTACAATTAACAATTCCAATCTCAAATAAATACTAATTCATACATTTAGATGAATAGCAATGATAAACACAAAATGCTAGTAGTTAAAACGTACTGCAGTTTTTCATACTGACATAATACTGATAGTATAAACCAAAACAAGAAATTGATATGCCAACAAACATTTAACATCATACTATTAGTCCTTTCTTTCTGGATGATGTGAAATATCATTTACAAAACACCTTTCTGCAATGATATTTAAAAATATCTGAAAACTTAAAATGTCATTCAGTGTTTTGTAATTTATGGACTTACTATTTCTAAAATAATCACGCTGCAATGCAACTACTGTTAATAGTCTTTCATTCAATATTCATTTTGTGTAGATTTACAGTGTTTCTACACAAAATATGATTTTCAGCCCTAACTTTTGACATAAATGTCAGATTTTATAAATTTACTTTTTGTTTTCCAATTTCATTCTAACTCATTTTAAATGAGATTGTGATTCTCTATAAGTTCATGTTTTATTATATACTATTTAGAATAACCTTGTTAAACTAAATTAACTTCATTTTATGTTTATTTTAATATTTTGTTCGTATTCAATATCAAGTTTCATTCTCTGTATCCTACTCGCTGAGAATAAGTGAACTTGAATCAATTAAATAAACCACAGATACTCCTGCTTCTGTATGATCCGTTAAAGTAAAACTGTTATGATTATTTCCTAAAATACATACAAATTTGTGAATTTTATTTATGATTTCAAACACGATACTTGGGTAGTGTTCCACAGTGTGGATACACAGCAATATATAACAAAATAATAAATAGAAACATTACATTACAATACAATATAAAATAATTTAAAAAAAATACATTACATTACAATACAAAATAACTATTTATATCTCAATATGTTCCATACAGTAATCTCTACACCTCCTTTTGAAAGACAAGAGCGTCTCACTACTCCTTATGACATCCGGTAACTGATTATATTCTGTCCTTTATGGAAAAGATTATTTTGGCCATATGATGTACTGACCTTATCAATATAAAAATTTCCTCTATTTCTGGTTTCGTAGTTATGGATGTCTTGAACAAAAGTGATATCTTCAAGCAGGTGGTGTAGCCAAAACCCATGTTTTATCTTATATATAACGATCATCGTGTTAATGAAAATGGTCTGTCTGACACTTAAAAGTTTGGTTTTTTCCAGCATGTATTTAATACTTGTGTATCTATTGCACTTTAAAATAATCCGTAGTGCTTGATTCTGTTTTTTTTGTATTTCATATATCTGTGTGTTATTTAACAGATATAGAATGGTACTGCAAAAGTTTAAGTGTGGTAAAATGATTGTTTTGTATATTAATAGTTTAGTCCACGTGCTGACATGCCTTAACCTACCTAATAAGTTTACCTTTTTAGCAATTTTTTTGGTGATATACGAAGTGTGATTGGAAAATGATAAATTTTCATCAATGAGAATACCTAAATATTGACATTCTATAACTTGTTCTATCTGTTTTTCATTTATATATATATATATATATATATATATATATATATACCTGTATGGTTGCTTGTATCAACTTTATTGTATTTACTTTTAATTAACATAAACTTTGTTTTTTCTATATTCACGTACATGCTATTTAATTTTAGCCATGTTTGTAGAGTCTTAAGTTCATCATTTAAAGTGCTTATAATTTCATCCACATCATCACCTACGAAGTATAACAATGTGTCATCCGCGAAAAGTTGAATATTGCACTTTTGCACATATTGCACTATGTCGTTTATGTATAATAAAAACAATGTAGGCCCCAGTACCATCCCTTGTGGTCCTCCGAATCTATTCTCTTTCGACGCTGATATAGTGTCGTTATATTTTGTCACCTGAGTTCTATTTGATAAATATTCATTAAACCACTTAATGATTGTAGCACCTAACCCATAGTTTTGTAACTTTAACAATAGTAGATCTCTGTTTATGGTCTCAAATGCTCTACGAGAAAGTCTAAAAATACAACACCTATAACTTTTTTCTCATTCAATGCGTTCTTCCATTTTGCTAAAACGGTCTGTATTGCACTTTCACATGAATTTTGATTTCTGAATCCTGCTTGGTATTTGGTTAATACATTGTTTTCTTCGATATATTGTATAATTTGATTATTCACTATAATTTCTAGTAGTTTCTCGTATGTTGGCACCATATTTATAGGTCTATGTTCTTCACATTTAATGATATTTATTTTCTTCTCCAATGGTATAATCATGGACAACTTCCATGTTCTGGGAAAACATCCATCTTCTAGACTACTATTTATTACCTGTAGAAATCTGTCCCCTATTATTTCAAATGCCGATTGTAGAATAGTTGTTGTTATTCCATCTACACTGCTTTTCTTAATTTTCATTTCTTTTACCATTTTCCTTAACTCGTAAAATTCTAGTAATTTAAATCTCTCCAATTTAACATTACATTTAGACATATTGTTTACAACCTCATTGAGTTGATCTTGGGTAGGGTAGGTCACCAGTTCTTCTAAACTATTCAAAAAATATGCATTAAATTTATTAGCTACGTTTTGATTGGTCTTTTCCATTTCATTGTCAAATATAATGCCTTCTTTATTGTTTTCTTTTTTGTTATTATTTTTGACTAATTGTTTTAGTGTTTTCCACATTTCCACAGGGTTGTCTTTAACTTCATCAATTTTTTCCTGATAGAATATTTCTTTCTGTTGTCTTATGCTATTTACAACTGCATTTCTTTTTTGTTTGTAGTTCCTCCAATCTACTTCTTGTTGTGTAATAATTGCTGTTCTAAACATTCTGTCTCTTTCTAATATCTCTTGACCTATTGTTGGTGTCCACCACATCTTATTGGCCCAACTACATTTGAGTACTTTTTCTTCTATAGGTGCATGCTTATCTAACACATTAATTAGGGACCTGGCAAGTTGTTCTGCTAAGAAGTTAGTATCTGTACAATCTGGCCACCATTCATTATCAATCAAATCTAACTGAAAGTTTAGTTCGTTAAATTGTTTGAAATTTCTATATTTTTTTGTAAAAGATTCTTGTTCTTTATATCTGTTGTTAAAATAAAATGATCTGTTATTTTAGGTGTATGACGAATTGTAAATGGGATTTCCTTTTCATTAGTAATTAATAAGTCAATAATTGTAGCAGATTCCTTCGTTATTCTAGTGAATTTATCTATTTTTTGATACAAACCATTATTTCTAATTATGTTCTTTAATCTATTGGAATAATAAGTATTCTTAGCTACATTGATGTTAAAGTCTCCTACTAAAATAAATATTTCATTTTTTGTCGAGTATTCCTCAAGTACCTATTTCTTCCAATCTTTCTAAAAAACTTGCATCACTAGAACTCGGTGAATGATATATATTGTGAACATTATATCTACAATTTTTGATAGCCAGTTCAATTCCAGACAACCACATATTCATATAGATAGTTTCACTTGATATTTCAGCATATTTGTATTCTTTTTTTACATAAATTATTGTACCTCCAGTGTGCTGACTTGTTGAATATGTGATAACTGCATTATATCCCTCAATATCTATTTCATTATTCTGAAATTCTGCTGTTACATGTGTTTCAGAAATACATATTACAATAGGTTTCCATTGATAAATAATCCATTCTAATTGGGTTTTATTTTGTGAAAGACCCTGTATATTTAAGTACATTAATTTGGATTGTAATTGCTATTTTGAATGATCATTATATACTTCTGGATAATTTACTTTCTGTTCCATTTGAGTGTATACTCTTTTATATGCTTCACAGTTTCTATCTATGGCTCTATGACTATAATCAATGTTGGGAATTTTAATACCTCTGAAGCATGTTTGCAATTAACACATATTTCTTGGTTAGATTTACATTCATCAATTTTGTGTTCGCCTGTGCATTTTGGCCATACATCACTGGCCTTTTTACAGTTTTTGGCTATATGACCAAATTTCCAACATTTGTAGCACTGCACAACATTTATATGATTCACATATTTGCAGGAACGCCAACCAATATGCAGAACATCTTTTTTTGTTATCTGTTTATAAGAAGATGAGTCTACCTCTATTATGATATTTGTTTTTCTACGTTTATCTTCATATTTTTCTAAAATTTTTATAATCCGCTGATCTATTTTTTCAATGAGTGTATCGGGTTCTTCCAGTAATTTTTTTTCAATATTAAAAATTTTTAATCTTGGGTTTTTCTTTTTTGGGTATTTTTATTTCATATTCTTTTCCTAGATTTTCTTTAATACTCTTGGATATATTTTTAACATCCTCTTGCTTGCTACAGCTTATTGCCACACCCCCATCACTGATATATTTCATTCTATTAATTCCTACCCCCAATAAACTCGGATTAATGTTATCTTCTATTGCCTGTTTTGTAGCTGAACTTGCTTGTATTGTTTTTGGTTTCACAACCAGTACTTCAGAGGTTGGATTTTTCTTTACTGCAGCACTGTAACACATCTTATTGTTTTCCTCGGTATATTTTTCTTTTAACTCTCCTATCTCTTTCTTCAATAGATTAATTACTTCTTCCTTACTTGCTAAGATACTTTCCTTGTTTTCTATTATTTTTGTATTATTTTCATACAGCTGTTCTTTTATTTGTATTATTTCTTGAAACATTAAAAATATGTTCGACTTATCGCAATTTTGGCAGAAAAACTTCATTATACGATTGTTTAATTGCAGTACCTTTATCTCTGAGGATGTTAATTTTCCACATGTTTTACAAATTGCTACTTTACATCCATCACATTTATAAGTTTCCTTATTTTCTTCCTCACATTTATCACATTTCATATTAGGTGTTCTATCTGTATTATTATCAATGATAAGCGCACATGCGCAGGATAGCTCAAGTCCGGGCAACCGAATCTCGGACCCGCTCTCTGCTCTCAACTGTTCAAGTATTCAGAGTTCTGTTAGCTTACCACATCCGACAAACAATTATATGTATAGAGTTTTATGGATAATTGTAGTGATACAATAAAGTACCTAATATTACATCGTGTATTAATACATTCCCTCCCACATACACAACACTGGCGACGAGGAAAATACTTGGAAAAGAGCGAAGGTATATTTAGTTAGTGGGAGAATTTGTAGCGAGCACGAGGTGAAAAACAAAATGGCGACTGTACCGAAATTTATTGAATTTTGCCCAGAGTCCGATGAGTGGTTGCTGTATTCCGAAAGGCTCGACCAGCATTTTGAAGCCAACAGTATCGGAGACGAGAAAATTAAGATTGCAATTCTGTTAAGCTTGGTGAGTCCAATCACGTATAAATTACTTAGAGATTTATCGCATCCAGTATTACCCAAAGAAAAGAGCTATAAAGACCTCTGTAAGATACTAAATAACCAATATAATCCACACATCAGCATCTGGAGAGAAAGAAAAAAGTTCTATGAATTGCGCCAAGCTGATGAATCTGTAACAGAATGGTACGCCAAGGTGAGAAGTTACTCCACAGATTGTAAATTCGAAGCAGATTTAACGAAAGTTTTAAAGGATAAATTTATTTGTGGTATGACATCAGGGCGAGTTTTTGACCGCATTTGTGAAGAGGACGAATCAAAAACATTGGAGGAGATTATAAGCCTGGCTCAAAAAGTAGAGAATGTGGCAAAATTAAATTACGTCTCAAGTTCAAGGTCAAAAATCGCAGTAAATCCGATGAACAGGAAGAAGCATGGTTGGAAGGAAAACCATCAACAACGTCATGGATCGGCGAATGTCAAAACTTTTGGGGGCGGAGCGAACAACCAAAGAAGCAATGTCGGTAAAACAGTGAGCAAGTTTGTGTCAAAAGGTAACATGTCAAAAACTTTTTCGAATAAATGTAAACATTGTGGTGGTTTTAATCATAAAAACGAATGTCGTTTTAAAGATGCAACATGTAATGTTTGTAATAAAGTGGGACACATTGCAAGGGTTTGTTACAATAGAAATAACAAAAATATTAACTATGTTGATGAAGACATAATAAATGAAAATGACAGAGTCCCTATTTTATTGTACAAAAAATATTGAAAATTGTTATGTGACAAATGTTGAAGATTTTAATGTATTCCATGTGAGAGCTGATGATAATCCTTTTAATGTTACTTTAAGAATTAATAATAAACCTTATAATTTTATTTTTGATAGTGGTGCATCCATTTCAGCTTGTAGTCATGACACATACTTAAATGAATTTCAAAATTTCAGGTTAGTGAAATGTACCACATTATTAGGAGGGTACAATGGTGAAACATTTTTACCAGAAGGCCAGTTCACGGCAGACGTAGAGTATACTAGAGAAATCAGGATTTACGGTAAGAAGACATAAATGCAAGTTTTTCCAAGAAGAAATTGAGTATTTAGGACATAGGATTAGTCGTGAAGGTTTAAGGAAAACGCAAGATAAAATAAAGTCAATTTTAGACGCACCGAGACCTACCAACGTCTCGCAAGTGCGAAGTTTTACAGGTATGATTAATTATTATGCAAAGTATGTACCAAAGCTAACGGATATTCTTAATCCAATATATGGACTGTTGAAAAATGAAAAAAAATTTGTGTGGTCAAAGCAATGTGAACAGGCATTTAATACGGTCAAAGAAGTGATGGCTTCAGATCAAGTGCTGACACATTTTGATCCTGATCTACCCATAATTTTGCAAACCGATGCCTCAAATATAGGGGTTAGTGCAGTGTTAATGCATTTAAAGGACGGACAAGAAAAATTAATAGGGTGTGTTTCTAGGAAATTAATGCCTGCTGAATTGTCATACCCCACCTGTCAAAAAGAGGCACTTAGTATTTATTACGGTGTAACCAAATTTTTCCAGTATCTTTGTGCTAATAAATTTATATTACGCACTGATCACAAACAGTGATGCAAAATTTCATGAAACTTAAAATTTGCGAAAATTTCAGTGACATTTTTGTGAAAGTTTCGAAATTCATCTGAAATTTATGAAATTTCTGAAATATAAAATTATACAATAAGTATCATGAAACTTTCGTGAAATTTCAATGAAACTTTTATTTTATGAAATTTAATTGAATAATTCCCTAATATTATGAAAGTTAAGTGAAATTTCATTGAAATATTTAAAACGATGAAACTTAACTTTTGTATAATATTCGCAATGTTTTAAAGTTCCGAGAGATAATGACTAATAAATCCCACTTTTGAAACTAGTCTCATACACTTTTATTTTTCAATGTTTTTTTTTCTATAAAAAATATATATTTTGTGTTCGCCTTAATAAGATTAGAACAGACATGTTCGGGAAAAGTGAAAAATATTTATTTTTTTTTATTTTTAAGCAATGGCTTTCTCTTAAAACTGAATTGCGCTAAAAAGTAGAAAAAAATTTTTAAACAGTGATTAAATTACAAAATGATGAAAAAGAAAACCATTGGATGCTCGTAAAATATAATATATTACCTTTATCAACAATCAGCATTGTGATAAAACGTTATGAATAGTATGTTGTAATATAGCAGCAACAGCAATACTTTATGAGCACCCAATGGTTTTCTTTTCATCATTTTGTAATTTAATCACTGAAAAAAAAAATTTTTCTACTTTTTAGTGCAATTCAGTTTTAAAAGAAAACCATTGTTTTAAGAATATTTTTCTTATTTATTTATTTTTTACTTTTTAGTTTCTGCCTCATTTTCTTTAATTCAAATCATTTCGATTACTCTTGTCAAACTTTTTCATTTCATACTCATATCAAGGGGGTTGTAAAGAAATAGGTAATTCGCCATTTTGTGTCGGCTGCCATATTGGATTTTAAATAACGTCATACATCTTAACGTATTCTACTTGTCATACCCTTTCATTTGATATCCACGCCGAGGGGGTTGTAAAAAAATAGGTGATCCGCCATTTTGTGCCGGCCGCCATATTGGATTTAGAATGACGTCACACAGCTTATTGTATTCTATTTTATATGCCCTTTCATTTGGTACCCATGTCAAGGGGATTGTCCAGAAATAGGTAATGAAGTAGTTTCTTCCGGGTTTGCCGCGGTCGTCGAGCTTGACTTGACGTTTCGCTGATCATGCTGTCAGCTTCTTCTCAAGGGTTCCAAAGACTGAAGTTGTTGAGTTCGGCTCCTCGTTATATACCTGGGCGCTGCTACGCTTGGTTGCACATTCGTCGTGCTCCGTTGATCGTGACCGATTACATTACTGGTACCTACTTGGCAAAGCTAGTCTCCATGTATTGCTTAGTCGATACCCATCTTCTCTGTTGAAATTGTTCTTATTTTTTATAATTTCTAGTGATTCCCTAATAATTCTTGGGTAATAACGTGCACTTCTGTCCAACATCCTAACGTTCTCGTATTTGATCTTATGGTTCTCATTATGATGAACATGTTCTGCTACAGCCGACTTATCCGTGTATCCGAGTCTAGTATGTCTCTGATGTTCCTTGATTCTGCACTGGATACTTCGCCCTGTTTGTCCGATGTAACTTTTTCCGTATATACAGTCCAACTGGTAAACATCTTTCGTCAACAGTTTAAGGATAGGATAGGTCAACAATTTAGGGATAGGGTCCTTGCATTGCACTAAGAAATAGGTAATCCGCCATTTTGTATCGGTTGCCATATTGGATTTAGAATAACGTCACTCAGAATATTGTATTTTACTTTTCATACCCTTTCATTTGATACACATGCCAAGGGGGTTGTAAAAAAATAGGTGCTCCGCCATTTTGTGCCGGCCACCATGTTTGATTTAGAATGTCACACAGCTTATTGTACCACTTTATATACCCTTTCATTCGATATCTATATGTCAAGGGGGTTGTCAAGTTAAAAATGTAATCTGCCATACTGTGGTGGCCGCCATATTGGATCTACCATAATATTGAATATACTATATTGTATTGTCTTCAGAACCAAAGTTGTGTGCAAAATTTCAGCATAATTGGGTATAGGGAAGTGGTCAAAAATTCGATCATCAGCTTTGAACATACATACGTACAAAATTTCGAGCTAAAGAAGACCATTGAAAAAAATAATACATTTGTCAAAATACACGAGTAGGTAATTTGTCAATATGTTTACAAAATCTCCTGGACTCCTATTCTCCATCTAGAGAATGCTCATTCCGGGAGAAAGGAAAAGAAGGAAATGTAGTAACATGAAAAGAGATAAAACATTCACATCTTCCACTCCCTGATTCAAGAATGGGGTTCCTGCCCCTTGTAGATTCAGATTGAAATCCAAACTGTAATACAATACATTACCATTACGTCATTAATCAATGACATCAGAAATTATATCATTGATTTTTTCATTCAAAATAATAGAGCCTGGGAACCTAGAAATGAACAAAAGAAATGAAAAATAGGGGGTTCTTATACTTGAATAACTAACCTAACCTCTAAAATAAATGTTTTAAACCAGACTTTAATCTTCATTGGTTGAAAACAAGTTGAAAAGGCGCGCGAAATTCAGATTTCGTTTGATGTAACGGAAATACAGATTTTGCAACTGAAACTTTCATGAAAGTTTCAAAAATGTGGCAATTTTCAGATTAATCTGAAACTTTCATAAAATTCAGATATTTCAGAAATTTATGAGGGTACGGTGAAACTTTCAGAAATTTCAAATTGAAATTGAAACTTTCAAAATGAAATTTGAAATTTTGCATCACTGATCACAAACCACTTACAGCTTTATTTGGAGAACATAAATCCATTCCGCAGATGTCGGCAAATAGACTGCAACGTTGGGCAGCTTTTCTATCAATGTTCAATTATGAAATCCAGTATGTAAAAGGAAAGGAAAATGTGGTTGCAGATTATTTTAGTAGAAATCCTTCCGATATTAATTATATTTCGGACGAACATTCGAACAAAGGCAGTTATATTAATTTTGCGGAATCGGCAGAAGGCTGGCCAGTAGACAACAAAGAAATTGCCATCCATACCAGCAATGATGAAGATTTGAAAAAGGTAATGAACTATGTTGTTACAGAGAAATGGCCGAAAAATATAGATGAAAATTTGAAACCATACTTTAATAGGAAATCTGAATTGACAGTAGAAGGAAATATACTCATGTGGGGACACCGAATCGTTATACCGAAGTCATTAAGAAAACAATTTTTGCAAGAACTTCACAGTGGACACATCGGAATGGTAAAAAGCAAGGCTTTGGCAAGATCAATCATTTATTGGCCAAGAATCGATGCTGAAATTGAGGAGGCAACCGGAAGCTGCATAAAGTGTTTAAAGTGTAAACCAGATCCACCAAAGACAGACTTAACATCATGGCCGAGGACGTCAAAACCATTTGAACGTATCCATATCGATTTTTTAGGACCTTTTAAAGGCAAAATGTACATGGTTGTTATGGATTCTTATTCCAAGTGGATAGAAGTAGTTAAAATGAAAAACATCACAGCTTTTGAAACCGAAAAAAAGTTACGTAAAATTTTTGCTACTTTTGGGTTGCCGAAGTTTGCAGTAACTGACAACGCGCCTCAATTTGTTTCAAAGTCATTAGAAATTTTTTTCAAACGAAACGGAATAAAACATATAACCTCACCTCCATATCATCCGCAGAGCAACGGTACCGCAGAAATTGCTGTCAAAATTTTCAAAAATAGGTTAACAACTGCAATAAATGATCCTATAAACAAGGACGTGCCTATAACAACACTTATTTCTCGATTTTTGTTAACCTATAGGACAACTGAACATAGTACGACAGGCAAAACTCCGTCATTTTTAATGTATGGACGTGAAATCCGGACTAGATGGCATCTTTTGCGAGAAAACGACGATGTGGAGAAGTCAGAGAAGACTGAACTGTCAAGAGAAAAGGCGAAGTGTGATTATGGTGGTAAAAGAAGAACGTTTAAAGTCGATGACATAGTAATGGTAAGAGATTACCGAACTCTCAATCAAAAACATTGGGTAGAAGCTAACATCAGGAAACAATTGGGACGAACAACGTATTTATGCGAATTAAGTACCGGACAACTTTGGAAAAGACATGCTAACCAAATTAGGGCAATAGGTCAGTCTGATTTGCTAAATAAGGGTAACACATGTATAACGGTAAAGACGGGAGAGAGCAAATCTCAAAATGAGATTTCACACAAAAATAAAGTCTCTAGAATGAATAAACTCTCAAATTGTTTTATAAATATACCTTGTACCAGCCACCAAATTTTGCCAGCCGAAGATATCACAAGGAATGTAAGTAGTAACATAGTCAATGTTAACGAGTCTGTAATAGACAAGCATAATGACAATGCTAGTAATAGTGTAACGGACAGTCACGGAAGTGACCAAAATAACATTAATATTTTTTCCAGTAGCAATGTACAAGCTAAAAGGGAAGTGTTAAATCAAGGGAGGGGTAGTAGTATCGGAGAAAGCGATAAAAAAAAGTCAAATAAAGGACCTACACAGGCAGTAGCTAGAAAATCCACAAGGAAGGTAAAACCTCCCAGTCATTTAAGTAACTATATTCTGAAATTTGACGAAAGTGAAAGGTAAAATATATTCTTTTGCTTGTGTTTAACAAAGGGGTGATCTACATCAGAAAAGAAATTATCATCAGTCTGCCACAAAAGTTTTAAATAATGTATGTTAGTTAAGAAATACATATTTTGTGTTTATAAATTTTAATGTATTGTTTCGACAAAAGATGAAAAAGGTTAGGTATATAATTGTTTGTTAAAATTGAGTAAGTGCACACTTTAGCAAAATTTTAATTGAAGTACATATGTACAAATGTTCAATATGAATAAATGACAGGCAAATTTACACAAATAGGAGTAAACTTCATTTGTTAGTTTACAAAAATCACGAGGTATTTTTAAATAAAACGATTAAGTAAAAAATTGTTAAAATAGATTTTAGGCAATATCATGATACATGAAGATCAGGGAACTTTATATTTAAGTGTGGGTGTGTTCTATCTGTATTATTATCAATGATAAGCGCACATGCGCAGGATAGCTCAAGTCCGGGCAACCGAATCTCGGACCCGCTCTCTGCTCTCAACTGTTCAAGTATTCAGAGTTCTGTTAGCTTACCACGTCCGACAAACAATTATATGTATAGAGTTTTATGGATAATTGTAGTGATACAATAAAGTACCTAATACTACATCGTGTATTAATACATTCCCTCCCATATACACAACATTAGGTTATGTTGAATTATACAATATTATACAATATTATCTCCCTTGTAATCAAATTTTATCCAAAAACAGTCTTCAACGATCCTGTAGTATTTATTTATGTACAACTTACACATATTTTCAGTTAAATAACATCACCCAATTTGCAGAAAACAGCTTACTGTTAATCATAATTTTAATGATTAACAATAAGCTGTTTTTTGCGAATTGGGTGATGTTATTGTTACGGATTTCCACCTTTTAGGAAACACCCTGTATGAATCCGTGGGTTCTAAATAATTTTAACAAGAGATTAAACACTACTAACACTTTATTTAACAATTTACTGACTATACAATACTTCAAAAATACACTTTGTTTACTTTAACCTCACTTTTTCCCGAACGTGTCACTTCTCAAATAAAACTTCCCCCTCCGCGCTGGTAATCGCGCCTTATATACTCCGAAATTAGCTCTAGATCAATCCAGAATCTTCTCCAACCATAAGCTAGAAAAGTCCTTGGCTCTTTCTAGAGCCTTTCCAGTCACCATCAGAGGCATAGGCGTACGATCTCCTTTTCCAAGGGGGTGTAATTCATAACACTGCCCCCTCCTTAAGCCTGATCGTCCCGATCAGGCAACTCAGAATCATCGATGTATTTCGCCAGCCTGTCCAAATGCACGATCTTCATCTTGGACTTTTTGCTTCGTTGAATTCGATAGACGACGTCATTAATTCGGGTAATAACAGTATACGGTCCATCCCAAGGCGGTTGAAGTTTCGGTGACCTTCCCTTCTTCCGCTGTGGGTTGTACAGCCAAACCAGGTCTCCTGCCTTGAATCCTTCTGAACTACCCTTACGGTCATATCGAGCCTTCATTCTGTCACTGGCTATGGTGATTTGGTCTCTAACTAACTCATGGACGTTCCTTAGCCGTTCACTCACTTCATCTACATAGCTGTTCACAGGAAGTCGTTCTCCACCTGGTGTTCCAACCATCAAATCACATGGCAGTCTGATCTCATGTCCAAATACTACACGAGCCGGAGTCTGTTTTGTAGTTTCGTGGATAGCAGCTCTATATGCCATGAGGAAAAACGGTATGTGGAGATCCCAGTCACGTTGATTTTTATGAACGACTTTAGAGAGATGTTCTTTCATAGTCTTATTATGTCGCTCCACCATTCCATCTGATTGAGGGTGAAGGGCTGTCGTCCGTGTTTTGTGTATTCCCAATAACTTGCAGATTTGCTGAAATACCCCTGACTCAAAATTTCTCCCTTGATCTGAATGCAGCTCCAGGGGTACACCAAACCGACATATCAAGTTATCTACCAAGACTTTGGCGACAGTAACCGCTTCCTGGTTCGGAATTGCGTAGGCTTCAGGCCATTTACTAAAATAGTCCATGGCAACCAGTATGTACTTGTTACCGTCCTTGGTTACTGGGAATGGTCCGGCTATATCGATCGCAATCCTCTCAAAAGGGGCCCCGACGTTATATTGCTTCATTGCACCCCTACTTCTAGTCTGTGGTCCTTTACTGGCTGCACAAATTTTACAATTACGACACCAAGCTTCAACATCTTGACGACTATTTACCCAGTAAAATCGTTCACGTACTTTATTCAGGGTCTTGTTAACGCCGAAGTGTCCACCGGATGCTCCATTATGCACTTCTTGAAGTACTTTCGGTACTCGACACCTGGGAATCACTAGACGCATAACAACTTGCTTCCCATCCGGGCTCTCCCATGCTCTTTTTAACAGCCCATTCATAACTCTAAGTGAGTCCCACTGTGCCCACAAAGCCTTCAATCCAACTGCTTTGTCCGAAACATCCTTCCACTCTGGTCGAGTTCCTTTTTCCTTTGCTCTCAATATAGCCCCAATCTCTGCATCGTTCAGTTGTTCTTGTCTCAGGGCTTCAGTTGTCCAATCATCCGGAACGTCTATTTTAATAGTGTTGACTACTCCCATGCCCTGCTGTTTTTCCACGTGGCGGCAGTGCTTGCAGTCGTCCTTGCATGGTCTTCTAGATAATGCGTCTGCGTTCTTATGAGATCTTCCTGGTCGATGCTCGATTTTAAAGTCGTACTGTTGCAGCCGTTCTATCCAACGAGCCAGTTGACCTTCCGGGGTTTTCAACTGCAACAGCCATTTCAACGCCGCATGGTCGGTCCTGATTTTGAAATGTCGCCCGTAGAGATACTTATGAAAATGGTCCACTGATTTGACGATGGCCAATAACTCTTTTCTGGTTACACAATAGTTTCGTTCTGGTTTGGAGAGCACCTTGCTGAAGTACTCGATCACTCTTTCCTCTCCGTTCTGAATTTGAGACAGCACACAACCAATCGAAGAATTGCTGGCATCTGTATCTAAAATAAAAAGTCCATTCTGTTGTGGGTATGCTAGTACAGGACCAGTGCATAGAGCTGCCTTCAATTTTCTCCATGCTGTTTCACACTCCGGTGTCCACTGGTACTGAACTTTCTCCTCTGTTAGCCGGTGTAATGGCTTCGCAATGTCTGCAAACCCTTCCACAAAGCGTCTATAATAAGTGCAAAGGCCAAGGAAGCTTCGTACTTCATGAACGTTAGATGGCCTTGGCCAATCTCGTACGGCAGAAATTTTATCGGGATCCGTTTGTATTCCCTCTGAAGACACTACGTGCCCAAGGAATTTAACTTCTTTCTGAAATAGTAAACACTTCTTCGGGTTCAACTTCAGGTGTGCATTCCTTACTCGTCCAAATACTTCTTGAAGATTTTTCAAATGTTCTGTAAAGTCTCGTCCCATAACCAGCACGTCATCAAGGTAAACCAGGCACGTCTTCCAGGTTAGCCCTCGTAGAACAAATTCCATCAATCGTTCAAACGTGGCTGGAGCATTGCAAAGTCCAAAAGGCATCACCGTAAATTGGTAAAGACCACTGCCTGCTGAAAATGCTGTCTTTTCCTTATCATCAGGATGAAGTCCAACTTGCCAATAACCGCTCCTAAGGTCTAACGTCGAAAACCACCGTGAGCCTGCCAATGTACTTAACGTGTCATCAATCCGGGGTAATGGGTAACTGTCTTTCTTCGTCACATCGTTCAATTTTCGATAATCGACACAAAATCTTAACGTTCCGTCCTTTTTGGCAACCAAAACTACTGGCGATGACCAGGGACTTGTTGACTCCTCAATAACTCCATCTTGTAGCATCTTATCTATCATTGTTGAGGCTTCTTCTTGTTTTGCTAGCGGAAGCCTCCTAGGTTGTTGTCGAATAGCAGGTGAGTCACCAGTATTTATCCGATGCTGGACTATATCTGTTTTTGTAAGGGCCTCCGTACTTTTGGCAAATACTGAACTTTCTTTTTCCAGGAACTTGAGCGCCTCCTCTCGTTCATCCTCAGATAAATGCTCCAACTGGGAGCTCAGTAAGGTCAAAACTTCCTGGTCTATATTTGTAGATGAATTTCCCTCCGTTTGTTCTTCGCACCTTGCTACCCATGTGACCGGTTCATAGGAGCCAATCGGTTTGCCTTCTTTGATTGTTACTGCATGGGAATTTAAATTGACGACTCTAATTGGGATTTTATCTTTAGTCCGGGTTAAAGTTCTTGCCACAACAATATTGGTTAGGGACTTAATCGATTCGTCACCTTCCACCAGGCCAACACGGTAGCCTCCAGGATTTCCTTCCAAGGCAGCATCGATGATCTGTTCCGAATGAGCAGGAATCTTAATCGTCTTTGTTGTCAATAGCCTTGCTTTACGGAATTGGTCATCTGCGGTTGCCAGGATAAATTCCTCATTCCCAATTTTCAAGACTCGCTCCCCTACGTCAACAATAAACCTCTTCTCTTCCATGATGTCCAGTCCCAAAATGAAATCATCTGTAATGTCAGCCACAATGACCTTGTAATTGAATCTCAATCGTCCAACCTGCAGTTCCAAATTGACCTCTCCATGGACCGCAGCCCTGTCTCCCGTGGCTGTCCGAATAATTACTTCATTTTGCTTCTTCTTAATCTGCAAGCCTGATATAAACCCTGGCCGCACTATTGATGACGTAGCGCCAGTGTCAACAGTAAACACACACTTTCTTCCATTCACATATCCTTGCAACAGCAGACTACTTGGAATTCTTCGCAGCTGGGAAATCTTTATTTCTCTGGGGGCACCGTGTTCCCTAGCCAGCACAGCCCCCTTGGTGCTGGCTATCTTTAGTTTTCCTGCTGCTCTTCTACATTTACAGCATTTACTCGTCTGTCCGAGTTCTGCTGTCGACAGTCTCGTTTCATATGTCCCATCCTGCCGCAGTTGTAGCATTTAATACCTCCACTTGGCCTTTCTCTGTTTTGTTGGTTTTCCTGTCTTCTTGGAGGATTCGATTGAGCCAGTAATTGACCGATCATTTTATTCGTTTTGAGAATCGCGTTCAAGATAGGGTTTTGGTCTGTCTCTTCTGGCTGCGATTCTTCAAGTGTCATAGCCCGTACTCTTGACTTTGGAGTATCCCTATAGACAGCTTCTACCTCTAGTGCATGTACCAAGGCTTCACTACTACTTTTATGTCGGGATAGCCTGAGGACTCGCCTGATCTCCTCGTCCCTTATCCCGTCTAGGAATGCCCCCACTGCCAATTGCTCTTTAAATTCTTTTGGCGCATTAGGATATGCTAAGTGTGCCAGTCTTTCCACCGCAGCTTCAAATTCTTGCAGACTCTCTCCAGCTTTCTGAACGCGCACTTTCAGCTGGGTCTGGTATACTTGAGCAAGGTGTTGATCGCCATATCGTAGATCTAAGGCGGCTTCTAAAACTCTAAAATTCCGTTGTTGGTCTACCGGAATTGTCTGGAGCAATTCCAATGCTTGGCCTCTTAAAGCTACGATTAATGCTTTAGCCTTCTCTTCGTCGTTCCAGTTGTTTGCACTTGCTGCTGCCTCAAACTGTGTCTTGTAAGTCATCCAGGAACTTTGACCATCAAAGGAGGGAATTTTTAATCGCTGGCCTGATGACACCACTTGCTGGTTTCCTCTATCCCTCAACTGTCGTTTAAGCTGGTCTATTTCCCCTTTGACTTCTTCTTCGAACTTGTTTACTTTCACTTTGACTTCACCAACTTCTTCTTCGACCTTGCCTACTTTTACTTCGACCTCATTAACTTTCGTCTTTACGCTACCCATATCTTCCTTAATCTCATTTTTTATTTCTTCCACGACTGTAAACAAGGCATTCTGTTGCGTTTCTATAGCTTTCCTTAAGTCATCATTTTCCTTTTGACGGCGTCTCTCCTCTTCTTGTTTTTCCTCTTGACGTCGTTTCTCTTCTTCTTGATGCCTTCGTTCTTTTTCTTGTCGTCTTCTTTCCCGTTCCTCTTTCTCTTCCTGGCGCTTTCTTTCCTGTTCTTCTTTCTCTTCCTGGCGCTTTCTTTCCTGATCCATCATCATCTTTTGCATTTGGGCCATAAATTCCTGCATTTGTTGTTCGGATGCCATGCTTCTGGTCGTTACCGGCATACAATTACGTTGAAATCAAATAAGTTTAATAATTACGTCACTATCGGTAATGGGACTGTCCAGAAACCCTCAAAACGGCACGAAAAAGTCTTATCTAGAGTCTTTGTCACTTAACCTCTAATGTCCAACAAAATGTTCCAAAAATGTCTCAAAAATGCACTTAAACACTATTTTTCCTGTTCGAAAATAAACCTCGAACAATGTCCAGTAAATTAGTCCTTCCTGTGTTAGCACTAACTCCGAGAATACTGTCCCAGTCTTCTCAACACTCCCGAAAAAATCCTCTTGTCAAAATCCCACTTCTGACACCAAAATTGTTACGGATTTCCACCTTTTAGGAAACACCCTGTATGAATCCGTGGGTTCTAAATAATTTTAACAAGAGATTAAACACTACTAACACTTTATTTAACAATTTACTGACTATACAATACTTCAAAAATACACTTTGTTTACTTTAACCTCACTTTTTCCCGAACGTGTCACTTCTCAAATAAAACTTCCCCCTCCGCGCTGGTAATCGCGCCTTATATACTCCGAAATTAGCTCTAGATCAATCCAGAATCTTCTCCAACCATAAGCTAGAAAAGTCCTTGGCTCTTTCTAGAGCCTTTCCAGTCACCATCAGAGGCATAGGCGTACGATCTCCTTTTCCAAGGGGGTGTAATTCATAACATTATTTAACTGAAAATAAGTGGAAGTTGTACATAAATAAATACTACGAAGACTATTTAGCCAAATTTGATTATTAGGAAGATATCTCCTCATTTGGTGCTTTGTCCCCCTCCCCACTAGCCTTACGTAGTGTTCACTCTTAACGTTAACTCGAGATATTTAACTTTTTGCATTTTGGCCAATTGTTAATTAACAAATGCATATTTTAAGCTAAAATTTGGACTGTATCATTTTGAAACCTATTCATTTCATGCCATAAATTCAAAAAAAATTAAGTTTTATAGAAAGTTATTTACAAGCATTATAATGTAAGTATTGTTAATTGAGCTATGTGATTTTTTTTATTTTTTCATAAAGCTCAGTTGCAAAATGCAATAACTTCCTTGTTTCTTAAAATTTTGAGGACTTTTTTTTTAAATATGTTATTCTTTCCCTGGCAATGCGATCATCAACATAGTTTTTTGTTAATAATAATAATAATAAATATTTCATATTTTTAAATTTATATACAACCAACGTTTGCTAATGTATAAACCTATTTTACCTGCGAAGCGAATAGTTGCTTATGAAAAGTAAATGATTTGCTGAATGCAACATTGTTGTGTCGAGGAATTGAGAGAGATATGTCAGTTTGTCTTAATTCTCTTGCACGAACATCACTTTTTCTTTTTATTTTAGCAAATAGGTATTTAGGATATTTATAAAATATAATATTGTTTACAAATATAACCATGTGAAATAAACGATCCTCAAGTTTAAGTATTTGTAAATCCATTAAAAAGGAAGTTATATGATGGAATCTTGGGATATCCGTTATGAATTTAACAGTATGATTTTGCATTTTTTGAAGACGATATTTATCTTCCTGCCTAAGACATGGCCCATATACTACATCGGCATAGTTGAAGTGGGACAGGACTAATGCTTCTGTTAACATTATATTACTTTTTGGATCTAGTATGTTTCTATATGAAGAAAGCTTTTTTAAGTTAAGTAAGCTTTTGACAGGCATAACTAACTGATGTAGTCAGTAAATTTCAAATTAATACTCATAATGGAATATCTGGTGGACACTTAATAAGACTCTGGAGAAGACACGGGAACAATTCTATTGAATAAAGAGTCATCAGGATGTGGAGGCTCGGTGTCGCAAATAGAAAATTTGCGCGGCCAGCAAGGAACCACAGACTGAAAATAGGGGTGAAATAAAGCTGAATAACATCAGAGCCTCTTCTGAGAGGACGACTATCGATATAGCGAGTCCATTCCCAGCTAATGGCCGTATGAAAACTAGTTATGACCATAAGGGCAGTTCAGGAGGGTTCAAGGCAGGTAATCTGGTTTAGCTGTACAACCCACAGCATGTACAACCCATAGTCAAGAAGTTCAAGTCCTGCATTTGGATAGACTGGCGAAGCATATTGAGGACTCTGAATTGCCTCACCGGGAAGTTCAGGCTTAAAGAGGGGACAGTGATGCACCATTGACACCTCCTAAATGTGGGTAACATGAATTAATAAATAGGAATTGAAGGCCAATGAATACATTAGCATGTCTCTACACCCTATTCTATAGAAGCCTATATGGAGTTCAACTACCACTTCAGATATGGCACTGGGAATTGAGGTTTCTACTAGAAAATTCAAGATTTCTGTACAAGAAGGCATTGGAAAGACGTGGACTATTCCTGAATGTTGTTTTGGTATATAGAATGCAATCAGTGGCAGGAAAGGCAGTTCTAAATCAGTTTAAATTCAGTTAAGTTCAGAAAAACCCGAAGTGATCCCAAGTGATGTATACAGTAATAAATAGTCCCTGATGTTATATTAGTGGGAAATTCGTTTTGTAAATAATTAATAGACAGAGTTTAGTGGTATTCCGTGTTATAATTTCCGATCCTAAGGTTTTGGTGGTGTTTACCAGGGGATGTAAACAAGGGACAGTAATTATTATATTGAGATAATATTGATGAGTGTCTGCGCACCATTAACGACAGCATATGGGTCAAGTAAACCAGCCATACATGCATGCCATGCACTTGTATGCATGCCATGCACTTGTAACTCCATATTCAACTACTGAGTAAGAAAGTTATAGCCTATGCATTTCAGAAAAAATACAACCACATCCTGTATTATACTGTGATATCAAAAATTATCCTAGTCAAAGATGGTCATGGAATTAAAACCTGCTGTCTTAGCTTATAGAGTAGCGGCAGAATGACTACTAGCGCTTCAGTGGAGCATTTTCGAATTAATTCCTGTGGCTATCATATTTATGTGTATGCGTCGATTTGTTTTCTTCCTGATTTTACAAAAAATTAATAATTGTTTGTTGCCGCGACTGTCATAATATACAGTAAGTACAAACAATTCTGTAGTGAGTAAATGTAATGTTCGAGTGAATATTATTTTTTTGTTATGTTAAAACATTTTTTTGCGTAGGTGAGAAGACATTGCATTTTTTTAATATATTGTATATGTAACTCAACAATTAATTATTAATACTCAGTGAAAATTTACCGTCGTTTAGAGTTTAACATTGACTTTTCTGTCGGGCCCTTCTTTGAGTAACAAGATGGGAAAATTGATGGCGCGAAACTAGGGCTTAATGGATGGTCCGATTTTGTATTATCTATAAAATGTGCAAATCTTTGAGCACTCGGTTGCCATAAGGATCCCCCTGAGCTACAAAAATTAATTAACAAAATTAGTATTTTCTCCGAATATTTTGAATTGTTAACTACACACATATCTTGTATTTCATGCTTTGATACACTTTTCCCTCTGCTCCAGTTTATACAGACTTGTTAAAGGAGATTTTTATTTCGGAAAAATTGCCCAATCGATGATTTTTGTTGAAACGTGTTCAGAAAGGTGTGGAGAACAAAATATCAAAATGCCACCGCGGGAAATCACGTGAAATTTTTTTTATTAAACAACTTAGGTGCAAAATTACGATTTCATGAATAACTTTTTAAATTCAATTTATAGGAAAAAACTGACAGCACCATCGGAAGAACAGATACATTTTTTACAAAAGAAACATATAAGACGTATATTTGTCGAATTAAAGTTGAGCGAGCAGTGATTTGTTAACTAACGCTTCAAGTCGCGCTACGTCGCGCGTCGGCCGTCCGCTCATACTGAAATAGGCTTGCGGGAGCGCGCGCGCAGTACATAAGTGGCTATAACTTTTGATTGGCAAAAGCAAATGATATGAAACCAGTTGGACATCAGAGAGTAACAATTTCTCGAAGTATTACGTGTGTTTCAATAATACTAGTCAATTTAGATTGAAACGTTTTGTTACTGCCGACACAATACTGAAAGCCATGTATTTTTCAACGTTTTAATGTGTATTTCATTAAAAACAATAAAATAAAAATTAAACCGTGGTGCAGGTTTTTAAGATTAATACCTAAGCTTCCACCTCCAAAAGGTGGGATTGTCAAAAAATATATATTTTTTAAATTATTTAATTTTGTTCACACTTGAATTTTCCGGTTCATTCGTTGCAACATTAAAAAACAACGTCTTGGAAGAAAACAAGCACGAAAACTTATAATTATCGCAGAATAAATCATTGGTACTTATAATACATATTCAGATTTAATTTGATCACCTATAAAGTGTCGATATCACTTTTCAAAACTTTAATAATAACGATCAAAGTTAGATGCTCATAGCGGAAAACTGTTTTTTTCGAAAATTGACAAACTTTGAAGGCCTAGATTTTGTGAAATAAATTTTTAAAATTTTTTCTTACTAAAGATGTATTTTAGATAATCCATTTAAATATGCTATCCAAGTATTTATTTTTCCTTTTTCAATTAATTATTCATATTTCGACGAATTTTATGAAATAATCGAAAATTCATGAAATGCTCCACTTTAAAGTGATATATGCAATGATTAAATTACTCAGATAATTATTACAACACACGTGATACTACAAGAGAATGTTACTTTTTAATATCCAATTGGTTTTATATCATTTGCTTTTGCCAATCAAAAGTTATATCCACTTATGTACAGCGCGCGCGCTCCCGCAAGACTACTCCAGCATTTCCAGCGTGAACAGACGGCCGACGTAGCGCGACTTGGAGCGTTAATTAACAAATTACTGCTCGTCCAACTTTAATTTGAAAAACACATTCTTTTATAAAATTTTCTGTTCTTTCCAATGGTTTTGTTAGTTCTTTCATGCAAGTTTAATTCTAAAAGTTATTCATGAAGTATCGTATTGCACCTAAATTGTTTAATAAAGAATTTTCCACACAATTTCTCGCGGTGGCATTTTGCTTTTTTGTTCTCCACACCTTTGTGAACACATTCCAACAAAAATCGTCGATCGGGGACTTTTTCCGAAGTTTGGGTCCTTTTTGTCTAATTTGACTCCCCTATGTGGAAAATGAATAAAACTTTATATTTTTAGTATTATTCGGTCTATTTCCACAGTCAACCACGCAACAAACATCTTCGCATGATTTTTCCATGATATTAGCCACAATAACAAACACTAAACTGCTGATTTTGACAATGTCAATTGTAGCTGCGGCGTTCCCAACACTTCCCACTTTGGTTGCATTAAAGTAAACCCAGAGATTTGCGCGTTTTTAAAAAGCTTATAATAAAATATTTATTAAAAACAATGCTTCTCCTATTCACATACGTGTAAACGACACAGGAATTAACTTTCTACCTGGCCACTACGACCGCGAGCTGTCACGTACAGATAAGCTCCGTCTTTCTGCCGCTAGTCTATAATCCTTTTGTAATAATTATGTCAATCATTTTTTGACTGTCAAAATATGACAAGCAGTTCTGTTAAAGTTTTCTTTCTTCTATTAATCCTAAAATTAATTTTGAATCATTTTAACTATGGTTTTCACCGCAGAGCACTAAACTTGCTTGTTGATAGGCCAACCATTCGTATAAAAATTGTTAATGACGTTCTTCAACGTATGGAATAAGAACCTGTAAAACTTTTAAAACGTCTCTCTAAGGACTTTCTTATGGGACATACCGAATAACTGTAAACAAGGACTTGGGCATATATCCCTATAAGATTGATGACAGACCACCGCAGGCGTCTTACATTTCTTCTGATGAAGCATAGTGTCATCTTTTAGTGTACATCAATTCTCAAAATATGCAGATGTCGAGCATTAATAACCCACATATTTATGTTAAATCTCCACTACATCCTCAAAAAGTTAGTGTTTGGATGGCAGTTTTTCACAGGAGAATAATTGGGCCCGTTTCTATAATTTCGTAAAATAATGCATTAATGCTGCGAGGCACAGAAACAACATTTTGTCTGTATTTGTTCAACTACACGATGATGAACCTTAAGCATGATTATTTTCAGCAGGGCGGAGCAACAGCACATACGGCAAGAGAAAATATAATTTTTATCGCAAGATTTTTGATACCCGTCTGATAAGTTTACATACACAAGTTGAAATTCCTCCAGGGTCACCCTGTTTGACCATTTTGTTATCCCTTACTTTAAAAATTATTGAAAAATGTGCAATCATAACTCTGTTAATACCGCAGAATGTTTTTCATAGCATGAGGAGACATGTAAACTTGTACACTGAACATGGCGGAGAGAGTTTCAATAGTTTCTTTAAATTAGATAGAGATAGACAGATAGATAGTAAGACTTCATTTGTTCTTTACAAGTACCCAAAAGGGTGTGGAGCATGTCACAGAAGAACTAACACAATGTATAAAATATTACAATAATGTATGTACTTATAATATAAAAAAGATAAAAGATAAAACTAAAGATTAAAATCTTACACTAAATATACAAACATACACATATCAACTTACAAATTAAAAATTCTTTAAACATTCTACAGATTATCCTTAAAATACTCGTCCAGAGTGTGATAGGCTTTTTTTACAAGTATGGCCTTTAAATTAGTTTGTAGTTCTTTAATTGTACCATATCTTACAGTATGTGGAAGCTTATTATAAATTTTGATCATGGTATATGGCAAGTTTGTATGGATAAAAGTAAAGCTTGTTTTAATGTTTAAAAGATCATCTATGTTCCTCGTGTCGTGTACGTGGTTTCTGTCATGATTTGCAAACAGACAAGTTTTCCACACAACAAAAAGAACGGACTCATATATGTAGTGACTGACTAAGGTGAGCATTTTTTTTTTTTGCATAAATAGGCAAATAACTGTCTGTTTAATGGTGAATAAAAAAAATTGCTCAAACTGAACTCAGTTCAGTACGAGCAACGAGGAGCAGCAGCAATGGTGATTCCTTAGGTGGTGGTTTTTTTCTCTGTGACTGGTTTGAACTGCCAAACTGGTGAATTTCTTATTAGATAACTTGGTGATAGTGATATCCGCATAACATAAGCAAATACATTGTGGGCTATTTTCAGTCCTTCAGCTATACTGGGTGTGCCAAAAGTCGGTAACAACTTTCATATTTTAAATTTTTTTTTACATAGTTCGATTGTCCTTCCAATTCTGAGTTTATACAACCCCAGTTATGTTAACTCATCTATTACAGGTTTTGATACAATATGTCAATTTTTTTTTTTTTTTTAATTGCAGCTGTACTAGTTTACGAACAAATTTGTATATCACAAACCGTTCAAAATTATGAAACCAAATTAATGAAGCAATTAGCTGGAAGTCCAGGCTAACACCTGATGTCCCATCGGTGGTACCATCTTGTACCATATGGGCGCAGGCGATTTTCAAATGTTGCAATGAAAAATCAGCAAGTCGATTTTTTCAAATGGCACTTTCGGGTGAGTTATTTAAGCATTCCCTATACCTAACTTCACCCCCAATCGAGTTATTCAATAAAAATCAAGAAATACCTTATCTTGCCGAGATATTGCTTGGTTTTTCAAGTCATGGAAACAAATGACAATTCTAACAATTCACTTAAAAATAAGTACGCATATCTTCAGTGGTATTTGAGTTATTGGTATTTTAATAGTAGTAGTAGGCTGTGGAAAAAATGCCAAATGTCAAACCTAGCCACTATTGTGTCATTGTTATCTTATTGTTCCAATTAATTTGTGTAATTTTCATCATGGAACATTATCCAAATAATGTTGTGTTTGATTCGTTTGTAATTTACGTTGAAAATAACAGAATAGTTGCAGCGCGTTCAATTTCAAGTATCCACATCTACCGCAAATGACAAAGATACATTTCTTAAGACTTAAAAATAATTTTTTTGATCATGGGAAGGTAGTTAAGCCTCCTGTGAGAATTAAGCCTATAACGGGAAATGAAAATATTGAAATTAACACCCTCGGATATTTTCAAGCATATATCCGCGTGCTTCCATCAGAACAGCATCTGCTGATTTGTGAATTTCTTATAGTTTGTTGCAAAGAATTCTTTGTCGTCATAAGCTACATCCTTTTAAAGGATCCTGCACAAAATACACGGTAAATGTTATACAGTCTTTTGAGCTAAAACCAGCTCAACCTCAACCTAAAACTGTATATATACATAATACAAACAATACAAATAATACAAACAACAATCATAAATATAAAATACAGTATACACTTAATAGCTACTAGGTATAACAATATATTTATATTAATTAGATTCAATTAATAACAAGAACCGAATGAAATATAACAATTATTCTTCAAGTTTAAGTTTCTTGATGGAGGCTACATTGTAGTTGAATAGATCAAATCTTTTAGCCTGAGTTATAATTATCGCACATCTGGTACAGTGAAGAATACTTCTGAACATTTGTGCGAGGAACGGGTAGGTAAAAAAATATATCTTGTCTAGCAGATTGATGAGGGATGTGGAATTTAACTGGCTTAATATATGTGTAGAGTCTATATTTGAGACTTTACTATTTTGTACAAAAAAATTAGTGACTTTATACGTCTACAGCTAAGTGTATCAGTTGCATGTCTTTTAGTTAAGTCAGAATATCAGTCAATATCAGGGTAAATTCCTTCCTCTCTGAAGGTCAAATAATGATTATTCATATACTTGAAGTTTTTTAACTTTCCAAGTGCTATAACTCAGTGTTGAGATTTCAGAGGAATTGACCAGAACAAAAGTTGTAGGAATATAAGTAAGCTACCTTGTGATGACCTTGACTTTGACCTCTAGCAATATT
Organism: Stenurella melanura; assembly: GCA_963583905.1. Classification (NCBI taxonomy): domain Eukaryota; kingdom Metazoa; phylum Arthropoda; class Insecta; order Coleoptera; family Cerambycidae; genus Stenurella; species Stenurella melanura. Next base: position 94,631,510 of record OY757312.1, read on the forward strand.
TTCGAAGTCATCTGATCGCAAACTTTTTTTTTTTTTCAATAAAATCCATATTTTGCACCTTGGATTCAGAAAAACTCATAATCTCACTATAAGATATGAATCTTTCAAAAAAAAGTTATACAGAAGGAGAGGATATTTACCCATGAAGGTCATCTGAAAGTCAGAAAAGTTGTTGTTACAAAAAGCTTGGAAATTCTGATTTAGTAAGAACTTACCCAGATGAAAGTTGTAGGAAGTCAACTAAACTAACTTCTGGTGACCTTGGCTTTAACCTTGACATACAGTTTTAAGATTATTCATTGTGGCATAAATTATTTCATTTTGACGATTATAACCCGTTCTTAGCATTACCCAGAGTCGACGGCGCGGACGTGACAGGTGTTTGACTCCTTTTTCATTTTTGTTTTTTCTTTCTTCGCTGTTTTTGTGTTTTCTGCTCGTTTTTTGTGTTTTATGTTTTGTGTCTTGTGGTTTTTCCTTTATTTTCTTGAAGTTTATTAACAAATTTGAATCATCAAAGAATATTACTAGGGATGGCACTGGATACTATGGCATCTTGCTGTACAACGCACTGACGTAAAGCTCTTAAATCACTCCAGGTTCAAAAACAGAATAAAAACTTACCTGCTTATAAATGCCTTTTATAGCGTGAATGAATTCTTAAGGAGCGACCTTACAAAAATTTAAATTTAATTGTAATACTCATAAACAATAACAAACTGAGTATGTTTATCTGTGGTCTTTCAAGAGGGTATAAATCTCTATATAGGGGTAGATACCAAGTAATAGTAAAAATTATGCGTTTAACTCATTCCTTTTTGTCAAATGTTTTGTCCTAATGACTTTGTCTTTTACAACTTAAGTATGTCTTATACATTCTATGTAATTTTAGCGATTAAGTATACCTAACTATATGACTTAATATGTTTGTTTTAATTTTATAATTTTAAACTGTTTTTTTACTACCACTCTATTGACTTGTGTAAACATTGTGTATTTGACACCAATAAATTATTCCATTCTATTCTATTCTATTATTAGGTTTAAATATTATTTTATTATTTTGCAAAGGATCTATCTATATTCAAAACAAAAAAACAAGACAATAAACAAAAAAGATACAAAAATAATAAAAAGAGTCAAACACCCATCACGTCCGCGCCGTTGACTCTGGGCAATGTTAAGAACGGGTTATATTAAGCAAAATTAAATAATTCCTGTCACAATGAATAATCTTAAAACTGTACGTCAAGGACACCAGAAGTTACTTTATTTGATATCCTACAACTTTTATCTGAGTAAGTTCTTACTAAATCAGAATTTCCAAGCCTTTTGTAACTTTTCTGACATTCAGATCACCTTCATGGCTAAATATCCTCCCCTTCTATATATCTCTTCCTTGAAAGATTCATATCTTATAGTGAGATTGAGTTTTTTCTGAATCCAAGGTGCAAAATATGAGTTTTATTAAAGGGAAAGAGTTTACGATCAAATTACTGAAAACATTGCTAGAGGTCTAAGTCAAGGTCATCACAAGTTAGCTTACTAATATTCCTACAACTTTTGTTCCGGTCAATTCCTCTGAAATCTCAACACTGAGTTACTCTAGCACTTGAAAAGTTAAAAACCTTCCAGTATATGAATAATCATTATTTGACCTTCAAGTGTCCATGACTTAAAATCTATGGACTTTCTGGACTTGCTGCACATAAGAACTCTTGTTCGGAATGGTCCAACGAATACATTTCAGCTGGTTTTAGCTCAAACGATTGTATAACTTTTACCATGTATTTTGTGCGGGGTCCTTTATAAGGCTACAAAAACTACATCCCGGGGACTACATACACAGGATCTTTTGCGAAGAATTTTTGAAAAGGATTCAAGTGGAAAATCTAATTCAATTTCATATTAATGTTTTCTGTCTGTTAATGGACAGTGAGGAGCGATATTTCATGTACGATGAGAACTTGAATGGCAAGGGTTATTTGAGAATCTTAAGAGAAGTTGTGGAAAAGTACCTGAATGATATGGCGCTCAACCGACTTATCAATTGTTGGTATCAAATGGACGGAGCTCCAGCACGTTCGACTAGAGCCGTAGATACCAAATGAACGGAATTCTTTAAAGATCGTTGATAGGGAAACAGAGGTCCATTACTTTGGCCCACCTGATCTCCGGACCTTACTCTTTTAGATTCTTATTTATGGGGTTGGGTCAAAGAATCAGTGTACCTACATAAGTCCGATTTTACATTACGAAGACTTGAGAATAATGATAATTAGAGCTTTTTATCGTTTGGAACCCTCGAAATTCGGAAAGCAACGCAGTCTATTCAGGAGTGTTGTAGATTCTCTAGATGAAAATGGTGCACATATTGATGAGCATTTGTATTGAAACAAATTATTTTGTTAATCTCTTCATTTGTTGTTATTCTGTTGTTACTATTCGTTATTGCAATATTTGAATAGAAATTCAAATGAAACGATTATTCCCAAAGCCTGCTACATTTGAGGAAAAAAAATATATTTCTTTAAAAAAATGCCAATAACTCAAAAACAACTGAAGATATGCATACCTACATATTTTTAAGTAAATTAATAGAATTGTCATTTGTTTCCATGGCATACTTGAAAACCAAGCAATATCCCGGAAAGGTATTTCTTGATTTTTATTGAATAACTCGATTGGGGATGAAGTCAAGTATAGAGAATGCTTAAGTAACTCACCCTAAAATTCAATTTTCTTTCGAATGATGTCAAAAAAACAGTAGGTGCCATTTGAAAAAATCGACTTAGTGACGATTTTCATTGTGGCATGGAAAATGGCCTGCGCCCATATGGTACAAGATAGGACTACAGAGGGGACATCAAGTGTTAGCCTGGACTTCCAACTAACTGCTTCATCAATTTGGTTTCATAATTTTGAATGGTTTGTGATAAACAAATTTGTTCGTAAACTACTACAACGGCATTTTTTTCAAAAAAATTGACATGTATCAAAACCTGTAACTGATAAGTTAACATAAGTTGGGTTGTCTAAACTCAGAACTGGAAGGTCATTCTAACCATGTAAAAAAAAATGTAAGTTTCCGTTTAAAATAAGAAACTGCAAGTTGAAAAACATAACATATGCTCCCATAATAATAACAGCTGATGATTTCAAAAGATCATTCTTAATATATAAATTATTGAATCCTCGTCGAAACAGAATAAACAAGGAAAATGTGGAAGAAATAATAATTGCACTACTCTTTGAGTCGCGAGGTAATTCATTTCAAGAGGTAATTCATTTCAAGAGACAATTTTTTTTAAATTATAAAAATAAGGTAGAAGTGATTTTTGTCAGATCAGTAAATAGTATTAATTGTAAGTATTTTTTACACTACCGTGACCTTAGTACATTCCTGGAATGATAACCAAAATTTACGATCACTGGTAGTAACAAAAACATTTTTTTTGAAAATATAATTTTAATAAAAGTGTGGTTTTAAACATTTTCTTTTTCTTATTTTATTAATATATAAAATGTGATATGTATACTTACAAATGAGATAATAGCAGCTAATAATAAAATCTTGACTAGTAGATCATCGAACTGTTCTAAAACTAATTGCCATATGGACTTCCCTGAAAAGAAGGAAAACTATAAATATGTCAAATATACTTTTTAAATAAATGTAGTTTAGACAACTGTGGTTCGTTTAGGAGCCTATCAACTGCGCGGGAAAAAACCGGAAGTACAACAACAACATTTCTATATATATATTAGGGTTTCTGATTTCCCGACTTTTTTTCATTCCCGGGAATCGGGAAATAGAATTTGCCGTTCCCGGGAATCCCGGGATTCCCGGGAAACAATACATTTTTCATATATTTCTTGATAAACACAGTTTTTTTTTTCAGAATATCACACCATTCAAATATTCATTTTTTAAATGTTTGTTTTCTTCCTTTGGTGAAAAAATAAATCCGTCAGTTTTGTTTTGCTTTATTTATAATTAAAAAGACACAACAACACTAACTACAGGAAATAATACAATAACGAAATAAAACATAATCCGACGCGCACGCTCGGTAAAATTTCGGAGCACGCGCACTCTTCCACGTCTCCGGTTCACTCGTTGCAGTCGTTGCAGAGTCGATTTATGTGATGAGAGCACGAAATTTAATATTTTTAAAACTTATTTTTATTTCCAAGGGTCCGGGAAATCCCGACTGTTATTTCCCGGGAACGGGAATGATAAAAAGTGACATAATTCCCGGGAAATCCCGTCCCGGGAGAACAGGAGAAATTTACACAAAAAGAAATGGCGTGAAAAATTCAAAGAGACAAAAAGTCAAGGTACTGGAAAAGGTAAATATGCTAATAAGATTATGTGATGACTGCACTCGCGCATAGAAGACGTCTGCGCCGCCGCGCCGATACGCCGCCGCCGTTAAAATATAAAAAATTTACGCCGCCGCCGCCGCCGAAATATTTTAAATTCACGCCGGGAACTAAAAGCTCTTAGTAAAGTTGACTATTTGACTGCACAAATAAAAAAATATATTTTAGAAGATGATGTACAAATCAAACCAAGTCTCAGATTCAGTAATGGAAAGGATTGTGCCAAGAAAAATAAGTCTGTCCTTGTACAAAAGGACAGTTATATCTTATCATTAGTAAAAAAGCACACAACTTCTGGGCAAAAAAGTACACCATCTTTAGAAGCTGAATGTCACTCATAATTAAGGGAAGCCAAAAACGCTTATACCATCAAAGCTGATGATGATGTTTTGTCATATTGGAGAGAAAACAAGTGGATTTTCCATATTTGTTCCATATTTGTCGATATTAGCTAAGAATTTTTTTTTGTATTCCAGCTACAAGTACACCTAGCGACAGGGTTTTTCCTGTTGCTGGCATGGTAGTTTCTGCCAAAATGGCAAGATTAAGTCCAAGTCATATCGATAGAAATTTTTTTTTTCATGATAATTACAAACTTATAAAAAATTTTGCATCGTCTCCTACAACTAGCCATAACCTTGCCTCAGCTTCGACTCAATAAGTGAGTTGTGATGTGCCTGTGAATTGTGATATGAGTCGAATTCTGCCTATTATTGTTGGTTACTCAGGTTAAACTAAGAGTATAATTTTTGTTTGTGTTTTACAAGAATATAATTTTTTTTTTCAAGTTAGACTTGAAAACTGTTTGTTTTGTATTATTGGTATTATTATTATTATAAACTATAATATAATATGATGCATTAAAAGTAGAATCAAGACAAAGTTAATTTATTTTAACTGCAAAATATTGTCACATTTTTCGTTACCTTTATTGTCAATATTTTAAATTCCGTCGACATTGTAGAGTAATGTGAAATTAGGGACCGCACGGCCTCCGTAGGTCGACGCCGCCAATAAAAATATGGCGGTGTACATCGGCATCTTACGCCGGCTTACGCCGCCTACGCCGGTTGATCAACGTAGGGGCGCCGCCGCCGAAAAATTTTTTTCGGCGCAGATGTCTACGCGCATCCATGTTCGACAAAGGTTTTAAAACAACTAAACGGAAACAACTTGAATAGAAATGCGCGTCGATTTGTTGCAGGGTGTATTAAACACCGTCCACGTTGCATTACAGGTTGCATTACACGTTGCATTGTGCGTTGCGACTGTAGTCTGTAAGAGGCTTACTACAACTGTTGTTTTATGGTAACAATATGGTAATATTGTTTTTCCAGTTAATTGAATAAAACAAAACCATTTTTATAGGTTATAAGTTAGTCAGATCTAATCTAAAAACACGATTAAAATACACAAAAAATTCCCTGAAACTGTCTCCATTTTATCAACTTTCTATCTTTCAAAATAATGGAGATAGCAATACATATGTAGTTCCAATTTGGGACACACTGTATATATTGAGTGAAAATACTGTTAAAAGAACACCAATTTTTGGTATTGACTAAGATAATCGTAAAAGCATGCTCATCTAAATTATATTTCTTATTTTGTCAATTTGAAAGTATTTATAAAATTAATGTCTTTGTTATGCCTTGAGACACCAATCTTTCAGGGTGTGTTGACACGCATGCGTCGACAATCTTACGACCGATTCGTCAAATAATGGAGTTTTGGTATATAATTTACTGTTTTATTATAACAGCATTTTTTTTTCAGTGCATAAAAAGTCCATTGTTCTGAAAAGCACTTACATTGTGAATACGAGATCTGAATCAGCCGAAATCGAGGTGTTTTTAGTGTTTACACTGAAAAAAATTTGTGTTATGGTGGAAAATTTCAAGAACATTTTTTTGAAAAACTATGCATTTGCATTGAAAACTGATTCATGATTAGGTTCGTATTCTATGACCTCAAATTAGTGTACCCCGAAAGAATTACGCGAATATAGTTATATGTTTATGTTTTGTTTATGTTTATTGTTCATAATTCTACAAAGTATTTCTTAAACATTCTCGTATCAAGTGATAAATACTATTTACAAAGTATTTCATGCCACAAATTACGGCTCCTAAACTCACTGGGAGCTTGTCTTGTGCCTACCTATACCTAGCTGATAAAAAGTTTATAAATAGTACCTGAAATAGTAGAATAAATAGAATAAACAGAATAAACAGAGTGCGGGGGACATACCCAATAGAACTATTTTCTTAAAAAAATTTTTGAATTGATCTATGTTTTCTTGAACATATACCTTAGGTTTTATTTTATATTTCCTTAAATATTTTATTTCTTTTATTGCTACAGGTAAAATATTATATTTTAATTCCAATGTAATCTATAGACTTTGTAAAGGCCTATTTGTTGGCTTTGGTACTATACTATCATTGTTTGTTGTAGAACGGGTTATGTGGCCATGATTTGAATTATTTTTTATCTTGGGATTCTTTTGTACATAGTTCAAAATATCTAAAATATATAGCTTTCAACATCTAATATTTTGGTACTTTCAAATAATGATTTTGTTGAGTAATATCTATATTTTTAATGTATTGTCGTACGCTCCTCCCCAAATTATTAAGCCATACCTAATTATAGACTCGACTAAGGCTTTATAAATATTTAAGAGAGATTGTCCATATATTGTCTCAGTTGATAAAATTTGTATCATTTTCGAATTTTTCCTGTTATTTTCTCCACGTGTATGTCCCATTTCAGAAACTGATCAATGTATAAACCTAAATATTTAACATTTTCGGATGATTCAATGTATTCTTGACAACTGTTACAAATAATGAGGTTTTTACATTCATGACATTTTAATTTATTTATTTGAGATTTTCCTGCTGCATTTAGAGAGAAAGTTAAAATTTTGTTTTTGTCTTATTGTGAGCTAATAAGTTGTTTTCTAGCCAAATTGTTACATGGTGAAGTCCCGTTTCAGCTTTAATTTTAACTTCCTCCCAGCTGATATCAGAGAATAATAAGACTGTGTCATCAGCATATGAGATGATTTCCCCTGAGATAGCCAAGTTCAGCATATCATTTATGTAGATTTGAAAAAGAATAGGGCCTATGACTGGCCTATAAGTATTCCATAGGTAACTGTTTTTTTCTTCGCTTTTTTCTGAATCTATAATGACAGCCTGCTTACGATTTGTTAAATAATTTTTGAGTAAATCACCGCATATGCCTCTGAAACCATATGTATCTAATTTTTTTAGTAGCTTTTCATGACAAATCGTATCAAAAGCTTTCGCTAGATCTAAAAATATTGCCAAAGGCTTTTGATTGTTATTTAGCTTTGATACAAGTAACTTGTCAGATTATACATTGCGTCGACGGTTGACACTCCCTCTCTAAATCCAAATTGTGAACTAGATATTATGTTATACTTATTAAGATGTTCTAATAACCTTTTCTTTTTACGTTTTTCTATAATTTTTGCGATGTTGCTAATGAGACATATGGGACGATAGTTTGAAATGCTATTTATATTTCCTTGTTTAAATAGTGGTTTTATAATAGTTCTTTTTAGTGCTTTCGGGAAATATCCTTGTTGAAATATCAAATTTATAATAATATATTGTAATGGCTTTAGTATGTATGTAAAAGATTCCTTGATTGTTTTTACCCTAATACCATCAATACCCGGTGCGCTGTTACTTTTCAAACTATTTACGCTATTTATTATTTCATTTTCCGAGACTGGGTACAAAAATATCGAATTTTTTATAATAGGTTTTGTGCATTCTCTCAAATTTTCATCCGTATTATTTTTTATTATATCTTGAGCCATTTTGTGTCCAGTGTCGGAAAAGTAATTATTAAATTCAGAAGCGATTTCCTTGGGTTCTGTCAATATTTTATTATCAATTTGAATTTGGTTTATTATTGTTTTATTTAGTTTTATATTTTCATTTGATTCATCGTTGATTCTTTTATTAGTTCCCATACTTTTTTTACGTTATGATTAGCTTTTTTGAATGATCTTTATAATACTCACTTTTCGTTTTTCTAATTACCTAGTTCATTTATCAAATTTCTGTGTTTTACATATTAATTTTTTATTTCTGAATTATTTGGATGTTTTAGTAGTTTGTTTTAATTTGTCCCTATTGTGTATAGAGTTTATTAAGCCTTGACTTATCCATGTTCATTATTTGTTTTAGAGTATATCATTTTAGTAAAGTTTTTTATTTTAATTTTATATTTAGTTATGAACTTATTCGTTGCAGCATCTATATTGTTTTCATACGCCTCGTAATTCTCCAGTATTACCAAAGTTAATAAGTCACTAACTTTAACCATATAGAATAGATAAGGAATTACAAAGTTACGTCATCATATCCCGTTTTTCCGAAAACTCAAGAACGCCTTGAGATATATTAAAATCTGAAACTTGTTTTGACTGGTTCCTAATCGAGAACCACTGCATGGTATAGATGGCAACCCCGTAACGAATGTCTGGTCGAGAAATATTTGTCTAGCTTAAGTGACGTCACACACTACATTTTTTTCCATATAACTTAAGAACACCTTGAGATACCAACCACCGTACCTTCAGGCCGAAATATTCTTGTCTAGAGACGGCATGATTCAGTTGTTCGCTTGGATGGGTGACTGTATCTCATTTCGTCATCCTGGTTAAGTGTTGGAATAGCATTAGCATTGATTAAGTAGTAATAGATTATTATTCCCGTAATTATTGGAGAGTGGCGGTACCTATCGATGAATGTCCGAAGCAACGTAATCCCATAATAATGTGGCACTCGGCAGAACAGTTGAATTTCGTTCTACTCTACCGCTAACGTCTTAGCGCCGACCTCGGGTAAGCCCCGCCTACCGTAGTACGCGATATTACGTCTTGCCACGTCTTGCTACCATTGATAATTCAATAATTATCAATACTTTCACTAATCTTTGAAAACATCCAGTGGACGCTCATCACAGAGAGGAAGAGAGAGACGTGTCTGTCTTCTTAGCGTCAAGTGATCACTGTTCGGCGATTTTCACAAATAAATGTACCTACAAACGGTTTATAAAACTTGTACTTGCTGCTTATATTTATGATAATTTCTTAAAGTAATCAATTTAACAACAAAAATAGACTTGATGCTTACATGTATTTTAGTTAATTTCGTCAATATTTTTGATTTTCTGCTAAAGGAATTATATTGACATTGAGCAATTTTTTACATCATCTAGGTACATCAAATATTAACAAATAACCAAATAAGTCCAATGTATTTTAAGTTTTTATTACTAAAAACAAAAACAACCTACTTACATTAAATCAATACAATTAGGGAGTAAGCCTATGATAATCATATTGGTTCTGTATTGATTAATGGTAAGTATATATATATTTAAAACGTATTTTTCATCAATTTCTGTGTATAAATTTAAACATGTAAATAGGTAGGTACATAGGGTATATACAATCAGAAGATGGCATATGTCAAAACATATTTATATTTACAGTAAAAAGCTGCCTTTGAGTAAAATAATTTTCAAGTGATTATAAATTAGGTCGATCGAATATTTTCATCTAGTTACTTACTACATGAAACTATTTTTTTGTTCTTTTACAGAATTAAGTGTAGTGGAATCGATAGAGGTTTTCACTTCGGAAAAATTCCGGGAAGCGGTAACTTTTGAGAAAACATCTCTGAACATGTCAGGGACAACATAAAAGTTACCAACAATAATCCTTGACCTTCATTGGTTAAACAAATTAGTTGCAAATTATTTTTTGTCAAAAATCTCTTAAAATATTTTTTTCTTAAAAAAAACTAATAGCGCCATTCGAAAGTATGAAGTTCGAAGTTCTTCCTACGATCAAAAATTTAGGCTCCACATTATTTTCTTTAACGCACGACGCGGCGACACGACAGTACGCCCGCGTAGCGTGGGCAGCCTCAGACGCGCTACACTAAATTTATTGTAACTTTTGAACTTAGGTTCAATAAAGCTTACATCAAAGAAAAAACATTATTGGATTATTATATTTTCAAATATTAAAATTAATGTAGGCATCTAGGAATAGTATATCATAAAAGCGTAGAAGGGCCACAATAAATTTTATATTTTATTTTCTTAAATTCCGACTTCAATCTCGGAATTTTGTTAAATTCCGAGTTTGAAGTCGGAATTTTGTTATATTCCGACTTTGAACTCAGAATATTGTTAAATATACACCTCGGGAGAGACCGCCATTTTTCCCTCGATGTATTTGTTGCCCTCGATCAGGCTTCGCCCTCGGGCCTCAAATTACACCTCAGGAAAAATTAGACGTTTCTCTCCCTTAGTGTATAATGTACTATTATATTCATTGTTTTGTTAACTGCTCCTAGTATAGTGTAATCGAATTAGGGTTTGATCGAAAAATGAAAGATACTTCATGAATAAAAATTGATTCTTGTAAAAGATGCCAAGAATATTGAATATCATTGATTGATCAGTGATTTGGCAACACTTTTTATTTAGTGCCACATTGTTTAAATAATTCGCAAAGTTGAGAAAATCAATTTTTTGTAAATAACGAAAACACTAAGAACTTTCGAAAATAATGTTTTATATAACAAATGTAGCTAGTAAAAATACCTACAAAACCCAGTAAGAAATTTTCAAATCGGTTGTTTATCTGCAAAATCAAGAAAACTATGTCAAAATGGCATGTTATTTCAACTGTTATTAACTAATGATAAAGTAAGCCTTGTGACTTTGAAATTATCGGAGGTTGTACGTATCAATTTACTTAAAAAACTCTGAAAATTTCAAATGGATATCTTTTAAGGTTTTTGCAAAAAGTAATTTGTTTATTAAAAATGTGCTTTCGTAAAATTGTCCAAATTTTTTTTTGGCACCGTAGACTAATGACCAAAAATGGATTATCTTCTCTACAAGTTGTACCATCAAGTACATTTTAAAATTAATTGATTTTCGCAGATTTAATTGTTTAAAATCGGGTTAGAAAAACACGTACATTTTCACGTTATAAACAAATAGACTAACTCAATTATTTTTAATCGTACTCCATTGGGACTAGGACCATTTGAAAGCTACGATTTTTCTGCGAATTTTAAAAGAAATAAGAATGTTTAAGCTGCTTGTGAGCTGGGATAATTTTTTATTTTTCTTTTACTCATATAGCTGATTCACTTATTGGCATTTGTATTTAAAATCAACACATTAAGTAGATCAAGACCTGCTCTGCATTGTGTGACAATTTCAAATGAATATATGATGCAGTTTAATTATATGACAATATTTATATATTTTTAAGGAAAAAAAAAGTCGTGTTGGGTAGGAATCGATCCCCCGACCCTCGGATTTATGTCATCATCATAACAAATTTATTTAGTTCTTTTAATGCAGGAAATTGCCTCCCCGGATCGAGACTCGGAGCCAACCGTACAACTACGTCCGAGCGCTCCAACATGTTGAGCTAAATTACCGATGCGACAAAAATTTACATTAGTGTAATAGATTTATTCCAAATGTATAAAAATTGTCTCATGTAAAAGAGGCCAAAAATATTGAATATCATGCTTTGGCAACACTTTTTATTTAATGCTACATTGTTTAAATAATTCGCAAAGTTGAGAAAATCAGTTTTTCGTAAATACCTAAAAACTAAAAATTTTACAAAAAAATTATCTCAGTTCCCAAGTGACTTGAAGCATTTATTCTTTTTAAATTCGCAGAAAAATCGTAGCTTTAAAATGATCCTAGCCCGAACGAAGTACCCTTAAAAATAAATAAATTATTCAATTTGTTTATAACTTTAAAACGCACGTGTTTTCGAACTCGATTTTAAACAAAGAAATTTGCGAAAATCAATTAAATTTGATATGTATATGATAGTACAACTTGTCAAAATGTGAATCCACTTTGATCCGTAACTCTAAAATGTCTAAAAAAAAAATTACGACAATTTTACGAAAGCAAGTTTTTAATAAACAAATAACTTTTTGCAAAAAACCTTAAAAGATTTGAAATTTTTAGCATTTTGAAAGTATATAAATTGGGACGTACAACTTCCGATAATTTCGATGTCACAAGGCTTAATTTATCATAAGTTATTAATAATTGAAATAAGAGGCCATTTTGACGTTTTTTTTTTATTTTGCAGATAAACAAATTAACCTATTGGAACATTTTTGTAGGTCTTTTTAGTAGCAACATTTGTCATGTAAAACATTATTTTCTAAAATTCTTCATTTTTTGGGTATTTACGAAAAACTGATTTTCTCATCAACTTTGCGAATTATTTAAACAATGTGGCACTAAATAAAAAGTGTTGCCAAAGCATGATATTCAATATTCTTGGCCTCTTTTACATGAGTCAATTTTTATACGTGAAGTATGTTTCATTTTTCGTTTCGGGGTACATTTGGAATAAACATACTATAGGCTATACAAATAAATGGTGATGTCTGCCAAATATTTGTGATTTTGTTATTGTATTTATATTTCTTTTATATATAAAACATATTTTATTTTCTTCCTGGTATTTTCTTGAAAAAAAAACTTTTATTCATTCCTATTAAATAAATTTCATATACCTACCTACCTATTATTTTTGCATAAAGACAAAACAATAAAAAAGCTCTTCTTCGTAAAATAATTTCTAAGACTAATCAAACATAATGTTTTTAGTCGATTATAGTATTATAAGCAATATATACACATGTAAGTATTTTCCATGCTATTTTTAAAAGTACAAAACGCCAAGAATGGATAATTTCTTACAAAATCGGAGTAGGTGAATCTCATGCCGAATAATTGGCAACGCTGGTTGCACTGCTGTCTTAGTTGCTAGGTCGTTTAGCTCCCTCCACACCCCACGGGCCCGCCCGCCCAACCTTTCATTTCATTCATTAATTAATTTACCCGCCTTGCAAAGACCAGCTTGAACTTCGACTCGAAAAGTCACACGACATCTATGAATTTAAGACCGGAACTAACAGTACAAATTCTTTGGTTAAGTATCTATTTCTACTTAATCAATGGCATTAGCTAAACTTCGCCAGGACATTCAAATAAATAAGGCGATTATATAAATAAATAAATAAATATTTTATGAATAACTTTTTAAATTCAATTTGTATGAAAAAACTGACAACACCATTGGAAAGAACAAGAAATTTTACGAAAGAAACATATATGACATGTGTTTTTGAATTAAAATGAGCGAGCAGTAATTTGGTAACTAACGCTCCAAGTTGCGCTACGTCGACTGTCCGCTCACGCTGGAATTGGCTTGCAGGAGCGCGCGCGCGCTGTACATAAGTGGCTATAACTTTTGATTGGCAATATTTCCAAAGTGGGTCCGGGTCCTCTTTAATTGTTTTTACCTTAATTACTTTATATTTTTATTTACGAATTACTTTTTCAAGATTATTAATTAACACAAATGAAACCTTAATTTGCAACTATAAACAAATAAGATTTTCCTAGTTTTTTTTTAACTTTTTATCTTTAATTGGACTTTTACTTTGTACTTTAATTTTTAACACCTTTTAAGGATTTAAGTTAAAATTAAACTATTAACCTTCAAAATTGAAATAGAAAATATCTAAGGCTTAAAATTGGGCTTTTCCTTTAAATTTCCAATTTAAAATCATTATTGACTGTGGCATAGTCAATGCTTCGGTTGTGGACAGTTGTCGTTAACTCGGTCTACTAGCCCCGTATACTCTGCATCCCGCAGTGTTTCCTTTCGCCAACAGAGTCCTCTGAGAGTACCTTTCCCGGTTTATTTGAGAGCGGTTATTATCACTTATTACTATGAGGTTTTTTTTGAATTCCAACGTGACAGCATTTTTCGGCAATAAATAAACCAGCACCATTTTTAACAACCCTTGGGTGTTGTGAGCCTTTTGCTCTGAACCAATAGGCCCAGACCTGGTGTTAGGTAAGTTAGATTTTTAGTTAATGTTAAGTGCATTTGTACCATGCACTGTTGTGTTCCTTATATTTATTGTTGTGATTATTTTTAGAATTGTTGCTTGGTAATAATAAAAAACCATATTAGAGAAAAACGGAGTGTCCTTTCCGCTTGCGGAGAATCCCCCATAACTTGAACAGTTACATCTGGCGCTCTGACGTGACGCAAATGGAGAAAATGACATCAAAGGACACCACCAAAGAAAAGATGCACTCCTACAATTTAAGGACGGGAGTAGGACGTCCTAGACCGGAAACAGGGGCAGTTCCTAAAATAATAAAGGAGATTAGGACTGAGCTACAGCAGCTACAGGACCAAAATATGGCAACACCAGTGAGACAAGGTATGAGAGATTTTTTTTCATTGTCTACACCACCTGTGTGAAATAAGGAGGCATGGGAAAAAAATCCGAGATTAGCTGATAACTTACCAAGACCATATAATAACCCGGTACAACTACAATCAAATATTATACCACCTTCAAATCACTGGGAAAAATACGAGGTTTGCTACCGGGGAACAAAAAATAGTACATAGTAGAAATTAGTCAAATAAGTTTTTAACACCAAATCAGGCACAGCAGCTTCCTAGGTTTGAAATAAATAATTCCTACAGTCAGGAATCTAGAATTAATAAGAATTTTGTTTTTCCGCCCCCTAAAAACAATAAAAATAACCAAACATTGTACCGGCAAGAAAATAATAGTAACGGTGATGGGGGCAGACAAAATATTAATAATTTAATTTGGGAAAACAATATATTAAGAATCAGGGTATTTCTGGGGTACAGAATTGTAGTCCGGGAGCTGTAGTCGAACAAATTAGTCGGGGAACTAATAGGCAATTTAACCAAAATAATAATTTTAAGTTAGATTGTAATGAAGCCAAGGCAGGTCAAACGAATCCTATTCAGCTACCAGAAGTTGTTGATAATGATTTGGTCGCGTTAGTTACAAATATTGTGATGTGTTTAAAAAATCAAAATAACTTACCTAATCTTGGCAGGGCAAGCAGTAATTGTGTAAATGGGGTACAGAATGCACCGGCAACTGGAATACACAACATAGGAAACGCTATTGCCGGGAACGTTAACAATCCCAATAACGCAGTAAATTTAAATGATCTTAATTTACCTAGTATTAGTAACATGTCAAGCGCGATCGGAAATATGTCGAGTTTAGATATTAATAGACGCTTGCCCATTTTTGATGAGCAAGGTCAGGTACACCCAGTGGATTTCATAGACCAGTTAGAGGTTTACTTTAATTTAAATAGAATTCCATTTCAATATTTTAAATATATTGTCACAAATCAATTCAAAAACAACGCGTTAATATGGAGTCAGGCGTGCTTAAACACTTACGATGATTTTGTAAGGTTTAAAGAAGATTTTTTAGCTCACTTTTGGTCCGAGGAAATACAAGATAACGTGCGGGATACCATAAAAAGGGAACTATATCGAGAAAATGAACACTCCTATGTGATACATTTTATGAAGTATGTAGGTAGCTATGGCGAGGCATTTGACACCGCCATATAATGAAGCTCGATTAATTGTAACCATTGCTCGACATTTTTCGCCGAAAATTAGAGACTCATTACTGGGAACACAGTCCATTGCAGAGGCGCTGGACAAACTCAGGCACGCTGACTATTATTTTAAAGTCGGCCCACAAGTTTCGTATTATAACAATAGACCAGCATCAGACAAACCAAGCTACAAGTTTCCAACAAGTAGTAGCGAAGGGCGACAACGTCCTATCTATAATGATTATATGGCAGGAAGAGATAAACACGGGACTAGAAAGGATGTTCCGCCAGCACGTCAAAATATTAAAGTGTCGGTTTTAACTGCCGAAGAGGATAAGGTAGTTTTGAAGATATTAATTTGGCGGAAAACAAACTGACACCACACGATGTTTAGGTCCGGTTGTGGGGGCAGTCTTAAGTAGGACCACCTTCCCTACCAATAACCCGCGGGAAGATCTACTGGCCGAAGATTGCGAATTCGAACATGAAACTCTCAACATTCGGTCACCGATTATTCAGGTGAACTTACACGGGTTTAACTTCCTCGCACTGGTAGATACGGGAAGTGCAGTTTCGTGTTTCGAAGAAGAAGTTTGGGGTCAATTAGCAGACTTCCACAAACTGATTCCTACTTTTCCTTGCTCGGGCATACGGGTAATGGGTGCGTTTAAAGTTAAACAAAGAAGAGTAAAACAGCAATCACTGTTAACTTTGTCAATCCAAGGTCATTCCGTGGTCCATGAGTTTCTGTATATTCCGGACTTAGCGTATCCCATAATTATTAACCATCCTTCATGCGAAAATTGATCCCAGATTAAAACGGATCCATTGCAAACTTAATCATGAATGGGTCGAAGTCCCAGAAATTCAGCCTAGACATGATTACTTCTCCAGAAATAACAAATAGCAATATAATGGAGGAGATAAAAAATACGGTTACCGACGCGGGACTAAGCCCCACACAAGCAGAGATTATTCGTAATCTCCTGTTACGGCATCGGGGCGTTTTTTCTGATACTCCAGGATTGACCAACGAATATGTTCATTGTATTAAACTTACGGATAAGACGGGATTTTGTTTAAAACAATATCCGGTGCCTATAGCTCATAAAGCGGCCATTCAAAAACAGCTAGACCTTATGGAAACTTGGGGTGTAATCGTTCGCCGAGCTACCCCCTATATATCTCCAATAATGGTGACGCTTAAAAAAGATAACACGGTGCGAATCTGTTTGGACGCTCGACACTTAAATTCAGTAATGGAACGTGAGTATGACACTCCTCGACCCATCGAGGAAACTCTCCGCATGCTGATCAATGTGCAAATGATGTCATCTACTGATTGCACATGCGGTTATTGGCAGATTCCGTTGTCGAAAGAGTCGCAACAATATACAGGGTTCCGTTTTGATGGTCGTACGTAGTATTGTTTCCGCACTTTACCATTCGGGCTTTCCTCGAGTGTAAGTACTTTTACGCGGTGTCTTTCTACTATTCTTATTACAGAATTTGAAGATTTTGTTACACTTTACGTAGATGACATTCTCATTAGATCGGATAGTTTTGAAAATCATATTGATCACCTCGACAAACTGTTAACGAGGTTGGTGCGAGCTGGATTCACGTTGAGATTAAAAAAATGTAGGTTTTTTCGTAAAGAAATGCCTTTCCTTGGATACATACTGAGTTCAACAGGAATTTTACCTGATCCGGAACGAACCCAAGCTATTGCGAATTACCCTCCATAGCGAAACGCTAAAGCCTTACAGCGGTTTCTGGGGTTTGCAAATTATGATAGAATTTTTTGTGAAAAGGCCTTGGCGGTAACCTGGGCGTTAGGTAAATTCAGAATCTATTTACTAGCTCGACCCTTTACGATTTATACTGATAATAAATCGATCACGTATTTGAAAACCTGTCGACTGTTGTCTCCTCGTATCGCGCGTTATGCGTTGGCCATCCAAGAGTATGACTTCGAAATTAAACACATGTCTGGCTCCCTTGTCTCGCAATTGCACCGGTAGACTTCCTTCACCTGAGGATAACTGCTTTAAAATCTTACCAATTCTCCAGTTTCCACCAGAATTCCAAAGATTGTTTAAGAAAATTGGTCAATATCAGAGGGAAGACGAAAAACTACGAGCTATCATGGACCAACTTCAGTAAAGTTAATCTGCAAAACCGGTTCCTAGTCTATAACCAACTTCTTTATGCTCGACATGCCAATGAAGAATTTTACTTATTGTGTATTCCTCGAGCTCCAGTAGGTCAATTTGTTAAAGCATATCACCAAACTTTTGGCCAGTTTGGCGTTTATAAAACATGGTGTGCTCTTAAAAAAGAGGTCTGGTGGTCTAATATGCACAAAGATGTGAAAAAGTTAGTTCGGGGTTGCGAGCTTTGCCAAAAAACTAAGGTCTCCAGTATGCCGAATCCCCCACGTCACGCGATAGTTCCCTCCACGAAAAATGAAGTTCTAGCGTTGGATATATATGGGCCTCTACCACGAAGTCGAGGTGGTACGACTTACATCTTAGTCCTGTTGGATGTGTTTACGAAATTTGTAACCTTTTATGCTCTAAAAAAGGCCACTACAAATGCTTGCTTAAACCGCTTAGTTAAAGATTACTTTCCGAAGATGGGCTCAGTTTCAAGCGTTTTGTCGGACCATGGCACGCAATTCACGGCCCACCGGTGGAAAAAGACGTTATCGGATTTGGGCATTAAAGTCATGTATGTTTCGGCTCGTCATGCTCAAGCCAATCCATCAGAGCGCGTTATGCGGGAGTTACGTCGACTCTGTCGGGCCTATTGTACCGACCAGCACACCCGTTGGGCATGGAAATTGCCGAAGTTCGCACTATTTCTCAATTCGCTGGTACACGAGTCCACAGGGTTTAGCCCGATGGAGCTGCAACTAGGCCATGGTGGACCTTCACTTCTTCCAGCTACTTTGCAGGGACCGCGCGCCCATATAAATAGGTCCACGGAAGGTAAACTCATCCTAGCTAAAGAATCTTTGTTGAATAAAGCGGAGCGCCGACGGATACGTCATCCGTCAAGGCCCTATGAAGAATTTCAACCCGGGGATCTCATACTTCTAAAAGCCAACCCAGTTTCCTCCCGATTGCGAGCCGAAACCAAGAAGTTTCTTCTCCTGTTTGAAGGGCCGTATGAGGTAAAGAAGGCGATAAGCTACGCTACTTATATCCTAAAGGACCCACTATCCGACCGAGAGCGAGGGTCATTTCATATGAGCCACTTGAAAAGATTTCATCTGTCGGAACCATGGGATCCCTAACGTCCAGGATTCCACGTTCGAAGGGGGGGGGGGGGGGGTAGGATGTAGCATAGTCAATGCTTCGATCGTGGGCAGTTGTCGTTAACTCGGTCTACTCGCCGCGTATACTCTGCATCCCGCAGTATTTCCTTTCGCCAACAGAGTCCTCTGAGAGTACCTGTCCTCGGCTTATTTGAGAGCGGTTATTATCACTTATTACAATAAGGTTTTTTTTGAATTCCAACGTGATAGCGTTTCTCGGCAATAAATAAACCAGCACCCTTTTCAACAACACTTGGGTGTTGTGAGGCTTTTGCTCTGAACCAATAGGGCCCGGACCTGGTGTTAGGTGAGTTAGATTTTTTAGTTAATGTTAAGTGTATTTGTACCATGCACTGTTGTGTTCTTTATATTTATTGTTGTGATTATTTTTAGAATTGTTGCTTGGTAATAATAAAAAACCATATTAGAGAAAAACGGAGTGTCCTTTCCGCTTGCAGAGAACCCAACCCCCCCCCCCCCCCATAACTTGAACAGTTACATGACTATAAGGCTTGGTAAAAGAAATTTTAATTTTCGTCGATAAATTTACAATTTATAGCCTAATCTCAGCCATTTTACCGAATAAATGATTATTTTCAACAAACCATAAAGCCATTGGTACTTTGTACTTTATTTTTGGAGCTTGGGCTGCAATAGTCGGAACATCTCTAAGATTACTAATTCTTTCGGAATTAGGAAACCCCGGTTCATTAATTGGGGATGACCAACTTTATACACTGACAAAAACGTTTCAAGTAAACAGTGATTCTGACACGAATTTCATTAAGCCAAATGTCTAGTTTGTTTTCTAATAATATTGTGTAGCAGTTGTTATAAGTAAAAGAGGAATTCTGACACGAGGTAAATAGTTCCTAATAACCAGGTAAATAACGTCAAATAAACTGAACACTTGTGTTATTAGTTTACTTGTAAATAATCCTCTAGTTGTTTTACCGTGGACATCGATGCTTTTGTGGCAACTAAAGGAGTGCATTTGACCTTTTTTTACTAGTGCCAAGTATACCAACATTTTCTTTTAGTGGACAGTTTGCTAGCATTTAACATTCAATCACTGAAACCTTTAAAAAGGTGTGTTGGGTTATTTTCGCGAGGACCCGAGCACTTACTTGATGGTGGCGTTGTTTGGCACCAGTGATGTAAATGAAAAAAAACAATAATGTTTTTTTTTTCAGTTTGCATGTTTTTTTTGTGAAAAAATACACATAACCTTTGTTTTTTTTTCAGGAATTGGTATTTTTTCATAATTAAAATAAAAATTCTATTTATGTATACATTATACATGTATTGCAATTTTTACAATAAAAACGTCCATAAAATAATATTAAAGATTAAAATTAAACAAATAAACTCAACTCTATTTAAAATTTAGATTCAATAAATAAATTAAAATAAAAAGATAACTAAGAGGGGTACTGACACTGCCACTATCGCAAACTTATAGTTCTTCTTCTTCCTCCATTTCTTCTAAATCTCCAGAAGAATCTGTGTCGTGCACAGAAAAATGGGAGCCAGAATTAGACGATTCGTCGTCAGTAAGAACAGTATCGTCACTGTCACTGTTCCATTCCATAAGACTGTCGTCTATTTTTGACTTTGACGCCACTCCACTTGTGGATGTAGTAGGCAAATGCTTGGTGTTGGTAATACTGATAATATTGATATTCGGTGTGTCAATTTCACTAGTGATGGGAGTACTGCCAGTACTGGTACTGGTAGTGATAGCCTTAGTGTTTTGTTCTTCAACACATTCAGGTAGCTTTAAACTGGCAGTCTTCCGAGTCTTCGTGTTTTCAAGACATTCACTTTGTAATTTTAAATTATGCCCAATATACACAAGCTTGGCCGCCCTGTCGTTTCTAAGTCTATTCCTTTTAGAGGTATGTATTGCTGCATATGTACTGAAAGTTCTTTCACAAGCAGCTGAGGTAGCTGGTAGTGAAAAAAAACGTGTAAATGTTTTTTTTTCATTATAAAAAACACGTTTTTTTTCTAGTTTTTTTTCTAATTACAAAAAAAAAACGGTTTTTTTTACATCACTGTTTGGCACGTTCTCTCTTGTCTCGTTCCTTTCATTCTGCCCCTACTCTGGGATTGTTGTATCTGATGGTTTTTAAGTTTTTGTGTTTTCATATATTTTATAAGTGTATGCGTGATGGAATATGCAAATTTATTACGTCAGTAGGGGCTGGAAGATAATGTTGATGCGTAAATGTAACGCCAAAAAGCAATAATAAAGGCGAAAATTGAATTGTCGCAATTGTTGAGTGCAGCAAGTCGCAGAACAACACATTTTTTAGAATGTGCGGGATTAGCACGTATAGTTTTTAGTAAGTGTTCACAAACATAATTTTTAAAATATTTAAAATAATTTTTTTGACATTTCTTAAACTATCTTTTAAACTTTTATAAAAGCACAAGTTATATCTGATGATATAACAATATATAATGATATATAATGCTAGCACAGTCAATTAATTGATTTTACAGAAGTTTAAAAGATAGTGTAAGAAATGTCAAAAAAATTGTTTTAAATATTTAAAAAATTATATTTGTGAACGCTACTAAACACTATACATGATAAATTAAATTACTAACGGAAAGTAGTAGTTTTCTTTGTGACAACTAACCAGACTAATGATGATAAATACACAGTTCATTAAAGATAAAGACATACTTTCTCAAGTATATATGTTATATTAGATTTAAGCACTGTATTATATAATAACCTTTGTATAACCGTATTATTCCTTAAGTTCTTATCAACACGTTCACATAAGTAATTTAATACTTTCAATAACAAATGCATTTCTTTATTTCATATCTTTCTTTATCTTTGTAATTCAATACTTTAATATTCCAAATTGCACGTTTTAGCTTAGGTTACTTTTGTGAAACCCTGATGCATAGATTTAGTTTCTGTTTAATCTGCATTTTATGCAAACATTATAAATACGACTGAACGACGCTTTTGGCCTCAGTCTGCATAGTTCAGTTAACTCGCTTCATTTTACAAGAGCATAGCCTCTCTTAGTATTTTAGTATTATTTATTTCATTTTGAATATTGTTAATTTCTCCATTAAGGGTTATGCCCGGAGATTAACTATCATCTAGTTTTAAGTATCCAAGTTGTAAAACAACCTATTTATTTAATAATAAAAATACTCTTTTGTGTAAACTGAAAAATTGTTTTTAAAAAGTGAAAACTACAAATCCAGATCTAACAATTGGCGCAGTCGGTAGGATCCGCAGCAACTCTACTAGAACAAGGAACCAGAGCCTAACTCGTAGTGGTGGATCCCAATCCTTCAACGGAAAACGAACCTCAAACCCTTCAAACCAAGAAAATCGCACAATCAAGAAACTCTAGCATTTAAGAAGAAACCAACCCAAAAATTTAATAAACCGATTACTAATCCCCGTGATAATCAAGCCCCAGTAAGAAAACCTAACACAACACCTTTTCAAAAAATTTGCGCGTATTGTAAGAAAACCGGACACGTCATAAACGAATGTCGTGCACGTCAACAATCACCGCAATACCCGAATTTCACCCCCCAAAATTATTCAAATTTAAATTTCCAAAGACAATATGCTGCCCCGCAACAACCGCAACAGCAGCAACAACAACAAAGGCCATTTATACAACAGACATTCCCCAATCAAAATCAGAGGCCCACTCAATTCCCTAATAGACCAAATCAGTTTCAACGACCGTCTGTAATACAACCAAACCCAAACTATAATAGGAATGCCAATCAACCAAGAACTCATCATATTAACTATCCAGCACAATATTACTCTAACGAGGAATATCAAGAAGGCACATATAATCCAGAGTTTCAGGAATTTCCATCTAATTCACAAGAAACTTTTTCTGAGGAGCACTATCAATATCCCTACAACTTTCAGGATTTTCAGCTAGGCCCTCAAACCCTTCACGACCCCCCGAATTTCGAGAACCAATACCCCGAAACTTTTACGGAAGGGAACCCTGTTCAATTCCAGGAAACTATTTCAGAGAACTACAACCCAGTTGCAGACCTCTCGTCCCAAATTCAATCAATGAATCTAGACGAATACAAGCCCAATCTGAACTTCCCCGAACGAATTTTCATCTAAACCCACTTCTAACCGTCAAGTCCAGAAATCTATTCTATATTAAAGATATCACAAAAACATTCAAACTTCTCATTGACACGGGCGCAGGAATTTCTTTTAAAGAAAAGACCGCCGCAAGAATCCCTAACAAATTCCAGGAAAATGCCGTTATTCAAGGAATAACTAATGAAAAAATTTTAATAACAGAATCAAAACTTATTCCATTTAAACCCGGCGACCCTCACAAGGTATTCATTCATAACTTAGATATAGAATTCGACGGATTACTCGGATCAGACTTTCTAGATCACTATGATTGCACGATAGACATAAAAAACAGACAACTTATTACTAATTTTAAAACTGTACCCCTGTTCAAAGCAGGCGAGGAAGACATCGAAACATCAGTTATTAATAAGAATGTACAATATCTCCACTCTAATGACAATTTGATAAAAAACGTAATCTCTATTCAACCACGTACAGAACAAATTTTCAAACTAAAATGCGATTTAAGAAGTACTGATGCTATACTGCTAGCTCAGGAAAAAGAAAAGGTCAGATTACCCAATGCAGTGGTTAAAGTAAATGAAAAAGGTGAATTTTTAACTTCCATAATTAATGCAAATGCGATACCTAAAACTATCGATTTTCACGACTTAAAATTAGAACCAATCACTGAATTTGAATTAACCTGTAATGTCAATATTTCAAACATCAATGCAAATGACTTTCAAAATAATACCAACAACAGACTGTACGAAATTGAAAATCAATTACGTTTGGAACATCTCAACGACGAAGAGAAAGAATCAATCGTAGACTTGTCTAAAATTTTCGGACATATTTTACTTAGAAGGCGACTCACTAACTTTCACGAATGAAATAAAGCATTCGATAGATACTAATAACGCTAAACCTATCTTCACTAAATCGTACAGATACCCGCAAATTCACAAGGACGAAGTAAAACGCCAAATGACAGAAATGCTCAATCAAGGTATAATTCAGCCGTCCATCTCACCCTGGTCCTCCCCAGTGTGGGTTGTACCAAAAAAGCTTGACGCCTCGGGCAAGCAAAAATGGAGAGTTGTGATTGACTATCGTAAACTCAATGAGCTGACAGTTAACGATAAGTGCCCATTACCCAATATTTCAGATCTCCTAGACCAACTAGGAAAGTGTGAGTATTTCACTACTTTAGATCTCGCGTCTGGCTTCCACCAGATAGAAATTGACAAAAAAGACATTCAAAAGACAGCATTTTCAGTCGAAAATGGTTATTACGAGTTCGTTCGTATGCCATTTGGTCTAAAAAACGCACCCTCCACTTTTCAGCGCGTTATGGACAATATTCTTTTAGGCATTCAAAACGAACGCTGTCTCGTTTATATGGACGATATAATCATATACTCACCCACCATCCATGAACACATTTCTAGGCTCACCGAAGTTTTCAAAAGGTTAAGAAAAGCCAATCTCAAAATCCAGCCAGATAAGTGCGAATTTATAAGGAAAGAAGTAGCTTATCTAGGTCACCTTATCACCCAAGACGGAGTCAAACCGAATCCTTCAAAAATTGACTATTCGAAATTTCCCCGAACCCAAGACACAAAAAGAGATTAAATTCTTTTTAGGACTAGCCGGTTACTACAGGCGCTTTATCTCTAACTTTGCAAAAATTTCAAAACCTCTCACTAAGCTTCTGCAGAAAGACATCCCGTTCAATTTCGACTCGACTTGTAAAAATTCTTTTGATGAATTTAAAACTGCATTAACTTCAACCCCTATTTTAATATACCCAAACTTCGATGAAACCTTTCTGTTAACAACCGATGCTAGCGCGTACGCTATCGGAGCCGTGCTTTCGCAAGGACCTATAGGCAAGGACCTTCCCATTGCTTATGCGTCACGAACTTTGTGTAACGCTGAAACAAAATACTCTACTATCGAAAGGGAGCTTCTAGCTATCGTATGGGCAGTTAAACACTACAGGCCGTACCTTTTCGGACGAAAATTTAAACTCATAACTGACCACCGACCTCTGACTTGGCTCTTTTCTATAAAAGATCCCGGCAGTAGGCTAGCACGTTGGCGCCTTAAACTCGAGGAATATGATTACGAGATCATATACAAGCCAGGTAAAATCAACAAGAACGCTGACGCCTTATCGCGCATTAAAGTCAATCACATACAAAAATGTGTAGCGTACCACAACAACACAAAATCCAGAAGACCCGCCTGACCCAGAAATCATTCCCGACGAAGATATACCACCGGAACAAATAGCCAGAGAATGCGAAACCTTCGAGAGATTGTATCAGACAGAGTCCCTAATCGATTACGCGAAAATCAAGTTTTCAAATAATCAACTGCTCGATAAAGATCATAAAAATATAATTACATTCTTTCAGCAAGACAATTTGCAAGATATCCACTACAAAATAATCGAGGATATTCTTGAAGAAAACCCCGAGTTTTCTAACAACAAAATTAACACTGTATCTAGTCAAACAGTAAAGAACAGATCGTATCATATCGTACCCTTACCATTCGACCCCTTGTCGGCAATTTTACAACTTTTCGTTACAATATATAAAAATCAGAATGACATAAATCCAGCAAAAACATACTGTCGAGAATAACTTGAACTTACCTATTCTCGAAATCTTCTCATTTATTTTTAGCGACAAAGACATACAGCTAGTCGTTTGTCAAGACGTCGTAACAAAACCCGATGAAGATCAAATTCCCATAATACTAAATCAGTTTCATGCAGGAAAAAATAATCTCCATCGCGGCATTAATGAGACGATACGTAGAATTAAAAATAAGTACAATTGGACCGGACTAAAAAAAGACGTCGAAAAATTTATAAAAGCATGCGAAACTTGTCAAAAAGCGAAAATTTTACGTAAAAACTTGGACAATCCTTAGTCATTACGGAGACACCGAAAACCCCGTTCGAACGCATTAACATTGACATTCTTGAAGTCCCTACACGAAATTACGCCCTAACAATCAGGGATGAACTCACTAAATTCACGCAAGCTTATGCTATAGAGGACAAAACCGCGAAATCTATCGTAAATACACTTCTACTGTACTTTCAACATTACGGTACACCCCTTCGCATCCATTGTGACTCAGGCCGAGAATTCGAAAATCGACTTCTTAAAGACCTTTGCCTTCTTTACGATATTAAATTAACATATTCTAGTGTACACCACCCACAATCCAACGGCTCACTAGAGAGATTTCACGCGACGCTCATGGAAATGATAAGGGCTAATAAATTAGAAAACCCTAGCGAACACCCGTTAACCATCTTACCATACGCAGTTATTTGTTATAATAACTCTATAAACAAAACTCATGGCTTCACCCCGTACGAATTAATATTCGGACATAGTGCAAGTCGTCCCCCTGAAACACTTTACAATCACGAACAACTCATATCTAAGTACATGCGAGATTTAAATAATAGAATATCGCACTATTATAAAATAGCTCGTACAAGGACCCAATTACAGAAAGAAAAGGCCAAAAGTAAGATTCGATAAACATGTACACGACAATTTACCCGAGTACAACGTAGGTGACAAAGTCTATGTAAAGGAAAGTCAAATTAAGAATAAACTTCAAAACAAGTTTAATGGACCATTTGAAATTAGAGAAATTCTAAACAACTCTGCTATACTTTACAACCCTCAGACTAAACACACTACAAAAACCAACTTTGACAGAATGAAACCATACTTTGAAAATTAATTTATTTTCAGGTTTCTTCTGCTGCTCAAAGCAGTATCACCCCAATACTCTATTGAACCCCTCAACAATACCATCAGAATATACTATCACGAAGAAGACCGAATCGAGATATCAAATGATAAATGGACAATTCTAGTCTACAAACACATCGAGCCAATTAAATTAACCCTCGACAATAACAACAAAATTCTAAATGACATGATAACCACATTCGATACAGACAACCCTCGCATGACATCCTTTCGATCGGAAATTAGAACGCATATTAGTCTCTTAACCCAAATTTCCCAATCATTACAACAAAAAGTTGAGGAAATATTTGTGGACACTAAAAGATACAAACGAGGTACTTTAAACGGAATCGGTACATTCTGGAAGGCTATCACAGGTAACCTAGACGCCTCTGATGGTGAATACTATACAGATTGTATTAATAAACTCGCGAATGACGAACATCAACTAGAAAATCTGATGAAGAACCAAATTTCGGTAACGACCTCGGTAATAAAAAGTTTTAACTCTACAATTCAAAAACTAAAAATCGACGAGGAAACCTTTAACAACGATATTAAAGAAATAGAAAAATCAATTTATGATATATCAGATGATTTAGCTTACATTCAATCAAAATTACGAGTACTCGAGATATGCGAATCCCTCATGGAAAGTTATATGTTTTTAGAAAATAGTTTAGATAACATTTTAAACTCAATCACATTTTCTCGATTAAAAATCCTACATAGTTCGATAATTGCCCCGAAAGACTTAGTTTCTTCTCTTCAGGAAGTATCTCAATCTCTGCACAAAAATAATCTGCCGATAACACCACAAATTTCAAAAGTTGCTCAATATTTTGATATAATAGAACTCCAGGCTTTTCAATCTGGATCTAAAGTAATATTTGTTTTAAAAATTCCATTAACAGAACCAGAAACTTACACCCTCTACCACCTTTACCCTATTCCTATATTGGATAATCGAACAGGACTACATCATATTTTATCAACGACACATAAGTACATAGCAAAGGACGATGATTCATTGTTATTTGTACCTCTCCCGAACCTTGACAATTGTAAATCCTTAAACCCCAGTGTAAGACTTTGTTCAAATGTGCTTCCGTACCCCATAGACAGTGACGCGATATGCGAAGCCCAAATACTAAAACAATTAAGTGTAGTGCCCCGGACTTGCCAGTCAAATTTATTGTTTGCTAAAGACTACAGTATTCAAAAACTAAGCAACAATAAGTGGCTAATACTAGTATCAGACAATTTACCGGTAACCGTAAAGTGCAACAACAGAGACGTTATTACGAAAATAATCCAGCTGAACTCGATCTTGACTTTGAAAACGGAGTGTAGTGCCTTCATAGGTAGCACCAGGGTCCATACCTCATCGCACCCGCTAGACAACAGCACTTACAACAGTCATCCAGTTCGAATACCATATGATTGTTGTAACCATCTCCCGGAGAAATCCAAACTCCCAAATTTGCAGCCACTGAAGTTAAGCAACCTCAACACGGATGATCTAAACATCGCCAAGCATAAACTAGATCAATACTCGGACGATCTAGACAAAATCATCAATGAACCATTCATCAACAAGAACATTTCTTGGTTCACGTACTTTACGATAACTTTGATTATCTTGCTTATCATTTTATTCGTAATCTGCAAATGCAGAAAAGGCAGAAGAGACGCAAGGATCGGCATCTCCCTATCCAACGATCAACCACCGCGACCTCCACAACCACCGAAGTCCAAGCTTTTCAGTGGATATGGACATTTACTCCCCAAAAGAAGACCAAGTGTAAATATTCGTGAAATCCCCGAGGATATCGAACTAAATCCCTCATACAGCAAAACTTACGCTTAAAAGTTGATTTATAGCATCAACTTTTTTATAAGAAAGGGAGTTTTTATATTAGATTTAAGCACTGTATTATATAATAACCTTTGTATAACCGTATTATTCCTTAAGTTCTTATCAACACGTTCACATAAGTAATTTAATACTTTCAATAACAAATTCATTTCTTTATTTCATATCTTTCTTTATCTTTGTAATTCAATACTTTAATATTCCAAATTGCACGTATTAGCTTAGGTTACTTTTGTGAAACCCTGATGCATAGATTTAGTTTCTGTTTAATCTGCATTTTATGCAAACATTATAAATACGACTGAACGACGCTTTTGGCCTCAGCCTGCATCGTTCAGTTAACTCGCTTCATTTTACAAGAGCATAGCCTCTCTTAGTATTTTAGTATTATTTATTTCATTTTGAATATTGTTAATTTCTCCATTAAGGGTTATGCCCGGAGATTAACTATCATCTAGTTTTAAGTATCCAAGTTGTAAAACAACCTATTTATTTAATAATAAAAATACTCTTTTGTGTAAACTGAAAAATTGTTTTTAAAAAGTGAAAACTACAAATCCAGATCTAACATATATATACACTACTTTATTTATTGTAAGTACAGCGGCGTATTAAACAGAAGTAGATTATTTTGCTTAAAAACAGTTTAATTGCTGTTAGCAATCTGTGTCAGGATTCCTATTTTATTTATAGCAAAGAAGCGGTGGAGTAGTCCCATATACAGATGAACTTTTTACTAACCAATATTAAAATTTTAATTGTAGCTAATAAACTGTTTTCTCAGTGTAATGTTATTGTTACAGCACATGCCTTTGTTATAACTTTCTTCATAGTTACATAGTTTTGGAGTATGTAATGGTGTATTTGCCATTACAACAAGTTATTAATTTTTATTTTGCCACCACAAATAAATAGTTTTGGTATCATAATTATTGAATATCCCACTAAGTGTTACTACCATCATCACATTGACAAGGTATGATTATTTCAGTTTTGCATATGTAGGTAAAACCATATGCATATGTAGGCAATCCTGATATCCGAATCCTGCACATAACTTACTTATCAATTTGTTACAGTTCACTTGTTCTCACTGTTTAGTCTTCATTCAGAGCTAATCCGCACTTATCCTACTCTCAAGGCCGATTGCTCCCTTTATATACTCACAGATAGCATCTAGAATATTCAAGTCTCTTTATGGAATAGGATTCTAGAAAGTAATTGCAACACTGGAGAATTTTCGCTTTTCTAACGCCATCTCTGAAGCAGTAGCTGAACTTCCACGGTACAGTACTGGCCTGTCCTCTCCAATACTAAGTTCTCTACTATACTATCAGTACCTAGTTGTCACGAATGCTACCCCCTCCATATATGTCGCCAGTTTATCCAAATGCACAATCTTCTCTTTGACTTTTTACCTCGTTGAATTCGATACACATCATTGATCCGGTTAATGATAGTATATGGTCCTTTCCAAAACGGCTGAAGTTTCGAGGACCATTATTTCTTCCGCTGTGGGTTGTACAGCCAAGCCAGATCTCTCGCTTTGAATCCTCCTGAACTGCCCCCGTACGGTTATAACAAGACTTCATTCGATCACTGACTATGGTGATTTGGTCTCTAACTAACTCATGGACATTTCTTAGCCGTTCACTCATTTCATCTACATAGCTTTTTTTATTTTCGGCGCTTTCTTTCCTACTCCTCTTCTTCTTGGCGCCTTCTTTCTTTTTCTTGACCTCTTCTTTCACGTTTCTCTTGTTCTTCTTGATGTCGTCTCTCTTCTTGACGCCTTCTATCTTGCTCGTCCTTCTCTTCTTGACAACGTTTCTCTTCTTCATGACGTTTTCTTGTTTGATTTTCTTGGCGTCTTTATTACTCCGCAGTTGGAAGAATTTAATTATCACCAGGGTTGGCAAAAATTGTGTTTTTTTTATTTTAATCAAAAAACACGTTTTTTTTTATTTAAAACGATTCAATGTGTTTTAAACATGGATTTTTAATTGTTGAAAAAAAAACATGTTTTAAACAATAAAAAATATGTTTTTAAACTTAAATTTATACGGGCGCGTCGACCCAATACATTGTTTATTCTATAAGCCATGCCCATATTCCATCATAACAAGACGAGGACGATACTTGACAACGGCTCGGCCAATTCGGTGTAATAAATACGTCAAGTTGTGCAACAGTGCAATAATTGTTTGGTGATTGGTTATTGACTACACAGGCACATAAAAAAAAGTCGAGTGGGAGAAGGCATACCTAAGTATTCCCATGAATTCTGACCTGCTGAACATGAATCCGATATCCGTTTTGCCCGATTGGCTCTTGCATTCTTCATAATTTCAAAAAACACCGTAAGAATGCCCGAAAAAATGAAACCGTAGCTAAAAATCTGAAAAAATTCAGGGGTACATAGGATGGCGATAGAAATCGAATGGCGCAAACCAGACATCCCTGCGGTCCTTCGTTTTCGAGACAGAGCAGCTCAAAGTCACCGGAAGGAAAAAATTTGTTTTTTTCGCACTCCTCGAGGCTCTATATCGGAAACCAAAAAATCTATAGAATTCTAGTTTGCGCCATTCGATTTCTCTCGCCATTCTACGTACCTCTGAATTTTTTCAGATTTCTAGCTA
Source organism: Stenurella melanura (assembly GCA_963583905.1). NCBI lineage: Eukaryota > Metazoa > Arthropoda > Insecta > Coleoptera > Cerambycidae > Stenurella > Stenurella melanura. The sequence goes on from OY757312.1 coordinate 94,663,176, forward strand.
CACTTTCATTTTCTCGGGCATTCTTACGGTGTTTTTTTTTGAGGTTAGGAAAAATACAAGAGCCAATCGGGCAAAACGGAGATCGGATTCGTATTCAGCAGGTCAAAATGCATGGGAATATATAGGTCTACCTTCCCGAACTTGACTTGTTTTTGTGTGTACCTGTGCTATTAATCGCTTTAAAATTAACACTTAAGAAAATAAATTATAACAGGTATATCTTCTATATAATAGTAATATGCTTCGTTCGTTGTACTTATACTACTATATTATTACAACTAGTTTCATTGCATGATATAAAAGTTCATATTTTTTTATTTTATTATATTTTTTTTTCACCTTATCAAATACAACGATGTTCCAAAAATTATCCATCAAACACATTGAAAATACGCATTGAAAAAAATCATGTTTACAACAATTGTTTTAAACGTGTTTAAAACAAATGTGTTTAAAACAGGTTAGTGTGTTTTAAACACTTAAAAAACATTTGTTTAAAACATTTTGTTTTAAAACTGCCAACCCTGATTATCACTACGAATTTCCAAATAGAATGTTCTAGAAACTTTACGAAAATGCACTTACGCTCTTTTTCATTAAAACGTAACTTCCGAACAATGTTCAGTAAGTTAATCATACGTGTTATCATTAATTCCCAATAAGAATACCAATCTTCTCGAACTCCCGAAATTCTTGTCATAATTCCACTTCTGATACCAATTGTTGTGTTTACACCCCCTAGTAAACACAATGGTTTCTCTCAATGAATGTTCCTATGTATATGTTCAGTATGAGCAGAGCACATATGTCAGAGCGTCATTTCACATTTAATGCGGGTGAATTCAGACATGTTTGTAAGAATATTTTCACTTTGATTAACAATTCAATTCAATTTACTTTATTAGCTTAGCTAAAACAAATACATTGGTAACTGATTTACCACAATACAGAAAAAATTATAAACAATAATTTAAATTACTAAATTTTAAATACATACATATAGAATGACCTGTACAAATCAAACATTATAAACTATTAAATTATCACAGGGGCCATTTTTCTTTAACGTACACTATACTTTTATGCTTAAATATATTAACATTTACACTATTTTTTACATCATTCAGTATTTCATTATACATCTTTAGTCACTTTATAAATAACTATTTCCTTCATAGAGAGTGTTTGTTCTTTGAATATAGAAGTTGCCCTGAGACTTAGTATTGTAGTTATGAATACACACAAATATACAGAATTTAACATTACAGTTTGTTGCACAAATAAGACTTTTAAATTATCCAACATATAACTAACACGAGTATACCTATCACATTTTAATATACATCTTAAAACTCGATTTTGAATCACTTGTAGGCTGTAATATTCCTTCTTACTGAACATAATATAATTGTCGGACAATAAGCGAAATGTGGAGCAATTATTGTTTTATAGGTCACTAATTTTGTCCATGTACTTAAAAAGTTTCCTATTCTAGAAAGGAACAAAATCTTTTTTGATACCTTTTTACATAAATATTCACAATGATTAGAAAAACTTAGATTATTGTCAATGATAATACCCAGGTATTTAAATTGTAAAACACTTTCAATTTTATGGCCCTCAATTACAATATTTAATGTTTGGTTATCACGATATTTGGATTTTAATAACATACATTTGGTTTCATCTAAATTCAAAATTAAACTATTTTCACCTAACCACTTATAAATATTTCCTAATTCCATATTTAAGGTGTGTTCTATAAAATTAATATCATCGCCTACACAATAAAGGAGCGTATCATCTGCAAATAGTTGAATTAGCATTTTTGTACTATACTGACTATATCGTTAATATATAGAATAAACAATATGGGCCCCAATACAGAGGCTTGAGGTACACCATATTGAATTTCTCTTAAGCTTGATATACTGTTACCAAACTTAACTGATTGCCTCCTATTCGACAAATAAGATCGAAACCACCGCAGCACTGTTTCCTTTAATCCTAGCTTTTCTATCTTCTTTAGCAACACTTCTCTGTCTATAGTCTCGAATGCGCGTCTGAAATCCAGAAATACCACACCGATATATTTCTTATCGCTCACTACACCTTTCCAATTTACAAGTACCGACTGTAGTGCTGTTTCACAAGAGTTACTCTTTCAGTTGATGTTTCGTCAAAATATCGTTGTTCTCTATGAAGTTGATTAATTGATTGATGATTTCCAAAAGTCTTTCGTACGGAGGCAGCATATTTATTGGATGGAATTTGTCCAATAAATATGCTGCCTCTGTACGAAAAACATTTGGAAACATAACCAAGGCATCGCAACAGTAAATAATCACTCCATTTACAACATGCTGCTGACAAGAGATGGGTCGTTATTTCCATACCGTTATTCGGTTAAGGTATTTTAGGTTAGGTAAGGTAACGCTACAAGTGTAAAAGCGTGGCGCACACAACCAACAATTGTAAGTACACCGAATCAAGACACTTGTCACAAGTGCGGGGAAACAGGGCATAAACGAAAGGAATGTCAAAACCAGCAACGCTGCTACCTGTGTAACGTTGAAGGACACAAGGCGGAGACAATGCGCTGTCCGGAATACTGGTGCAGAAACGCAGAACAAAATTGGAACGGAAGTTGGTGAAGCCGAAGGGGAAAGACTGGAGTCCCAGGGCTCTCCTCCTTCCCAATGATTACCAACAGATTCCCCCTGCCACTCACCAAAAGAAGAGGGAGCCGCGAACCCCTCACAACTCAAACAAGACAAGAAAGGCGAAGGAGGGTACAGAATAATTCAAATTAACATAGACAGGGGCCGCATTGCGCACGACCTGCTTTACGCCACAGCTGTGGCACAAGAAGTGGATACTGTGATAGTGGGTGAACCTAATTTGAAGAAAACGGAAAAATTAGGGTAGCTAATGGATGAAAGGAAGAACACAGCCATTGGCATAATAAATACAAAAATTGCAGTCGATAAGGTAGACAAAGGGGGAGGATACATTGCTATCCAGACTAACGGCTGTACAATATATAGCTGCTATATATCCCCAAACTGTTCAATGTCGGAGTATGAATCATATTAGGGATGCTGTCAAAATGAGACGAGGACTAATGTTTGGAGCGGGAGACTTTAACGCAAACTCCATCGCATGGGGATGCACGGCTAATAATAGAAGGGGGGAGGTTCTGAATGAATGGGAAGCAGAGCGTGGACTCATAATCATGAACGAGGGAGATAAACCGATAATTCGAGAGAAGAGAAAGGCAATCAAGACCAGATATCACCATGGCGAACCAGATGATGGCCCAGACAAAGACTGGAGAGTGGACGACAATGAAACGCATAGCGGCCACAAGTATATACACTACACTGCAGGCGTCAACGACCGAGATATAAGAGGGAGAAAACATGGGTGGAACGTGAAGAAAATTGACAGAGCTAAACTAAATAACAGTTTACGACGAGAGTTCAACTACCTGACACTGCGGATGAGGTAATTGGAGCAATCACAAGAGCATACGACCGTACCATACCGAAAAGGACACAATAACAGAAAGCAGGTATACTGGTGGAACAACGAAATCGCGGAAAGAAGGAAAGAATGCATACGGAATAGACGGACGTATACAAGAGATAGATTGGAGGAAAACAAAGATGCATATACCGAGAAGACTAACAAAAGCAATTTGTAATTCCAAGAGAACACACTGGGACGAACTCTGCAAAGATATTGATAACGACATATGGGGGCAAGGGTATAAAATAGTAAGCAAACGATTGAGGGTGACCCAACCGGAGGTTATGACCATGGAGAAGCTCGAGGAAGCCGTCACAGCACTATTCCCTACTGAAGAGAGGGTACAATGGGGAACATATGAGGAGATAAATCCTCCACCCCCGTTTACAATGGAAGAACTTAGGTGCGCAGGAGAACGCCTGAAGAACAAGAAAGCACATGGGCCGGATGGAATACCACCGGAGGTAGCAAAAATACTTGTAGACAGATGGCCGGATGTAGTGCTAAACATAATGAACCGGGCGCTGGGACTATAGGAGAGCTCCCCAGTAGGTGGAAGAGAGCGCGACTAGTCCTCCCAAGGAAAAATCCCTCGGAGGCAGTGGCTGCATATAGGCCACTTTACCTACTGGACACATTAGGGAAGATTCCATGATTTTAGGCAGACTAGAAGAAGAAATAGAAAGGACTGGAGGATTAAGCGAAAGACAGTTTGGGTTCAGAAAACACAGATCAACCATAGGGGCAATCAAAGAAGTGATAGCGACGGCAGAAGCCAGGGCAGGGACCTGGAGAAGTAGGAAATTGTGTGCCTTGATAACAGTTGACGTAAAGAATGCGTTCAACTTTGCCTCATGGAGACTGATCATGCAAGAGCTAGATGATAGGGATATAGCACCGTATCTCAAGAACATACTGGGGAGCTATCTAAAAGAAAGGAGGATAGCTCTACAGGGCAATGAAAGTAGACGGGAGGACGTGGAAGTAAGCAGGGGTGTTCCACAAGGGTCTGTCCTGGACCCTACGCTGTGGAACCTGCTATATGATAAAGTCCTACGGCTGCAGATGCCAAAAGGAACGAGAACTATAGCCTTTAATTATAGATGATTTGGCCATTGTTGTTACTGCCAAAACTGAGAAAGGACTCATAGGAGCGGTAAACGATACGTTAAGGAGAGTTGGAGAGTGGATGCGTGAAAACAAATTGGAGCTCGCACTGCAGAAAACTGAGGCCATCCTACTAACAGGAAGGAGAAAGTGCGGGGAATTACATTCACAATTAGAGGGGTAACCATTATCCCAGGCAATAGATTGAAACACCTGGGGGTGACCTTGGACCAAGGCATAACATTTGGTAAACAAATAGAAGAAGCCACAGGAAGAGCGGAGAAGATGGCTGCGGCGTTGGCGAGGCTACTCTCAAATGTGGGAGGGCCCAGCGCAAGCAGAAGGAAAACGCTGTCCTCGGTCACAAATTCGATAATGCTGTATGCAGCCCCCATATGGGAAAAAGCCTTGAAAATTAAAAGGTACAAAAACAAGCTAACGAGCGTGCAGAGGCGGGTGGCAATTAGAATATGTAGCGCCTACAGGACAATATCTACAGAGGTAGTGCAAGTATCTAGTGGACGAGAGGACTAGGCTGTACGAGGGGTGAGAAGAGGACAGAGCAGAGAATGCTAGAGAGGCGAGAAGGGAAACCATAAGAAAATGGCAGGAGCGGTGGGATGGAATGGGAAAGGGGAGCTGGACAATAACTCATTCCCAACATTAAAAAATGGCTAGACAGAGGACATGGGAGGTCAGCTATCCAGTGACGCAATTTCTGAGTGGGCATGGGTGCTTTAATGCGTACTTATATGCTATTGGCAAGGCACCCACAGAAAGGTGCAAATACTGCGGAGAGGTACCGAACACGGCAGAACATGCGGTCTTCTACTGCACGAAGTGGGAATACCATAGAAACGAAACAATTAGGGAGCTAACGCCCCAAAACATCACGAAGACAATGATGAAGGAAGAAAGTAAATGGAAAGAAGTTGCAGAATACGTTACTATGATGGCGGTTCCGGAATCAAAACTAAAAAAAAGTGGGTTTTTTTAGTGAGATAAAAATCCCACAGATCCCAGTGCGACAGAACAACAGCGCGGGGAACCTTTCGAAGGTTTTTTCCCCCTAAATAAAGTTTAAAAAAAAGTTAGGTAACGCACCATCGAGTTCCTCGGGGTTAAAATAACTGGTTTCTCGTAACGAACGATGAATGACAGGAGATTGGCCACACCTGCACATCTAAACATTTGGTGAGAACTTCTCTACTCACTCTATATACGGCTCTCGGGCGCTGAAACCAAAGTCTGTAGGGTAATTCAATTGTTTAAAAGTAACGTTATTTTGTCGAGGTACTTCTCTAGAGTGGTCGCGCCCGTAACGCTAATTGAATGAAACTGCTTTTCCTATTTTACCTGTGACTAACCGACCGATGCACTGAACGCTAAGCTAAGGCGTACAAGAAGTCATCTGCATTCTGAAACAGACAGTAGTAAGTGCGCAACCCTCACTTGCACGATGCAGTTCTGCAAAGGAAATACGTTTATCAAAACGCTCACTAAGACAAACGTCTTCTACATATAACGTTCTAAGCGGAAATTTCGTGATTGTTCACTGGAGAAACAGTCATAAAATCGACAAATTAGTATTTTTTAAAGTATACACTTTGTAAATAAAGTAGTTCATTTTCTTTAAAAAAACACGTAATAAAGCAAGTTACCTTAGGTGTACTTAAAAAGTGAACTATCTCCAAGGAGCTGTGAGACCTTGACGTTGGTGGAGATGCTTAAGTAGCTGCGATGATCCTGAGAGCAATACCGGCGGGAGCGATCTGCTCCCAGCAGGGTCACCCATGCCGGTAAGGTTGAAAGTGAGCGGTGAAAACAAAGGACAGCTCAGTCCCAGGATCCACACCGACAAGGCGTGGCTACGGGAAATGGCGAACCCGGGGATTATCCGAGCCACGAGTGAGTTGTGCCACTCACTCGCTTAAAACCGTAATCACGACCCACACTTCAACGACCCCTGCTGAAAAGAAAAAAATGGCACCGCAGGGGAACGTCGTGTGGTAGTCGCAACCGGGGGACTTGCCTTAATTGGCCGGCCCACGAGGAGGGAACCTCTATAAAAGAACCGACAGCGAAGTCGTAAACACCTGTGGACACCGGGCGACCTCCACAGTATGTAGCCTTACCTCCAGGATGGGCGTTACCTGGGGGCGGACCGTTCTACGACCCCGTGGGATATATATAGATAAATATAACGATAAAAATAAACCGGATTGGAACACGAAGACGACCGAGGATATTGATCAGGATATGCTACTGCTGGATGAAAACACCGTATTTATGCGCAGGAGTTCGCTCGCATAGAATGGCGATAGAAATCGAATGGCGCAAACCAGACATCCCTGCGGTCCTTCGTTTTCGAGACAGAGCAGCTCAAAGTCACCGGAAGGAAAAAATTTGTTTTTTTCGCACTCCTCGAGGCTCTATATCGGAAACCAAAAAATCTATAGAATTCTAGTTTGCGCCATTCGATTTCTCTCGCCATTCTACGTACCTCTGAATTTTTTCAGATTTCTAGCTACACTTTCATTTTCTCGGGCATTCTTACGGTGTTTTTTTTTGAGGTTAGGAAAAATACAAGAGCCAATCGGGCAAAACGGAGATCGGATTCGTATTCAGCAGGTCAAAATGCATGGGAATATATAGGTCTACCTTCCCGAACTTGACTTGTTTTTGTGTGTACCTGTGCTATTAATCGCTTTAAAATTAACACTTAAGAAAATAAATTATAACAGGTATATCTTCTATATAATAGTAATATGCTTCGTTCGTTGTACTTATACTACTATATTATTACAACTAGTTTCATTGCATGATATAAAAGTTCATATTTTTTTATTTTATTATATTTTTTTTTCACCTTATCAAATACAACGATGTTCCAAAAATTATCCATCAAACACATTGAAAATACGCATTGAAAAAAATCATGTTTACAACAATTGTTTTAAACGTGTTTAAAACAAATGTGTTTAAAACAGGTTAGTGTGTTTTAAACACTTAAAAAACATTTGTTTAAAACATTTTGTTTTAAAACTGCCAACCCTGATTATCACTACGAATTTCCAAATAGAATGTTCTAGAAACTTTACGAAAATGCACTTACGCTCTTTTTCATTAAAACGTAACTTCCGAACAATGTTCAGTAAGTTAATCATACGTGTTATCATTAATTCCCAATAAGAATACCAATCTTCTCGAACTCCCGAAATTCTTGTCATAATTCCACTTCTGATACCAATTGTTGTGTTTACACCCCCTAGTAAACACAATGGTTTCTCTCAATGAATGTTCCTATGTATATGTTCAGTATGAGCAGAGCACATATGTCAGAGCGTCATTTCACATTTAATGCGGGTGAATTCAGACATGTTTGTAAGAATATTTTCACTTTGATTAACAATTCAATTCAATTTACTTTATTAGCTTAGCTAAAACAAATACATTGGTAACTGATTTACCACAATACAGAAAAAATTATAAACAATAATTTAAATTACTAAATTTTAAATACATACATATAGAATGACCTGTACAAATCAAACATTATAAACTATTAAATTATCACAGGGGCCATTTTTCTTTAACGTACACTATACTTTTATGCTTAAATATATTAACATTTACACTATTTTTTACATCATTCAGTATTTCATTATACATCTTTAGTCACTTTATAAATAACTATTTCCTTCATAGAGAGTGTTTGTTCTTTGAATATAGAAGTTGCCCTGAGACTTAGTATTGTAGTTATGAATACACACAAATATACAGAATTTAACATTACAGTTTGTTGCACAAATAAGACTTTAAATTATCCAACATATAACTAACACGAGTATACCTATCACATTTTAATATACATCTTAAAACTCGATTTTGAATCACTTGTAGGCTGTAATATTCCTTCTTACTGAACATAATATAATTGTCGGACAATAAGCGAAATGTGGAGCAATTATTGTTTTATAGGTCACTAATTTTGTCCATGTACTTAAAAAGTTTCCTATTCTAGAAAGGAACAAAATCTTTTTTGATACCTTTTTACATAAATATTCACAATGATTAGAAAAACTTAGATTATTGTCAATGATAATACCCAGGTATTTAAATTGTAAAACACTTTCAATTTTATGGCCCTCAATTACAATATTTAATGTTTGGTTATCACGATATTTGGATTTTAATAACATACATTTGGTTTCATCTAAATTCAAAATTAAACTATTTTCACCTAACCACTTATAAATATTTCCTAATTCCATATTTAAGGTGTGTTCTATAAAATTAATATCATCGCCTACACAATAAAGGAGCGTATCATCTGCAAATAGTTGAATTAGCATTTTTGTACTATACTGACTATATCGTTAATATATAGAATAAACAATATGGGCCCCAATACAGAGGCTTGAGGTACACCATATTGAATTTCTCTTAAGCTTGATATACTGTTACCAAACTTAACTGATTGCCTCCTATTCGACAAATAAGATCGAAACCACCGCAGCACTGTTTCCTTTAATCCTAGCTTTTCTATCTTCTTTAGCAACACTTCTCTGTCTATAGTCTCGAATGCGCGTCTGAAATCCAGAAATACCACACCGATATATTTCTTATCGCTCACTACACCTTTCCAATTTACAAGTACCGACTGTAGTGCTGTTTCACAAGAGTTACTCTTTCAGTTGATGTTTCGTCAAAATATCGTTGTTCTCTATGAAGTTGATTAATTGATTGATGATTTCCAAAAGTCTTTCGTACGGAGGCAGCATATTTATTGGATGGAATTTGTCCAATAAATATGCTGCCTCTGTACGAAAAACATTTGGAAACATAACCAAGGCATCGCAACAGTAAATAATCACTCCATTTACAACATGCTGCTGACAAGAGATGGGTCGTTATTTCCATACCGTTATTCGGTTAAGGTATTTTAGGTTAGGTAAGGTAACGCTACAAGTGTAAAAGCGTGGCGCACACAACCAACAATTGTAAGTACACCGAATCAAGACACTTGTCACAAGTGCGGGGAAACAGGGCATAAACGAAAGGAATGTCAAAACCAGCAACGCTGCTACCTGTGTAACGTTGAAGGACACAAGGCGGAGACAATGCGCTGTCCGGAATACTGGTGCAGAAACGCAGAACAAAATTGGAACGGAAGTTGGTGAAGCCGAAGGGGAAAGACTGGAGTCCCAGGGCTCTCCTCCTTCCCAATGATTACCAACAGATTCCCCCTGCCACTCACCAAAAGAAGAGGGAGCCGCGAACCCCTCACAACTCAAACAAGACAAGAAAGGCGAAGGAGGGTACAGAATAATTCAAATTAACATAGACAGGGGCCGCATTGCGCACGACCTGCTTTACGCCACAGCTGTGGCACAAGAAGTGGATACTGTGATAGTGGGTGAACCTAATTTGAAGAAAACGGAAAAATTAGGGTAGCTAATGGATGAAAGGAAGAACACAGCCATTGGCATAATAAATACAAAAATTGCAGTCGATAAGGTAGACAAAGGGGGAGGATACATTGCTATCCAGACTAACGGCTGTACAATATATAGCTGCTATATATCCCCAAACTGTTCAATGTCGGAGTATGAATCATATTAGGGATGCTGTCAAAATGAGACGAGGACTAATGTTTGGAGCGGGAGACTTTAACGCAAACTCCATCGCATGGGGATGCACGGCTAATAATAGAAGGGGGGAGGTTCTGAATGAATGGGAAGCAGAGCGTGGACTCATAATCATGAACGAGGGAGATAAACCGATAATTCGAGAGAAGAGAAAGGCAATCAAGACCAGATATCACCATGGCGAACCAGATGATGGCCCAGACAAAGACTGGAGAGTGGACGACAATGAAACGCATAGCGGCCACAAGTATATACACTACACTGCAGGCGTCAACGACCGAGATATAAGAGGGAGAAAACATGGGTGGAACGTGAAGAAAATTGACAGAGCTAAACTAAATAACAGTTTACGACGAGAGTTCAACTACCTGACACTGCGGATGAGGTAATTGGAGCAATCACAAGAGCATACGACCGTACCATACCGAAAAGGACACAATAACAGAAAGCAGGTATACTGGTGGAACAACGAAATCGCGGAAAGAAGGAAAGAATGCATACGGAATAGACGGACGTATACAAGAGATAGATTGGAGGAAAACAAAGATGCATATACCGAGAAGACTAACAAAAGCAATTTGTAATTCCAAGAGAACACACTGGGACGAACTCTGCAAAGATATTGATAACGACATATGGGGGCAAGGGTATAAAATAGTAAGCAAACGATTGAGGGTGACCCAACCGGAGGTTATGACCATGGAGAAGCTCGAGGAAGCCGTCACAGCACTATTCCCTACTGAAGAGAGGGTACAATGGGGAACATATGAGGAGATAAATCCTCCACCCCCGTTTACAATGGAAGAACTTAGGTGCGCAGGAGAACGCCTGAAGAACAAGAAAGCACATGGGCCGGATGGAATACCACCGGAGGTAGCAAAAATACTTGTAGACAGATGGCCGGATGTAGTGCTAAACATAATGAACCGGGCGCTGGGACTATAGGAGAGCTCCCCAGTAGGTGGAAGAGAGCGCGACTAGTCCTCCCAAGGAAAAATCCCTCGGAGGCAGTGGCTGCATATAGGCCACTTTACCTACTGGACACATTAGGGAAGATTCCATGATTTTAGGCAGACTAGAAGAAGAAATAGAAAGGACTGGAGGATTAAGCGAAAGACAGTTTGGGTTCAGAAAACACAGATCAACCATAGGGGCAATCAAAGAAGTGATAGCGACGGCAGAAGCCAGGGCAGGGACCTGGAGAAGTAGGAAATTGTGTGCCTTGATAACAGTTGACGTAAAGAATGCGTTCAACTTTGCCTCATGGAGACTGATCATGCAAGAGCTAGATGATAGGGATATAGCACCGTATCTCAAGAACATACTGGGGAGCTATCTAAAAGAAAGGAGGATAGCTCTACAGGGCAATGAAAGTAGACGGGAGGACGTGGAAGTAAGCAGGGGTGTTCCACAAGGGTCTGTCCTGGACCCTACGCTGTGGAACCTGCTATATGATAAAGTCCTACGGCTGCAGATGCCAAAAGGAACGAGAACTATAGCCTTTAATTATAGATGATTTGGCCATTGTTGTTACTGCCAAAACTGAGAAAGGACTCATAGGAGCGGTAAACGATACGTTAAGGAGAGTTGGAGAGTGGATGCGTGAAAACAAATTGGAGCTCGCACTGCAGAAAACTGAGGCCATCCTACTAACAGGAAGGAGAAAGTGCGGGGAATTACATTCACAATTAGAGGGGTAACCATTATCCCAGGCAATAGATTGAAACACCTGGGGGTGACCTTGGACCAAGGCATAACATTTGGTAAACAAATAGAAGAAGCCACAGGAAGAGCGGAGAAGATGGCTGCGGCGTTGGCGAGGCTACTCTCAAATGTGGGAGGGCCCAGCGCAAGCAGAAGGAAAACGCTGTCCTCGGTCACAAATTCGATAATGCTGTATGCAGCCCCCATATGGGAAAAAGCCTTGAAAATTAAAAGGTACAAAAACAAGCTAACGAGCGTGCAGAGGCGGGTGGCAATTAGAATATGTAGCGCCTACAGGACAATATCTACAGAGGTAGTGCAAGTATCTAGTGGACGAGAGGACTAGGCTGTACGAGGGGTGAGAAGAGGACAGAGCAGAGAATGCTAGAGAGGCGAGAAGGGAAACCATAAGAAAATGGCAGGAGCGGTGGGATGGAATGGGAAAGGGGAGCTGGACAATAACTCATTCCCAACATTAAAAAATGGCTAGACAGAGGACATGGGAGGTCAGCTATCCAGTGACGCAATTTCTGAGTGGGCATGGGTGCTTTAATGCGTACTTATATGCTATTGGCAAGGCACCCACAGAAAGGTGCAAATACTGCGGAGAGGTACCGAACACGGCAGAACATGCGGTCTTCTACTGCACGAAGTGGGAATACCATAGAAACGAAACAATTAGGGAGCTAACGCCCCAAAACATCACGAAGACAATGATGAAGGAAGAAAGTAAATGGAAAGAAGTTGCAGAATACGTTACTATGATGGCGGTTCCGGAATCAAAACTAAAAAAAAGTGGGTTTTTTTAGTGAGATAAAAATCCCACAGATCCCAGTGCGACAGAACAACAGCGCGGGGAACCTTTCGAAGGTTTTTTCCCCCTAAATAAAGTTTAAAAAAAAGTTAGGTAACGCACCATCGAGTTCCTCGGGGTTAAAATAACTGGTTTCTCGTAACGAACGATGAATGACAGGAGATTGGCCACACCTGCACATCTAAACATTTGGTGAGAACTTCTCTACTCACTCTATATACGGCTCTCGGGCGCTGAAACCAAAGTCTGTAGGGTAATTCAATTGTTTAAAAGTAACGTTATTTTGTCGAGGTACTTCTCTAGAGTGGTCGCGCCCGTAACGCTAATTGAATGAAACTGCTTTTCCTATTTTACCTGTGACTAACCGACCGATGCACTGAACGCTAAGCTAAGGCGTACAAGAAGTCATCTGCATTCTGAAACAGACAGTAGTAAGTGCGCAACCCTCACTTGCACGATGCAGTTCTGCAAAGGAAATACGTTTATCAAAACGCTCACTAAGACAAACGTCTTCTACATATAACGTTCTAAGCGGAAATTTCGTGATTGTTCACTGGAGAAACAGTCATAAAATCGACAAATTAGTATTTTTTAAAGTATACACTTTGTAAATAAAGTAGTTCATTTTCTTTAAAAAAACACGTAATAAAGCAAGTTACCTTAGGTGTACTTAAAAAGTGAACTATCTCCAAGGAGCTGTGAGACCTTGACGTTGGTGGAGATGCTTAAGTAGCTGCGATGATCCTGAGAGCAATACCGGCGGGAGCGATCTGCTCCCAGCAGGGTCACCCATGCCGGTAAGGTTGAAAGTGAGCGGTGAAAACAAAGGACAGCTCAGTCCCAGGATCCACACCGACAAGGCGTGGCTACGGGAAATGGCGAACCCGGGGATTATCCGAGCCACGAGTGAGTTGTGCCACTCACTCGCTTAAAACCGTAATCACGACCCACACTTCAACGACCCCTGCTGAAAAGAAAAAAATGGCACCGCAGGGGAACGTCGTGTGGTAGTCGCAACCGGGGGACTTGCCTTAATTGGCCGGCCCACGAGGAGGGAACCTCTATAAAAGAACCGACAGCGAAGTCGTAAACACCTGTGGACACCGGGCGACCTCCACAGTATGTAGCCTTACCTCCAGGATGGGCGTTACCTGGGGGCGGACCGTTCTACGACCCCGTGGGATATATATAGATAAATATAACGATAAAAATAAACCGGATTGGAACACGAAGACGACCGAGGATATTGATCAGGATATGCTACTGCTGGATGAAAACACCGTATTTATGCGCAGGAGTTCGCTGCATCGCAGCCACCCGCGGAGTAGGAGCTACTACGATAATCGACATTACGATGGACGATGCTAACCCCGTCATGCAGCCCCCCCCGGCACAGCACTCTAAGCCTTGGCAACCAACTGCAGAGGAGCAACTCCTTCAGTTACAAAAAGAGCAAACTTCAGGACACGTCCCTCGAATCTAAGCAAGACAAAGAAGACCCGGCAATAACGGTGCTAGAGGAGGCCATAAATATGGTCATCAACTGCAGCCAGTATCTAGACCGGAAGATACTAGAGAACACCAACACAGAACGGGAAATCAAACATGCAGCGTCCAAGCTCAAGAGGGGAGTCGCTACACTGGACAGCCCCATCGTAAGGGGATGGATAGGGAGGCTGAAAGCAGCTGCCGCCGAACCACCAAGACAGGACCCGCACCCGCAAGCGAAACCTCTCACGAGAGAAACTGGCACCCAGACGGATGCAATGCACCACAGCCAGAAACCTTCAATCACGGATAGCAAAGACAGGGAAACGACCGAAAGAATACGCGCAGCGATCACAAAGGGCGTAAATCAAGAAAACGTCTGAGCTCGTGGCCAAAGACTGGCCGGAACAAACCTTCAGCAAGACGCACACCGAAACAGGCAGCACGCTCGCCGATGCTCCGGACTATGACGTAGTACTGATCTACTCACACGACGTAGAAAAGACTCACATGGCCAAGAAGTTGTCCCTCCACAACCCACAGGTGGGACAGGTCCTCAGGGCCCAAAACCTGAAGCCGGGAAATGTCGCATGCCTTGCGAGCTCAAACACCATCACCATCGACGACGGGGAGACGCCCTCGGCAGACGAGAACTACACCTTTCTAGTACGCGTCGAAAGCCCTGAAGATAGCGAAGCGAGCACAAGGGAGATGTTCGCTGTGCTCTGCAAATTGAGAATCATGGCAATACGCCACGGCCGGAATAAAGTTACCCTCGCATATGTACTAGAGAGGAAACTGACTACGACCATAAGAAAAGTGACCGAGTGTGCACTAGCGGGCACCAGCATAGAGGCAAGGTTCTGACTACCAGCAGTAAGGGGAAAGCAACCCATCTACGAAGAGGCGGGTGGGCAAAGAAGCAGCAGGGCCAGGGCGACCAGGAGAAAGGACGAAGAGATCATCGTCAGCAGCGAGGCTAGATCTTACGCTGAGCTTCTTAAAAGCATCAAGGATAACGTTAAGGTTGAAGACCTGGGGATTAAAATCCACTCGGTCAGGAGGACAGGGGGGGGCAACTTGTCCCTCAGAATACAGGGCGAGCACTCGCAAGCAATGCTACTAAAAAGTGAAATAGCCAACAATGTCAAGGATGCAAATGCGAAATCCGCAACAAGATATACTATCCTCCATATTATGGATATCGATCCGACAGCTACGGAAAACGAAGTCCTACAGGCCATCAACGAGGACATAGGCGCCATTGGCGAGGAGGGCGCCACGATCGTCCCGTTTAGACCATCCCGGGACGGCAATAACATTGTCACGGCCCGCGTCCTCAGCAACCGAGCCAGCGCACTGCTCAAAAGAGGCAGGATCAGGATAGGCTGGACTAACTGTCGGGTCAAAGAGAGGGCAATGGTGCAAAGGTGCCTCAAATGCCTGGATTTCGGACATGCGACTAACGCGTGCGTCTGAGATCGTCCGCACGGGCGAGTGTTGGAAGTGTGGAGTCAACGGACACAATGCCAAGGGTTGCAAAAATAAGGAATACTGTGCCAGGTGCAAGGAGGAGCACAGATCGGACTCGTTGAAGTGCCCTCACTACAGGCAACTTGCTGCCAACAAACCTGGAACATCTAAGGGAACAGCGCAGTGGAGGACGGCAACCACGGGTTGTACGGATAAAGCCTCACAACAGTACGCAACACCAGGTCCCAGTAGCGGTCAAATATGACTAGCAGCTGGAACAAAGACGGTCCATCACAGAGATACTTCCCTGCAAGACACCTCCCATCCGCCCGTCCAGACATCGCAGCCGATGGGCGAGACAACGACGTGCCAAGGAGGCAACAACGAGGAAAACCCCACGCCTGAACTACGCTAACGACAACCCGGTACCACCAACAACACGAATAAAATTCCTCCAGGTCAACCTGAATAGAAGCCGAGCGGCGCAAGATCTATTGTACCACACCCGGCAAAAACTCAACGCCCACGTGCTGTTAGTGACTGAACCTAATATTACACGTCAGTATGAGCAACAACTGGATCACCGACCCCCAATCCGACGCTGGGATCTTCGTTACTAACACCCAAGTCAGCAACGCCGGGGGACACCAAGGCGTAGCATGGTGTACCATCAATGAAGTGGCAATATTCTCGTGCTACATCTCCCCAAACATACCCATCACGGAATTTGAGCTCTTCCTTGAAGACCTCTCGGCCAACCTGAGGACCACGAACCGCGGCAGCGGCATAATCATCACCGGCGATTTCGTAGTCGAACGTAGTCTATGGCGGGGTACTAGATCGTGAGATAGCGGTCCCTAGCTCAGAATACCGCATGGTTGCGTTTGCCGACGACCTCATACTTATTGTTTCCGACAAGACGGAGGCAGGCGCGGTCACGAAAACCGAAATGGTCAACGAAGCCGTAGGAGAGTGGATGGCAGCAAACGCCCTGGAAATCGCCCCGGAAAAACCCGAAGTGATCACTCTCACTGGCAGAAAATAGATACAGGAAATTACAGTCAACGTACTGGGCACAAACATTGCAGTAAAGAAGCATCTGAAATACCTGGGAGTGCATATCGACCACAGGTTCGCCTGGAACGTCCACATTGATAAGACCACGGAAAAAGCTGAGAAAGCAGCAATGGCAATCGCCAAATTAATGCCAAGGGCCAAAGGCCCCAGAACAAGCACACGCCGCCTTATCAGTTCTATCGTAACATCCATTCTACTCTACGCGCCGTTCCAGCATGGGTGGATGGACTCAAGACGGAGACGAACAGGAAAAAGTTACTCAAAACTCAACGAGGAGCACTCATCAGGATATGCTGTGCGTACCGCACGGTTTCGACGGTGGCCCTGCAGGTGATTTCTGCAACTCCGCCTATCGACCTCCTGGCCAGGGAAAGGGCGTATAACTACGGTGCGGACGATGCCGCCAAAGCCTTCAATCACAACTGCTTAATGGAACGCTGGCAGTTCCGCTGGACCAACGCGTCGGAGGGAGCATGGACTCGCACCCTAATCCCCAAATCCAAACGTGGGTTGACCGTAAGCATGGCCAACTGCAAAAGGGCAACAGACACCTGCCCCTACTGCCCCATGCCTGACACCGTGGCCCACACCATGTTTATCTGCCCCCGATGGAGCACCGAAAGAGACAATGCCACCGCGACCGTTGGACAACCTTTCAACGAAGATAACCTCGTCGACATCATGCTTAGCACAGATCAGAGATGGAAAGCGATCAACGATCTCTGTGTTGCCATCATTGGCACGAAAGATGCCGAAGATAGAGCTACTTAGCCTAAGGCCAGCCCTGCACAGCACCCCGTAGTAATGTTAACACGGTCCCGGGATGCTGTGTGTCGAAAATGGAGGGGTTTTAGCCGGTAAAAGTCCGGCACTACTCGGCGTGCTAGATCTTGCGCCGTGTCCATGAGGATTTCCCCTCCCTCACAAAAAAAAAGTGAACTAAAGCCAAAATTTAACTTAAATTTAGTGGAAATGACGGCCGGATGTAATATTTAGGGCCAGTTTATCAATGCGAGGATAAGCGACGATAAAAGTTATATTTAAAGTCTATGCTTTAATCATACGATAACTTTAACCTAGTGTTCTAAACATGTACCAGCGATGCTAAGAAAGTTGCCGTTATGCAAATTTGAAAAAAAATTTAAACATATTCTAGTTAAAAAATGTTATTATAAGGTGGACGCGTATTTCTCTGACTCTGAATTTTAATTTTGTAATGTGTGATGGTTAGCTTTTTCTGTTTTTTATTCCTGTATGATAAATTATTAAATTTTGTTTTTTAAAGTGTTTTTACATTATGTACTGCAGTGTAACCGAACAGAGTACACTGCATCTTTTTATTGACGTATTCTATGACGTATGTTTTTTATTGAATAAAACTTATTATTATTATTATTATTATTATTATTAAAATGCTGAATTATTCATCTCTAGAATGCATCGTTACGCTTGGAAATTCTGTTGTAGCCCCATCAGACATTACTTTCTGTTATTTACATTCTAATGCCATTTCCATTTAAATATTTTATTTCCTATTATTACATACACTATCTTAGACTAAGGTATGCCATTTAAGTGATTACATACAATAAATTGTATTATATCGTTTATATTTTATCATATTGATAAAAACAAAAAGCGGTGGGAGTCGATGGAATGACTGGGGCACCTTTTATATCTATTATAATTAAAAACCTCTATTAAGCACTTCTCAATAATTTATGCTTGTTTTTATTATGATTTTTTACCGGAGTTAAAGATAATTAAAATAGTCATGGAGTAAGCGAGCAAAACAGAAATAATATTTATAACATGCAGGAAAATAAATCTGAAAAAAACCTGCTTAAATTACATTCTAATGCGGTAGTATATAAGCTGAGAGAAAAATCTCATGACTGATAAAAATATAAATTGTTGACGTAAACGACAACATTCATAATTAGTATAGTACGTATAAAGTAGAAACATTCTTGTCTGCATACGCCCCTCATAAATTATAAAATGGCGCTCTGACATAAGGGTTCTGTTTATGACTCGATAAACTAAAAATAAATTTTGGGTGCTTATTTATATTAGCCCAACAAGTCGAACCTTCTTTTGCATGCTTGCATGTAGAATTACCGACAGTCAGCGAATCACAAATCGATTTCATGTCTACATTTTACAGATTCGCTACTTTGCTAGTAGAGCGGGCGGTATGGGTGCATGGGTATGGAACACATTTCGGACACAGTTTTTTGCTGGAATCAGTTCTGGAGACACTACCGATTATGAAAACTCATGTTACCAGACGATAACCTGGTCTGATATTGTTCAAAACAATGTTGTTAATATTACATTTATTCATTCAAACAAATTTTTTTAATAAGTTCTGACCGATTTACAACAAGAAATGTTCGATAATTTTTTCCGTAAGTTGATGTTTCCAATGTTATTAATTTTCGAAAATTTTGAAATTTCTTAAAAATCACAATGACAATTTCACGATTTTAGACGGCCTAAAAGTATAATAAAAACATGTTTTTTATAATACATCATTTTTTATAATATCTTTAGACATTGCAGATGAACTTCCAAAAAATGGAATTGACGATTTTAACTTTTATACCTCATAGCGACCACTTTTCGAAGGCCTTAGAAAAATTCATGTTGAAGAAAAATTGCCATATGGATTTCAGTGTGTAGGTTAATTTGAATAATCGTGGAAAACACCCTGTAGAATAAGGTGGGCCGAAAAACAAATTTATTAATTTTTTATTCAGTATGTCTCGGAAAACTTGCCCCTCGGCCAGATAAGTAAAATAAAACAAAAAAATAAATAATTGTTTAAGATCTTCCGGTTGCGCATCGTCTTCAAAGTTCGTAGAAATTAGTGAAATACTAATCTTCGTGTTTTTAAAAGGCGTCAAACTGATTTAGGTAGCACTGCTGTATCTCAAAAAACTTCCCATTACAGACAAGTGAAATAATACAAAGAAAAGAAGAATCGGTTGAGGTGTTCCAGTCGCGCATCATCTTCAATATTCGTAAAAATTAGTGAAATTCAACTTATCTTCGTGCTTTTTAAAATGTGTCAAACTGATTAAGGTCGAATTGCTATACCGTGGAAAACTTGCCCCTCGGGCAGATAAGTAAAATAAAACAAAAATCGGTTAATATCCTCTGGCCTTGCATCCTGCGACTCAAGGACAAGGACCCTTCTGCTCTCATATACCGCCACATGCAGATATAGCGATCTTACGCAGATCTGCTTCCGATAATCAGTGATCCTTTTAACCTATGTTTGTTTTTAATTATTAATGACAGCATAATGGAAGTTTCCAAAAAAATTACTCGACAGGCATTTGAATGCCCCTTATTCGGCCATCCAAGAGACTTAGTTGTGAATAAACTTCCAACTCATCAGGACGTCCTCAAATGTTGTTTCTAGGAAAGTTACAACTTGGCTCTGGAGACTAACAAAAAGTGTGTTAGTTATTCTAAAGTTTCGGTGACAGGGCACAGAAAGTAAAATCAGTGTCTGACAAAGCATCGATGCCAACTGTTTCGGAATACAAAATTAATTAATCAAACTAAAATCGTCATCACACATTTTAGTTTGAAATCTTCAACCTTTGTTTTGAATTTTGCCTTATCTTTTGTCACGGTTGCACGATTTTCTCAGTTTATAGTAACTATCATGATGGGCATTAATTAACTGCACAATTGTGTATTCCGAAACAGTTCGATGCCTTTTCAAACACTGATTTTACTTTATGCACCCCGTCGCCGAAACTTTACAAAAACTAATACACTTCTTGTTAGTCTCCAAGTTGTAACGTTCCTGGAAACGACATTTGAGGATATCCTGATGGGTTAGAAGTTTATTCACAACTAAGTCCCTTGGATGGCCAAATAAGGGGCATTTAAACACCTGTCGAGTAATTTTCTGGGAAGCTTCGATCACACTGTTATTAATAACTCATAAGAAACACAGGTTAAAAGGATCACTGATTATTGCAAACAGATCTACATAAGACAATCCAACGCCGTGTGCGGCAGTACATGAGAGCAGAAGGGTGAGCCAAGTTCATCCTTGGGTCGCAGGATGCGCAACTGGAAGACATTAACCGATTTTTTGTTTTTTGTTATTTTACTTATATGTCCGAGGGGCAAGTTTTTCGCGGTATAGCAATTCGATCTTAATCAGTTTGACACATTTTAAAAAAACACGAAGATTAGTTGAATTTCACAAATTTTTACGAATCTTGAAGACGATGCGCGACCGGAAGATCTCAATCGATTCTTCTTTTCCATATTTTGCATTTTACTTATCTGTCCGTGGGGCAAATTTTCCAAGGTATAACAGTGCATCCTACATCAGTTTGACGTCTTTTAAACAACATAAAGATGGGTTGAATTTGACTAATTTTTACGATGCGCGACCGGAAGATCTTAACCGATTCTTCATATCTTGGTTTTATTTTACTTATCTGGCCGAGGAGCAAGTTTTCCGCGGTATAGTGAGTCAAGAAAAAAATAAAATTGTTTTTCGACCCACCCTGTACAACTAGGTTCAACTTTGTACACCTGTATGTACTATGACTTAAAATGTTTCAGCAATCAATTAGGGGCAATCCATTAATTACGTCAACTTTTAGGGGAGGGGGAGGGGGTCCATAAAGTGTAATAGAGTGGGAGGGGAGGAGGGGGTCAAACTTTTGTGACATCACATTATTTACATCTACATACACCATTGTTTTAATTGAATGGAATTAAAAAAAAAAACAAAAATCAGAAAATTCTACATATAAATTTAAAATGTGAGACGTCATAATGGGGGGGGGAGGCGTTGACTCGAATGTGACAACCTGTAGCATAGTGGGAGGGAGGGGTAGAAAAACCATGAAATTTGCGTGCCGTAATTAATGGATGACCCCTTACCTACACACGCTGAAATCCATATGAGAACTTTTCTTTGACATGAATTTTTCAAAAATGGTCAAAGAAAAGTGGTCGCTACGAGGTATAAAATTAAAATCGTCAATTCCATTTTTTGGAAATTCATATGCAAGGTCTAAAGATATTATAAAAAAATATGTATAGTAAAAAAACATTTATTATACTTTTAAAGCGTCAAAAAAAGGAGAAATTGGCGACTTGTCAATTTAAAAAAATTAATAACAAAGAAAATATCAACTTTACGAAAAAAGTTATCGAACATTTCTTGTTGGAAATTGGTCAAAAAATATATTTTTTTAAATTGTTTGATTGAAAAACGTCCGTCTGGTAACATGGATTTTCATAAACTATACTGTTGCCTGAACTGGTTACAGCAAAAAAACTGGGCCCGAAATGTATTCGATACTCATGTGCCCATACAGCCTGTTTTATAGCCGATTCATATACATCCCATCCCAAACAATATTCATATTATCAGTTGAAATGACACATGGATGTCGTGTTGGCTCTGGACTAGCATGATCGTATTTATAATTTGAAATAAATTGTATGAATTCAAGATTGAAATTGAAAAAATTTGAAATAATTCTATCACAAAATTTACTAGAGAACATCCCTTTGCAACATTATGTACACATATAACAATAATTTAATTCACTTGTTCTTTAAAGTTTTTGAAAATAATTATACCAATCAGAAATTAACGTAGAAACGGCTAGGTGTAACTTGTTACTGAACTATGAATTACTTACCTTCTTCCGCAGGAAGTTCTGAAACAGAAAAATAGAGAATTATTATACATGATTAAATTAAATATTAAAAACTCATAGGTTGAAGGGCTCCGGTCAATGACACTTCGCCCTTTGGGTAATTTTAGTTTAGAAACGGCTTAAATTTTTTTCTACGTTCTATGTTGAATTTTTTTTTAATCGTAGTTTTTTAATATCTCAGAAAGTATTTTAGATATTATTTTCAATGCTGGTATGTGTTAATTAAAATTACATATTTTACTCAGAAAAGTTATTTTATTGCTGCACCAGTGGCGTCGCTGTGAACCAAAAAAGTGGTACACCACGTTTGTCCATGTTAATATTTTTCCCGATTAGCCTGGTCAATTCTACATGAAAACGGTCTCTTGCGTTTTTCTTGTCAGACGCACAGCACAGTTCCTGATTGAAATAATTAAATTCAAATTGCTTCATTTAGCAATATTGACTAATAACACAACAAAAGTGTTTGTTTCTGATCTGGGGGTCTAACCATGTTTTTGGGGTCGCTGAATCCGAATCCGAGGTCTATTTAACCCCATCACATCGGGACTTTTGCATAACTTCAAAAAACCCAGAATTTAAGCGATTTCAACATCTCTTCACATAAATCGCTGTAACTTTTTCTGGACAACAGTGACGCCCTTCTTTTTGCTCCAACCTCTCACTATGGCGGCCGATATCTCACTTAAAAGGCGCCGAAAAAATATCGTGCCTCACATCATCGGATTGGAAATTCAATTGGCAATCGATCTAGCACAAAAAGCAGGGCGTCATTTTTGTCTAGAAAAAGTTACAGCGATTTATGTAGATGTCGAAATCGCTTAAATTATGGGTTTCTTAAGGTTATGGCAAAATCCCGATCTGATGGGGTTAAACAGACCACCTCGGATTCAGATTCAGCAACCCCTAAAACATACTGTAAACATGGTCAGACGCCCAGATCAGAAACATATTTTTCTTTGTATGGCTGTGTAATTTTTGAACATATAAATCTGGAATGAATGACGCTTTTACAAACATCACTTTCAAAACATTATTTGTTGACATAAAGTAAGTTGTTGGTGTTCAAAACAATCTCATCATATCACTTTTTCGATTCTTAGCGTTTCCTTGAATTTATTTTATTTTTTCGCGGTTTTTTATTCGAATATCTCACTTGATATGATGAATTATACAGGGTGTTCCTTAATGAGGTGCTAATATTTCAGGGTGTGATTCTTTAGGTCATTTTATGAAGAAATGTTCGTATGAACATATGTCCGCAACGGCATAAATTTTTTGCTACAAGGTATTGATTTTTTTTTTCTAATCGTTATTTTTTAATATCTATCTCAGAAAGTATTTTAGGATAGGAGTTCTATAGTCTGTTTTTAAACCAGGAGGAGTAAACATGGAAGTCCCATTCACACCATAAAAGTCACCAGAAAATACACTGGTAGCAACCAACAATACATGACTACAGTGAAATTGTGTGTATTTCATTACATTATACGATGCATCGACCTCTATTTGACCTCTATGTATTTTATACAACATCCATACTATTTACGCAACATAAAGGCACCAAGTAATTAGCCACTTTTACCTTCAGATATCTATGAAAGGGATTAACAACTGATATATAATATGCAAACGATAAAATAGAAATTATAACCATACAATTTATGACAAGAAATTAAAATTTTTACAATACGTCAAAATTTATGACTATTGCCTTGTGTAAACCTGGCGAGGGCGTATCCAATCACAGATGTATAATTTAGCGCGTTAAATTTAAAACGCTCCTCCTGGTTTAAAAACAGACTATAGTTGGGGGTGCAGTTGACAGCGCACGTGCTTTTTAATGGTCCCGGGGGGGAAAAACGAATAGAACCGGTTAAAACTCCATTAAACTCGATAAATTTAAGTCAGCGGTAGATTTAAAAAATTCTGCATAACATGAGGTGTAGTGATGGAGGAGCAAAGCACGCATCGAATTAATAATAATAATTGAAAATTAATGAAACGCGTTTGCCAATGGTCCCAAAAACTAAAACTAAACAGAAAGTGTCTGTATTAGAGCCACTATAGCTGGAAGATCGTAAAGTTTATACTACCTGCGACCCTTCTCTTCAAGTGTATGAAAAGCAACATGGGCAAAATAAACAGCCAGCCAGCCAGATATGAAGGGAGATAAGTTTTTGTTTGTTTGTTTATTGTAGCATTAGCATTGATTTATTTTATTTATCTCTATTAAAATTTAAATAAGAAATGGAGATCAAACTTGAAAAGGTATTAAGCATAATATATAGGTAATAAACATAATATACGGGTGATGAAATGGAAAAAAATGTCCGAGATTGAAACCGATTATTCCACGGAAACATACGGAGTGAGCAAACTATCCCTTCGGACCCCTTTTCTCATAACGCGCACAAAAAAATATTGTTACCGCGAGATAGGGCCCTTCCCAGTAACTCCACTCTAAATGGATATTTACCTGTGGAGCAATTAATAAATAAAAAACAAAAAATAAATAATAAAAACTACCAGATTTAGAAACAGAAGAAACAGAAAACTTAAAAGAAGATAAATAAGGAGATGACGATAGATGGAAACTGAAAAGAAGTATGGATGATGTCTAGATCAATTTCAAAAAAAAAAAATTCCCGCTATTGCCCCGCAATTGTTAAACAATGATATTGTTACTAATTTGTTAACTAGCAAAATTGAGGTAAATTAAAAACAAAATATATTTTTAGACAATTTGACGAAAAATTACTTTTTACTCTTGTAAAATTTTCGAAAAAACGCATATTTTCCGAGATACAGCGGTTCTAATTTTTCCAAAAAGTGAGGGGGAAAAGGTGACGACAAAAAATCCAGAAAAATTCTGGTGAATTTTTCCTCTATGACTTTTTCCTAAATTGCACAAGTTTTTCCGGAAAAACACGAAAAAAAGACCCTTATCGGAAAATGGAGGATCTCGTAAACTATGAAATTTGAAAATCTGTAAAAATTCAGACGTATAGATTAACATATTCTTTAAAATTTTGGTTTGTTGAAATTTTTTTGTAACATGCATATATTCCGAGTTTTCAACAGATTTCCACGATCGAAATGTACCTTTCATAACACAAAATGCACATAATGTCTGAAATTATAATTAATTTATATTTATATACATCTTAATAGTAAAATATCTAATTTGAGAAAAAAAGTTTTCTGGCATGATAAACTATCTTTTCTTTTTCTTTTTTTTCTCCTATAATTCTTTGGGACTTCCTGCCATTGTATGTTTTCTTTTTAAGCGGTGCTCGGGGAATCTACAAAATATCACAATTAACCAGTATGTTACTGGTAAATAACCTCTACGCCTGTGACATTTACGTCAAAGGATCAGCTAGAGGTTGCTTTTTTTAAATAAAGAACACAAATAAGTTTAAAAACTTGAAATTAAATATTTCGGCGACGTTTCGGAAATCTAATCTGTTTCCATTTTCAAGGCTTTTTTTGAAAAATCTTTTTTGCTGTGTATGATAAATACACAGCTCTAAGAATGTTTGTTATATTCAATATCCATAAGTACTTACTATTTACATAGAACTGTTGATATCGTTAACAGTTTTTTTAGTTTTTATACAATGTTAAGTTTGTGAAGCTCTTCTTTTAACATTGGCAACCAAGTTGTAGACATCTACGGAACAATTCGACACGCATCTATCCTCATTCAATAACATCGCGGATTCTTTAATTTTTCTTTTTTGCTATCTGCCTCTTTTGTTAAATTTTTTGCCGAGTCCCAGTTTATTCTGTCCGTTCTCTCAAGCGTGTTAGCAGACCTCTGAATTTCATTTTTTCTGATATAATTTTGATGTTCGCCCACGTTGCACTCACACGGGATACTATAAATGCAGTTGTTTTTTTTTAAATTTTGCTCGTGGGTCTTCGGTTTCGTCTTTGTCAGAATAGATCTTAAAGTGTTGTTTGTTTGAAATACCGTCCTAATATCAAATCTATCACCGATGCGGCGCAACTTTTCGGATAATCCGCATACATAACCCTCCGACTTCTCCAGAAGAAGTCAGAGAAATCCTGAGAAGCCACAAGCCCCGTAAACTCCAGGGTGCGGCGGTATAGGAAATATTGCACTCAAGAAACTACCCCTCAAAGGAGTAGCAGCAATGGTGAATATCATCAACACCATCATGAGACTACGTTATTTCCCCATCCAGTGGAAGAGAGCCGACGTCATCGTGATTCCAAAGCCAGGTAAGAACTTAAACTTTCCTTCTAGTTACAGGCCCATCAGTCTTCTACTGGCGATGAGTAAAGTAGCAGAGAGGATCATCCTAAAAAGACTTAAAACCCTGACCGATGAGCTGCAGATCATCCCAGATGAGCAGTTCGCCCACAGAACCGAGCACTGCACCGAGCTTCAAGTGCTTCGTCTAACGGAACACATCTTGGAGGGTTTCAACCATCGACAAGTCACAGGAGCGATCTTCCTCGACGTAGCCAAGGCCCTCGACAGAGTTTGGCACGATGGTCTTCTGGCGAAGATGCTGTCGAAGGGCATCATCAAGCTAATGAGATCTTACCGTCTCCGGAGGCAACTCCGCGTGAAGATTGCCGACAAGCTGTCCAACTACAGGCCTATGGAAGCAGGCGTACCGCAGGGATCGTTACTCTCCCCACCACCTGTTCACCATCTACACCTCCGACATGCCAATAACCGCAAGACGACACGGCCATCATCGCAAGATCATGGAGCGCAAGGCTTGCCACCCGCAACTTCCAGGAAGCAGCATCCCTTCTGGAAGAGTGGTGCAACAAGTGGAAAGTCAATGCGGAGAAGAGCACAGCCATACTCTTCAAGAGAGTCAGAAAGCAAACTCCAACAGGACACGTTTCCATGAACGGCAACAACATCCAATGGCATGATACCGTCAAGTATCTTGGCGTTATCATGGATAGAAGCCTGACGTGGAAACAAAATACGGAAGCGATTATACAGAAGGCGAGGACGAGAAGGACTCTGCTCTATCCAATGATAGGCAGACAAAGCCAACTCAACCTGAGGAACAAGCTCACGCTCATCAGGACCCTCATTGCACCCATTCTGACCTACGCCTCCGTAGCCTGGTGATACCAAGCAGCCACCTATTTGAAGAGAATACAAGCCGTGGAAAACGTCGCACTCAGGTGCGCCGTGGATGCACCATGGTTTGTCAGAAACGCCGACATCTTCAGAGACCTGGAATACACCCCGGTAACTGAAGTCATCCAGGACAGAGCGAGGAAACTATATGCCCGTGCAGCATAGCATGGGAATCCGCTGGTCAGACACGCAACCGACTACAACCCCAACGACGCTCCTAAGCACAAGAGGCCGAAGCTCCAGATCCTGGATAATGGGTAAGTATTGTTACGGATTTCCACCTTTTTGGAAACACCCTGTATGAATCCGTGAGTTCTAAATAATTTCAACAAGAGATAAACACTACTAACACTTTATTTAAAAATTTACTGACTGTACAATACTTGTTTACTTAATAGTTAACCTCACTTTTACCGAACGTCACTTCTATAAACTGCCTTCTTAATAAACTTTCTTTTCCGCGCTTGTAATCGCGCCTTATATACTCCGAAATTAGCTCTAGATTAATCCAGAATCTTCTCCAACCATAATCTAGAAAAGTCCTTGGCTCTTTCTAGAGCCTTTCCAGTCACTATCAGTAGGCATAGGCGTATCATCTCCAATTCCAAAGGGGTGTAATTCATAACACTGCCCCCTCCTTAAGCCTAGATCGTCCCGATCAGGCAACTCAGGATCATCAGTGTATCTCGCCAGCCTGTCCAAATGCACGATCTTCATCTTGGACTTTCTGCTTTGCTGAATCCGATAGACGACATCAATAATTCGGGTAATAACAGTGTACGGTCCATCCCAAGGTGGTTGAAGTTTCGGTGACCTTCCTTTCTTCCGCTGTGGGTTGTACAGCCAAACCAGGTCTCCTGCCTTGAACCCTTCTGAACTACCCTTCCGGTCGTATCGAGCCTTCATTCTGTCACTGGCTGGTGATGGTTCCGCTATATTGTTAGCCAACCTCTTGAAAGGAACTCCGGTGTTGAACTGCTTCTTTTCACCCCTACTTCCAGTCTGTGGTCCCTTACTGGCTGCACAAATCTTGCATTTGCGACACCAAGCCTTCACATCCTGACGACTTCTTATCCAATAAAATCGCTCTCGTATTTTCTTCAGGGTCTTGTTCACACCGAAGTGTCCATCGGATGTCCCATTGTGCACTTCCTGAAGCACCTTCGCTATTCGACACCTGGGAATCACTAGACGCATAACCACCTTTTTTCCATCCGGGCTTTCCCATGCTCTCCGCAACAGCCCGTTCCTGACTTTCAGTGATTCCCACTGCGCCCATAGTGCCTTCAGTCCCACTCTTTTGCCTGAAACATCCTTCCATTTTGGACGAGTTTCCCTTTCTTTGGCTCTCAATATAGGCCCAATTTCCACATCATTCAATTGCTCTTGTCTGAGCGCCTCATCTGTCCTGTCATCCGGCACCTCCACCTTGACAGTGTTGACTGCTCCCGTGACCTGCAGTTTCTCCTGGTGGTAGTACTTGCAATCTTCCTTGCACCTTCTTCCGGATGAAATATCTGCAATTTTCTGAGGTTTCACTTTACTTCCACGTCCTGGTAGTAGTGGACTTTTCGGAATTCGAAGCTGGGAAATCTTTACTTCTCTCGGGGTACCATGTTCCCTATCTGTCACAGTCTCTCTGGTACCAGCTTCCTCTGATTTTCCCCTCAGCTTCACAGCATCTCCGGTCTCTACTCTCTCCAAGTTCCTCCGTGGAAATTCTAGCTGGATATGTCCTCGTTCTCCGCACCTGTAACATTTCATACGCCGTCCACTTGGCCTTCCACTACTTCTATTCTGTGTCTCATCCATGTTTCCAGCATTCACATTCCTCGAGTTCCGCTGTCGACAGTCTCGTCTGATATGCCCTGCTCTGCCACAGTTGTAACATTTAATACCCCCGCTTGGCTTGCCTTGTCTTTCTGCAGTATCCACTTGAGCCATTAACTGATTGAACATCTTATGTATGTCGGTCAACATAGCGTTCTGGTTCTCCTTTTCCGACTGCGATCTTTCGAGACTCATAGCTTGTACTCTTGGACTCGGGGTATCCTGAAGGACAGCTTCCACCTCGAGTGCATGCACCAACGCTTCACTGCTGTTCTTGTATCGAGATAACCTGAGGACTCGCCTGATCTCATCGTCCTGTATACCATCCAGAAAAGCCTCTACTGCCAGTTGATCTTGGAATTCCTTCGGTACATCCGGGTAAGCCAGGTGAGCCAGTCTCCACACGACAGCTTCAAACTCTTGCAAACTTTCCCCAGCCCCTTGAACACGTGATTTCAGCTGGGTCTGGTACACTCGGGCAAGGTGTTGATCGCCATATCGTAGATCTAGGGCAGCTTCTAAAACTTTAAAATCCCGTTGTTGGTCTACTGGGATTGTCTGGAGTATTTCCAATGCTTGGCCCCTTAATGCCACGATTAACGCCATAGCCTTTTCTTCGTCATTCCAGTTGTTTGCACTCGCTGCTGCCTCAAACTGCATCTTGTAAATGGTCCATGAACTTTGGCCGTCAAAGGAGGGAGGTTCGAACAGCTGATCTGATAATACCACTTGCTGGCTTCCTTTATCCCTCAACTGTCGCTTAAGCAGGTCTATTTCTCCCTCTACCTGGTGCATTTTCTCTTTGACTTCATTTACTTCTCCTTTGACTTCGCTTACCTCTTGTTTGACTCCACTGACTTCTTCCGCTACCTTATTTTTGAGTTCTTCAGTAACGGCAAATATGGCACTCTGTTGGCCTTCTATAATTTTCCTTAGTTCGTCTCTTTCTTCTTGTTGTTTAATGTCCAAGTCTTGCATGATTTTTCTCAATTCTTCCTGACGTCGGTTCTCTTCTTCTTGATGTCGTTTCTCTTGCTTTTGTTGTTCTTCTTGACGTCGTATCTCTTCTTCTTGATGCCTTCGTTCTTTTTCTTGTCGTCTTCTTTCCCGTTCCTCTTTCTCTTCCTGGCGCTTTCTTTCCTGTTCTTCTTTCTCTTCCTGGCGCTTCCTTTCCTGATCCATCATCATCTTTTGCATTTGGGCCATAAAGTCCTGCATTTGTTGTTCGGATGCCATGCTTCTGGTTGTTACCGGCATATAATTATGATGAAATCAAATAAATTTAATAATTACGTCACTATCGGTAATGGGACTGTCCAGAAAAACCTCAAAACGGCACAAAAAAAAGTCTTATCTAGAGTCTTTTGTCACTTAACCACTAATGTCCAACAAAAATGTTCTACAATGTCTAAAAATGCACTCGACACTATTTTCCTGTTCGAAATTAACCATCGAACAACGTCCAGTAAATTAGTCCTCTGTGTTAGCACCAACTTCGAGAATACACTGCCAAACCTTCTCGAACACTTCCGAAAAATCCTCTTGTCAAAATTCCGCTTCCGACACCAAAATGTTACGGATTTCCATCTTTTTGGAAACACCCTGTATGAATCCGTGGGTTCTAAATAATTTCAACAAGAGATAAACACTACTAACACTTTATTTAACAATTTACTGACTGTACAATACTTGTTTACTTAATAGTTAACCTCACTTTTACCGAACGTCACTTCTATAAACTGCCTTCTTAATAAACTTCCTCTTCCGCGCTTGTAATCGCGCCTTATATACTCCGAAACTAGCTCTAGATTAATCCAGAATCTTCTCCAACCATAATCTAGAAAAGTCCTTGGCTCTTTCTAGAGCCTTTCCAGTCACTATCAGTAGGCATAGGCGTATCATCTCCAATTCCAAGGGGGTGTAATTCATAACAGTATAATTAACCTTCCTTTCAGCCCGATCTTCAAGCCACGCCGCAAGGAGACAATGACCAAAACACCCAAATCACCCGATCCCGGGGGTATCCAGCAAACAACCAGCTAAGTACCCTTACCCTAGGCCGTGCCGGCCTCCGACGCTAAAACAAGCGTCCTTGGCCGAACACAATCCTTGAGCTACACAGCACAAAACTTCCTTCCGACGAAATTGGAGCACATGATGCCCAATTGGCACCCTGGGCTCCGACTAGTCACACACCCCCAAACCCTTCCAAACTCAGAGAGGGTGCGGCAACAGCCGTTCCCTCTCACGACAGATGAAAGACGCTCCCGGGAGCCGAATGCCAGCGAAGAAAGAAACTCAAGACAGAAGAGCGCCAAAAGAAACGACCCAGCAGGCGTTGTCCAACAGCCAGGACCAGGGGAGGTCTGCTAACTTCGGCTACACTGTCTGCATTTGCAGGTGGGATAGTCGTAAAAAGCAGGCCCACCCACGAGGCCGGTCCATGTCTACAGCGATGATTGGGCCAAAGAATTCAAAGCTCGATCCCTACTTGATTCTTATTTTCAATATTTATGGAGGTTTTATCGACAAAACCCTCAGGGTATTGGTTATTTATAAGAATTTCCTTTATAAACCGCTTCTCATTGTTTAGTAGTTTATCATTAGAAATGATTTTGGTCCTATCATACAAACATTTTACAACACCCCTCTTAACGTGCATCGACTGATTTGAGTTGAAATTTAAATATCTGTTGGTATGTGTTGGTTTTATATAAACACTTGTTTCAATTGTACCATTTACTCTTTTAATTAAAACATCTAAAAATGGTAATTCATTTCTAGTTTCCTTTTCTAAAGTGAATTTAATAGCACCACCGCTGGCGGGGATTATCTTGTTTCAAGGAGTAGAAGAGGCCTGTCGGGGGGTGGAAAGCGGCAGCTCGTTCCCGATTCGAATTTACCAATGTAAAAAAGTTTTCCGGCTGTGAAATGCACATGCAAAGAGCTGCCGCGATTCGGATTGTGGCAATCATCATGATTCAGTGTAAACTAACCGCCCTCCAACTTTCAGCGTGGCAGCTCAATGCCAAGTCGAGTTTTCCGGGGAAAGAGTTTTCCGCCCGTGGAAGGAAAGGGCCAAGAGCTGCCGCGATTTTCTCTCTGTGGATGCTTCTCTGTTACCCATGGGTACCTTTTGACCTATTTTCAGCGCGGCAGCTCAGTGCCTAGTCAAAGAATTTTCCGACCGTGGAAGGGAAGGGCCACGAGCTGCCGCAATTTTCTCTCTGTGGATGCTTTTCTTTTAACAATAGGTATCCCTTGACCCATTTTCAGCGCGGCAGCTCAACGCGCAAGTCGAGTTTTCCGGGGAGAAAAAGAGTATTCCGACCGTGGAAGGGAAGAGCCAAGAGCTGCCGCGATTTTCTCTCTGTGGATGCTTTTCTTTTAACAACATTTGACCCACTTTCAGCGCGGCAGCTCATCGCCAAGTCGAGTTTAACGTGGGAAAAACAGTTTTCAGGCCGTGGAAGGGAAGGGAAGGGCCAAGAGCTGGCGCGATTCTCTCTTTGTGGATGCTTTTCTTTTACCAATGGGAACCCTATTACCCACTTTCATTGTGGCAGCTCAATGCCAAGTCGAGTTTTTCGCGGAAAAAAGAGTTTTCCGACCGTGGAAGAGAAAGGCCACGACCTGCCGCGATTTTCTCTCTGTGGATGCTTTTCTTTTAACAATAGGTACCTTTTGACCTATTTCAGCGCGGCAGCTCAACGCCAAGTCGAGTTTTCCGGGGTAAAGAAGTTTTCCGACTGTGGAAGGGAAAGGCCACGAACTGCCGCGATTTTCTCTCTGTGGATGCTTTTCTTTTAACAATAGTTGACCCACTTTCAGCGCGGCAGCTCAATGCCAAGTCGAGTTTTCCGGGGGTAAAAGAGTTTTCCAACCGTGGATGGGAAGGGTTACGAGCTGCCGCGATTTCCTCTCTGTGGATACTTTTCTTTTAGCAATAGGTACCTTTTGACCTATTTTCAGCGTGGCAGCTCAACACCAAGTCGAGTTTTCCGGTGGGAAAGAGTTTTCCGACCGTGGAAGGGAAGAGCCAAGAGCTGCCGAGAAAGTGGGTCAAAGGGTACATGTTGTTAAAAGAAAAGCATCCACAGAGAAAATCGCGACAGCACGTGGCTCTTCCCATCCACGGCCGGAAAACTGTTCCTCCCGAGGAAAACTCGACTTGGCGTTGAGCTGCCTCGCTGAAAGTGGGTCAAAGGGTACCTATTGTTAAAAGAAAAGTACCCACAGAGAGAAAATCGCGGCAGCTCTTGGCCCTTCCCTTCCACGGTCGGAAAACTCTTTTCCCCCGAAAACTCGACTTGGCTCTGAGCTGTCGCGTTGAAAATCGGTCAAGGGATACCTATTGTTAAAAGAAAAGCTAATGTTAGATACAGTTAACTTACATGAAGATATTCATCTTTTAGCTCTTCATAAATTGCTTTGCACACTACTGGTACAAACAAAGAAATTGAACTCTCAGAAATTCTATAATTGTACATAAGACTTTTGTAGCTTTCCCCAGTTGCAAGGTAACGTAACGTTATTATTAACTTGTCTTTTGCAGATATACGCTTCCTATAAATTGACTATTTCTTTATGCTAGGTCGTATTTTCTTCAACAATTTATTGAAAGTAGCCTCGTCCATTCTCAAGAAGTGTTGGTAACATTTTAAATCACTACTGTCTTTAAATTCTCTAGGTAAATTAATATTGCCCCTTTTGCTACTTAACCAAGGTTTCACCCACCACCTTCTTTCTCTCCTTTTTTTTAGTAATAGTGCAGAACAGGCTATTAATAAACATGCTGCTGCTACTTTTGCTGTTTTATTTAAGATCAACATTGCAAAATCAAAACACAACAGCAGATAACCTAAATACATACACCAGTGAACTCTAGATACACAATATCCACCCTGACAACTGTCAAATCAAAATCAAACCTTATATCAGTTTCTGTTTCTTAAGATGGTATACCTGTATATTTCAAAGATATGTTTTAAAATAATTGCCACTTTATTGCGAAGTGTAAAGTCAAGTCGCAAGAAACATTGCCAGTAATAATAATTGCTGGCAATAAAAATTGCTAACTGTAAAGCGTGCTTAATAGATTCTTGCTTTTGATTTGCATGAAAACGGAGAATACCCTGTAACTTTCTTTGTTGCACGTTTTATTGCGGTTCAAAACTTTTTAAATAATCTCTAGTATCTACATAACACCTTATGATCATGAAGATTCAGTTAAAAATGAGAGCAAAGGCCTAATTTATTTACACACCTTTTCTTTTTTTTCATTCTAACGGATTACATTTAGTTCGCATAGATAATTTTTTCTGCTTTTTGCAAAATCCTATAAAGAATATATTTCACATATTTATTTTTTTCATTAAATCAAATTTGCCATATTTTCTTCCAGAGCTGGGTAAAGTACTCTGGTAAAGTGCTTTTGAGTAGTAATTGAAGCACTTTTAGGGCTTCAAGCACTGTGCTTCAATTACTTTTAAGAGAGAGTATTTGGTACTTGACATTTGAATTACTTTGCATAAGTACTTGGGGCTTTAAAGTCCTTTCAGAGGACTACAATTACTTTCGAAAGTGCTTCAATTACTTTTAAAGTAATTGAAATCCTTTTTAGTACTTCAACTACTTTGGAAACTAACTGAAGTCATTTTGAAGTGCTTGAAGTATTTCTAAAGTACTTGCAAGCTCTTTATAAAATTCATTCAAACCCCTTTTAGACAAATCTCATCATGAATTATTAGGAACACAGGAACTAATAGAAAAACAAAGCAGCTTGTGTTCAGTGTTTAGTTATCCATAGTCATAGCTGGTGAGGTGATGCAAGTGTGTGATTACCATTCATGTTATTGTCATTATGTGTCTTTACATATGATGTTTTCAATAGATGTAAACCGGTACATTCGAAAAGTGTAATTTGGCGTCACTTCACTTCGGGCAAAACTGGAAGTTGTGGCACATTCATAATCATACTAATATAAGACCAAATAATGGTATTAGTCAAGGAAACGAAGCATTTAACCCCAACTGATTTTTATGTGAGACAGTGCAAAATGTTCCTAAAGATGTACAGAACAAAGTCAGGGTCATGGGAATTGGTGCTTTTTCGATTTCCGGGTGTAAACTGAGATAGAAGTTCGCTATTTCCGGTCACCAACAATTTTTGTTGAAAAGGAACCATTGGCTTTTATATTTTGGACAGTTGTAAGCATTTTTTGACTCTTCATATTTTTTACCTACCAATTTTTATGTATTTTCACCTCCTGAATTCGATGCCGCCATCAGAATTTCATTTTATCGTTGAGTTTTTTTTAATCTTAGATTTTATCTAATATAAAAATGCTATTTCAAAGATAAAATCTAAGATAAAAAACAACGATAAAAAGAAATTCTGATGGCTGCATTGAATTCAGGAGGTCAAAATACACAGAGGTCTGGTTTCTGTGCCTGAACTATTTTTGGCACGGCTGGATAATCAAAGACCAAAAATAATCGTAGTTTTAAAAAAAAAAAACTTAAATACACGTTCTTTTTTTAAATGCTTATATCTCGAGATGAGGTTACGTAAAAAATTTCAAGAGACAAAAAATGCTTAAAATTGTCTAAAATAAGAAGTCAACTTATAAAAAATTGTTGGTGATCGGAAATAGCGCACTTTTGTCCCGGTTTACGACCGGAAATCGAAAAAGCACCAGTTTCCATGACAATGACTTTGTTCTATACATCTTTAGGAACATTTTTCACCTTCTCACATAAAAATCAGGTGGGGCGGAGTCTCATACTGGGGTTTACGTTCTTTTCCTGCTTCATTTCCTCGACTAATATAACTCGGTTATTCATTTCCAGCAGTTACCTTTTAAATATCATCATTACGTTTTGAGAAATCACTGATAGAGTACAGTATCGATCCAGTCTACCGGCAAAACTGTCCATACTCCAGTTTTGTCAAAGGAACTTTTTGTTCAGAATAATTTGAACTACAAACTACAACATATCAAAAACTCGGCTAATTTGACGGAAATAGTTTTTTTCATGTAATGTGTGTCCTCCCCAAACACTTTTACTATTAATATAGTATAGGTTTTACTTTTGTACTATTCTAAGTAATATATACATAAATAATTTTCTTTTAGAGCGTTTATTTTCCCTGAATTTTTCATGATCGCTATATCATATGTGAATGGTGTGGGTGTGAAAATAATATTGCCTTTGTTTTTTAATCTCATATTACCTCTTATTCATAAGTATTATATTCCTCATTTCAATAAACGAGGGCTTGGTACTTGGTACTTTACTTTTTCAAGTACTGTACTTGGTAATTAAAGCACTTTTGTCAGAGTACTTTACCCAGCTCTGTTTTCTTTTTCAACAACAAAGAGTGCACACAACATCTCTACGTTCTAATATTAGCAAGTTGTACCAGCGTATCTTCATCTTCTGAAGAAGACCTGTTAACATGTTCACACTACACGACTGAATGTCGTCGGGAAATCAAATAAAAATAACTAAATTTTGACATACAGCTCGGATCGAGTCTGTTTTCTGCATCGTTTTCGGAAAAATATTCGGAGAAATGTCTACATATAGTGAATAAGCCCTTCGAAGAAAATTGCATAGAGGGTGAACAACATGCATCTAAAGTGCATAATTTTTTGAAAAATTCTAGAAATTGGTAGAAACCGTAAAAATCTCGTGGGAACCGCTTCCCGGGGACTTTCGAGGAGTCCAAATCTGACATCGAAACTTACCAATGATACTCGGGGGTGGCTCTTCGGGGGTGGTAGGGAATGAAATCGAGTGAAAAATTCAGTGTCCAAAAATCACGGGGATATCGCTTCCCGGGGGCTTTCGAGGTCGCCGAGTCCAAATTTGACATCGAAACTTGCCAGGAATGCTCGAGGGGTGGCTCTACGGGGGTTAGTCTAATTCATTTAGACAGAAAACACTATACAGTTTTTGAAAAAAATGCACGATTTGGAATTTTTGCCAAAGTGGAAGGGGGACATGGGTAGAGTCTAAAACCAAAATGCCGGGACTGCACCTGCTGGCGTCCGGTCGCCATATTGAAAAACGAGAATGATGTTGTATTTCTGTTCCTGTTCGCTTTCTTGGAAAATTTATGAGAACCAAAGTTGTATATCTAGGTGTTTAACTTTCATTTTCAATTTAACTCTTTTTTTGTAGGATTGATATTGCAAAAGTTACAGCTGCGTGAAAAAATGTTTTTCTTATCAATTTTTCAACTACTAAATGAAACTTTCGGATATAAAACTCTAAATAAAAATTATAGAAGACGCAATTACCTTCAGTTTAAATGCACAACAAAGTTTCTGTGACTAACAGTTTAGCTGTGGACGCGCGAATTGGGCCCCACAGACTTCAGCGCTTGCGCGTGCCCCGTATCTCGCTGCGCCTGTTTCATGTCTGATTGCTCACGATAACGTGAACTCAATTTCAACACGAAAATTGACAGTTTTATTATTCTGTACTGTGATGTATTATACTGCGCATGTAACTCTAACGAATTTTCAACATTCCACATATTTACCACTTACACTACATACTTACCACTTTAGATTATAGATAGATTATATTTTTATATATTGTATTTTATATTTAAGTATATATAATATATATGCCATACATATATAACATATTTTATGAATATATAATATATTTAATATACATGATGAATAATCATGAAATATGTTATATTATGGCATATATATTATATATAAATATGAAATACAATATATATAAAAATATAATATAGTATAAAATACAAAATGGTAAGTAGGTATGTAGTAAGTAAGTGGTAAATGTGTGGAATGTTGAAAATTCGTTAGAGTTACATGTGTAGTATAATACATCTCAGTACAGAATAATAAAACTGGCAATTTTCGAGCTGAAATTGAGTTCACGTTACCGTGAGCAATCATACATGAAACAGGCGAAGCGAGATACGGAGCACACACAAGCGGTGAAGTCTGTGGGGCCACAGCTTTAAAACTATTAGTCTTAGTCACAGAAACTTTGTTGTGCATTTAAACACTGAAGGTAATTGCGTCTTCTATAATTTTTATTTAATTAATTTTTATACCCAAAAGTTTAATTTAGTAGTTGAAAAATGGATAAGAAAGAAATATTTTTCGAGCAGCTGTAACTTTTGCAATATCAATCCTATAAAAAAAAGTTAAAATAAAAATGAAATATAAACAAGTAGATATACAACTTTGGTTCTCATAAATTTTCCGAGAAAACGAACAGGAACGGAAATACGTCATTCACGTTTTCCAAGATGGCGACCGGAAGCCAGCAGGTGCAGTCCTGACTTTTTGGTTTTAGACTCTACCCATGTCCCCCCTCCACATTGGCAAAAATCCCGATTCGTGCATTTTTCAAAAATTTTATAGTGTTTTCTGTCTAAATGCATTGGTCTAACCCTCGTAGAGCTACCCCAAGCATCCCTGGTAAGTTTCGATGCCGAAAACCGCATCTCGAGCCGAGCTGTATGTCAAGATTTAGTTACTCCGGGCAAATTTGATCTAATTTCCCTGGTCTATATGTCTGGATTGCCTTAAACGCGAACACTTCTGTTTTGTCTGCCTATAACGTATAATATAGGTAGCGTTTCACTCAGGTTTTCAGTGTTTTCACCCATTATACCTCATTTTACACAGTGTTAATAATGTCCATCGGTCGACTACAAAAAAAAATTGCGGTATAGAATAAAGGTAAAATGCAACGTTTTCAGTAAAGTTTATAACTATTAAAAATTTCCAAAGTAGATCAGGTCACGAATAAGATAAAGCCGATGATGGGTATAGCTGTCTCCATATATTTACTGCACATAAAAAACCTCAAAGTTGTGCTGCTCACGCATAGATGGGAAAGCGGGGCATGTTCAAATTTGATAGAAAATAGTAACACATAAATATAATGTACTACTTAATACAAAGAACAAGATTGCTCTCATGCATAGTATGTTCTGGCATAACTAAAATAAGAAATAATCGGAAGCAAGACTATTTTAATTTAAATTTCTTAACCCGTGAGATATAGTTGCGCAAATCACCCCTAACTAGAACATCATGCCCAGAGAACAGGTAAGCAGAGCCCTACTTTGAATTTATCTATCAATATCACGAAGAACGGGCAATACGTCTAGTAATGCAAGATATCCTATCTCGACGCGAAACAGAGGACCAGAAACGTCATTAAATTTCTGCCGAAAACACGACTTTTAATTCTCTAGTATTTATTTTGTTTATTTTAATACTCAAAAATGTGAAGTACGGCTCTGTAGGACCGTCTCGGCAGGTAGAAATACCGACTTTTATATTTTAACGGCATGTTTTTAGTCTTTTTTATTTGCATTAAATATGTGGAGACAACTATACATATTTATAAGACGTAGTAGTAATGCAGTTGGCAGACGCGCTAGTTAATCGACAATCGCGGTAGTCTAGTCGGCAGTCAAGGCAGTAAAGACCATTTCTTCGGAAGCTTGGGCAGTCTTTTTGATATTTGAGTAGTATCGGCAGCTAGTGTACACATTTTACAATTTTATTTTAAATCATTATCATTGCACTTAATAGATACGTCCGAGCATAGGCCAATTTATGAATTTATGCAACAAGACAGTTTTTGACGAAAGAAGTTACCTGAAGCCAAATATAAATATTTAAACGTCAGTGTATCCCCCATATCAACAGTTAGCGTTCCTTCAAATCTCTACGAAAGCAGAATAAAAACCGCTGCCTAAGGAATCACTACTTTTCCACATCCAGATTTCTCATTCAAACCTCCTTAAAACGAAAGCATCTTGATATTATATTTATGTACTCCACAGTATGTGGAAATAATTGCTCATAGAATTAAATTAATATATATTTGAAATTGTCTGATTCAAAAACCAATAAAACGACGTGCCACTTCAATACCTTTTCGACTAACCGACGTTTCATGGGGGTGAGGGTGGCTGATGCCAAACAACTTTA
Organism: Stenurella melanura; assembly: GCA_963583905.1. NCBI lineage: Eukaryota > Metazoa > Arthropoda > Insecta > Coleoptera > Cerambycidae > Stenurella > Stenurella melanura. The sequence goes on from OY757312.1 coordinate 94,703,708, forward strand.
ATGAGAACTTATGCTCTTGCACACACACTAAATCACAATTTCATTTTGTTTGTCATAAAAAAATTAAGACCTTAGTTTCCAGCAAATGTATACACCAAATCTCAAATTTCTCGATTTTTACTAGCTTGCCTTACTTACTTACCCCTACTTCACCCCAGCCCTTCAACGGAATCGTCTCAAAATATAATTTGGTTTCATGTATCGATATAATACATATACAGGGTGTAATTAGTTTCATGTCATTAAAAAAACCTGGTGGTAGGGAACGACAAGAGAAATAAAAAAACCTTATATAACATGGGATCCAAAGCTCATAGTTTTGGAGAAAAAAAATAAACAAAAATTTCGCCAATTTTCAATAAAATGTTTTGAGAACTGCTGGAATATTGAGGTAGGTTTAGATCGTCGCGCGTGTCTGCCTTATACTCTGACTCTCCCTTGTGCAATATTTTAGTTACTGTGGGTATTTCGTTATGTACACACGTCCAACCCGCCGTTCGTTGTTTTTGTTATTCTTGAATTTCGCGTCATTGTGTATAGTTAAGATTTATTTTATTGACTTACCGTTCAAGTTGTCAAATTCTTGATTACGTACAGACACAACTTACTTGTTCGTTCTTTTTGCCATTAAAATGAGAATGGCAAATAAGAATTTTTACTTGCTAGCATAACCAGAAGTCAGGTTATCGAAAGAATGCAAAGATTTCATTAATATTTTTATATATAGTTTTTCCTTTAGTTCTCATAGATAGCTTTTCTTTCCGCTGTTTGCAAAATCCTATAAAGAATATGTTTCTTACTAGCTTGCTTTACTTTTTACCCCTATTTCACCACCACGCTTTCAACAGAATAAGCTCAAAATATAATCTAGTTTCAGATCTCGTTATAATGCATACGTGTACTAAATTTCAAGTCAATATCTTTATTTTATTTTGTTAACCCCATTAATAATGTGGTGGAGGTGGTGGTGGAGGTGGTGGAGGGGATGCAAAACGTTATAAAAAATTTGAGACCTTTGCTTCTAGAATGTACACCAGATTCCAAATTTCTGGACTCCTACTAGTTTATTTTACTTATCTACCCCTATTTCAACCCCACCCCTTCAACGTAATTATCTCAAAATATAATCTAGCTCCATTTGTCGTTATAATACATCTATTAAAGTCCGTTATCTATTTATAAGAAAAAAAAATATATGAAAAACATTTTTTTAAATACAAAAAACTTGGCGCGTTTCCACAACCCTACGTACACAACGACGCTATGCGACGTGGTTGTCTGGTTGGCTCCGGATCGTGATACGGGGAGGCAATTGTATTTTAAACGTTTAATAAAAGGGTGTAGCAGAATAAGGGAAGTAGAATGACCCCAGAAGTGTTTGGACCTAACGCGGCGTCAGTAGATAGACAATGGGAAAAGAAATATTTTCCTCGAGTTTTAGCCCCATGTCGCCACTGATAACCCCTGTATACCAATCCTAAGTCCTAATAAGTATAATTTCTCGTTTTCATTTTTTAACGTTGCTAGTTGTACCTTAATTATTGTGAAAAAAATGGAGATAGGTGTGATTTAAGTACATCTTAGGAAAATTGCGGCCCCTTTCGTACTGAAAAAAACAAATAATTATTTATTCAAGAAAATAATGATCCGCGTACACATAATTTTTACCAAAAATACACTGTTATGAGTAGGTTATTGTCCATTTTGTTCAAATTACTTCCATGTAGAGTAATCGTAAAAAAAAATATTTCTTTAAATTGGTTTAGAATGTCATGAAACGTCGAGATTTTAAATTTAAGCGAAAAAAATGTATGTCTGTCTGTAACTTTTTTTTATCCGCACATTGTCTCCGGACGCCAATATTCTTGACTAAAGATGACGGACTCAGATGATCGATGACCTTGAGCTCTTTCTCTTTGTCCCAATCATCGCTGTAGACCCGGACCATGATACTACGATACTGGGTCCATGATACTACGATACGATCAGTATCGTAGTATCATGGACCCGGACCGACCTCGTAAGGGGCGGGCCAGCATTTTCGCCCCGGCAATGCGGACAGTGTAGTCGATGTTAGCAGACCTCCCCTGGTCCTCGCTGTCGGACCCTGCCAGCTGGGTCGTTTCTTCTAGCGCTCTTCTGCCTTTCTTCGCTGGCATGTCGACTTCCGGGGACGTCCTTAGTCTGTCGTGAGAGAGAACAGCTGTTGCCGAGCTCTCTCGGAATGTTTCTTCCGAGGTTTCTTCGGAACGGTTTAAGATATTGACTTGAAGTTTTGTACACTTATATATTAGAACGAGATCTGGAACTGGATTGTTTTTGAACATATTCGGTGAAGGGTTGGGGGGTAAATAGAGGGAAATAAGTAAAGCAAGCTGGTAAGAGTATAGAAACTTGAAATTTGGTGTATAATAAAACAAAATTGAGATATTCTCTTGAAATTTGTTACAGGCATATATTATAATGACATCAGGAACTAGATTTTTTTTGGGATTATCCTGTTGAAAGGTTGGGGTTAAATAGGGGGAAATAAGAATAGCAAGCTAGTAAGAGTACAGAAACTTGAAATTCTGTGTATGTACTAGAAGACAAGACCTCAGATTTTTAATAATATTTTTCAACTCCCACCACCTCCATTATTAAAGGGGTTGATAAAATAAAATTGAGATATTCACTTAAAATTTGCTACATGTATGTAGAGATGCGCCGAAGCTCCGGTTCTGCTTCGGTATTCGGCAGCTTCGGCTGGATTTTAAATATTCGGCCGAAGTGGACGGAGTTTCGGTCGAATTGAGCCGAAGCACAAAATTCTTGTTAGAATTTGCAGTTATTTCTAGGAATATTGCTGTGTTTTGTGTGATGAGCATTTTAGTTGATTATAAATTATGCAAGAGTCAGTATACAATTGCAATGAGCAGTAAAACAACTAAAAAAGCGATATTTGGAAGTTTTATGATTTGTGTGAGAATAAAAAGTTTGCCAAGTATAAAATATGTGATACACATATCTCGAGGAAAAATTGAAAAAAAGCCTTAACAACTTCCCTTATAAATCATGTTAAACGCAATCATAGTGTTTCAAATAAAGTTTTAATAGTTTTATTTTTTTTTAAAACGTAATTTCATGTACCATCTCATGTCTCGGCCGAAGCTATTCGGCTTTGGCGGTCGGAGATGGCCGGATATTCGGCATTCGGCTATTCGGCCATAACCCCGCTTCGGCGCATCTGTACACGTATGTATTATAACGATATCTGGAACTAGATTATATTTTAAGATGATTCCGTTGAAGGGTTGGGGGTTTAATAGGGGTAAATAAGAAAAGCAAGTTGGTAATCAGAAATTTTGGATTTGGTGTATATACTAGAAGCAAAGGCCTCAGGTTTTTTTTATATTTTCCATCCCCACTCCCTTATTAAAAGAGTTGATAAAATTAAATTGAGATTTTCACTTGAAATTTGGTATGTATTATAACGACATCAGAAACTAGATTATATCTTGACATGATTCCATTTAATGCGTGGGGGGTAACTAGAGGTAAACACAGTAAACAGGAAAAAATAAGTAAAGCAAGCTGGTAAGAGTACAGAAACTTGGGATTTGGTGTATATACTAGAAGCTGAGGCCTGAGATTTCTTTCTAATATTTTTCAACAATAAGCAGAGCAAGTTAGAAACTTCATTTTTAACGTATATGGTAGAAACCAACGCCTCAAATTTTTCTATGACATCTGCTCCAAATATTATTAAAATTCTATTACCAATAATTTCCACATACTAGAGTGCAAATATAGTCAAGATGTTTCCTTTAAAGTAACTAAAGTGAAAGTCTGTATGTGGAAGTAGTGAGCAGTGATTCCTTAGGCAGCGATTTTTTAAATGCGGTGCGACATACTTAAACAAATACAAACTGCTACGGCGCAATGTTTCGTGGTGCTCACCATTGAAACTTTATGTATCCATATTTCTTACGTTTTATTCGTTCGGATACTGCCACCGAGGAGGAGGATCTCCAAGAGTTGGTCAAGTAATCGTAATATAAACATCACCACCCCGGTATGCTTTATCGTTGATTTAATCGTAAATCGTTGACAAAAAAATCGTAAAGGTAATTGTAACAAATTTTTACTTTTACTACAACCTGCATATTATGTTTTTTTCGTTAATACTAAATTATTTATGGAAATTTTAGGTAAATATACAGGGTGTTCCCGAGGGGTCAGCCACTTCGAGAATACCTGTACAAAATGTTAGGAATACAATGGCAATATTTTGGGAATATTGGGAATATCGGTAATAATTACAGGGTTCAGACTTTGCAAAGCTGAAAAAATTCCGAGTTTTCCAGGTTTTCAATAACCAAAATTATTAATTTCCATACACTTTTTAGCGAAATAATTTTTTATTTGACATAAAATAATTTCTTGAATTGAACTGAATCAGTAAAAATTCTTAAGAACTCTATGATTTTCCATATCGAGACACAGAATTCCATGATTTTTTATACAATTTATAAAATTCCCTGATATTTCCAGGTTTTTTTAAAAGATTTTTAAATTCCCTGAATTTTCCAGGTTCTCCAGATTTTCCATATGAGTCTGAACCCTGAATTAGAAATACTAGAAAATACGTGGAAATACTCGGGAATGCATTGAGAATATTCGGAAATATCAGAGAATACTCAGGAATAATTGGAAATAACGAAGAATAATCGGGAATACATCGGAAATATTCAAGAATAGACACGTTCGTGAAAATTTCGTAGAATCTCGGGACGCGGCGGCCGACGATCTACCTTCCGGTACGTTTGATAGGAACTATCATCAGACATCACTGTGAATTAGTGTTTTATGTGTTCCTGGATATTTTGATATTAATAATTTTCAACCTGTAGGCATGGAGATAAATGCAGAGCCATTTGACGGCAACAAAATAATTTTTACATAAAAGATAGCAACTGTTAGTGGATAAAATTCAGTTCAAAGATATTAAGTAATAATATAATCATATTATATTAAACAGAAATAAAACTAGATATAACTTGCACACGGTGTAAAAACATGACGAGAAATCTATAAAAATCGCTCTTCCTTGTATTGTAATACTCTCGAAGCTCTAGTTCAAACATTAAGTGAACCTATTAACTCTGCACACCATATTTTATGTTTCAAGATGCCAATTTTGTTTACCGAAGGAAGTATTGTCTGTCGGATGGCGTTATATCTATAAAACTATTTAAATTATAAAATATTTGGTACTATTAGTGAAAAATATACAGGGTGGAAAGCTTTAAAAAATAAATAATGAATAAAATGTGACAGAGGACAACAATAATTTGCACAATGCCCACGGAAGATATCTGCTATACTTTTAATAGATAGTTAATAGATCATACTGTTTATTATTTGATGATGTGATTAATTATTTGCCTATACCGGGTGAGTCACGAATTGCGCTCGCCCCGATATTTCCTAAAATATTTGGAATAGAAAATTGAAATTTGGAGGCCTTATTACACGACTAAAATGCCATCTTTTCAATAAAAAATCAAGTTTGGTGCACATCCGGTTTGGTCGGAAATGCCCACAACTTTCGATTTTTAAATGGAACACCCTATATATTTTTACATTTTTGGAATCTAGAGGAAATTTTGAATACAATACATCCATTTTGGTCACTTTTTAATAAACATTAAAAATTTTATTAAAAAATCTATTTCTGAATCCAGAGTGTTGTGGTGCCCAAAATATATTTTAGTTTGTTTTATTACATTCAATGGCTACTATGATTTTTCCAATGTTATTAGGTTACCAGATTTACACAGAAATGTGCCATTTTAGTTTCCAAAGCCCACTAATCTATTATCTATTAGCCGCATGTTTCTAAAAGCTTGGTTGCATTGTATTTTGGCTGAAATCACAAATATTTCTGAGCGGATTTTCAAAATTTTGGTATCATTAGATTCGTATAAAAATGAGGTATTTAAAAATGTTGGTGAACGATTAAATTCCCATTTAAAAAAACCGAGTTAGTGGGTAAAAATCACATTTAAAACTTTTAAACGCCTCTAGAGAATTAAGTAATGCAATCATATTGCTCTTTTTATTTTTATAGTAACGTAGCACACAAATTAAAATATATTTTGGGCACCACATCACTCTGGATTCAGAAATAGATTTTTTAATAAAATTTTTAATGTTTATCAAAAAGTGACCAAAATGGATGTATTGTATTCAAAATTTCCTCTAGATTCCAAAAATGTAAAAATATATAGGGTGTTCTATTTAAAAATCGAAAGTTGTGGGCATTTCCGGTCAAACCGGATGTGCACCAAACTTGACTTTTTATTGAAAAGATGGCATTTTAGTCGTGTAATAAGGCCTCCAAATTTCAATTTTCTATTCCAAATATTTTGGGAAATATCGGGGCGAGCGCAATTCGTGACTCACCCGGTATATAGGGAGTAGTGTGTGTATGGGCAAAAATTGTTTGAGATCAAGAGTAGTATATTTTAAAATAATATTTAAATCTACAATGTGTTTCAAACTAATACTAGGATTTTTTAAATAGAACACGCAATATTCTTTTATATATTTGTATTTGACTCTTAATACTCTATCCAGGAATATATTATTTTTGGACTTACACTGAGACATTGCCACTTTATTCCATTTTTCCGAAAAAAAAAATTAAAAAAGAAATTGATTGAGGAAGCCGTTACTCTGTGGTAATCCATAATTATAACGAAATTGAGTAAAACACTACTATCTTCTTTAGCGCCACTGAAGTTTCGATCGATCAGCTTGATCGAATTCGCGAGAAAAGAAATTAATTGCATGTTGCTGATTTTCAGAAATATTCCCAATTTACTCCAAAAAATGTCAAAGTAAGAAAAAAGTCCAATCAGTCGGAGGTTTTGCCAAAAGGTGGAGTAGTAATTATTTTGATATATATTGTTTAGGTCAAGGCCCTGATAAAAACACAAGTTTTCGAACGTGAGGGGCGGGGTGAGGCGCAAACCGTCATCTTAAAGGTGCAAAAAATTGTGTATTTTTTTTCAAAAAAATTCGGCAACGCTCGATACTACGATGGATTTTAAAAAAATGATTATACAGTGTCCGTCAAAAAGTCTGCACCAACTTTTTTATTCAATTGTTTTTTTAAACGGGTTTCAGCATGATTAATAACCACAAAATTGTCGTGATCGTTTAAACAATGGTTATTAAAGAAGAAAAAATTGAAATTATTTATATTCACGGCCAAAATAAATAGGAGCACAGCTGATATTTTTAACCAAAGAATTTTGCAATAGGACAATAATATGTATGCAAAGAGAAGGAAGACATACAGAAATGTAGTATTTAATTTAAGAGCCTATAGATGGCAAACATGGTTTATGGTTTTTAAATAAATCTGTATTATTCACTGTTAAGGTTTTTGAAGTAATTTTAATAAGAATTTTTAGTTATATCTGTGATCTAAATTCGATTTAAATAAACAATCGTTTCTTTAATATTTAAACCGATTATCATACAAGTAAGGGGTTCAGAACAGTAAGGGTACAGAATTACTAAAAACAGAGCAGGATTGTCCTGTTGTTTTTTTGTAAAAAATGTTTTTTTTGCCATTATTAATTACATTTAAAAAATAAATGCAATATTTATGTATTTCTGCATTGAAATATTTTATATTAACTCAACTGAAAACAAAAAATTAAATTAAAAAATTTAATCTTATATATTTTTGGAAAAAAATGAAGAATCTAAAACATTGAAATGTTCAAACCACATTTAGATTCTTAATATAATTATAAACAACTTTTCCTTATGGTACATTTTAAAATAGCTAATGACATTTTGGAGATGTCATAGTTGTGACATGATAATTATTTTTGACAATTTTGTGGTTATTAATCATGCTAAAACTAATGCTGAAAAACGTTTAAAAAAAACAATTAAATAAAAAAGTTTTCCATATGCTGTTGATTTTTTGGAGGTCACTGTACATTGTACGTTTACAACATAACATATTTTGTATTATTTGTATTATCATAACAAAGATCTACTTGTGTTGAAACAAAGGAAAGAAATTAAATTGACGGGATAGTATTACAGTGGCTTACATTATTCCTCGAAAATAGGAAACAAGTTATTAAAGGGTCTATCACCATTGCCATAGGTAATTTGCCCAAGAAATCAAATTCAACGATATGTATGCTGTTATGTACCTTAGTGAAGGAGTAAATATAATATTTAGGTATTTTCTCGAAATCTTTACATTTCGCCGAGTTATCATAATAGACCGGGAGTTAGCGACAGATTTTCAGACGTGATTTACTCCAGTATGCCTCTTGGGATATATTAAGGTATAAATATTCTGACGATAATAAACCATATATTAATGAATAATCCCGGGTTCTTCATATTTAAAAATTAGTTAACATTTGTTTGCAAATTAAGGGTTTTTAGGCGATTTCTATCAGGCTGTCATGTGCTTCAAAATGAAATTCAACTAAAAAGCTACAGGCAAAGTCATTGGCATACCATTTGCGTGAGTCTATAGGGTCGTGTCGGACAAGTGTATCTGTATTTAAAGAAATTATTTATCCGCGTTTCGGAACAGTCTGCCATTGAGTAGTATACCTCTTTATGCTATACGTGAGCTAAAATAGATAAGGAGACGAAGTCAAACCGATATCTTTTGGAATGTTTAGTACTTTATTATATATTTTTCCCATTTTAAATTAACAATATAATAAATACTATTTTTAAAAGAAATTTTAATTCGCTATTTTCAGATAGTTAGATAAGAGTGACAACTTTAGGATTACTCTTGGATGCTTCTTTTATTCCTCAAAATTGGGTTTCAATAAATGGGTGGAATATGCTGAAAGAAAAAACATATTTGGTGGTACCCATATTTTATTTTTACCATTACAACTATAATTATTTGTTTCGAATTTCTTATATAACCCAAATACTATTTATTATCTGTGACTGAGGCATGCGACAAGATCTAACAGTTCACCGCGTGACAATCTGGCCTTTGTGTTAAGTCGTTCGTGAACGAGTCATTCGAAAGGTTTGTTCTGGTTTTGAGAAATAGGAAATAGCCTGTCCGAGGACGTCCTCGGACGTCAGGCACATGCGCAATTAGTAAAATGGGTCCTGAACTTACTAACTGCGCATGTTCCTGACATCCGAGGACTGGTATTTTTCAAAACCAAAAGGTTTGTTCTGGTTTTGAGAAATAGCCTGTCCGAGGACGTCCTCGGACGTCAGGCACATGCGCAGTTAGTAAAACGGGTCCTGAACTTACTAACTACGCATGTTCCTGACATCCGAGGACTGGTATTTTTCAAAACCAAAACAAACCTATAGTGAACTGTCAAAGGACGGCACACTTTTTAAGTACGACTCGTTCAATACGCTATTACGACTCCCTACTGTGCCACTAGTCCCGGTGTCGTTCAGTGCACTAGCAACTTCTGATTCTTCTTGAGCCCAGAGCAAGCGTGCCGATCTCGAGCTATGCATGAACGTACATCGGCTCTTGATCTCAATGAACGACTCACCTCGGTAAGCAGAACGAACTAGAGATGGGTCGTTATTTCTGTAACGTTGTTTTGTCGCGGTATTTCTAGGTAACGTACCGTCGCACTACGAAATGCCAAAATAACCGGTTACTCGCAACGAGCAACCAAGTAACGACCGCACGTTGTACAACTGACCTGCCTTGTCGCTGCAACGTGTGGCAACGAGCTAGAGTAATCGGTTACTCTAACATCTAAAGGTTGGATTATATGCATTTTGGATAGCAGGATCGATATATACGAAAATATACCAGTTATCCCATTTGAAAATCGGATTACCATCGTAATGGAAGTCGGCGATTTTGGTTTTTTTAACATACATGTAATTGGATTATTTTTTTATATTGCTACACCAAATTTGAAAATAATCCATCGACCCATTCAAAAGTTACAAGAGTGTCCTTAATTTGCTAAACCACTCGGCATACCACACCCAAACCGGTTTTATAAATACATATTCAAGTTCAAAATATTTATATATTACCTTACAACATAATACTATAGTAGGGGAGCCCAATAGGGGATTTTGGGATTTACTCAAGCGCGGCAGATTAACATATATGGGATATCTTGCACCCTGTTGAGTACCTCCACCATATCTAAGCCCTCTATATTGGGCCGCGCGTGTAGGGCAGCCGATCAGAATAGTAAAAAAAAATCGATAGTTGGAAATACTCGAGCGCGACAGATTAAGATATGATGGGTTAATTACATGCTGAAAAGTGTGCATTTCAATAATCTGACGACTTGAACGTGACGCAAGGGAGTGAGAGGGTCACAAACTTGCAAAAAAACGTCACCTCGACATTCTCGAGCGCTGTCGAATTTTTTTTATTTTGAAGGAACTAATTTAAGAATACCGGGAAAAATATAATCTGCCGATTTCCACAAGCCGAAGTAACAAAAATCGTCAATAAACTTTAGCGCGTGCACCGCAGTGAAGCACGTTTTCCCCATTCCGCGCCTATCTCTCCCTTTCACTCTTTCTCTATCTCTCACTCTCTCGCACCGTTCCCACACGCCAGCCATCACGCCAGAAGCACATGAAGATGTATTCATAACACCAGGTATTCTAGGAATACTCCAGATTCAGGTATATTTACTTTTCAATACTTTAATAATAACACGCTTTTCATTAAATAAAAAAAAATATTGTCAAGTATTAGAACGATTTCTGGTTACTGATATGCAAGCTGTGGATGAAATTGATGACCAAATCGAACTAGACTTGCTGTATGATGATAATTCCACGGATGAAGATGAAGACCAAAAAAAATTATTTCTAATATGTTTTTTTTATTTCATTAATTTTTTGTGAATTCTGTAAAGTTTAAAGTATTAGAACGATTTCTGGTTACTGATATGCAAGCTGTGGATGAAATTGATGACCAAATCGAACTAGACTTGCTGTATGATGATAATTCCACGGATGAAGATGAAGACCAAAAAAAATTATTTCTAATATGTTTATTTTATTTCATTAATTTTTTGTGAATTCTGTAAAGTTATTACCCATCAATAAAACTATCAAAGAGTTTTAAAATGTCGTTTTTTATTAACCTCGGCCATAATTTTTTTTCTTACCTCTTATTTATTTATCATTTGCAATTTTATCAGAGAAAGAGATTACAGAAAGTATATATACATATAATATATGTGTTTATATGTATTATAATTAAAAGACATAAATTTACGTGTGCAGAAAATAAAATAAAAACTTTTTTTACAAATTTCAACAAAATTTTATTTTTTTTATTTGCATGCTATTTTCCTTACATTTTATTTGTCACATTCAGTGATTTAAAAAAAATCATAATAATTTTTTTTCCAAATCGTCAGATTAAGAAAATTCCTCCAAATAATCGTCAGATTATTGATCAGCACGATCAGGACATCAAGCTGAACTATCTGTATGGAAATCTGACGAGCTCGAGTATTTCAAAATGGCGATTTTTTTTGCATTTTCAAAAAGCCGCCACGAGCTTGCGTCACATTCGAATCGTCAGTCTTTTGAATGGGAGCTTCGTTCGGGTTCACTTAACATCCCCTCTGAATATCTGATGCGCTCGAGTAAATTTTATTTTTTCCCATTTTTAAGACTTCCGTACGACCAGCAGATTAACATACCTCCATCATCGGAGACACGTGGGGCATATACACTATCAATATCTGACGCGCTCGAGTATTTCCACGAGTCACTTTTTTTTTACATTTTCGAAAGCCTGTAGAGGCTCCCCTCACCGGTGAAAGGGTATACATCATATAACATTTTTTTCTCACTACCATCTAATCTTCAAAATCCAATAGGTCCCCACGACTCTCGAGTAAATCCCCATTTAGCATCGTGGGCTCCCCTACTACTAGTCTTATTATAACATATACATATATCCTTATTGGTATCTACTATTTACTAAAAAAAATGTAAGAACCCATATATAAATAGAAACTAAAAAGCGTTCTATGCATTCGCAACGCCACTAGGCGCCTGAAGGACTGACTAGGTTACATTACTCTCTGAAGAAACTACTGTACGCGATAAACGTGGTGTCTTTTAATCGCGTTGCGTTTGACGGAGCTAATCGAATCATTTCGTTTCCGTCGTTCCAAAATCGCGTTGTTTTGTCGCGGTATTTTTCTGGAGCGATCGCGTTTGTAACGCTACATAAGTGGAACCGCTTTTCCCATCTCTAGAACGAACTGAACGAGCTCGGTGAGAAAGCACGAATTTTGTGCTTGTTATAACTCGTTCCCGGTTAGGAGCCACGAGACATATCGGTGTGAGCATAGAGAGGGAGGAACCAATAGAGCAGTAGCAGCTGACGTCACAACATGGCCGCCAAAGTTGCCTGGGTGGTAATGACCTAGTTTTGCATTTGTGTGCTTTCTGATTAATTCGAGTTTTTAAAGAATTTGTAGTGCTTTTTTAAACGTTTTTTTCGTGTCACATCAATTTTGGGTGTTTTTCGTCTATTATTCATTTCGCGATTTATTGATCTGACTTTAATTTAGTGTTTTATTTGTGTTTTTCAACCGGCGTGTTATCTTGCGTACCTGTCAAAAGTTATTAATTTTCGATATGGTAAGTGAATTTCAGTGAATTTATTATAATTTTATTTATATTCTACATTTTAGGAGTCCCCTCATTACATTTCTAAGCTGAAATGTATTAATGGAGCCAACCTATATGATTTAAAAGTGAGAGATTGAAACTATATCCTTGGACAATTTTTCAAAAATATAATATAGCATTGAATTAATGAACCATTGTGACCCTTCTTGTAAATAAAATTTATATCTAAACTATAAGACTATTATTATTCATACTTACCCTTATAATTATGTATAATATGTATAATTTGAAACATTCAATGATGGTAGACGATGCTGTTAAAAGTGTGTTATTTTTTAAATTCTGTTGTGTTTTAGCTCACTTACCTTCACTGGTATTTTATTTGTGTACATTATCAATATTTTGAACCTTTGTAATTATAATTGTAAGAATCAGAACAGATACCAAACTAGGTATATAGCTATATAAAGTATTCGGAGCGTATTATGTTGCATATTTGCTCGCAATTTATATTAAATGGAAACTGAAATGATCTCACAGTCCTATCTTTTTATTAGATTTACTATTACTCCTGCATTTCATAATACAAACCTCTGATTGTTGTTAGTAATGTGATAAACACTTACACTCGTTACAAACTTTTGAGCCTAACAAAAGTAAGATATAAATCAATAAAAAGTTGAAGGGAAATATTTTAAATCGTCAAAAAAACGTAGATTTTACAATAGGTTTATATAACCATTAATATATGATTGATATATTGGCATAAATCAATGAGTATTTTGATAACTTTTAACCTAGTGTAATAATACTACCTAACCTATGTCACTGCCTAGCTGTAACTGAGCGTATATTAATTAAACATTTACTAAAATATGTCTTGATATTATATATGTACAAAAAATGTAAAAAATCCAATATAGCCTTTATTTTCACTAATTTATGGGTTCACAAAGATGTCAACGTTGTTGACACCAAACTTTACACTGGTAAAAACAACACTAATAAAGTATATATAAAATTTTCTCTCACAGTAGATTTAAAAAATATATATTTATAAACATCACTACATCTATCCGATGTTAAGAAATCCTCCACTTTAATTTATATTGAACGAAAATTGACCCCAACTCAAATGTCAAATTTCTGAATTTACCACCCAGGCAACTGACAGTTGGCAATACTGTGACGTCACTGCTACTGCTCTATTGAATCGTAATTAGTCACGTGATTAGTATGTGTGAGATTTGATAGTATGAAATAGAGATGGGCAGAGTGCCTCCTTTTACTGATCCGCTTCTTCGGATCTGACTCTTACAAAGTAACCGGCTCAAAAGAGTTGCATGGCTGACTTACACTCACACAATTCGGTGCGTTATTCGCGCGTGGAAAATTTATATCGGCGGGTGGGGCGAGTTGGTTTTGTTTGTACTTGTTCAGTTCGTGCCAGGCAGTCGGCTCCAGCTGGTACGAACCGAACAAGTACAAACAAAACCAACTCAGTTGATGATTGTTTCTACTACGGCGAGACAGATATTTACATGTTTTATAAATACAGACAAGGCGCGCATGCAATAAATAATTAAGATTTTAACGATAAACAATTGGCATTATAAGTAAATTTAAATTATTTTAATATATATTTTAAAATTTCGTTTAGACGAAATAGCGAAATTTGGAATCACTTCACTCAAATAGAGAATGATGATGTTAAATGTGGATAATGTTCTCAAATTTTGAAATTTAAAAATCGTTCAACCGGAAATCTAATTCGCCACATGAAAACAAAACACATAGGCGTACCACTGTATAGGAATAAGGGCCGTCAATTAGAACGATCTGAAGAGGGTGAAGCAGCAGGATCTAGTTAGGCAGATTTCAGTAAAAAAACAGAACAATTGTGCTATTAATGAAGAAAGCATGAAATTTTCAGGGATTGTTCTGTATACAATTCTAATCATTTAAAAATAAGGAGCCGTCCAATATGTCTTTAAATAACAAAATGGCGTCCATTTAAAGACGACGCCTACTCGCACATATAATACTTTAAATATCCTGGCTCCAGTTTGTTCGATTTTAAAAATCTTTTCAAATTATGAATTCTCTTTAATGAAACTTTATTTTCAGTTATCAGAACTTCCCAAGTTTACAGTTTGAGATAAAAACTTTGAAAAAAAGAAACATTTGCAGTATATTATCTAGTTTTACTAATTCACTGTTAAACTATGTCATATAACAAAAATTAAAATAACGTAAATGGCTTTCATTTGGTATCTTTCTGCCGACCGCAAAAAAAAAATGTTTTTTGTTAAACACCTAAAAGCAATGATTGCACGTTCCGACATGTCGCCGCGCTAACACCGTCCCCACTTATAATTAGGCAACGTATCTATTTGTTTAGTTACTTTTACACAACCCGATTGTGCGTGACTGTGCTTACTGTCTTACAAGCATGTGTCCTTGGTTTTTTGCATTAGACAGGATCAATTATGCCAGATGGTTACCAATACATGTTAGAGACATGATGACCTTAAATCAGACACATTGCTGCGGAATTTGGCAAAGGTAATTTTGTCATTCACAAGACTAATCATCAATTTTCAGCACTGCCTATTGACCAGGCGCATGAACAACATAATGCCATAGTAAAAGGGGAAGGTGGAGCCATAGGATTAACTGAAAACTCTTCTGCACTTCGGCGGTGGACGGTCGCTGGACCAAAAATAGCACGGATGGTCTTGTAATTTGAGGACATGATTGACCCCTCAGCTACGGAAGATTTCCGGCACCACGATGAGAACCAGTCTACACAATATCGCTTTAAGCAGAATGTCCAAAATGTTGTTGCAGCTTTTGAAGAACTTGGAAATCCTTTCACCAATGATGTGGATGACCTTATAAACCTTGCCACAAAGCAGGTGGCCCATGATGCTGTAAAGAGAACTGTTTCCGAGATAGAGGACATAGGTGCACGTGAGTTTCATCGTTTTGTTGATAAAAGAATCGACCGTCGAATAGAAACCATTATGGAGCCACTTAAAAAATTAAAACTCCCATTAATGAGTACACCACCCCCAAAAACGTCTAAAGCTAAAAGTGCTCTACGATCAATACGTAATGACTGCAATCTATTTTCTCGTTTGTATATAATAGGGTGTGAAGTCCGAGGTGGTGACCTGAGCGATTTTTTTCGACATGACAATCATGCGTGGCATCCATCACTTGCCGAATACGGGCACCTACGAATATCGAAAAAAAGTAATATCATAGGTTGTGTGGAACAGTTGCTTCAGGAACATGACCAACCTGAAACATTGGACACAACATTGCTTGATGGGGCTGTACTCGTAAATATCGTTAGACCCACCGACTCTATGAAAAACTTTGCGGATTACGCAGAACAAGGATTAATTCCTCATTAGATATTTTAGACGTACTTCCAGGGTAGAAGTTATTTGGGATGCTTACCGCCCTGATTCATTAAAAGCAATGGCTCGTCAGAAACGGGGAACCGGTACTCGAACTCGTGTCACATCGAGAACACCGCTGCCAAAGAAATGGAACGAATTTTTGCGAGTGGATGACAATAAGGCAGAGTTATTTAAGTTCCTCGGAATGTATGTCAAAAATATAACTCCTGATATTGGAACTATCATAACAACAATGGAGGAGGATGTAGTAAGTAATGCAGACATCTGTCTTGCACCAGTATGCCCGTCTACTCACGAAGAGGCGGACACCAGGCTTATCCTGCATGCTCATGCTGCTGTTGGGCAGGGATGCTCTCGAATACTTTTAAGAACCGTTGATTCAGACATACTAGTATTGGCCATTGCTTTCGCTAGCCAATATCCAGTTGTAAAATTTTGGATTGAATTAGGGACAGGGAAGAATATACGACTAATTTCTGCTCATGGGGTTGCTGCAACAATGGGATTTGAAAAAGCATCGGCGCTACCAGGCTTTCATGCCTTAACTGGATGCGATACAGTGTCTTCATTCGCTTCACGTGGGAAAAAAACGGCGTGGCAGGCATGGGAAAAATACCCGCATGTTACAGCAGCTTTCAGTTTTATATCACAACCATCCGAAGAAATAGAGCCAGATGTTTTCGACAAACTTCAACGCTTTGTAATTATAATGTACGATCAAACATGTTCAGAAACTGATGTTAATGTTGCTAGGCAGTACCTCTTTACACAAAAAAATCGTACACTTGAAGGAATACCCCCTACACGAGATGCACTTTTACTGCATATTAAGAGGGCAGCCTATCAGGCTGATCATATTTGGGGCCAAGCAAACATTAAACAGCCAGTGATACCTTCACCTACAGAATGGGGATGGGACGCTGGTACAATAAGTTGGGAACCAATATGGATGACACTGCCAGAGGCTTTAAAATCCTGCAAAGAAATCATCGCTTGTCGCTGTACACGTAAAATATGTACAGGGCATTGCAAATGCGTGAGTTCTCATCTTCAGTGTACATCAATGTGTAAATGTGAGGACAATTGTGAAAACTAACTCTGTCACGCGTATACCTTTTTCAGCAAAAATAATTATTTACATTAAGAAGTGTAATTTTACTTTGGGACTAAATAAAATTGATACTAAAATATTATGAGTTATCATTACATTGCATTACCAAATGTCTAACAACTCTGTTGTAACCATGTCACAGCAACTTTTTTTTTAACAGCTGAAAGATACTAAAATTATACTTATCTTATTTTAAACTTTATTTCTTTTCTAACAGTTTAACAGAGAATTGGTAAATTTAGATTTTTTTTTTACATTGTTCTCTTTTTCTGGATTTATCTATCAAACTTATAAACTTAGAAAGAAAGTTCTAATAACTAAAAATAAAGTTCCATAAAAGAGCTACCAAAATTTAAAAAATTATTGAAATCGGTAAAATAGGAGCCAAGATAGTCAGCGTTTCAGTTGAGCGAGTAGGCGTCATTTTTAAATGGCAGCCATTTTGTTATTTTGTGACATATTGAAGGGCTCCTTATTTTTAAATACTTACAATTGTATACAGAACAATCCCTGAAAGTTTCATGCTTTCTTCATTAATAGCACAATTTTTACTGAAATCTGCCTAACTAATCTGCAGCTATAGAAGAAATATTAACGGTTGAAGAAGAAAATGAAGGGAACAAAGAAAATCGTATCCGTTCACAAAATAACAGTAATGCTCAAACACGATCCACACAACAATCCTTGATGAATGATTTTGTCAGATACCTACAATAAACCAGTTTCTGTAAAAAAATCTAAGGAATTGGCTCAACAGTTGATTAAAATGATTGTCAAAGAATATTGTCACGTTTATTCGCCCTTTTTGGAAACACCCTGTATGAATCCGTGGGTTCTAAATAATTTTAACAAGAGATTAACCACTACTAACACTTTATTTAACAATTTACTGACTATACAATACTTGAAAATACACTTTGTTTAATAATTAACCTCACTTTTTACCGAACGTGTCACTTCTCAAATAAACTTCCCCCTCTGCGCTGGTAATCGCGCCTTATATACTCCGAATTTGACTCTCTAGATCCATCTAGAAACAATCAAGAATCTTCTCCAACAACACTCCAGAAAAAGTCCATTTCATTCTGACAGCTCCCAGTCACAATTAGTAGGCATAGGCGTATCATCCCCAGTTCCAAGGGGGTGTAATTCATAACACTGCCCCCTCCTTAAGCCTGATCGTCCCGATCAGGCAACTCAGAATCATCGATGTATTTCGCCAGCCTGTCCAAATGCACGATCTTCATCTTGGACTTTTTGCTTCGTTGAATTCGATAGACGACGTCATTAATTCGGATAATAACAGTATACGGTCCATCCCAAGGCGGTTGAAGTTTCGGTGACCTTCCTTTCTTCCGCTGTGGGTTATACAGCCAAACCAGGTCTCCTGCCTTGAATCCTTCTGAACTACCCTTACGTCATATCGAGCCTTTATTCTGTCACTGGCTATGGTGATTTGGTCTCTAACTAACTCATGGACATTCCTTAGCCGTTCACTCACTTCATCTACATAGCTGTTCACAGGAAGCCGTTCTCCACCTGGCGTTCCAAACATCAAATCACACGGCAGTCTGATCTCATGTCCAAATACTACACGAGCCGGAGTCTGTTTTGTAGTCTCGTGGATAGCAGCTCTATATGCCATGAGGAAAAACGGTATGTGGAGATCCCAGTCACGTTGATTTTTATGAACGACTTTAGAGAGATGTTCTTTCATAGTCTTATTATGTCGCTCCACCATTCCATCTGATTGTGGATGAAGGGCTGTCGTCCGTGTTTTGTGTATTCCCAATAACTTACAGATTTGCTGAAATACCCCCGACTCAAAATTTCTCCCTTGATCTGAATGCAGCTCCAGGGGTACACCAAACCGACATATCAGGTTATCTACCAAGACTATGGCGACAGTAACCGCTTCCTGGTTCGGAATTGCGTAGGCTTCAGGCCATTTACTAAAATAGTCCATGGCAACCAGTATGTACTTGTTACCGTCCTTGGTTACTGGGAATGGTCCGGCTATATCGATCGCAATCCTCTCAAAAGGAGCCCCGACGTTATATTGCTTCATTGCACCCCTACTTCTAGTCTGTGGTCCCTTACTGGCTGCACAAATTTTACAATTACGACACCAAGCTTCAACATCTTGACGACTATTTACCCAGTAAAATCGTTCACGTACTTTATTCAGGGTCTTGTTAACGCCGAAGTGTCCACCGGATGCTCCATTATGCACTTCCTGAAGTACTTTCGGTACTCGACACCTGGGAATCACTAGACGCATAACAACTTGCTTCCCATCCGGGCTCTCCCATGCTCTTTTTAACAGCCCGTTCATAACTCTAAGTGAGTCCCACTGTGCCCACAAAGCCTTCAATCCAACTGTTTTGTCCGAAACATCCTTCCACTCTGGTCGAATTCCTTTTTCCTTTGCTCTCAATATAGCCCCAATCTCTGCATCGTCCAGTTGTTCTTGTCTCAGGGCTTCAGTTGTCCAATCATCTGGAACGTCTATTTTAATAGTGTTGACTACTCCCGTGCCCTGCTGTTTCTCCACATGGCGGCAGTGCTTGCAGTCGTCCTTGCATGGTCTTCTAGATAATGCGTCTGCGTTCTTATGAGATCTTCCTGGTCGATGCTCGATTTTAAAGTCGTACTGTTGCAGCCGTTCTATCCAACGAGCCAGTTGACCTTCCGGGGTTTTCAACTGCAACAGCCATTTCAACGCAGCATGGTCGGTCCTGATTTTGAAATGTCGTCCTTATGAAAATGGTCCACTGATTTGACGATGGCCAATAACTCTTTCCTGGTTACACAATAGTTTCGTTTTGGTTTGGAGAGCACTTTGCTGAAGTACTAGATCACTCTTTCCTCTCCGTTCTGAATTTGGGACAGCACACAACCAATCGAAGAATTGCTGGCATCTGTATCTAAAATAAAAAGTCCATTCCGTTGTGGGTATGCTAGCACAGGACCAGTGCATAGAGCTGCCTTCAATTTTCTCCATGCCGTTTCACACTCCGGTGTCCACTGGTACTGAACTTTCTCCTCTGTTGACTGTTAGCCGGTGTAATGGCTTCGCAATGTCTGCAAACCCTTCCACAAAGCGTCTATAATAAGTGCAAAGGCCAAGGAAGCTTCGTACTTCATGAACGTTAGATGGCCTTGGCCAATCTCGTACGGCAGAAATTTTGTCGGGATCCGTTTGTATTCCCTCCGAAGACACTACGTGACCAAGGAATTTAACTTCTTTCTGAAATAGTAAACACTTCTTCTGGTTCAACTTCAGGTGTGCATTCCTTACTCGTCCAAATACTTCTTGAAGATTTTTCAAATGTTCTGTAAAGTCTCGTCCCATAACCAGCACGTCGTCAAGGTAAACCAGGCACGTCTTCCAGGTTAGCCCCCGTAGTACGAATTCCATCAATCGTTCAAACGTGGCTGGAGCATTGCAAAGTCCAAAAGGCATCACCGTAAATTGGTAAAGACCACTGCCTGCTGAAAACGCTGTCTTTTCCTTATCATCAGGATGAAGCCCAACTTGCCAATAACCGCTCCTAAGGTCTAACGTCGAAAACCATTGTGAGCCTGCCAATGTACTTAACGTGGTATCAATCCGGGGTAATGGGTAACTGTCTTTCTTCGTCACATCGTTCAATTTTCGATAATCGACACAAAATCTTAACGTTCCGTCCTTTTTGGCAACCAAAATTACTGGCGATGACCAGGGACTTGTTGACTCCTCAATAACTCCATCTTGTAACATCTTATCTATCATTGCTGAGGCTTCTTCTTGTTTTGCTAGCGGAAGCCTCCTAGGTTGTTGTCGAATAGCAGGTGAGTCACCAGTATTTATCCGATGCTGGATTATATCTGTTTTTGTAAGGACCTCCGTACTTTTGGCAAATACTGAACTTTCCTTTTCCAGGAACTTGATCGCCTCCTCTCGTTCATCCTTAGATAAATGCTCCAACTGGGAACTCAGCAAGGTCAAAACTTCCTGGTCTATATTTGTAGATGAATTTCCCTCTGTTTGTTCTTCGCACCTTGCTACCCACATAACCGGTTCATAGGAGCCAATCGGTTTGCCTTCTTTAATTATTACTGCATGGGAATTTAAATTGACGACTCTAATTGGGATTTTATTTTTAGTCCGGGTTAAAGTTCTTGCCACAACAATATTGGTTAGGGACTTAATCGATTCGTCACCTTCCACCAGGCCAACACGGTAGCCTCCAGGATTTCCTTCCAAGGCAGCATCGATGATTTGTTCCGAATGAGCAGGAATCTTAATCGTCTTTGTTGTCAATAGCCTTGCTTTACGGAATTGGTCATCTGCGGTTGCCAGGATAAATTCCTCATTCCCAATTTTCAAGACTCGCTCCCCTACGTCAACAATAAACCTCTTCTCTTCCATGATGTCCAGTCAGAAAATGAAATCATCTGTAATGTCAGTCACAATGACCTTGTAAATGAATCTCAATCGTCCAACCTGCAGTTCCAAATTGACCTCTCCATGGACCGCAGCCCTGTCTCCCGTGGCCGTCCGAATAATTACTTCATTTTGTTTCTTCTTAATCTGCAAGCCTGATATAAAACCTGGCCGTACTATTGATGACGTAGCGCCGGTGTCAACAGTAAACACACACTTTCTTCCATTCACATATCCTTGCAACAGCAGACTACTTGGAATTCTTCGCAGCTGGGAAATCTTCATTTCTCTGGGGGCACCGTGTTCCCTAGCCAGCACAGCCCCCTTGGTGCTGGCTATCTTTAGTTTTCCTGCTGCTCTTCTACATTTACAGCATTTACTCGTCTGTCCGAGTTCTGCTGTCGACAGTCTCGTTTCATATGTCCCATCCTGCCGCAGTTGCAGCATTTAATACCTCCACTTGGCCTTTCTCTCTTTTGTTGGTTTTCCTGTCTTCTTGAAGGATTCGATTGAGCCAGTAATTGACCAATCATTTTCGTTTTGAGAATCGCGTTCAAGATAGGGTTTTGGTCTCTCTCTTCTGGCTGCGATTCTTCAAGCGTCTTAGCCCGCACTCTTGACTTTGGAGTATCCCTATAGACGGCTTCTACCTCTAGTGCATGCACCAAGGCTTCACTACTACTTGTATGTCGGGATAGCCTGAGGACTCGCCTGATCTCCTCGTCCCTTATCCCGTCTAGGAATGCCCCCACTGCCAATTGCTCTTTAAATTCTTTTGGCGCTGGCCTGACGATACCAGTTGCTGGTTTCCTCTATCCCTCAACTGTTGTTTAAGCTGGTCAATTTCTCCTTCTACCTGGTGCATTTTCTCTTTGACTTCATTTACTTCTCCTTTGACTTCGCTTACCTCTTGTTTGACTCCACCGACTTCTTCCGCTACCTTATTTTTGAGTTCTTCAGTAACGGCAAACATGGCACTCTGTTGGCCTTTTATAATTTTCCTTAGTTCGCCTCTTTTTTCTTGTTGTTTAATGTCCAAGTCTTGCATGATTTTTCTCAATTCTTCCTGACGTCGTTTCTCTTCTTCTTGATGTCGTTTATTTTGATCCTCAAAAATTTTCCTTAATTCTTCTTGACGTTTTTGTTCTTTCCTGTTCTTCTTTCTCTTCCTGGCGCTTCCTTTCCTGATCCATCATCATCTTTTGCATTTGGGCCATAAAGTCCTGCATTTGTTGTTGGGATGCCATGCTTCTGGTTGTTACCGGCATATAATTATCAACAAAATTTAATAATTACGTCACTATCGGTAATGGGACTGTCCAGAAAAACCTCAAAACGGCACAAAAAAAGTCTTATCTAGAGTCTTTGTCACTTAACCACTAATGTCCAACAAAAATGTTCTACAATGTCTAAAAACGCACTTGACACTATTTTCCTGTTCGAAATTAATTCTCGAATAATGTCCAGTAAATTAGTCCTCCCTGTGTTAGCACAAACTCCGAGAATACTGTCCCAGTCTTCTCAACACTTCCGAAAAATCCGCTTGCCAAAATTCCACGTCTGACACCAATGTCACGTTTATTCGCCCTTTTTGGAAATACCCTGTATGAATCCGTGGGTTCTAAATAATTTTAACAAGAGATTAACCACTACTAACACTTCATTTAACAATTTACTGACTATACAATACTTGAAAATACACTTTGTTTAATAATTAACCTCACTTTTTACCGAACGTGTCACTCCCCCTCTGCGCTGGTAATCGCGCCTTATATACTCCGAATTTGACTCTCTAGATCCATCTAGAAACAATCAAGAATCTTCTTCAACAACATTCCAGAAAAAGTCCATTTCATTCTGACAGCTCCCAGTCACAATTAGTAGGCATAGGCGTATCATCTCCAGTTCCAAGGGGGTGTAATTCATAACAATATCATCCTTTTAGTGTAGTTGAGGATACTGAATTTAAAAAATTTGTGCAAATGCTGTGTCTTGGTTACCATTTACCGAGTCGAAAGACAGTGTCTGAGAGTTAATTCCCCAGCTCTTTAATTCAACTCAGGAAAAATTGAAAGAAAAAATTAATCAGGCAACTGCAGTGTGTATCACAGCAGATGGATGGACGTCTTTAAATAATGAAAGCTTTACTGGTATATCCGCGCATTATTTAGGTAAAAATACAAAACTTGAATCAAGTGTTTTATGTTGTGTGTCCTATAATGAAAGGCATACAGCGGAAAACTTATGTCGGCTATTGAAAGAAAAATTTCAAGAATGGAAATTAGATAATAAAGTGGCGGCAGTAATTAGTGATAATGCTGCAAATATTACAACTGCTGTTCGATTGGGACAATGGCGTCATTTACCTTGTTTCGTCCATGTCATTAACCTCATTGTCCAATCTAGCTTGACAGAAAATAATAATGGCATTAAAATTATGATTGACAAGGTAAAACGAATTGTGGAATTTTTTAAAAGAAGCTCTACTGCCTTCGCGAAGTTGCATTCTATTCAAGAGGGTATGGGATTAGCAAAACTTAAGCTTAAACAGGACTGTCCAATTAGGTGGAATTCCACATTTGACATGTTGGCGGGAATATTAGAAACAAAAGATGCAGTTACTTCAACACTTGCCATTATAAACAGTGATTTGAATACTCTTTCTGCAATGGAATGGATTTCTTTGAAACAAGTCAGTGATATTTTGCAAGTATTTTACGCCGTGACCAATGAAATATGTGGTGAAAAGGTAACAACTATTTCCAAATTATTAGTACTTACGAATGCTATTAAAAATAACAAAAACATCTACTGCATAAACAAGTCACCTTTTACTCCCACTCCAGAAGTAAATAATGTTCTTGTCACACTTAGGGCCATTACTTTCGGTGTCCGTTAAACTTTAACCGTCGACCAAATCATTGTAGGACTGATTCAGTTACCATGGAAACAATTGTACTTTCAATGATTTAGCCCACGGTTAAACTTTAACGGAGACCGAAAATAATGGCCCTTAAAGAACAAATGAACAAAGGTTTAAAATATGTGGAGGATAACAAAATATGCGTCCAAGCAGCATAGCTCGATCCTAAATATAAGAAATTTGCTTCTTCTGGTGACGAAAGTAAATATAAGGCCGCCTATAAATCTCTTACTAGAAGGGCAAGTTCCATAGTAATAAACAATGCTGATGATAATCTATCTTCAATTAATTCGGCCCCATCTACTTCGGCAAATAAAAATAAAAACCCGAACCATCTGTCTAAACTAAAATTTGCACCTCTTTTGTGGCAACATTTTGACGCAGAAGTGAAAAAAAGCCCAATTGCCGCAGGAATTATCGAAGTGGATAATTACCTTAAAGAACCGATAATAGACAGGCACGAAGATCCACTTTAATGGTGGAAGAATAAAAAAGAGCAATATCCCAGACTCTATGACTTGGTAACAAAAAGACTGATAATAGTTGGAACGTCGGTACCTTGTGAAAGGCTTTTTTCAAAAGCAGGCCAGATTTTGAATGAGAGAAGGTCTCGGCTAACTTCAAGAAAAACATCGCAAATCATTTTTTTAAACTGAAACCTGTAGTGATCAGCTATATTTTGTTAATAATATCATATTTAAGCATTTTGTTATTTTTTGTTTAGATAAAACAATTTTATTTTAGAAAAATGTTTTGGTTTATATCATTATTTATTTTTATTATTATTATAATTCATATATTCTAGAATAACCTGTTTTGGTTTTTAGCCGTATTTTATTAATGATCTCATGCTATTTTTTATTAAGTAAAAATGAAAATTATTTTATTTATTAATCATATTTATTTATTTATTTTATAAAAATACTTTTTTTATTTTAAGTACCGATATCCTTTTAAATTTATTTTTATTATTATTATTATTCTAGAAAGTACTTACTGTTTCGGTTTGCATTTATTAGAATAAATATTTTTCGTTTAACTTGTTTTGTTTTCTCTTTTAATAATAAAAGTAAATAAACAATTAAATATTATATATGTAAACAGTGAACGTCGCAGCTCGCCATGTGAGGCAGTGCGCCTATGCCATTGTGTTTAATTATCAAACGACTCGTTGGAGTCGTTGGTTCTGTCTTTCTGTGAGGGACGTGCGAATCGTGGATTCGTGGCAACTCGATATACCTCGCAGTGGTAGAAAAAACCGCTGCCTAAGGAATCCCTACTTCCACATCCAGATTTTTCATCCAAGTCACTTTAAAGGAAACATCTTGACTATATTTGCACTCTAGTATGTGGAAATTATTGGTCATGGAATTTTAATAATATTTAGGGCAGATGTCATAGAAAAGTTTGAGGAGTTGGTTTCTACCATATACGTTAAAAATGAAGTTTCTAGTTTACCCTACTTATTTTCCACTATTCACAACCTATCACCTCCCACCCCTTCAATGGAGACATCTCAATCAGATGTCACTACAATACATGCGTGTACTAACTTTGAAGTGAATATCTCAATTGTATGTTGTCAATCCCATTAATAACGAAGCGGAGGTGGTGGAGTTTGAAAAATATTAGAAAGAAACCTCAGGCCTTGGTTTCTAGTATATACACCGAATCCCAAATTTCTGTACTCTTACCAGCTTGATTTACTTATTTTCCCCTAGTTACTCCTATTAACCCCAACCCTTCTACGGAATCATCCCAAAATATAATCTACTTTCAGATGTCGTTATAATACATAGGTCTACCAAATTACAAGTATCTCAATTTTATTTTATCAACCCTTTTAATAATGTAGTAAGGGTAGTGGAAGGGTTGAAAAATATTATTAAGAAATCTGAGGCCTTGGCTTCTAGAACATACACCGAATTTCAAGTTGCAGTACTCTTACCAGGTTGTTTTACTTATTTTTCCCTATATACCCCTATTTAACTTACCCCCACACCTTCAACGCAATCATGTCAAGATATAATCTAGTTTCAGATATAGTTATAATACATAAATGTACCAAATTTCAAGTGAAAATTTAAATTTAATTTTATCAACTCTTTTAATAAGGGAGTGGAGGTGGTGGGGGGATGGAAAATACTAATAAAAAATCTGAGACCTTCGCTTCAAGTATATACACCAAATCCCAAATTTCTGTACTTTTACCAGCTTGCCTTACTTATTTCCCCTTATATACCACTATTTAACTCTCAATCCTTCAACGGAATCATATCAAAACATAATCTAGTTCCAGATGTCGTTATAATACATATGCGTACTAAATTTCATGTGAATATCTCAATTTTATTTTATCAACCTCTTGAATAATGGAGTAGGGGTGGTGGGGGGCTGAAATATATTATTAAAAAATCTGAGGCCTTGGCTTCTAGTACATACACCGAATTCCAAGTTTCTGTAGTCATACCAGCTTGCTTTACTTATTTCCCCCTATTTACCCCAAAATAACCCCCAACCCTTCAACGGAATCATCTCAAAGTATAATCTAGTTTCAGATGTCGTTATAATTCATACGTGTACCAAATTTCAAATGAATACCTCAATTTTATTTTATCAACCCTTTTAATAATGAAGTAGGGGTGGTGGGGGTTGAAAAATATTATAAACAATCTGAGACTTTGGCTTCTAGTACATACACCGAATTTCAAGTTTCTGTAGTCTTACCAGCTTGCTTTACTTATTTTCCCCTATTTACCCCTATTTAACCCCCACTCCTTCAACGCAATCATGTCAAAATATAAACTAGTTTCAGATATGGTTATAATACATAATTGTGCCAAATTTCAAGTGAAATTTAAATTTGATTTTATCAACTCTTTTAATAAGGGAGTGGGGGTGGTGGGGAGATGGAAAATACTAATAAAAAAATCTGAGACCTTCGCTTCTAGTATATACACCAAATCCCAAATTTCTGTACTTTTACCAGCTTGCTTTACTTATTTTCCCCAATATACCCTTATTTAACCCCCCAACCCTTCAACGGAATCATCTCAAAATATAATCTACTTCCAGATGTCGTTATAATACATATGCGTACTAAATTTCATGTGAATATCTCAATTTTATTTTATCAATCCCTTGAATAGTGGAGTAGGGGTGGTGGGGGACTGAAACATATTATTAAAAAATCTGAGGCCCTGGCTTCTAGTACATACACCGAATTTCAAGTTTCTGTAGTCATACCAGCTTGCTTTACTTATTTCCCCCTATTTACCCCTAAATAATCCCGAACCCTTCAACGGAATCATCTCAAAGTATAATCTAGTTCCAGATGTCGTTATAATTCATACGTGTACCAAATTTCAACTGAATATCTCAATTTTATTTTATCAACCCTTTTAATAATGAAGTAGGGGTGGTGGGAGTTGAAAAATATTATAAACAATCTGAGACCTTGGCTTCTAGTACATACACCGAATTTCAAGTTTCTGTAGTCTTACCAGCTTGCTTTACTTATTTTCCTCTATTTACCCCTATTTAACCCCCACTCCTTCAACGCAATCATGTCAAAATATAAACTAGTTTCAGATATGGTTATAATACATAATTGTACCAAATTTCAAGTGAAAATTTAAATTTGATTTTATCAACTCTTAATAAGGGAGTGGGGGTAGTGGGGAGACGGAAAATACTAATAAAAAACCTGAGACCTTCGCTTCTAGTATTGTACCGTCCTAAAGTTCCAGGACGCTACAGAATATATATAATTTAATTATGGGGTTCTTAAAACCACTATAATAGCAGATACTTTAAATTTGTTGACTTTTTGTTCACAGAAACCTAGAGCTGCCGAAGTCCTCATCCCCACTCAACCCCAGATCAGGTAGATTTATCAACCTACCCTATCGCTACAGAATAAATATGAACAAACTTTAAAATATACACCGAGCGCCATCTGTACTTTACAAGCAAACCCAACCGATTCTTAACGAGTAAACTTGAATTAACTTTAAAATATACACCGAGCGCCATCTGTTATTCTACCAGCAAACCACCGG
Organism: Stenurella melanura; assembly: GCA_963583905.1. Lineage (NCBI taxonomy): Eukaryota > Metazoa > Arthropoda > Insecta > Coleoptera > Cerambycidae > Stenurella > Stenurella melanura. The sequence goes on from OY757312.1 coordinate 94,732,323, forward strand.
CTCTTACTAGTTAGAAACCTAGAAGTATTGGTAAAAATTAAACAATAACTTTAATTAATAATTTGATTCGATAGAAATTTAGTAACAAATAAGAATTATTAATGGGAAGTAAAATAGTGCAATAATTAAGTAGATTTGATAATAAAAACAGAATTTTAAGTAGACACTTTTTATCATTTTGCGGTTGGCAACGATTGATAGCTATTTTAAGGAGACAATAAATTAGGCATTTCCGATTCTTGAAGCCAAGAACAAGACGTGATTGTGCTGTCTTGCCGCAGATTTAAAGCCTCAAATTCCTGGAGATAGGTAATTAAATAAACCAATATCTACTAAATTATAATCATTGACATTTATTGATTAATGTATATGTATTTAATTTGTAAAATTGCCAGCATTCAACCCGATGTTAAGGGATATTTAATAGGTTAATTTTTGAAGCGCTTGGATAGAGATGCACGCGTGCCATAAAAAACAGCGTGAGTAGCTAAAATCTATGTTGGATAAGGAATTACATTTAATTCTGTTGCTTATTGTTAAGGGGAATTAATTGTGAATTTAAAGTTTTAAACGCGATTTAAATATAGGTTTGAGCAATAGTAGAACGCGGTTTTATTAAATTTTGTAAGGTTATAAAAATATCTTGGAATTTGGTAGGGGATATTTGGGCATTTTTGGAAGAAACGTTAAGGTCTTAAAGCATTACGTGGGGTATTAACGCACCCAGAGTGCCTTTTCAAACAAGTAAATGCAAGGTAGAGTAACACGATGGACTCTTTTAGGTGTGAGGTAATAAGTACCAGCTTGATGAGCTAATAAGTACCAGCCTGAGGTATTAAGTACCAGCCTGATGAAGTATTAGGTGCCAGTTTGAAGAGGTGGTAATGACCAGCCAAAGATAAGCCTTAGGTGTCAATTAAAGTGACCAGCTTGATGGTGATGGTCCTGTGAGGATAACCTTATTTAGCCCAGGAGGAAATTGTTTGCCCACATCCACACATGTCACTGGATATGGAACTTGTATAGCGACAACATATTAATCAGTCTAGTCTCAACGTTTATCAGTAAACGTAACAAACAGAGGAAGGGGAAGAAGAGATTTGAGTGGGACGAGGCGCTCTGGCAGCTTGGGAACAGGATCTGTGGTGAGAGTGTCATTCTCATTTGAACATCAACACGCTCAACTTCTTGTGGAATTTTCAATTAACATATAATTTTTAGCCTTCAGCAAATGTAAATTTTTATCTTTAACTTTTCATCGGCCGTCAGCCTTATAACATTCTTACTCCTACATATAAATTATGTAAGGAAGGTAGCTACCCTCTAAATTCAATTTTTTGTTAATAAAATATCTAAATTTATATCAAATATTTACCATTTCCAGTTTTGTCTTTAAAATTTTAATATACAACTTATTTTTCTTACTTTGTGTTTTTCATATTAAATTCTCTAAAAACTCATGATACCTGTGTAAACATTAAGGCCACTGAATAGCCACAGTATTACATTTTTGAAAACCAGTAAGGCATAGGTATCGAGCAATTGGCTATTGGCGCCTAACAATTCTAAATTTTAATTAATTTTCGAACCACGACCCAGCCTCCACAAAATAAGTGAGAACCGGGTAGTTTCATCGTTCCTATTCCACTCAGGGGCAGGAATTGATGTTACAAAGTGACGCATTCACAACGTGGGGCTTGCGAGTATAGAAGTTGAGTGTTATCAAAAAAAAAAAAAAAAAAAAAAATAAATAAAACTGAGCTGTTGAGACAAATTGTCACATTTTTAATTTTGTCCTATTTTTTGAATTTTCTTACTGTTTATATATTTGTGTGTATTACTGATATTATGTGTATTGTTTATGGTTGAGACCTCAAGATTTGATTAGATTAGTTTTGCAAAGTCGTGAATACTTTTGGGTTAAATTAAAGAAGATTAAACATTGCGGTAAGACAGTTACAGGAAAATTTTTGAGTCCTTATTGTAGGAATAAGATAATCGTAGGGTGAAATACGAGTTATCGTAGTATTTTTGAGAAAGTCTAGAAAATTAATACAGGGGCACAGGAGTTATAAATACTTAGTAAGCCAGTGAATTGAATTTTGATATACCTTGCAGTTTGTTAAATTTGAATAGTCGAGTTAATCAAAAGTAAACAAAATGTCTGAAATTTTCATACCTACGTTATTACAAGCTGATCAGGTTGATTATGAGTTACGCGTAAGAGGTTGTACTACAGTTAGGGACACAGAAACATGCTGTAGACTTTTAACACGAGCTCTAATAGCCAAACCATGTAATGATTTATCTCTGAGAGATCCATTATTTAATTTTAATACAGAGAAAGTACAAGTAAACAATACTTTAGATTCCATCAGAAATATAATTAACAATTTAGATAATCCTACGGAGGATGATTTGCCAGTAAAACAGGTTAAGTCACAGTTAGTACATATTATGGTACGTATAAATAGAATGCCTATCCCAGAACAAAATTCTGAGGAGACGGTAACATTTCAAAACGAGTCGAGGGCTACGATTTACTTACTAGAAGCAGATCTTTATGATAAACTGAATTTAGAAGTAGTAGATGATTTGGCATTACAAGTAGGCACTGGTGTAAATATAGCAACTAGTCCTAGTACTAAGTTTGTACCTATCTATAAGTGGGGTGTCACGTTTGATGGCCAGCCTAATAATGTAATTTCATTTATTGAACGAGTTGAAGAGTTAGCAATAGCTCGAAACGTCACTAAAAGAGAATTATTCCAGTCAGGGTTAGATCTTTTTTCGGGACCAGCTCTACAGTGGTATCGATCTGTTAGAGGTAGTAATGAGGTTAGAACTTGGGAAGATTTGGTAGAACAGTTGAAAAATGATTTTTTACATGAGGATTTTGATAAGAGTATGAGTGATTACATTGAAAAGAGAACACAACATGTGGATGAGCCAGTACATATTTATATTAGAATCATGGAAGCTTTATATAATAGACTAAAAACAAAACCAAGTTTAGAAGAACGCATTAAACAAATTAGAAAGAATTTATTGCCATATTTTGCTACTCCTTTAGCATTATTGACTATAGATACAATTTTAGAATTAATTTCAAAGTGCAAAAAAGTAGAATACGCTGAGGAAAGTACAAAAAAATATATACCGCCTCCTATGAGAAGTAATTTAGTGGAAAAGGATCTTTTGTATGTTGGGTTGCCTTCTTTAGATAAGAATAATGTTAGGGAATCTCATGAAAAGTCTGTTAAGTCTGTATCACCACCAAAATCAAATTTTAAACCTAATCGTAGAAGTCAACCTGGGCAAACAAATGTTAATGAAATCAAAACTACCAAGACACCAGTAATCTGTTTTAATTGTAAAGGTGAAAATCATGTCTTTAAACAATGTAGGGCTAAAAGAAATAAATTTTGCTTTAAATGTGGTGAGTCAAATGTCACATTTAAAGAGTGTAAAAAATGTTCAAAAAACTAACAAGGGGGCCACGTAAAGTTAGTCAACGTCCAAACCCCCGTAGTTATAGTAAGTTTAAAAATGTTGTGACTAACAAATCAGATTGGAATTTTTGGTTAAGTAAAGTAAGAAATTTTTACAAAACTTACCGTAGAGTTAGAGATGAAGTACAAGTAACACCTCTATTGTTGTCTAAAAATGGTGACGATAGACCTTACATTTCAGTTTTTTTATACGATAAGAAATTTTTAGCTTTAGTGGATACTGGTTGTAATCGTTCTGTAGTTGGAAGCAATGGTGTGAAAATTTTAGAACAATTTAAATGTAAATTTGTAACGTCAGATCTAAGATATGTAACGACAGCAGACGGTACTCCTCAAACTGTCACAGGTATAGCTCACTTACCGCTCAAGATTAACAACATAGTTCGAATACTTAAGGTTTATATAGTTCCATCTTTGCCTAGTTCTTTTATTTTTGGTATAGATTTTTGTAGGTTATTTGGCATTCATTTAGATTTTGAATCAAATACTTGGGTAAATAAAGTTGGTAGCATAAGAGTTTCAGCTCTGTGTCGTGTGAACACAGTTGAGACCAATGATGGCGGTTTGGCTGACTTAACTGGAGTTCAGCTCCGGCAAGTTGAAAAGGTCAAGCAGTTATTCAAGGGACTTAGTTGTGGGAAGTTAGGCCTTACCGATAGGATGGTATATCATATAGACACTGGAAATGCTGAACCTATCAGGCAGCGCCAATATCTTTTATCACCACATATGATGAATATTTTAAATGAAGAACTTGACAAAATGTTAGAACAAGATGTAGTTGAACCTACTTTTAGTGAATGGAGGTCGCCAGTTTTATTAGTTAAAAAGGATAATGGAAATTATCGATTTTGTTTTGATGGTAGATCTTTAAATTCAGTAACTGTTAAGGATTCATATCCTTTACCTTTTGTAGACGGTATATTGAGTATGTTACGGGACGCTAAATATATCAGTAGCATAGATTTGAAAAGCGCTTTTTGGCAAATTCCACTTTCTGAAACTTCCAAACCCAAAACCGCATTTGCTGTTCCGGGAAGGGGCTTATTTTGTTTTAAAGTACTACCATTTGGTCTTGCAAACGCTGCACAGGCTATGCAACGGCTAATGGACATTGTTATAACACCAAAATTAGAAAATAAAGTTTTTGTTTATCTAGACGATATAATTGTCACCGCTTCTAGTTTTGAGGAACACGTATCAATTTTAAAAGAAGTGTTTGATAGGTTGAAGGATGCTCGCCTAACAGTAAATTATGAAAAATGTCAGTTTTTTAGAAAATCTCTAAAATACTTAGGTTATGTAATTGATACTGAAGGTGGATTACGTACAAACCCTGAGAAGGTAGAAGCGATGATTAGTTATCCTCGTCCTACAAATACAACCCAGATTAAACGATTTATAGGCATGTGTTCGTGGTACCGGAGATTTTTACCTCATTTTTCGACTTTAGTTGCTCCGTTAAATGATTTGCTAAAAGGGAAACGTGGTAAAAGACAACCAATTAAGTGGAATGAAAATGCAGAACAAGCATTCTTGGCACTTAAGCAAGCGCTTATCTCTACTCCAATCCTAACTAGTCCTGATTTTAAGTCAAATAATTTTGTTATACAGTGCGACGCGTCTAGTACAGGATTAGGTTGTTGTTTGACACAAGTACAGGGAGGAGAAGAAAAGGTAATTGCTTTTGCCAGTCGCTCACTAAATAAGGCAGAAAGAAACTACAGTATTTACGAGTTAGAAGTATTAGCCTTATTATTTAGTTTAGAGAGATTTCGGCCCTTCGTGGAAGGTCAGAAGTTTACAGTCATAACGGATAATTTAGCGGTTAGCTGGTTGCATAAGTTAAAGTCACCTACCGGCAGATTAGCTCGCTGGATGGTTAAGTTGCAACAATATGACTTTAATTTAGTGCACCGTAAGGGTAATTTAAATGTAGTTCCTGACGCTTTATCTAGGGTGCAGCGGGACGAACCGTCAGATAATGAAGAACAAAATTTCACAGTAGGTTCATTATCACTTAATCAGGAGAATCTAGATGATTGGTATATTAAATTACGTACAAAAATTTTGGCAAATCCAAATTTGTATCCATTTTTTAAGGTAGAGAATAATTTAATCTTTAAACATGTTGCTAATAAATTACCGGTGAAAACTAATTTAACAGAATGGAAACTTTTGGTACCACTTTCACAACGAAATAATGTTCTAAAACAATGTCACAATGAAAGTACAGCAGCACATTTGGGGTATTTTAAAACACTTAAGAGAATTTGTGAAGACTACTATTGGCCTAAAATGCGTAAGGATATACTGAGATATGTCAAGTCATGCAAGACTTGCGGTTCGCAAAAAGTGTCATTTTCACGTTACGGTTTAATGGGGAAAGAAAAGAAAGTAGAATTTCCATGGCAAGTCATAAGCGTAGATATTTTTGGCCCGGTAACAAGAAGTAAAAGGGGTTTTTCATATCTTTTAGTAGTTTTAGATTGGTTTACTAAATATGTTCTCGTACATCCCATGCGTAATGCCACAGCTCAGACTATATCTAAATTTATGGAGAATGACGTATTTTTGATTTACGGTGTTCCACAGTTCATAATGGTAGACAACGGGAAGCAGTTTGCTTCATCAGTTTTTAAGAAACTGGCCGATCGGTACAAAGTACAAAAAATTTGGTTTAATGCATTGTATCACCCACAAGTAAATCCAGTCGAGCGATCGAACGCTACGATAGGTACAGCTATACGCAGTTATATCCAAGATAATCATCAGGATTGGGATGTAGAAATTTTCAGGGTTGCTCACGCAATCAGAACGGCTACTCACGAAGTAACTGGTTTCCCTCCTGCTTTCTTGAATTTCGGCCGTAAAGTTCCCATTTCAGGAGACTTTTACGGGCAAGTAGAGTCAACATCAGGCATTCAACTAGCCCCGGGTGATAGGAATAGGTATTGTGATGACATATCGAATCTTTCGGATACATATAAAGATGTAGTAAAGCGGTTAAATAATGCTTACCAGAGAAATCAGAAAACATATAACTTGCGTAGGCGGGAAGTTAAATATGAAGTAGGTGATAAGGTATGGAAGAAAAATAAGGTTTTGTCAGATGCTTCCAAACATTTTTCAGCTAAGTTAGCACCCAAATTTGTACTTTGCACAGTTCGCCAGAAAATTTCTAAATTAGTATATGCATTAGACCATGCAGACGGATCTGATGCAGGTCATTGGCATGTTTCTGATTTAAAAACGTACTATGGATCAAACTCTGACGTTTCAGTCGGGTAAACATTTTTATAATGCATTTTCTATTAAGTTAATTACCCATAAATTTAGATTAGGCGCACTAATTTTAATTAAGATACCTGGAAGGTTTTGTATTGCGTTGATAGTAGTTTTCTAGTAGTGTAGTTTGTTGTCAGTAAACTTCGGAAATATTTTTCCGGCTGGATATCTTTTATCCAAGGGTTGAAGGGTGGGCCACGTTTAGTGGGTGTAGCGTCTTCAACGTCTGCACGCCACGCAGTTGATGTGAACCAAGCAAGTGAAACTCAGCAAGATTTGTCTCGAGGATTTGGAATCCGAAGTAGTAACGGTTAAGCCTTTTGTGATTATACGACATTTTGGTGATTTTCATGCGCTTGGAAAATATCAATAAATGACATAACAACGTCATTCTTCTTTGTGTTGTCCTTATTTTCATCTATACTTTCTATTTTTCCACTTCTATAATTCTTTTGAGTTACTCTACTTAGGTTTATGTTTGAGGAAGGGTTAGGGCAGACTGAATTTCGTTAGGGAAACCTTCTACCTGTTAGTTTTTATTATATTTATTGTATTCTATTTGCCAGTCTTGCTAATGCATTCTCGTGGTCTGGTAAATAAATATAATTGTTCAGTTGTGGTTTGAAAGTCAAGGGAAATTTGTTTGGAGGGAATATTTTTCCTGGATAGTCAATTTGCCCCTTGATAAACAGTGAGTTAGTTTTCCTTTCGTTAGTTCAGAGTAATGTCTTTACCAAACCTGACTCAAAAAAAAGATTATGCTTTGCTTGTATATATATTCCTTTTGTATTTCTGACGTTTCTGGATAACATCCTACTTGAAATCTTCTAGTATCTTACTTTTGGTTAAGTGTTCTGACTAACTTCGTTCTAGTTTTGTTTGTTTAAACTTTAGTTACTTTTAGTATTATATTTTCTAGATGTTTACAGGTAAGAAGTAATCATTATCCTAGTTCGTAGGATATTTAACGGCCATTAAAGGAACTTGTTCCGGGATGGGGATGGACTAGTTTCGGCCGGGCTGTCTTGAATGACAGGTGGTTAAGGAGGGTCGAGCGTAAATATGGGTAAGGGAGCTTGTCAGTCAGGAGTGACCTAGGTCGTCTGACGGTCTTCGAGAGACATATCTCAGCCTCCCCGCTTCACCTCAGCCCTTGGCCAATCGCTCGATCGAAACACTGTTCATCGCGCCTGAAGCAAGAGCTTTCCAGAACAATGGTCCTTTTTGTTGTTTAGTCGTCACGTATTACTAGTTCAGCCCCTTGGAGCTATATCCAAAGTATTTTAGTTGATACGTACGTCTAATTTCAGCCCTTTGGAGCTACATCCAAAATAAATTTGTTTGATTTATTAACAGTCTGGATATTTTATCCCACTGTTAAGGATAGGCAGAGAACTTGGTTCCTGTATCGTGGTTTAGATGTGCTTATGTCTACTCCAATTTCAGCACTGGCAGCCGCTACAACGCTGCTCAGGCACTACACCACAGTGTCTGTGGAGACTGATGTTTGGGTCCTCTCCTAAAACATTTTATGTTTCCTTTCCGAACTCTCTTCAAAGGGTTTCTTGTATGTGAAATGCTATACAAGCTTTATATCGATTTAATTCTACTTCCAATTTTGTGTCTGAATAATTAGTATTCAGGGGATATTTTATATCTGGTGGAATGTGGTATTGAATAGATTATGTTTTTGGAGCCTCTCGGTCTCTGAAGTAAGTGAAATATGTATAGTGTATATGCTAATATGGCTTGGATTAGTACTACATTGACTTTACCGATTGTGTCTTTCCCAATTTTGTCATTATTGAATTTGTCGTTACTGATTTTGTCCCTGAAATATTAGGCGTGTAGTACGCGAAGCTACTATTGAGTACTAAATCCTCTCTTATAGCAGCATTCACTAGTATGTAAGATTTTTACTTTTAGTTATTTAGTAAGAAGTTAAGGTCTAGGAACCGTACCTGTCTTATAGCTTAGTTTAGTTACAATTCGGTTTATATTAATTTATGGTTAAGTAACCATATCTCAATTATTTTAAGTTAGCTTTAGTTATATCCATCAGCGGATAAGTAGAAATTGAAGTCTCAATTTATAGGAAAAAATACATGTATGGAAGTACACATATTTTTTTGTAGAGGGAGAGAGAAAGTGTACCGTCCTAAAGTTCCAGGACGCTACAGAATATATATAATTTAATTATGGGGTTCTTAAAACCACTATAATAGCAGATACTTTAAATTTGTTGACTTTTTGTTCACAGAAACCTAGAGCTGCCGAAGTCCTCATCCCCACTCAACCCCAGATCAGGTAGATTTATCAACCTACCCTATCGCTACAGAATAAATATGAACAAACTTTAAAATATACACCGAGCGCCATCTGTACTTTACAAGCAAACCCAACCGATTCTTAACGAGTAAACTTGAATTAACTTTAAAATATACACCGAGCGCCATCTGTTATTCTACCAGCAAACCACCGGCTCTTACTAGTTAGAAACCTAGAAGTATTGGTAAAAATTAAACAATAACTTTAATTAATAATTTGATTCGATAGAAATTTAGTAACAAATAAGAATTATTAATGGGAAGTAAAATAGTGCAATAATTAAGTAGATTTGATAATAAAAACAGAATTTTAAGTAGACACTTTTTATCATTTTGCGGTTGGCAACGATTGATAGCTATTTTAAGGAGACAATAAATTAGGCATTTCCGATTCTTGAAGCCAAGAACAAGACGTGATTGTGCTGTCTTGCCGCAGATTTAAAGCCTCAAATTCCTGGAGATAGGTAATTAAATAAACCAATATCTACTAAATTATAATCATTGACATTTATTGATTAATGTATATGTATTTAATTTGTAAAATTGCCAGCATTCAACCCGATGTTAAGGGATATTTAATAGGTTAATTTTTGAAGCGCTTGGATAGAGATGCACGCGTGCCATAAAAAACAGCGTGAGTAGCTAAAATCTATGTTGGATAAGGAATTACATTTAATTCTGTTGCTTATTGTTAAGGGGAATTAATTGTGAATTTAAAGTTTTAAACGCGATTTAAATATAGGTTTGAGCAATAGTAGAACGCGGTTTTATTAAATTTTGTAAGGTTATAAAAATATCTTGGAATTTGGTAGGGGATATTTGGGCATTTTTGGAAGAAACGTTAAGGTCTTAAAGCATTACGTGGGGTATTAACGCACCCAGAGTGCCTTTTCAAACAAGTAAATGCAAGGTAGAGTAACACGATGGACTCTTTTAGGTGTGAGGTAATAAGTACCAGCTTGATGAGCTAATAAGTACCAGCCTGAGGTATTAAGTACCAGCCTGATGAAGTATTAGGTGCCAGTTTGAAGAGGTGGTAATGACCAGCCAAAGATAAGCCTTAGGTGTCAATTAAAGTGACCAGCTTGATGGTGATGGTCCTGTGAGGATAACCTTATTTAGCCCAGGAGGAAATTGTTTGCCCACATCCACACATGTCACTGGATATGGAACTTGTATAGCGACAACATATTAATCAGTCTAGTCTCAACGTTTATCAGTAAACGTAACAAACAGAGGAAGGGGAAGAAGAGATTTGAGTGGGACGAGGCGCTCTGGCAGCTTGGGAACAGGATCTGTGGTGAGAGTGTCATTCTCATTTGAACATCAACACGCTCAACTTCTTGTGGAATTTTCAATTAACATATAATTTTTAGCCTTCAGCAAATGTAAATTTTTATCTTTAACTTTTCATCGGCCGTCAGCCTTATAACATTCTTACTCCTACATATAAATTATGTAAGGAAGGTAGCTACCCTCTAAATTCAATTTTTTGTTAATAAAATATCTAAATTTATATCAAATATTTACCATTTCCAGTTTTGTCTTTAAAATTTTAATATACAACTTATTTTTCTTACTTTGTGTTTTTCATATTAAATTCTCTAAAAACTCATGATACCTGTGTAAACATTAAGGCCACTGAATAGCCACAGTATTACATTTTTGAAAACCAGTAAGGCATAGGTATCGAGCAATTGGCTATTGGCGCCTAACAATTCTAAATTTTAATTAATTTTCGAACCACGACCCAGCCTCCACAAAATAAGTGAGAACCGGGTAGTTTCATCGTTCCTATTCCACTCAGGGGCAGGAATTGATGTTACAGTATATACACCAAATCCCAAATTTCTGTACTTTTACCAGCTTGCTTTACTTATTTTCCCCTATTTAACCCCCAACCCTTCAACGGAATCATCTTAAAATATAATCTAATTCCAGACGTCGTTATAGTACATACGTGTACGAAATTTCAAATGAATATCTCAACTTTATTTTCTCAACCCCATTAATAATGGAGTAGGGGTGGTGGGGGGTTGAAAAATATTATGAAAAAATCTGAGGCCTTAACTTCTAGTACATACACCGAATTTCAAGTTTCTGTACTCTTACAAGCTTGCTTTATTTATTTTCCCATATTTACCCCTATTTAACCTCCAACCCTTTACCGGATATCTTCAAAAAACAATCCAGTTCCAGATCTCGTTATAATATATATGTGCACAAAATTTCCAGTCAATATCTTAAACCGTTCCGGAGAAAACGTGCGGACAAAAAAGTTACAGACAGACAGACAGACAGACAGAATTTTTTTTTTCTCAAATTTTAAATCTCGACGTTTCATGACATTCTAAACCTATTTCACGAATAAAAATTTTGGAAATTTTTTTTGCGATTACTATACTTCCAATCGACTGCGTGGATGTGGAAGTAATAAAGGCGTTGATGAAAAGAGCCGAGAGTCAAGGTAAGCGGAAATGGTGATCCGATTCACTTGACTCTCGACTCACAGTACTGAGTCGACTCTTTGAGTTAACTGTTAACTCGCTCATGAGTTACCCATCCCTACACAGACTACTCCAGACGTAGCATTCAACACAAAAATTAGTACGGCAATAATGTTCTATCTTCCTTAATTCTGTGTTCTACTCTCTCTCTCTCTCTCTCTCTCCTTGCAAAACAAGAGAAGATGTCGCTTCGGACTCACTTGCAAAACGCTGGAAATCTCAGTAGAGGAGCCACAATCTGCCTGTCTTCGACAGGTGACGTCACGAGTATATACAGGGTGTCCCATATATTACGCATATACAGTGTCTCCCAAAGAAATGCTCAGACGAAAATGCTAGAAGGGGCACGATATTTGATCGATAAAAAACCTATATTGTCAGGGTCGAAACGGCTTAGTGTTTATTTGGTCAGGCTTTCAATTTTTCTCTTTAGTTAAGAATTCGGTCTTAGTTCTTAAAGTATTTCGGTAAAATAAACATGTACCTGTTTTTTTACTTAAGCTTATAAAACAAATTATTTTGATAAAAGAAAGATAATGTTTGTAGCAGAACAAATCAAAATGTAAATTTCTGTTGGTATTTATGTATCAGAAATAAACACTATGGAGGTTGCCAGTGGATTGTGATAAAACTACATCGCAACTTTGTCACGTAAAAACACATATAATGTTCTTATTTTTTTTACTATATGAGCAGTGACGGTATAAAAGATACCCTGCTTATGACAAATAATAATTTGTTGACGGGGTTATAACCTTAATTAACTCAAAAATGCATTAAATTGCTTTGCAAAACATTTTTTTTATGTAACTTAACTGAATAGTGTTTAAGATCTATGACACAATTTTGAGCTAAATAGGAAAAAATTGAAAAGCCCACAAAAAAAAAACTAAGGCCCTCACAAAATAGGTATGTTATTGAACAAATATAGTGGTCCTTTCTTCCATTTTCATCTGAGCAGTTCTCCCTCCTGCGACAGATGGCAATGGTATTCAAATAAAAAAAAAAACTCTTACAAAGTATCTTTAATTTAAAATATTTTGTAATATAAATAAACATAAACTAAGAGTACCTAAATTATATATATTTTTATATAGTTGATATTATATTTTGTAAAAAATTTACCTACGTTTGCACAATTTCTTTCGTAATTTGAAAGACAAATATATAATTTCACTGTTATGAACAATTTCCAATTTTTGCATTTTGTAAACAATTGACTGCCATTTCAAAACCTGGCCGTTTCGGCTAATCAGCTGATCCACTAATTAAAAGAATATATCACTGTCAATAATTTTATACACTATGTACTCATCGCTAATTGCCACAGTTCATTAATACTGAAAAATTATGAGGTGAAATCACTGAAAAATAAATACACTTCTCTAAAGTTTATTTGTTTATACCTAAAACAACAAAAATAATAACCTAATTAGTGAACCACGGCTATACATACATTTACTTCTGCCACCTACAAGATTTATTCGGAACCAAATTAGTTTTCATACAAGAAGGACTAAAGTGCTCTACTACGGAAGTAGTTTCTGTACACACCACACTGCATATATGCATGTAGCGTCCCGCCCTCTACGACTGCTTTAGCAGAAGAAAGACGAGGATAAATTTATAGTCAATTTAATACGTGGAAGTGACATAGAGCAATCGGCATTTCTTTCCAATAAAGGAAACAGTCTGTAGTAGTCTGTGCATCCCTAGTTCCATCATTGCTTACCTGCGCTGCATCCGATAGCGCGTCAACCCTTTCTCTCTCAGGTGGCGACGCAACGGGCACGCGTTCATGGATACACGTATACGCGTCTGAAATTAAGATTGCAGTGCCTCTGCGGTTGAATCGGAACTAATTCCTATGTGATAAGTGTTTTGTTTACATTCATATCTTTGTATTTTTGGTGATTTTGCTTGCCATAATTAGGTATTTTATAAATAAATTTCAATGAAAATGTATGTATAGCAATTGATTTTATTATGTATTTAAGCGATATTTTAGGACTTGGGTGTATTTAATTCTTCAGCGTAAATTCACGAAAACAAGATACGAATTATGTTAGGTTAGGATATTGTTATTTTTGTCTTCATAATATGATTTAATCCTTAAAATAACTATTATATTCATATTTTATTAATAATCAATGTTTATTTTAGCTAAAATATGTCCCTAAGTGCTGAGAGTCCACAAAACCCTTCCCCCCAAAAGTATTATCCATCTTCACGCGGTGTTTGCCGGCTTTGAGAAACAAATGAAAGCTTAAGTTGTTTTTTTTAGCCAAGACGAACACTGAGGAACTAAACAATATCGATTCATACCGTTTTCAATTTTAATTGACTCCAAATAAAAACAACGCAAAACAATAGAGCAGTAGCAGCTGACGTCACATGGCCGCCACAGCTGTTTGGTTGACAATAACCTAGTTTTGCATTTGTGACCATATAAAATAATTTGATATTTTAAAGACTTTTTTGTGCTTTTTTAAACGTTTTTCATGTGTAAAATGTATTGTTAGTGTTCTTTATCTATTATACATTTCGTGATTTGCTGATCTGACTTTTATCTAATGCTTTATTTATATATTCAAATAGGCATGTCATCTTGTTCACATGTCAAAAGTTATTTCTTTTCCCTATGGTAAGTGAATTTTAGTGAATTTATTATAATTTTATTTATATTCTACATTTTAAGAGTCCCTTCGTAAGATTTCTAAGTTTAAATATATTAATGGAGTTAACCTACAGGATTTAAAAGTGGAAGATTCATACTGCTTCCAACATAGTGTTGAATTAATGAACCATTGTAACCGTTCCCGGAAATAAAAATGCTATCTAAACTATAAGACTATTATTACTCATACTTACCTTTATTATCTATAATGTGTACGATCTTAAACATCCTATTATGGTTGTTATGTTTATAAGCATCATTTTGAAGAACTTTATTTTACTCCCGTTAAAAGTGTGTTATTTTCTAAGTTCTGTCGCGTTTTAGCTCACTTACCTTCATTGATATTTCATTTGTAAGCATTATTAATATTTTAAATATCTGTGATTATAATTGTAAGAATCAAAACAAATTCGAAACTAGGTAAGTATACTTATACCTATAAAGTATTTCGAGCACATTAAGTTTCATATTTGTTTATGATTTTAATTAAAAATTGAAACTGAAACGGTCTCACAGTCCTATCTTTATCCTATCTTTATACTATTACTCCTGCATTTCACAATGCAAACCTCTGATTATTGTTATTAATGTGTTAAATAATATAATTAAACTTATTAGAAACTGTTGAGCCAAATGAAAGTAAGATATAATTAATAAAAAGTTGATGGGAAATGGTTTGAATTGTCTAAAAACGTAAATTTCGCAACAGGTTTATAAAACCATTAATATATGAATGATATATTGACATGAATCAATGAATGTTGTGACAACTTTTAACCCATGCTTAGCTGTAACTGAGCCTGTATTAATTGAACTTTTATTGAAATATGTCGTGATATTATATATGTACAAAAATGTTCCAAAATCCAATATAGTCTTTATTTTCGCTATATTATGGGTTCACAAAGATGTCAACGTATTTGACATCAAATTTTACACTTGTAAAAACAACACTAATAAAGTATATAAAAAATTCTTCCTCACACTAGGCTTTTAAAAAACCATTAACAAACATCACTACACAGAGCTGATATTCAGAAATCCTCCACTTTAATTTTTATCAAGCAAAAACTGACGCCTAGTCTTATGTCAAATTTCGGAGTTTGTCAACCAATCACGTGACAGCCGGCATAACTGTGAGGTCACTGCTATTGCTCTATTATGACACAAGCAAACAATGAAAATTTTCACTTGTCATCTCACACAAAGTAGTTCGTAATCGGCACCGTAGGTGGCGTATCGCTTATTTTGAATCGCCTATCAATATAATACCTTGATGGGCCTAACTACATCATTATAATTTCAAGGACGTAGTAGCTTCACTCCTATATGTTATTAAAAAACTGCAAACAAGCCACGTAGAACATGAAGATTTTGCTAATTTATTACATATTATGTATATGGATTATCATTACAAATACTTAGAGTACAAATTAATCTTAGTTTGGAATCTGAAAAATTATATAATTCACTTGTAGACTATTTCTACAGCTGTGTAACGGTTTTTTTTTTTGCGGAATCCCAAATTCCGACTCGCTTGAACTCGATTCATAGTCAGTACTTTCATACTAGCCCGGGAGGCAGTGACAGTTTTTGTGAAATCATTTCTATAAAGCTAGATTATTTTTCCCAAGAAAGTTAAGATCGAGGGGTAAACCGCTGGGAATTTTGGTGTACAAACCTCAGGAATTGCGGGAATTGTAGAGGAATTTCGGGAATTGCCAAGGAAATGCGAGGAATTTCGGAAATTCCGAGGAATTTCGGGAATTGCCGAGGAATTGCTAAGAATTGTGTGGGTATTACGAGGAATTAAGGGGTATTGCGACGGTTTGCGCCTGCGCGTGCAATAATAAAATGCATACAGATAAGTCATTTATAGTCCGAATTCATAGTCAGGAGGATCATGATCTACTATACGAAAATGCAAGTACTAGCACACAAAAACATGCCAAAAAAGGGTTGCATTTAAAAGATTTTTCCCACACAGAAAAGAATTTTCGGATAAATGTCCATATGTTAAAATCGAAGTTTCTAAAGATGAATTGTCGGATTGTTAAAAAGTCATCCTTCTGCTGGTTGTTGGATCGGTCACAAGGGAAAGTATGTACTGATCGTCTGAGAAGGTTTTTTCAACCTAAATCTGATAATAAACCTCTTTCAAAACTTAAACGTAAAAAAAAATATCGAGAAAAATACAAGGAGTAAACCAGTTGAAACAGAAACGGAGGAAAACTCAGAAGAAAGCTGGGAAGAAAGTAACGAGGATGAAGAAAGATTAGAGGCTTAAATGAAATTTGGTGACTCAACGGATACAGAAAGCTTCTCCCCTACATCTGATATCGAGTCTGACATGGACCAGGACATGAGTGACGAATTTAATGTTATTCTGCAACAGTACTATGTTGTCTATTATGAAGAAAGATGGTATATTGGACGAATTATAGAAAATTCCGGAAATAAATTTACAATAAAATTCTTATCTGAACAGTTAGGTGACTATTTATGGCCTAAAAAAGAAGATATTGCTTGGGTGGAAAAATTTTTCATGGCCCTATTAGATTAATAGGCAGTGGACCATTCCAACTAAAGAGAATCGATAAGATGAACATTGAGAAGAAATATAAATCCGAGAAATGCAAAAAAAGTCATTCGTTGGTATTTTCTAAACATTCCTCTAAATATTGTTATGAATTACACCCCCTTGAAACTGAAGATTGATACGCCTATGCCTAACAGTGACTGGAAACTTGTAGAAAGAAATAACGTTTTCTAGACTGTGGAGAAGATTCTCGATTGTTTCTGGATGGATCTAGAGGCAATTTCAGAGTATATAAGGCGCGATTACCGGCGCAGAAGAAGTTTTGCCAAAGTGAAATTTAATAGCGAAAATGAAGTTATAAACATTTGTAAAAGTTAGTTTAGAATTATTTGTGTAATCAGTAAATTATTAAATAAAGTGTTAGTGGTTTACCCCTTGTTAAAGTTATTTAGAACCCACGGATTTATACAGGGTGTTTAATAAGCGGTGGAAATACGCAACAGTATCAATCTAAAGAAGTTATTCATTTTTATAACAAAAACAGTATTTCATTTTGCAATTATGCTATCTTTTATTATTTTATTAAAACAGAATTTTTTTTTTATTATTTTTATATACGTGTATTTATATACAGATTCAGCAAATTTAGTTTTAGGCACGTAAACTTGTTTCTGCGCAGATAAACCACGCCTTGTCGTAGAACAATGCAGGGCATTGGTTTAAGACGAGTTGAGAACAGCACGAGCGCAACCATTCTGCTTATAATAGCGTGGCTGTTTAGACGTGTGGGAATAAAATAAATTTATCTCAATTTCGTTATTAAAATGCCGTGTGTTTATACAATTTCAGAAAAAGTGCAAATTGTGAAGTGCTACTTCGGGGGCCATTCCACTGATGACACAATAGATATTACTATACTATTACTATATTTACTTTGGCATATCAAGACAGACCAATCTCCTCAGCTAGCATAATTTCATACATTAAAAAATTTAAGAATTTCGAATGTGTCGTGAATTATTGTAAAAAATTCTGTCAACCTGTACCCCGTCATCAACAAATGAGCGAAGAACGTGAAATTCCCGAAATTAATGTCTGTGCACTTGTTGAAACTAGTGAACCTTGTTCTAGCAGACAAACTGCTGATGAAGTTGACATGAAGGAAAGAACTGTAAGAAATATTTTGAAAAGAAATGGGTACAGTTGTTTTAAAGTTCAAACAACGCAAGAAATATTTCCCGAGGACAATTTCATACGGATGGAATTTTGTGAAATCATGATAAATAGTGTTTCTGTCCCGGGAATCCCGGGACGGGATTTCCCGGGAATTATGTCACTTTTTATCATTCCCGTTCCCGGGAAATAACAGTCGGGATTTCCCGGACCCTTGAAAATAAAAACAAGTTTTAAAAATATTAAATTTCGTGCACTCATCACATAAATCGACTCTGCAACGACTGCAACGAGTGTACCGGAGACGTGGAAGAGTGCGCGGGCTCCGAAATTTTACCAAGCGTGCGCGTCGGATTATGTTTTATTTCGTTAATGTGTTATTTACTGTAGTTAGTGTTGTGTCTTTTTAATTATAAATAAAGCAAAACAAAACTGACGGATTTATTTTTTGACCAAAGGAAGAAAACAAACATTTAAAAAATGAATATTTGAATGGTGTGATATTTTGAAAAAAAAAAATGTTTTTCAAGAAATGTATGAAGGGATTCCCGGGAACGGCAAATTCTATTTCCCGATTCCCGGGAATGAAAAAAAGTCGGGAAATCAGAAACCCTAATGATAAATAAAGTGAATGAGAATGAAAACTTCTTAAAGAATATATTGTTTACAGATGAATCATCCTTTTCATTACATAGGAAACACAATCCATCCGTAGAACGATATTGCTCTCGAAAAAATAAACATTTGAGTGTTGCTGTGCGAACTCAGTATCCTCAAAAGTTAAACGTTTGGACGGGAATTTTAGACAATCATATTATAGGCCCACTGCTAATCGATGGCAATTTAAATGGCAATAAATATTTAGAACTTTTACAAAACCAAATAATTCCTGCAGTTCACAATCTTCCTATCAACTTTGACGACATTTGGTTTCAACAAGATGGCTGCCCAAGTCACAATTTTCTGGAAAGAACATTTCCAAATCGTTTAATAGCTACGAGGGGAATGATAAAATGGCCCCCCAAGTCACCTGATCCAGCACCCCATGATTTCTTTCTGTGGGGCTTTTAAAAGGAAACCGCGTACAAACATGCGTTTGAACGAGCCAATAATTTAGTTGAATTACGTGAAAAACTTATCCAATTTTGTGCAAGCATTACTCCAAATCAACTCAATGATATGAGAGGTTCATCATTGTATAATCGGTTTGGCTATTGTATGGCACAAGAAGGTGGTTTGTTTGAATCCTTACTTCATTAATTTATTGTTTGATAATAATTATTAGTTGATTTTAGTTTCTGAGGGTTACCTAATTTTATTTTAATGTTCTATTTTTGTAATTTAATAAGAATAATTTATTTTTTGACAATTATTAGTTAATTTTAGTTTCCGAGTTAAGTATTTAATTTTATTTTAATGTTCTATTTTCATTTCGGTTTTAATAAGAATTATTATTTTATTCCCATAGCATTTACGGCTAAAAAAGAAACTGCACAAATGCTTTCAATAGAAGAAATTATTTGTCAAAAGTATGACAAATAACTTCTTCGCTTTTGACGAAGAGATATTTTCTCGTTTCGTATAGAAATTATTACCTACGTCCGCATCCATCCTTAGTTCATGCCGTGCTAAATTTAATTCATTGTGTGCCTCTGCTTTCACGATTTATGGAACTAGCGGAGCGTGGTCAATTACATTGCTATTCCTATACCTTAAACTGCATTTTCCGAATCTATATGTATCTATATAATTAAATATACCACTTTTATTTTTTAAATAATTTTCTAAATTAATTATTTGCACCAGAATTTGCACTGTTCAATTCTACTGGAATTAGAACTGTCAATCCTTAATTTTAATGGCTTACCCTCAAGCATATCTACAAGGAAGTCTTGTCAAATATATGCAGTCTCATACTAAGATTTATATTCACTCGAACTGTCTGTATGAAGCTAAAAACACCGCTAAATAATTTCTCAGAATTTGTTTGTTTCGGAATATGTGATGATATTACTTTAAAGTATCACAATAGTGCTTCAGTGAAAAGTTCTTTGTGGGGGTACAACCTCATACTTATTTTAAACAGAATTTAATTTTTTTAATTGGTGTAAAAATTTGCTTAAAAAGTTTTTTCTGAACATGATATTTGCAGTTCTATTACGTACACGTTCCCAATTTTTTTGCGGTAATTGTAAGCTTCTACGTACAATTTATACGGGTAATTGCAGGAATGTATAGGGAATTGTAGGAATTTACAGTGAATTGCACGAATTTACAAGGAATTGCAGGAATTTCCAAGGAATTGAAGAAATTTCAAGGAATTGCGGGAATTTATAGAGAAATTGCAATAATTTATGAGGAACTGCGGGATTTTTTAAACTGAAAGGAATTGTGGTGTACAAAAATTTTTAGCGGTTTACCCCTCGATTAAGATAGTTATCTATAATGAAGGTGCAATTCTACCAAACTGTTAGTGGTGCAAAAATGGGTAAAAAATTAAACATGTTGCAAAAAGTTGCATAAATGTATTATATCTACAAAATTGAAATTTTACATACTCACAGATGACATAAAAACATGCTGGAAAATAATATTCTACCGCGTCGGAAGCGGTTCCATGTCAGTTCTATCACCCACGCAATGTGTGGAAAAAAACAAACATATTTCACTTATATCTACAAGGCTTTTTTATGGAATAGTTTATTAAATATGACATCCAATTGTCTATCGATCGTCTCATGGTGCTAAAGTCTCGGTAGACGCAATGGAATGCAAGAGTATGTCCTCGGCCGCTGTGCTCCAGACTATTGCAGTTTGCGGAGAAGTTTTGCATTTTCTGTCGCGGAATATTATTCTGCACTATTTCGATTAAAAATCACATTTTACCTCCGCTGTAGGGTAGCTAAATCTTTGGTAGACGTTGCAAAAACAGCAGTACGTAGTCAAATCACGACAATTATAATCTTCATTAACGAACAGACAGTATTTTTATAGATCTGTTAATAAGCTTTTATTTACTCCATATTTGCAAAACTGAAAAATCAACCCTACTTCGATTATTGGAAGAAACATTCGTTAGTGGTCCGCCTTCAATTATATTAAAATTGTGTTGTTGAGAGCGACGCGAAAATGCGAGTTTGCGCATAGTGCGATTTTCCAGCCCTGAGATATGGAGAAAGGTCGAGATTCGCCGGTCCGGCGACGTATCGGGATCGTGACCGATTTCTGCCCATGTTAGGCTATGTTTCGTTATTATAATCGTTCGGGTCGATTTTTTATTAACTTATTAAATTCAATTATCTTCTTTTTGGGAAATTTTACATTATACGTTTGTTGCGGGCTCGCGATAGAATCCCCGCTAAATGTGTCGCTTTCATTCGGGGCAAAAATGTCAATAGACGTCAAAAAATGCCAATTTCCGTTCGTTCGTGTCGAACTGAATTTTATATTTTGACCCTGCAATTTACCATGCGGATTAACTAGAACCCTTCCTCTATCCGTCGAGACGCCGTACGGTCTCTCCGAAGGTGTATTTCGAAAAATATAATATATTCAAGATTGCACGTTTTCGCACCTTTTTCGGCTTCAAAAAGCGCGTTTTAGTCATCTTTGGACTACTACAAGTTTGGTAGAATTGCACCTTCATCATAGATACTGCCTAATTTATCATGGAAAAAAATGTCGCTTTATAACGCCAAAAATATGTCGCTGCCTCCCAGGCTATACGATATCACGAGCGCGTGCAGGCCCTAATGCAACTAGAGCTTCGTGGTAAAAAAGTTCTGAAAGAGAATTGATTGCCCTTGAAAATGAGCCCGGCCCAAAGTCCCCAGCCCTTTTCCTTGCCCTTCTATAGGCTAAAAACTTTGCGCCCCCCTCCCTCCCCTTCTAATCATCCAATCATAATACGGCCGGGCTCAAATCAAAGAGAAAAAAATTCCGCATCCGATGGCGAAAAAATTTTTTTTCTAAAAAGAAGAAAACAAACATCGGTTTTTTCCGCAACCATTTGATTATTTACGCCGAAAATTATAAACAAATGATAAAAGGTTGTGGTACGAACGTTAATACACAATTACACAATGTCGCGTTTGCTGGGCGATATCTGGTCAAAATTGCGAGTTACAGCAGTTTTAATTTGATTTTCGTTTTCCCCTCCCCCTCCCCTCCTACCTAGCGACTTGAAATTTGGGCACAGTACTTTGGACTCGACTATCTATTGGGGAAAAAGAGGGAAGTCGCTAAACCGATTTTTTCCCGCAAAAAACGCAAACACGGCTCTCGGTACGTTCCCGCCGCAACGAAACACAACAAAACCGGACCTTCAAATTGTAATATCTCGAGAACCGCTGGACTGATTTCGACGAATCAAAATTCAGTTTACGCGCATTTGCGAGCCCTTTCTTTTTACCCCGTACAATTTTTCGAACCGAATCAAAATAAGCGCGTTATGTCCAAAAATCTGACTTCCTCGATCTTTACATGTAAATTTCCCCCCTCCACCACCCGTGAGTCGCCCACACGGGTCACCATAAGTTTCGGGACGTCCCACTTTATAATATCAAAAAAAGAAAAATTCAAAAAATACCTTGTCACTTCCGAGGATTTTTCGTGCCAGATCGATCCCACTATAAGTATATACAACAATAACAACGTTGCAAACAAATTTAAATGTTGAACAATTATTAATTAACGTCTGCCATTACTTTTTTTTATTAAATTTATGATAAACCAGTAATGAATTTGACAATTGGCAGACGATTTGAGACGGGAGCAAAAAAAAAATAGAACAAGTCCTATAACATATTTTTTCTAAAATCTAGTTGTGTACATCTAACGTTAATTTTTGTGACATTGTCAGTTAGTTGTCAAAATTCACTGCAAGTGTGCCTAAACTAATATGCGATTTACTTAAAGCTGGCGTTATTGCTAAAGTAGAAGACGGATAGTCAATGAGACAGATCGCAGTGCATTATAATATTAACAAAAATCTGTGTTTAACATTTTAAGAAAGTGGAAAATAAACGGTACGATTAGTAGAAATCCTGGATCAGGGCGACGAATGATATCAACTCAACAGCAAGATTTGCAATAGATAATTAAATTAGTAGAAAATCCATTTCACTCAGTAACTCAGGCTGCTGAAGAAACGAATTTTCCTGGATCGAATAGTTATGGCCGCCGGCGAGTAAGAGAGTCGGAGCTACGCTGTCATCCAGCAGCACAGAAATACCTACTTAAAGCTGAACATAAAGAAGCTCGACTGAGATTTGCGCTTGAATTTTTAGTGCATGATGTAAATTTTTGGAACAATGTAATCTTTACAGATGAAAAAACTTTCCAGTCTACACACAGCGGTCGTATTCGTGTTTACCGATCTTCGAATACTCGATTCGATGAGAAGTATATATCTAACAATGACAAAAGTGGTAGATTTCCCGTTAACATGTGGGCTTGGATATCGGCACGTGGTCCTGGTGTGCATTGTAGCATATTGAGGAACCATTTAATAGTGAAACGTATATTAGAATTTTCTGTGTCACAATTATTTCCTAGTGCAATATGTCTCATTCCATCTTCTGCTTTAGCAATAACTACAGCATTACAATAAAAAATATAATAAAAGTGCTAACTGTTTTATTTCGGCTACTCATTACATATTCAAACAGACAGGTTTACATTAGAAAAAAAACAGGTGTCCTATTTTTTTTTGCTCACGACAGTACAAGTCTACATACAACCATAACAATATTAAGAAAATTCAAAAGTTGTTGAATGATAGAATCACGTATGCCATGTTTACTGGTAATAGATTGAATATATTGGCATATTTCCATATTTGTAACAAATGTCGTTATGAAATTCTTTAACATGCACGGTGGTTTATTTAATTGCCCGGCAGTTCGCAGGAATAGTTCGAGATCCGGCAACACTGTACTACGTGCGTAGGCAGTGCGTGCTTTGTGAAATTTGCCAACACGGATCTCTGCTTCGCTGCGATGCATTTTCTTTCTCATACACACAGCAGTACCAAGTATACGAGTATCTTTTTTTGCGGAAAAGGTGGAAATGTAAGACTTTTTACCGAAGACTCGTTGCGAGAATATCAAGAATTTAATAACATCCAAAAGAAGCACAATTTACAGCATGTATCATTACCAGACACTATTGATTCTAACAATGGATAGATGTCACTCGAAGTCCTGTATAGCATTTCCGCGGCTATTAATGCTAAATATCGAAGAAATGAGGTATCACACTCAGAAGTACATGAGGTGATGAGGATGATGATGATGACGATGAGGATAATAGCCGCTATGCAAACTTTGTCGGTGACGACGACGTTGACAGAGACGGAGGCAAGGATGACGACGAGTCAGACGTTAGTCGTCAACGCGTGATGGACGAAGATTAATACATTAACAAAAAACAGTTTAGGCGTCAAAATAAAACTGTTTGTATTTCTACATTTCAAATAATAAAATAATTAATTCCCTAAATTGAAAATAAATTCTTCAAATTGTCATATCCTTAAATTGCCATGAAAAGCAAACGGTGAAAGTCAGATTATATGTGTATATATAGGTATAAGTATATATATATATAGATATATTACAAACTTCAAAAATTTCGATTATAAGTAGCTCATTTTTGTCATTTTGATGATGAAGAAAGTAATGAAGTTTAGACTTTGTTCGTAATTGACACTATGCCGCTATGGCTATGCAATTATGTCAATAATTTAAGATTTTAAGTAATTAATTAAATTTGAATGCACATCTGATTAACATGCCAACGAAATTACTGCTAAATTAACACCGAACCTACTGCCAGTAAAAATGATCACGCGAATATATTATTCAACAATATTTGACTTTTTTTGTGATATTACTGTCTTATATATTCTTGTGCATGCTCATGCTAGAATCGTCTGCCAATTGCCGAATCGTTATTTCTTTGTCATGCATTTCATGAGAAAACGAATGGCAGACGCTAACTAATCGTTTGGCAATATTTGAATTCGCCTATAATGTTGCTATTGTATATAGTAAGGGGTCCAAAGCATTAAAAATTGAAATGACCCATTCCAACAAGGTAAATAAGTTTTGAGCTCGCATATCGAAAGAGGGTCCTAATGGGCATCAGAAATGGCTTGTTGGACTTTTGTTGAGGATTGCACAACTTCTCCACAAGAAAAAAAGATGGCGGAATGTTATTTCAAGAATTCGTGTTTTTAAACGTATACCTCTCGCTAGAAAATGAACTACATGCGATATTGATCTGATTTTTTTTCTTTACATACTACTGACATGAGCGCATATGACTGTACTAGTAGAGTTTCAAAGTCACTTACGGTTTTTTTCTAATTAAATCCTAAATCACAGGAACGAAATTTGTGTGTTTGAAATTTCGACGTGCGGACAACTACATTAAATGTTTAATTTTTTTATATATTATATATGTGAATGAAATATGGTCTAAAGATCAACAAAGTTTTTACAAAAAAAATTAACTCGATATCTCATACAGTTTTCGAGTTACAGATTTTTTAATTCGATCGTAATAATGTCTTGTTATGATAACGCGCAACGTGACAGCTGCGGCAGGATTCGGTCTGTGTAATTGTGGATAGACATTAGTCTAATAACTAATTTGATTAAGGTATTATATTACTATTAATCAGTAGGTCACCAATTGTCTGAAAATTAGACAATCATTTATGTGTTATGTTACAACTACGTGATTTTAAAATAGAGTCTGTTAAAATATAGATGCAGAAATAATGGTTTAATGATTACTGAAAAAAGGAAACTTTGAAGTACGTCCAATTTGCTTAGAAAATTTTCAGTTGCGACATTTTGGCTTAGAAGGACTGTATATATCGAAAGGTGCAAATACAGTATGAAATCGTCAATAAATTATACAAATGTGAGATTAAAAAATAAAAATTGTTCGAAATTTCATATTTAAGAAAATGCATGGTATGACTTAAAAACCCATCAGAATTATATGAATTCACCATAACAGACTCAATTCTTATTCTAAACTGGAATTGCTTTATAAATAGTAAAAAATATAAAGCGAATAATCTAAAATACATTTTAGAATATTGGTGTAAATAATGACATACCTACGTTGCCCAATAATGTGAACTTGCAATCATGAAGAAGGGAACACAATAATATTTGCGCAAGGTATGTTTAATTTTTGCAAAATAGAAAACCCACAAAAATTGTGTGGGTACATGACAACAAAGGGTATCTTAGGATACTCATGAAATCAGTAAATAATTAAGTGAAAAATATGAAGAAGAAAATATAGTAAAAACGTTATTGGCAGTCGGTGTATTGTGTGACCTGTCAGTTATCCTTTCCGAAGAGGATAAATGAGCAATTATTGTTGCCTTAAAATGAACACGCCATCTATATATTTTGATTAATTTTGGAGATAACTGCGATGCAATTGATGATCGTGTAATTTAAGATGTTCGTAAGTTCTATGTGAATCTATCCATACAGATTCACATAGGACTTTACGGATTAAGGATTTAAATTCACTACGGCCATCTGTAGTGAATTTAAATCTTTAGATTTGCTAAGGCAGTATTTATTGTTCCTTAAGGTTATTAGACTTACGTTAGCTACGTCCGCGTCCTACACAAGACACTTCCTTACTGCATTTAAAACGAGCATTACAGGGGACGGTAGTCCAGTGGTTTAGTGTACTTAGCTTAGCTAGCAACTGAAGAACCTAGCGAAGTAGGTTAAAACCCTGCTCACTGCGAAGTACTTTTAATTGTAAAAATTATCCACAAAAAGTGGTTTAGACCCTTACCTAACACAAAATCCTGGATTTATAACAAATTTTCTCGACTTGAGAAGCAGTTAACAAAGCATATAAAATTTTAGTGTCCAAGCGATTTTCCGATCTCCTTCCCAATTTACCCTTTCCCAGAAAATTTGGATATCTGATAGAGAATAACCTAATAAAATCACAAATGATGACAAAAAATCACAACTGGTTCTAATGAAAACAAATAGTAGAATTGTAAAATAAACTGTGATTAAAAATGCGCGTCCACTTGGTGTTCTGTTGTATGTGCAGCCTTTCCTAACAATTGTTTTAAGGGCAGAAATAATACAGAGCAGTTTTTAGCAGACAGTGCTTCTTAATAGTAATGCCTATGTAGTGGTTTGGCAATGCTTACTGAGCTGTGTATACTTATTATGCATTATTATTATTATTATTACTTATGTATATATTACAAGTTTTGTGTACGTTTTTATATTTTCATATTTGTTAAATGCTATATCATTTGTACCACAATAATGATATACTTAATAAATAATATCTCTATACAACACCTTCATAATTAATAGATCGAGTAAATCATCTGCCAAATGAGTTTCTTTTTACCTGTTCATATTTTTGCAAATGTAAATAATAGCACAATTTCAAAAATGTATTGGCTTACTATCTTGATGCATTACACTTAGCCAGAAAACAGCCGCATGCTAACAGGAATACCACGAATCTAATTATGGTTTATTTTAAAAAGTCGTTAACTCAAAAACTGTATAAGATATCGAGCTAATTTTTTTTGCAAAACCTCTGTTAATCTTTAGACCATATTTCATTCGTATATAGTATATAAAAAATTGAATATTTAATATAGTTGCCCGCACGTCGAAATTTCAAACACACAAATTTCGTTACTGTGATTTAGGATTTATTTAGAAAAAAACCGTAAGCGAGTTTGAAATTTAATTAGTACATATAGATGCGCTCATGTCAGTAGTATATAAATAAAAAAAATCAAATCAATATCGCATGTGGTTCACTCTCTAGCGAGAGGTATACGTTTAAAAACACGAATTCTTGAAATAACATTTCGCCATCTTTTTTTCTTGTGGAGAAGTTGTGCAATCGTCAACAAAAGTCCAACAAGCCATTTCTGATGCCCATTAGGACCCTCTTTCGATATCCGAGCTCAAAAATTATTTACATTGCTGGAATGGGTTACTTGGCGATCTAGACGGCTTTCGAAGGCGTGGACCCTCTACTAATATAGTCTTGTGCATGCTGTAGTGGGGTCGTTGCATTATATCGAAATTGATACTTATTTTGTATGGAAAATGTAACTGTGGGTTTGTAAATGTCTTGTGTTACATGAATTGACCAAACTATTGCCTAAAATTTAAACTACACCACTTTAAAATAAAGCGCACCGTCAGCAGAATTCCTTTGCCCCTGATACGTCATAAATTGTAAATGCTGATGCGCTAGCGCCGCATTGTTGATCGACACGTAGGCCTAGGTCATGGTCCACGTTCGGAAGCCAGGTTTTTGAATGACAGGGACGGGCACGGATAGATCGGTAAGTTCCGACTATTTTCGGAGGCATTTGACGTTGCCCGCTCTACGCCATCATTTAAAGGGTTTAAAGAGCCACAGACCGCACTTCCATGCTAATTTACACCCTTAAAACGCATGCAACAAAAAAAACAAAAAAACACGGCTCTAATATTTTTCATTATATTTTCAGAATATTCAATCAAAAAAATACGTGCAACGGACCCCATTGTCTGCAAATTGTCAAATCATTATTTTCTATCACAAATTTCATGAATAAACTAATGACAGACGCTCACTAATCGTTCAAAGCGTTGTTGTCAACATTTTTCAACTTTCGAATTATTTTTATTAATGTTCTGCAACTCCAAAATGTCTGCCAATAATTATATCAACACTTGGTCGCATAAACTTCATAACAAATTCTGTTTTAACTCAGAACTTATTTGTCATTACATAGTATGTACAAATACTGTTTCTAAAAGTCACCACGAACTACGACATGCGCATGCATGTCCCGGTCTATAAGCTTAAACACGTTGATAGAAAATGGAACGCCCAAGGCGCACCTGTCTCTATTCACTTCGAAGTTTAGTTCCGACTGCAATAAGTACAATGCAAGATTGGTTACACATGAGCACACGCCGTGCACTTAATTCCAAATTCTGCCAGTGGATATAAGGCAGATGTCGCTGCAAGTACTGAATTGGGAGCAAACGACAGTTTTCGATTTCTTATTTTCCTTTTACATAGACGAATGGTTAAAAAATAAATAAAAGTTGGTGATAATAAATCTGTTGGGTCAGCACTTAGCTTTAAGTTAGAGGAAGTCAAACTGACAGACAGTAAAAAAACGCCTTGCGTTTTATGTACTTATATATTAGAGATTCCGATTTCTTGTACATATAATTGTTGATGATTTTTTACAATATGGTTTTATGAGATACCTAAACATTAAAAGCATGATATATAGTAGTAATCCAAGCATTTGTGTTAAACTCTCTGTTATTTTCAATTAAAATACGCTAAATTGCCTATTACTATTAGAAATTAATAATAGTGCCACCTACTAAAACCAAAGTGAACCGCAATAGATAGGTACTTAAAATGAAATATGCATACATATAGAGAAAATTTTAATGGCTAAAACTCTATTGAACATGTGTTTGATTTCTGCAAAAAAAAATTTATAAAGCTGAATGAGTAACAGAGCTACAGAGAAATATAGGTACTCATTAGTTTATTAACTGAGCTTTCAGAATACTTATAGACGGAGAGCTGGTTACGAAAATTAAAAATGATGGTGTAGTGAAAATTTTTATTTATTTATTTATTTGTAAAAACCCTCATTACTAGCTGAAAAGTACATGGCTCTGCAGCCAGAAGTCGCACCCGGGGTGGGAAGCGTGGGTGGACAGTCAAACGCGTTAATTTTTAATCAAAATAAAATCTGATTGCAGGAAGTTTGTGTAGTTATAGTTTTTAACTGTAGAAATTGCGTAAAACATAAAATGTAATTTTAGAATTAAGAGATATCAACCAAAAAGTTCAAAACAAATTAAAAACGTACACCCGTACAGGATTCGAATCTAGAAATCCGCCGTGAAAGTCGTTGCTTAACACGATGTGCCGTAGTCGGAGTGGACTTGAAATTTCAATTAGTCTTGTCGGAAAAAGCAAAACATGAAATTTTTAAATGTTCATAACTAAATACATACATCAGTAGGAAGGCTTCCTAATAGCCGGGCACACACACAGAGGTTTATCTGCGGACTTCATCCAGGATAGTTTAAGTCTGCGCTCTTTCGCGGACTTAGTATGTGACAGACTAAATATTGTCACTCCACTAGCTCAAAAGACATGTCCGTAGGCAACTTTGGCATACTTAATCTTTCGCAGACAATACTGTCTGTTAGTGGGTGAAATCTTTAGATTTATATGCATACTTTGCCAAAACCGCGGAATTCGGTCTTGACCAAAGATTTTAGTAGAAATCTTTAACGTTTCTGGTGATAAATAGGTATTGCTTTGTTGTGAAAATGGTCAGAAAAAATATAAATAAGAAAAAGTTGCATGGGGTTTGGCTATGATTAATATACATCTTATGACAAATAACTTTTACTTTATAAATACAAATCGCCGAAGCAAATGGGTAAAAAAATGGTTATTAGAAAAGGAAACTCTAAGTCATTTGCCGTTATTGTAGCAATTGAGACAAAACGAATCCGACGATTTTAGAAACTATTTAAGAATGTATAGTACAACCTTTGAAAGATTATTGTCCATGGTAAAAGAAGGACTAACAAAGCAACATACTGTCATGAGGGAACCATAGATGTTTATGAATTCGGTTAAAAATGCTTTCCCATAAAACGTGCATCAGTACTTTCAGCAATTTCGTTTTGATATAATTTAACGCGGATTTCACCTGTGAAAGAAGACTCTGCGAATTATGGCATCAACATACTTAACATGTGGTTTATGTCTCCAGACAAGTCTGTACATGTATTAAGACCGGCGCGTGCTTACGCACTAACGCACAAACGCACGGATTTGTTAACAGACGCTGGCTGTGCCGGGTAAAGCCCGTAGATAAACCTCTGTGTGTGTGCCCGGCTAATGTCGATATCAAAAGATCGAAATTGGTATTTTCACGCCATCGTTAATTGCATGAGCGAAATCGAAAATTCGAGCCAACAGACGTGAACGAAGACTAGCATCTGTTGACATTTCGCGAATTCAATTTGTCAGTCACATCACTGGTACGTTAATAACCGAAAAACCCGAAAGAATAGGACGATTTTAAATATAAAAACAAAATCGTCAGAACTTAACCTTGACATTAATATTTAAATTATTTTTTTACAACTTTACCGACTTCTGGCAACATTTAATCCCCGACCTAGACTTCTGGCAATAGTTTGACGGAATTTCTACAGTTAAAAACTATAACTACACAAAATTTCAAAGCTGCACTCAATGATTTTATTTTGAAAAAAAATTCACGCGTTTGTCCACCCGTCCACGCTTCCCACCCCGAAAGCGGGTTCAGGCTGCAGAGCAATGCACTTTTCAGCTAGTAAGGAGGGTTTTTTCATAAAAATTGTCCCTGCATCTTATCATTTGTAATTTCCGTAGCCATTACTTGTTTACTTGTTTTCATAAAGTACCTATTAGGTACCTAACTATTACCAGGTACATTGTTACCAACCCTGTTCTTTCTACAGATCTACAGTTTTTTGCTTTGTTCTGTTTTTAGTTTGACCTAGATCTACTGCTTTTTTTGCATTATCTTCATAAATAATAACGCTGTAAGTTTTAATATACAGAAAGACCCTCATCGGGGGAGGTCCCTATTATTATTATTTCAGAATGATGTCATCAATAGGCTTTATTGGTATACTTGTATACTGCCTAGCGTGATCGGAATCAGAACAGTATGTATACCTATGTAATGAATAAGTTAGTAATTTAGTGTTTTTCATATTAAATGTTAGACATCGAGTGGATGAAAGCCGACCGATTGGTATAATAATACCCCAAGCTTTCTTCAATTAATTTAAACCAAATGAAAAGCATTGGCAAAAATTCAGCAAAAACGTGTACGATTTTAAAATAAAAAAAGGGAAAAATGAATCAGATAAGGATACTGAAGGAAAAAAATATTAAAAACGTCTATTCATAATATACCTACTTGCATTATGTTTCCTACTACTGTTTATTCTGAATAGATTAGTTAACTAAACTATTTATCGTTTATGTCATGACTTAAAATAAAGATAAAAAACATACAATGGATTAAGTAATAGTTTCAGTAAAATAATTTTCCAGTTTTCCACTGTTTTTTTGTACTCATCTAATGGTATTTTATCGAACAGGGTTGGCAACACTGACCAGGTAGTTGGATTAGATTTGCAAAGATAAACTTACCATTGGGTCCATATTTATCCGAGTTCTTTTTGACTTGATCAGGAGTAAGTCCTCGTTCCGGATCAGCATTAAAATAATTTAATACCTCCTCCACAGTCTTGATATGACCGTCCTCCATAATGCCCGTCAGTCACTTTCTGCAAAAACATTGTAAAAATAGTGCACTATTTACAATTAAAAATTATTTAATACTAAGGGAATACAAATATTCTATTTAAGTATTAGGTACGCATTGCCACGTGCCGCGCCATGAACATTGAGCTATCATGTTTGACATCGAGATTAAAATATGAGGCAACCATAACAATTTATACATATACCTACATGGAACATTACACCTTTCTTTATATTACAATTTGGTTTGTGGCGTTATAATTAGTACCAATTTACATTCTAAGACAGACGACAAACTAGGTAAGTATGTACCTAGATACAAAATTGTAGGTAGGTACCTAATTGTCAATAACCTACACGAATTCAATAACTTTAATATCAATTGCTTGCTAAATAAACTAAGCAGTAGCAAAATAAGTATGTGATTCTAATATATCAATACACTCACCGTCTCTAAAAATAAGAATATGTGTGCAGAAACTCTAAATTAATTATAACCTATAAAAATTCTAAACTGCACAGTCACAGTCCAAACTTAATTTATGCACAGAATTTTTAATAATACTTTTTCTTTTCGCGAACTGAAGGACCACACAGCGTATACATGTTATATTGCAACGTATTTTTTCCCATACAAATTCACTAATTTCTAATTCACTACACAAACTAATCAAATAATACTACATAAAACTCCACTACCATCGCGCTGGGAGAGAACACTGAACTAAAAGCCAGAAAGCCACGTTCCTGTACCTTTGCAACCGTGACATGCGCCCTTAGATTTTAGTTTCTTTAGAACATAACAAAAAAAATATGCCACTAACTAAAAATATTGCAGTATTTAAATCGTAATCAAATTTTTCTTTTAGAACTAAGAAGTATACGTTTTTGATTGATTAATTTATTTATGCATGTGGACATGGTTTATTGGTTGATGGATGGTCACGTGCCACTATAGCGCACAACCCGCAAACTTTTAAATACGGATAGTTAAATGATAATAATTAGAAAGAAAACGGGATATTATTTAGAATGCGTCATTAGTGCAAACGTTGTTTTATTTTAGAACGGTAAACGAGTGGGGTATCTCAGCGAATAGCCCGGTTTTGGGCCCATTGCCAACCCGCCAGCGACGTTTTTAGCACACATATCGTCGTCTTCATAATTATTTTGGCAAGATTGTGAAGTATGGTCCAATAGGTAGATAACCACATAAAGCTTTCGAAACCAATGTAGTTTTACCAAAATCAACAACTCTTATGTAATCATTAAAGAAAAATGAAATGTGATCAAATAAATATTATATATATAGAGGTATATAGGTACTATAGGTATATGTTTACATTTTCAATTGTTTTGTTGTTTGTCAATCTATCAACAATGTAAATTACTAAATTAGTACATTTATCATTACAAAACTCACAAGTAAAATATAAAAACTGTTAAGTAAAAAGTAAACCTTCAATATTCAAAATGTATCCAGCATATCCTTACACCAATTAAATAGGTAGGTAGGTACTTTATTTGCTAATCCATAAATGGTATTTTCTTCATATAGGTATACGCACTTCACTGCACTTTAAACTTACCGCTTATCACAAATATGTGGTCCCAGTGATATCACTTGATAATATTAAAAAGTTCAAATATAAATAAAATATAAACTAAACGAACTTTTAGGCCCCCATGGAACGATACGAAATTAATTTCACTAAGCTGCTGAATAAACGGGCGACAGGCTTTAAATGTGAGAGCTTTTATAAGTTCGGTAGCTACCTGTCGGGGACTCCGTCCGTGGGCAATGTGCCAACCCGGGACTATAGCCTCCCCTAAAGGCCCTGATCTACACTTTTAAAAATTGCATTTTTAATATTCGATTCTCGAAAATAGTCTGCCTCAAAAGCCATTGCACGTTAGTTTCTAATTTTGTCTTTACGTGGCCTAGTGCAGTTTTCTGGTCACTGCTATTTCTAGTGGTCTAAGTAATAGATAGTTAATTTGCGGCTTTATAAATTAAATCTAGAATAAACAACAAATATAATTATTTATTAGATTATGAGGAAGAAAACCATAACTTTGCTCAGTTAATAATCACATAGACAATAATCAAGTAATTGAACACAATCTTATTATACTGTTTGAAATATGCGCTTCCGATAGCAAATGCCGATGCCAGTCAGACATCCACGATGCGCCCAAACATTTTTCAGGGGTGGCATTTCAAAGCATCGGCATCAGTGCCGGAGCAAGAACTCGTATGTCCGCCTCATGCAGAAAATTGATTTAAGCAGGCCACCAATTCGCGTAAAAAATATTTGGAGAATGAAATATGTAATACACGAACACAACAAAAAAAATATAATATAGTGCAGGAGGAGCAGTGCTGGAGTAAGGAGTCGTAGGGCTCTTGTGCTGAAAATTGATTTGGGCGCCGCACATAAGGAATATTTTTTTTTTTTTTTTCGAAAGAATGTAGTGCACGAAAATAAAGAAAATATTATATAATTTACGACAAACAATGACAAAAAAACAGATTTTCTAAAATATATAAAAAATAAGTACAAAGTGAACCCTTGTAGGATGGCACGTATCCATGATATGCAGAGGGAGAAAAAATATGTCGTCAGTGTTGAACACAGACAAGCTTCTTAACTACTACGAAAGTACAGTACAGTCAAAAAGTAGGGTATTAAAAGAGGCGACACTTCGAAAACCGTCTGCCTTTGATCTCGATATCGTTGATTTGGTGACCTTGAACAGATGGCTCTTTACACGGGTATAGGAATAAACCAGGGTTGGTTTCAGGTGATATATCACTCCGTAGAATTTTAGCGTATGATGTGATCAGATGGAAAGAATGAAACAGATGGAAAAAGGTCCACATTTTGATCGAAAGAAATACATACAGGTTGAACCACTACTCACTAGTGCGTGGATATCAATATCTCCTCAATTGTTTAAAATTAGAAAAAATGTCAATGATAGAAGTTGTAGGAAATCTAGAGTGGCATATTTCAAAATGATTTTTATATCTACAGCATGTTAGACATAGTGGCGGCAAGAATAAACTTGGATTATTCGATGAAACACTCAGTAGTTTTTTATGTATTTATAATTGACTTCTAGTTCTCTATCCTGGCATATATCATTTTTGGATTTTCACTGCAGTGCTGCCATGTTATTTCATTTTTTTGTTATAATATGCATTAACAACATAGTGGAGGTCAGAAGTCGGAGAAGCATGCAAATATCTGCAACTGGGCCAATCTAGTCCCCCTCCCGTTTTCGAGGGTGCTGAAGCCGATTTCGGGGTTCAAAAAGGTGTTTGACCCCGGCAACCTCCCGAAATCACCCCAAAACCTCCCTAAAATTCTCTTTCCCGACGCAGACATCAATCCAACCCTGTATTTTGGTGAATTTGCCCTCCCAATAACTTAAGGTGGTAATTTTGAAGGGGGGTGACCCCTGTCACCCTTACCCCTCGATTCACCCTCACCCCTCAGGGGGTGAATTTTTTTTTTTTGTAAAAAATATTTACAATTTTTAAAAAGGGGGATTATTGGAGGGGTGATGAAGGTGGCCAGGATTATAACCAGGGGTGGTTACAACTCGTCCAGAGAGTGTTTTTTTATGTAAAAAATATTTAATATTTTTAGACAGGGGCTTCGATGGAGGGAAGACAAAAGGCGACCAGGGTTGTAACAACCCTCAGGAGGGGAAATGGGCTTGTTCGGCATTTTTTTTATTTCATAAATCGAAAGTGCAAGTATAAAATAATGGATCTGCAAACAATCAGAATCTTATTCGCACGTTTAGTATCTTAAAAACTATTACAAATCTCCACCTCGCGAAAATGGGACGTGGCCAGACGCTACGTCACTATACGCATAGACTCGGCGATTTCACCTCATTCTGGATGTCGACAATGACGTCTGGAGACAGGGATACAAAATCGTGACCAAGCGACTACGGACCACGCCCATGCCACGCATCCCACCGGACAGAGTGGTGGAGATTGCACAGGCCCTGTTCCCAGTCCGCACAGAAGTCGTCTGGGAACCCCCCGAATACGGGGAAATAGAACCCTTCACAAAGGGTGAGCTTGAAGCGGCAACAGACAAGCTGAAGAGCAAAAAGGCACCGGGCATGGACTAGATATACCCCGAGATTATCAAACTTGCAGTTGAGAAACACCCAGACCTTATACTCGCTATTATAAATAATATACTACAGTCGGGATGCTTCCCGAATCGATGGAAAACAGCGAAACTCGTGCTTATGAAGAAGGCTTTGAAACCCCTCGACGAAGCCTCGTCGTACAGACCGCTCTGCCATCTGGATGCCCTGGGGAAACTGTTGGAACACTTAATCCTAGCCAGACTAAAGATAAACCTCGAGATAGGAGGCGGACTCTCAGAACGGCAATTCGGCTTTCGAGGTCTACGCCATAAAGGAAGTAATCCACTTAGCCACGGAGGCCCCAGAGATGCGAACAGGACGCAATATCAGCGCAATAATAACGCTAGACGTGAAAAACGCTTTCAATTCTGTAGGGTGGCAAACAATCCTAGATGACCTGAGGGAAAAAGGTATACATGGCCACATCCAACTTATGATAAGGAGCTACCTCCAAGATAGGAAAATCCTCCTGGGAGACGGACAAAACACCAGCATGGAAATAAACAGCGGCGTACCACAGGGATCTGTACTAGGACCGACGTTGTGGAACGTCGCCTACGACAAAGTTCTCAGACTCCCCCTACCGAGAGGTGTCACACTCGTAGGTTTCGCGGACGACCTTGCCATGGTAGTCGTAGCCAGCAGCGAAGTGAAATTAATGGCAATCGCAGACGAGGTTTTGAAAAAAATCTGCAGATGGATGAAACAGAGATCCCTGGAGCTGGCGCCGGCAAAGACGGAGGCTCTACTGGTTACTGGTCGCAAGAAGATTGGACATGTATCCTTCACTATACAGGATATCATAGTGACCCCGAAAGACAGTATTAAATACCTGGGCGTATGGCTAGATAAGTACATGCATTTTGCGACGCACATCTCCAATACCGCAATCGGGGCGAGCGAAAAGATCGCCCAACTAGACAGACTAATGCCAAATGTCGGCGGACCTAGCGCCACCAAACAAAAGATCCTGGGATCAGTGGCGCAAAGCATACGCCGCGCCAGTATGGATAAGGGCCATGAACATCGCCAGGACAAGAAGGAGGCTGAAATGTGCACACAGGAAGGCAGCCATCAGAATAGCCAGTGCTTTCAGGACCATCTCTGCAGATGCGGTCCACGTGATAGCCGGCGTGGCTCCCGTCGACCTGTTGGCTCTGCAGAGAAAGGAATCCTTCGAAGGAATGGATAGCAAAAACACGAAAAATCTGCTCTATGAACGGTGGCAGGCTAGATGGGAGACGAGCACAAAGGGCCGCTGGACAAAGACCTTAATATCCGACATTAGGAGGTGGGTCGAAAGACCACGCGGTGAAGTCGGATATCACCTAACCCAAGCACTATCCGGGCATGGCTGCT
This sequence comes from Stenurella melanura, assembly GCA_963583905.1. Taxonomy (NCBI): domain Eukaryota; kingdom Metazoa; phylum Arthropoda; class Insecta; order Coleoptera; family Cerambycidae; genus Stenurella; species Stenurella melanura. The sequence goes on from OY757312.1 coordinate 94,770,281, forward strand.
TCCGAACTTATGTCAGAGGCATAGGTAAGGTCGACGACGACGAGTGCGTCTACTGTGGCGAAAGGGACTCTCCTGAACACACTATTTTCTGGTGTCCTAGATGGGACATATTCAGGAATGCATGCCAAGAAGGGCTAGAAATAACTATCCGGGTGGAAAACTTGATTCCCCTGATGTTGGAAGGAGAGGCAAACTGGAATAAAATAGAGACCATGATTAGGGACATCTTAAAGGTCAAAGAAGAGGAGGAGAGAGACGGTAACTGGTGACATATGATTTTAAGGACCAATAGGCCCTCCCTCTGAAGAAGATGCGAGAGCCGTACCAGAGGGCAGAGTCGAAGAGGGGAGGGGTTTTAGCTGGTAAAAGTCCAGCACTACCCGGCGCGGCAGACCCGTGCGCCGGGTGTCCATGAGGATTTCCCCTCCTCCCAGGGGCGCGTTTAGGTAAATTGGGGCCCTAGGCGCTGTGAGATTTGAGGGCCCCTCGGTTAAAAAAATATTATGCAAGATTTGAAGGCAAGTATATTTTTACAAATACATATTATCATATTATTTTTTTCCGGCTTTATATGTTAGCAAACTTGTCAATTTGAACGTTTGATATCACAGTTTTGTTTCCTCTGATACAGTATCCAGAAGAGACAAATTTTGAAGTCGCTGTTGCCCCGAAGTACTTCGTAGGTGGTTATTAATTATTTTGAGCGTCGAAAAAGTGCGTTTACATGAGGGATTACTGACAGGAATCGTCAAGTAAATACACAAAAGGGTTTCAACATTAAAAAATGTCGCCTGCAACACATTGAGAATAAAGGACTCCGCAGTTTTTTATAGTAAGAATAGGTTTCACTCGAATGTTCTGAAACTTGGGGAAAATATTCTCCTGGATCCCTTGATTAAAATTCTCTCTGACCACCAGTCCGACCTAATTCAATTTTTTTATCTAGAGGCGACTGAAACTGTGAACATCTTCGAAGGTCTGCGTAAATGTTCCATAAAAATTCTGAAAATATTCATGCTCATTTCTTGAAGAAAAATATGCATCTCTTGTCTCTTGGCATTTTTTTCAAAGTGCTTCCTTCTCCCGGAAAAAAATAACAAACAAACAAAAATATTTTTTGTATTTTTTTACGGGAAAAGGAAGCACTTTGAAGATAAACACCAAGAGACAAAAGATGCTTATTTTTGTTCAAAGAACACGCCTACCAGTTTTCAGAATTTCTTAGACAAAAATAATTTCGACCAAGAATTTACCTAAAATTTTATTTTTTTCTACTTCAGAAAAATCCCAAAATATTCAGGCAAGTTCTTTAGGTAAAAATAATCAGCTTATGCCCCTTCAACTTTTTCTTCAAAGTGCTTTCTTTTCCCGTAAAAAAATTGCAAAAAAAATATTTTTTTCTGTTTTATTTTTTTCCGGGAGAAGGAAGCACTTTGAAAAAAAAAACACCAAGAAACAAAAGATGTTTATTTTCTCTAAAAAATGAGTGAATATTTTCAGAATTTTTATGGAACATTTAAGCAGACCTTCGCAGATGTTCAGTTTCAATCGTCTCTAGGTCAAAAATCGAATTCGGTTAAAGGGAATTTTAATCAGGGGGCCCAGGACAACATTTTCCCCAAGTTTCAGAACTATCAACTGATCCTTTATATATTTCAGCAGGCGACTTAAGCCGACATATATCAAAAATTGATGCAATTTATCTGGAGATAGCTCGGAATCTATGTCGCCTCTATAGGTTGATACTAATGCATTGATCATTGCAATGCACTGATTATTAGCTTATTTTGCATCCTCATACTCTTTTTCCAAATTTTCTTTATTTTCAGATTCTTTTTCTATTTGTTCATCATCGCCAGATTCACTAGAATCGTTTCCTAATGGTTCTTCCTGTTCGCAGTCCTCATCACTGGTTTCAGAATCAAAATTTTCTCAGTTATTTTCTGGGGTTTTCTAGATTGTTTGTCTCAGCTTCTTGAATTTTCGCATCATCCTTATCAGTAGATTTATTTTCATTAATGTGAAATAGACCGAAAAGCTGATTCGTCATCTGGCACGTGCTGACTGCCGAAACTTAAATAGTAACGTCTGAGGAATTGCCAAATTGGTCTGTTAATTGATTGCATATTTTTTTAATATACTGAAAAAAATATGTTCAGTGAATGAAAGTTCATTGAGAATTTATGAATCTGTTTATTGATATAATGTATATGTTCATTATTAATACAATGCACACATTTATTGTTACTATGTAAACGTACATTATATTAATAAACGGATTCATCACTTTTCAGTCGATGAACCGATTCATTAATATTACGAACATATTTTTTTCAGTATGATACAGTGAATAAAGATTAAAAAAATGAATATTCAAGATTATTCAAACACGATAAACACAAACAATAAATTCCTATAGACTTCTACATTGAAATATGAAAAAAATTGAAATGCAAAGGAAGAACTATAAATAAAATGATTTCAAGTTCAAATGGTATAAAATGTAAATAAACGAATGTTCGTGAACACATTCTCGCATGAGCCATTCTCATTTTGTCATTTTTGTTGCAATTGAGATCTGATGAAGATGATATGGAAAAGGGAAGAAATGTATTTCATGATAGTTGTAAATATCATTATTGCTATCAGTAAAGCGAAAATAAATAACGACATAACAAAGAAATAAAATTTTTACATCGCTTTTTTACCTCAATAAATCGGGAAATGGGGGCCCCTGCAAAAGTGGGGCCCTAGGCGCGCGCCTAGTGCGCCTAGGCCTAAAGGCGCCCCTGCCTCCTCCACCCCAAAAAAAAAAGACTCGGCGATCTCAATAGACTTGATGCTCGTTAGTTGTTATAATGGGCTTGTTCCCTTTTTATACGGTTTTTATACTTTTTCATATAGTACTCGATATTATCATTATACACTTAATAGATCAAGCAAATGGGTAGGTTAAATAGCAAAATGTGTCCGGAGGGAGATCTCTACGCGAAAAGTTGTATTGAGCTGAGATGTAAAAAAAAGCCTAATATACTACTAGCCCCACCCTTTCCTTAAGGGCAGAAAAAGGATGAAATAGTTTATTTTTGCGTATAAATCGAGAACGATGGGAGATATGGAAAAAGGTTTCAGATAAAAATTGTAGAGCTTAAAATTCTGATTAAAAGAGGCCATATGCATGTATATCGTATTTCTGATAGTTTAGCTGTAAAACCTGTATGACGCTTAGGGGCTGAACGGATTGTTAAAAAGAATCGTAAAAAATCGAAAAGTTGATATTTTTCATTATTTCTTTTTTGAATCTCCTTAGAAAAATCCTCAACTATCTTTACAGAGATAAAGTATCTTTGTCAACTTGTTTATATAAAAGTTATGAACATCTGAACTTTTAAATTCACGATTAATCAGGGTTAAACGTAGCGAAAAATATTTTTTTAAGCAATACTGTCTTCTTCGTGAAATTTCCTTATAAAAAGCCTTTAACAGTTTTTTTTATCTCACATACCAACGTTGATATCTAAATAAAATTATTATAATTCCTACAATTTTTATTTCACTCGACGCCACTGCTATATATAGTCTAAGAGCTACTGGCCTCGGCAACGAACCCATTGTCACAATGCTGGAAATATGTTAAAATGTTAGGTTAGGTCTCTCCCCATATTTATTTATTTATTCACTTCTACAAACTTTTGACTTAGAGACTTCAAGTAGAGTAGCGGCAACAAAAATACTTTACACGCTAGAGGTCAAGAGTTCATATCCTATGTAGCGCCAAAAGTATTTTTTGCTTTTTTTTTATTTTTCGACCCAAATCTCTTGCTCGAATATTATATTGCCTATATTTCATGTCTATAAATGTTTCTTTACCATAATTTGTATTAGTGACAGAAAGTGTATTCGGTTAATGAAGTATTTTTGAAATCTACAATTATACATTGAAAAGGTAAGAAAAGTTCATACATTATTTTCATTTTACGTTTACTCACACTGAAAAAAAATTAAATATATAATAAAATAAATTCAATATCTCAAACAATCAAAAATGAAACCAGGATTCAAAAACTCGACATATTGACATATTATATCTAGTAGAGTCACTGAGGCTGAAAATATACATTACTTAATAATTCCGGGGAAGCGGTAACTTTTGAGAATACATCTCTGACATGTCGGGAACAACATATCAAAAGTTACCAACAATAATGCTTGAGTGTCATTTGTTATTGAACAAAATAGTTGTCAAATACCAGTTTTTGTCAAATATCTATTAAAATATTTTTTTCTTAAAAAAACTAATGGCGCCGTTCGAAAGTACGGAAAATTTTACATAAAAAATGTATATGAAGTTACTTTTTACAATGAAAAATGTAAGCTTCAGATCGCACGAAAATGGAACGTGGCTATGCGTAAGGCGCGCGAGCGAGCGCTGTCTCGGGCGCGCTACACCAAATTTGTTGTAACTTTTGAACTAATTGAGTTCAACAAGATCTAAATAAAAAAAGAAACATATACTTACAATTAAAAAAATTAATTTATGTAGGAATGGTACATATTATATGATTTCCGATGAAATCTGTACTTAGAAACTCTACCATTTGTACACTGTTTAAGATAAGAAGCTGGAACTATCTCATATTACTCTTGAAGTAATGTATAAAAAGATCCGGTGAGTGAAAAAAAAACCAAAAATTTATATTTGAAGTTGAACACTTTCAAAATTTTGAGAAAATGATAAAATTTAATATGTATAACTAACTTTAACTATCTATTACTCTGGTTTCAATTACGTTATTGGATTTCTGTAGGCGATTTTTAAAGCTTAAAATTCGTGAAATTAGAGGCAAGATAAACGTTAATAACTTTAAAAAAATTATTTATCATACCTAATTATAGCGATTTCTTATACAATACTTCAAAAGTAATATGTGAAAGTTCCAGGTTCTTATCTTAAAAATTCTAGAAATAGTAGAGCTTATACCGATTTCATCGGAAATCTCTTTTTGTTCCGACCTCCATATACATGTACTATTCCTATATACATTCATATGTTTTTATTTGAAAATATAATAATCCAATAGTGACATAGTGGAGTGAAAAAGGACATTGATGTGTATAGTTCTGTAACATAAAAATTATATAATACCTTCTGGGGTATCACCAGGAGTATCCCAGTAAGCACATGCACGTGTATTTTACGTGAATCTAACGTGGTTTGGTTAAATACACGTTAATAGGTTGATTTTTACACGTGTAATAATTGGTTGAATTTTCAACGTCATTTTTTAGACGTTTTTTAAACGTTAAATATGATGAAATTTTAACTGTACAACCTTATTTCAACGTTAGCTCCATGAAAGTAATTTCACGTTCTATAAACGTTGATAATGCGTGTCAATTTACCAACAGTTCTACTTATATGTATATTACACGTGAAAATGATTGGTTAGTGCAACATTATATCCATTAGAATTTACACAAGTACGACTACACGTATATATCACGTTAAAATGTAATGATTATATTAGCAAAGAATTACACATTTCATAAACGTCATTAATATCTACGTTTTTTTCTTAACAAACTTGCACAAATATTTCATATTACTTACTTTTGTGATACTTCAGTGTTGATTTTAAGTGTATAATACGTTTAAACGTGAATGCTAAGTGCAACGTTGTAATTATTAGAATTTACACGGGTATGCCACGTTGAGAAGTCACGTTTATATTAGTAAGCAATTATATGATTTAGAAACGTCGTTAATACACGTCTCTTTAACGAACTCTTGTAAAAACATTTCACATTAATTTTTGGTGTTACCTCACGTGTATAATACGTTTAAATGGGTGCATAATATAACGTTATACGTGTATTATACGTGAAAATGATCTCTTAGTGCAACGTTATAATCGTTACAAAGTTATACACGCACGATAGTACACGTATATATCACGTTAAACGTTACGTTTATATTAATAAAGAATTACACGGTCCATAGACGTCATTAATAGGTTTTTCAACAAAAGTTGCACAAATTGGTTTTAAGTTTTTAAATGCAAATGCTTAGTGCAACGTTATAATCGTTAGATTCTACACGTGTATGCCACGTTGAGAAATCACGTTTATATTAGTAAAGAATTATACGATTTAGAAACGTCGTTAATACACGTATCTTTAACGAACTCTTGTACAAACATTTGATATTAATTTTTGGTATTCCCTCACTGTTGGATTCACGTGTATAATACGTTTAAATGAATGCCTACTTTAACGTTATACGTGTATTGTACCTGAAAATGTTCTCTTTATTGCAAATTTATACACGTACAAGACGTTACGTTTATATTAATAAAGAATTACACGGTCCATAGATGTAATTAATTTGTTTTTAAATAAAGGTTACACAAATATTCAATATTACTTAATTTTGTGTTATTTCAGTGTTGCTTTTAGCCTTTAGGTGTATAATACGTTTAAATGGGAATGCTTAGATCAACATTATAATCTTTACAATTTATACATGTATGCCTCGTTGAGAAGTCACGTTTATATTAGTAAAAAATTATGCGATTTAAAAACGTCGTTAATACATATCTCTTTAACGAACTCTTGTTCAGATATTTCATATTAATTCTTGGTGTTACCTCACTGTTGGTTTCACGTGTATAATACGTTTAAATGGACGCCTACTTAAACTTTGTATCGTGTATTATACGTGGAAATGATCTCTTAGTGCAACGTTATATTCATTACAAAATACACGTATACCTATATCACGTTAAACGTTTCCTAGGATCAGTCCATTATTATTTTAGGGGGGGTTAAGTAGAAACATATGGTGTATTTTATCTGGCGATTAGAGGAAAGAAGCAACGCCATCTTAGAAGTTAGTAGTACAGCAGTTACAGCATGTATTTATTTATATAGTGGTAGTGGTTATATTGTATGTTAATCTGTGCAAAATGCTCCTGTAAAATAGGTATGTGTATTTTCTCGTTAATTCTTGTTAATTATTTATTATTCAGTTTAAAAATAAGTAAATAAATATCAGAACTGGATCGATGTTTTGTTTTAAACAATGTTTACTGTCTTAAATTGCGATAGAGTAGTATTATTATGAGAAGATGCTCGGGGCGGGGCTAACGTGCGCGAATATTTTTACCAGTGACACATCATCTGGGGTAGAAGGATATATAATAATTGTAATAAAATTTTCGAGGTCGAAGAGCTGTGTAATGTAGAATATTAAAGCTTGTCACACTCTGGTGTTTACGATGAAGACATTCTTCACTGAAAGTAAGGTTATATCACTTAATTCAATCAGAAACGGCGAACACAATAAGTATATCGCAGCACAGATCCTGTGACAGCAGGTTGACGGCGCCACTGGCTTCGACGTCAAATATGACGCAATTCGCTCTCATTGGCCTAGAACAATGGAAGCACACAAACTCGTTTCTGCGCATTATACTCCAGTGAAATAAGTTAAAAAAAAAGGCCATCTGCGGAATGAGGCCGAACAAGCTGAATTTTTGCAGAGACCTTCGTTTTGATGTTCCAATGAAGCACACAAAAATCTCATATGCCTACCCTTGTGCGTCTTGAGATATCGAAGGTCAAAGGTCATTAAAATCGGTTTTTCGCGAAAATCTCGCTTCCAGTGCATCTGACGTCATAAGAACTCATAACAAAACTTACGTAAAATAGTATTCTCTACAAAATTGTTTATATATATTTTTTTCGTACGACCAACCGTTTTCGAGATATAGCATGATAAAGCGGGAAGTTAAGAAAAGTGCTTTTATAGTTATAGCTCTGCAGTATAATACAGTATTACCTATTACGAATGCGCGCTCCCGCTTTATCATGCTATATCTGGAAAACGGTTGGTCGTACGAAAAAAATTTATATGAACAATTTTGTAGAGAATACTATTTTACGTAAGTTTTGTTATGGGTTCTTACGACGTCAGATGCACTGGAAGCGAGATTTTCGCGATTTTCATGACCTTTGACCTTCGATATCTCAAGACGCACAAGGGTAAGCATATGAGATTTTTTTGTGCTTCATTGGAACATCAAAACGAAGGTCTCTGCAAAAATTCAGCTTGTTCGGCCTCATTCCGCAGAGGAAGTTTTATTTCTCTGGGGTATTATGTTTTGCGAGCATCTTCTCATAGGCCTAAAACACACTAGGCGGTTTTCGCCGATTCGGCCGCCGATTCGGCCGCCGATTCGGCCGCCGAATCGGCAGCCGCTTATTACAACACACACTAAGCGATTAACCACTTGTCGTAGGAAGGCAACGTTGTCATTGTTTTCGGCAGTGCTGATAATACACAGGGACAAAAATGAATTTGTCTGACTCAAAGACAGAATTAATTTTGTTAGGTTTATTATTCTGTCCATCAAAAATAAAAAAAGAAATCATAGGCGCATCCGGGAACATCCTATTGTTAAAGAACTCGAAACAAAAAGTTTATTTAATACCATATTTAATGAAATTTTTCAATTTCATTAGAATGTCGAAAACATAATTTTACGAATGACTGTATATTTTGGAAAATGATTTAATAAAGAAGAATACCCGAATGAGAAACAATATAATAAAACAGTATAATAACTACTTCTTCCCAGCTCTGTTCTTTTATTTCTGTCACCATAATCATTGTTTCTCATATCCCATATATAGCAGGTCGCTCTTGAATTACCTTTATTAATAGTTGAGTATCAGTAATGGGATCTATTTTAGATGTGTAAATACAAATACAATACTTTTAACGTGCAATTTGGCTTCAATGCAAGCTCAAACCGCTCGACCAATAAGTGAATGTGTGAACAGGTCCATTTGTTTACATTGCAGCATACGCCGCTCGAAGCAATAAAAACGATTCGGCACATGAATCGAACGACGGTACGCGCGTTGGTGGATGCCGCTTTCTCGCCGCGCGTCATACTGTGAACAGCTCCATTTGTTTCTATTACAGCATGTGTCGAGTCGGCTGCCGATTCTGCGGCCGAATCGGCGAAAACCGCCTAGTTTGTTTTTAGCCATAATAATACTACTCTACCTAGTAATCGAGTGATAACTACACAAATTATACGCATATTTCATTATATTATTTCTTCAATAGTGCATTTCATTTACAGAAAAGTAACCAGGAGAAACAGAAAAGTATATAAACAGTGGCGGCTCGTCAGGGGAGGCTGAGCCTCCCCTTGGAAGAACCACCATATCTTCAAAAGTAATATCTTAAGAAATTTCAATTAGGTATATCTCAATTTTCAATATTTTTTATTGTTTATAATTCATTAATTAATGTTCAGTGTATATATAAAAGTTTTGCATTTCCTTTCCACAAACATACCTATAACGTTACAGTCCGGATAGTCTTTGTATACATATTTCCCGGTCGGCCGGTCTTTTACTGAACGAACACTGCGGTTCGCCGGAGGCTAATACGAAATAGCTTCCAACTTTAACGCATTTACTTATAACATGAATGACCTTGAATTTCTTTGTGCTGTGTAAAATAGCAGAGCACTTCGAATAGCCAAAGGAAGCCAGCCTCCGATCTCAGTTCTTTATAGCGCATGTGCACATTGTGCACAGGTCGTTCAGGTGATTCACAAAGAAAACGAACTGTTAGTTACGTATAGCCGGTTAAGTAGACGTAAAAATACATAAAACATTTGATAGGCGGGCTAAAAATGAGTGCTCTAGGTGAAAATATGTCTTGTTGTCCAGACGTGGTGGATTATTTGTTATTAAATGGATTTACTACTCTTACTTACGACGAAAAGGTAAGAATTAAAAGAAATGCCAGGCCTACACCAGCAATGACTTCGTTAGTTTTTAAAAGTGGTAAACAAAACAGAGGGTTTTGTGATAACAATTATAAAAAAGTCGAGTGGTTAACGGCATCAACAGTTAGAAACAAATTATATTGTTGGAGATGTTTATTATTTACTAATGATCAATCCTCAATTTGGGGCAGGGCCGGGTTTAATAATTTGCAAAATTTATCGCGAGGTTTAGAAAGGCACGAAAAATCCCAGGAGCACATTTCATCTTGCATTAAATTCTAAATGTTTGGTAAACAAAATATTGTAAATTTCTTGGATTCTGCACATAAGAGAGAAATAGCAAATTTTAACGAAAAGGTCCGTGAAAATAGGGAAATATTGAGGAGGTTAATAGATGCCGTTATATATTTATCTTCACAAGAAAATTCTTTCCGAGGACATGACGAAAAACGAGAATCGTGTAATAAAGGAAATTTTAAAGAGCTGATAGATTTTTTAAAAACGTATGACCCAAAATTAGAGAACTTTTTGAATAACGCCACTGTTTTTTCCGGAACGTCTAAATCAATTCAAAATGATCTAATTGAGAGTGTTAGCTCGATTATTAAAGGCAAAATTTATGAAGAACTATATAATTGCGAATTTTTTTCCTGGCAAATTGACGAAACGACGGACGTTACTTGTAAATCTCAACTTTCCGTAATTTTTAGATATGTAATGCACGGAGAAGTTATTGAAAGGTTTGTTGGTTTTTTTGATGTGAGTAGTGGAAGAAACGCGGAGAGTTTATTTAAATTATTAATCGATGAATTTGGTAAATTTGATTTGAAAAATAAATTAATAGCACAAACTTATGACGGCGCTGCAGTTATGTCAGGGCATCTTAATGGACTCCAAACAAAAATAAAAGATATTGCTCCTCAAGCTTACTTTATTCACTGTTACGCACACCAATTAAATTTAGTTCTGAGTAAAGCATGTAACGGAATTAAAGAAGTTAGAATATTTTTTCAAATATTACTGGTTTTACGTCATTTTTTTCAAAATCTACCAAAAGAACTGATGTTTTAAATAAAATTAATATGAAACATAGAATTCCGACAAACGCTCCCACTCGTTGGAATTTTTCGTCTAGAGTTGTTTTCACTGTTGACAAATACAGGAAAGAACTTATTGACGTTTTTAATTTTATTTCGGAAAGTGAAGATTTTTTAAATGGCGATCAGACTTTACGAGCAGCTTACGGATTAAAATCGTTATTGTTGGATAAAAATTTCATATTTTTTCTAAAGGCTTTTAAAATGATTTTTGAGCAAACTGATGTTGTTTTCCAAATTTTACAGAATAAACTAACTGATATAACATATTCTAAAATTAGACTTAATTCACTTATATCTAAATTAAAAGAATTTCGCAATACCGAAATACATTTCAATACTTTATACAACATTTTTTTAGAAAATGTTGAAAAAGTAGACGATGACGATGAGCCTGAGCCACAATGTAAAAAGAGAAAGACAACATATAACTTTGACAGGGCAGATACACATTACAAACACATTTTTATAGAAATTTTGGACACCATTATAGTCCAAATTGAAATGAGATTTTCTGATTTAAATTCTTTGCAATGTTTCGATTTAGTAAATCCCAATAATTTTACAACGTATTCTAAATCATTTCCTACTAGTCTAATGGAGAAATTAATAATGGACCATTATCCTTTTTTTGACCGTATTTCGTTAAGAAATGAACTATGCGTGTTGTATTCTGACCAGCAACTTTTAGCAAATTCAAAATCATCTCAAGAAATGCTTACTTTTATATATAATAACAATTTAAAAAGTTGTCTCCCCGAACTGTACAAACTTTTGTCATTAGTGTCAACAATTCCGGTAACCTCAGCTTCTGTAGAACGATCATTTTCAGCACTTAAACGCATAAAAACATTTACTAGAAACAAAATGAGTCAAGACCGCCTCTCAAATGTATCGCTTATTTCAATAGAAAAACGTTTTTTGTCAGAATTGAAGAAACACGATTCATTTTATGATGAAGTAATCAACCATTTTGCCAGTTCCGAAAATCGCAGGTTACCACTCATTTATAAAAATATTTAGGCTTTAAAGCAGAGATTAATATAGGTAGTTGTTATTTTAGAAAAAATATTTAAGTATTTATGTTATTTATTTTTTAGGAAATATTTTTTAATTCTCCATAATATAGAGTTCCGCGGTTATATTTTTTTATATAACTTCTGTCTCAAAACAACTCAATTTTTATTAAAAGTTATAATTTTACACTCCTGGCAGTGATAATGAATACAATTTTTTGTTTGTAGAAAAACACTTTAATTTTTTTACCAAAACTGTTTTTATTTTTATTAAAAGTTATATAATTTAATTACAAGTGGGACAGTAGGCTCCTTTGGATACCGATACTCGAGTCGTAGGAACGAGAATTTCATGAGAATGATTTTTTCATCTCGTCATATTTTCTATTTCCTTTTCTTTCTATTCTTTTATTAGTTCTATTCTCTCAAGTCGTGATTCGGTATCCTGGCGAACAACCCATGGCAAAAAAATGTAACGCGCCGTTGTACTACCTCAGGGGTGGTGGGGAAATGTACAAATTGTAGTCATATTGCACGTCAGTTGTCTTTCAGAATATCAAGCCTCCTCTGCAGACAATATCACGAGCCGCCACTGTATATAAATATTCGATTTAAAAGAATAAGCAATAAAGTACCTATATCCACTCAAATGTTTAACATAAACTTTCTGTTCGTATTCAAAAATTAATATAATATAGGTAAAAGGAAAACATTTGGTCAGTAGACAATTTCAGCGTCATACTCGAGATAATATTAGGAAGTTTCGTTGGTCTTTTAAGGTATGTAAAATATATTATTTAACAAAGAATATTATTTCTATAATTTTTCTTTGAGACTTTTCTATAATTAACTTATTGTGGCTTTTTTTCGTCTCATGCAACTAAAAATACATTACAAGTAATAACCGTTTATCAGCGACAAAAACACCTCTAGGAAGAATACTCAAAAGAGTTTTGCAGCTAATAAATGGTGTTACATATATAGTTAATTAAATGTTTGTATCTGCGACGTTTTTTAGTACTTGCCACTGTAGTAAACAGTATTGTAATTTTGTAATCGGCAAAAGAGCGACAGACGCTAAAATCACGTCGCAGACTCGAATGTCTGAAACATGTCGTATACGTGTGCAGTCGGCCCAAAACATGAAAAAGTCACCTGAATAAATAATTACAGATATGCTAAATAATCTTACTTCAGAAGCTGATAGAATTGATGATAGCACCAATATACAGAAAGGCACCACAGACGAGTCATCAGATGGATGATAATGTGTCTGTTCTTCAAATGCAACAGCAAATGATTAATTCAAGGGAACCCATAAGAAATGATGAGGAAGTGGTTTAGACAAAGAATCCTATAAAAAATGCAGGTAAATGTTTGTTAAATATTAAGTGCACCCCTATTGGTAATTAAAAAGTTTGCAAGTGTTCAGGAGCAAAAAGTTTTTTGTGGGTATTATATTGCTTGTTTACCAATTATATCAATATTGTTATTATCGCTATTCTTTGGTAATTTATTATTTTTATGGTATAAAATATTTAATTGTTTCCAGGCGCATGCTACGATATTTAATGAGTGACTCGGTAGCTCTAGCCTATAACTGGAGTGGGAGAGACAAGCTGCCAACCAAAGTGACAATAATGTGTCCTTTATTAAAGGGTAAGTCAATTAATTAAGTAATATCCATAAATCTTAACTAATATTATTGTAGATGCTGCTAAAAAAAATGTTCCCACATCTGAACAAAATGATCATGTAGAGAACACCATAAAGGAATGATTGAAGCATGCCGAAACTAGGCTGAACAGCAAAAAGCAGTATGAAAGAAGAAGTAGAGAGAGAGAAGATAGTGCAGTGAAAGTAAGTCTAAATCACTAAAAGAAAATTGTCGTATGTACTATAGAGATTTTTTTATTGGAATTCACGGTTATTGAGAATATTTTATTTTTGTTATTTTCGTTTTGTCTTAGTCTGAAATGAACCAAAAATATTTTGCTATGTTTAACTTTATTTTAGCATTTAAGAATGTTGTTATTTTTGTTGTACATGATGCGTGCACATGCAGGGGAGGTGACAGAGATTGGAAAGCACCCTGCCAAAATACTTTGCGGTACAGTGGCCTTCAGTGATAAGGGCTGTTTTAAATATGATCACTCTGAGGTACGTACATACAACCCTAATCGCTTTATTTACTTTTTGTAAACTTATTATTTTCAGATAAAATATTGTGGTTATTTAGGTACGCTCCAATCTTTGTTACCTGCCCTACGTATGCACGCGCCCAATTCACTTTTTGTTAGTCTGAACTCAATTAAATATTTTACTAACTTCAACTTTATTTTAAGATTTATTGTGAATGTTGTTATTTTTGTTTAACTCAGTTTGTATTAATCTGAATTGAACTAAATATAAGAGTTTACTTTTTTATTTTAACACTTGACATTGTTATTCTTGTTGTTCTTATGTTAGAAATGTAATAAAATATATACTTTTCATTATACCTTGTTCATATTTTTCAATTAGAGGTAAACGTCGGTGTGACAATACTGTAGACCATGCTTATATTTACATTTGTCTGCATCTACATAGTTACGGACCAGTATCGATCACATGATTGAGAACACCAATGGAGACGTATGTTTTAAAATTGAAGTTTTCTCGATCACGTAGTCGAAACGGATTCGTAAGTTGTAAAAAATTGTGTCTTATCAATGAGCAAAATGCATAATTTTTTTTAAATCACAGATGGATAGATCACTAAAAAACATTATTTTTCCAGTATTTTATTTTTGTTTTATGTTCTAATTAAAGGTTAAAAAAATTATTTACTGGCAGCTGTCAATTTAACTGCGTTTAAATGGAGAAGTTTCCGCGTTACTTGTGTGTGACGTCATCAGGCACATCGCACCGACGGAAAACGTATTGTGATTGCGATAGGTAGGTAGGTATATAAAATTTATTTAATAGGAATGAATAAAAGTTTTTTTTTTCAAGAAAATACCAGGAAGAAAATAAAATATGTTTTATATATAAAAGAAATATAAATACAATAACAAAATCACAAATATTTGGCAGGCATCACCATTTGTAGCTATAGTGTAATAGATTTATTCCAAATGTACCCCTAAACGAAAAATTAAAGATACTTCACGTATAAAAATTGACTCATGTAAAAGAGGCCAAGAATATTGAATATCATGCTTTGGCAACACTTTTTATTTAGTGCCACATTGTTTAAATAATTCGCAAAGTTGAGAAAATCAGTTTTTCGTAAATACCCAAAAAATGAAGAATTTTAGAAAAGAATGTTTTACATGATAAATGTTGCTACTAAAAAGACCTACAAAACCCAATAATAAATTTTCCAATAGGTTAATTTGTTTATCTGCAAAATAAAAAAAAGCGTCAAAATGGCGTCTTATTTCAATTATTAATAACTTATGATAAATTAAGCCTTGTGACATCGAAATTATCGGAAGTTATTGTACGTCTCAATTTACTTTAAAAATGCTAAAAATTTCAAATCGATATCTTTTAAGGTTTTTTGCAAAAAGTTATTTGTTTATTAAAAACTTGCTTTCGTAAAATTGTCGTAATTTTTTTTTTAGACATTTTAGAGTTACGGATCAAAGTGGATTCACATTTTGACAAGTTGTACTATCATGTACATATCAAATTTATTGGATTTTCACAAATTTCTTTGTTTAAAATCGAGTTCGAAAAACACGTGCGTTTTAGAGTTATAAAAAAATTGAATAACTTATTTATTTTTAAGGGTAGGTCGTTCGGGCTAGGATCATTTTAAAGCTACGATTTTTCTGCGAATTTAAAAAGAATAATAAATGCTCCAAGTCACTTGGGAACTGAGATAATTTTTTTGTAAAATTCCTAGTTTTTTGGTATTTACGAAAAACTGATTTTCTCAACTTTGCGAATTATTTAAACAATGTAGCATTAAATAAAAAGTGTTGCCAAAGCATGATATTCAATATTTTTGGCCTCTTTTACATGAGTCAATTTTTATACATTTGGAATAAATCTATTACACTAATGTAAATTTTTGTCGCATCGGTAATTTAGCTCAACATGTTGGAGCGCTCGGACGTATTTGTACGGTTGGCTCCGAGTCTCGATCCGGGGAGGCAATTTCCTGTATTAAAAGAACTAAATAAATTTGTTATGATGATGACATAAATCCGAGGGTCGGGGGATCGATTCCCACCCAACACGACTTTTTTTTTTCCTTAAAAATATATAAATATTGTTATGAATTACACCCCCTTGGAAGAGGAGATGGTACGCCTATGCCTCTGATGGTGACTGGAAAGGCTCTAGAAAGAGCCAAGGACTTTTCTAGATTATGGCTGGAGAAGATTCTGGATTGATCTAGAGCTAATTTCGGAGTATATAAGGCGCGATTACAAGCGCGGAAGGGGAAGTTATTTTAGAAGTGACACGTTCGGTGAAAAGTGAGGTTATATAAGAGTGTAAAGGTTATTTTGAATGTTTGAAGTATTGTATAGTCAGTAAATTATTGAATAAAGTGTTAGTGGTGCTTATCTCTTGTTGAAATTATTTAGAACCCACGGATTCATACAGGGTGTTTCCCAAAAAGGTGAAAATCCGTAACATTTTGGTGTCGGAAGCGGAATTTTGACAAGAGGATTTTTCGGAAGTGTTGAGAAGACTGGGACAGTATTCTCGGAGTTTGTGCTAACACAAGGAGGACTAATTTACTGGACATTGTTCGAGAATTAATTTCGAACAGGAAAATAGTGTCAAGTGCGTTTTTAGACATTGTAGAACATTTTTGTTGGACATTAGTGGTTAAGTGACAAAGACTCCAGATAAGACTTTTTTTTTTGTGCCGTTTTGAGGTTTTTTCTGGACAGTCCCATTACCGATAGTGACGTAATTATTAAATTTTGCTGATAATTATATGCCGGTAACAACCAGAAGCATGGCATCCGAACAACAAATGCAGGACTTTATGGCCCAAATGCAAAAGATGATGATGGATCAGGAAAGAAAGCGCCAGGAAGAGAAAGAAGAACAGGAAAGAAAACGCCAGGAAGAGAAAGAAGAACAGGAAAGAAAACGCCAGGAAGAGAAAGAGGAACGTGAGAGAAAACGACAAGAAAAAGAACAAAAACGCCTACAGGAAAAAGAAGAACAAGAACAAAAACGTCAAGAAGAATTAAGAAAAATTTTTGAGGAACAAGAACGAAGACGTCAAGAGGAGAAACAAGAAGAGGAGAAACGACATCAAGAAGAAAGAGATGAACTAAGGAAAATTATAGAAGGCCAACAGAGTGCCATATTTGCCGTCACTGAAGAACTCAAAAATAAGGTAGCGGAAGAAGTCAGTGAAGTCAAAGAAAAAGTAGATCGGGTTGAAGGAAAAACAGATAAGGTCGAGGAAAAAGTAAACAAGTTCGAAGAAGAAGTCAAAGGAGAGATTGACCAGCTTAAAAGACAGTTGAGGGAAAGAGGAAACCAGCAAGTGGTGTCATCAGGCCAACGATTGAAAATTCCCTCTTTTGATGGTCAAAGTTCCTGGATGACTTACAAGACACAGTTTGAGGCAGCAGCGAGTGCAAACAACTGGAATGACGAAGAGAAGGCGACTTAATCGTGGCTTTAAGAGGCCAAGCGTTGGAGTTGCTCCAGACAATTCCGGCAGACCAACAACGGAATTTTAGAGTTTTAGAAGCTGCCTTAGATCTACGATATGGAGATCAACACCTTGCTCAAGTATACCAGACCCAGCTGAAAGTGCGCGTTCAGAAAGCTGGAGAGAGTCTGCAAGAATTTGAAGCTGCGGTGGAAAGACTGGCACACTTAGCATATCCTAATGCGCCAAGAGAATTTAAAGAACAATTAGCAGTGGGGGCATTCCTAGACGGGATAAGGGACGAGGAGATCAGGCGAGTCCTCAGGCTATCCCGACATAAAAGTAGTAGTGAAGCCTTGGTGCATGCGCCTTGGTGCATGCACTAGAGGTAGAAGCCGTCTATAGGGATACTCCAAAGTCAAGAGTGCGGGCTATGACCCTTGAAGAATCGCAGCCAGAAGAGAGAGACCAAAACCCTATCTTGAATGCGATTTTCAAAACGAATAAAATGATCGGTCAATTACTGGCTCAATCGAATCCTCCAAGAAGGCAGGAAAACCAACAAAACAGAGAAAGACCAAGTGGAGGTATTAAATGCTACAACTGCGGCAGGATGGGACATATGAAACGAGACTGTCGACAGCAGAACTCGGACAGACGAGTAAATGCTGTAAATGTAGAAGAGCAGCAGGAAAACTAAAGATAGCCAGCACCAAGGGGGCTGTGCTGGCTAGGGAACACGGTGCCCCCAGAGAAATAAAGATTTCCCAGCTGCGAAGAATTCCAAGTAGTCTGCTGTTGCAAGGATATGTGAATGGAAGAAAGTGTGTGTTTACTGTTGACACAGGTGCTACGTCATCAATAGTGCGGCCAGGGTTTATATCAGGCTTGCAGATTAAGAAGAAGCAAAATGAAGTAATTATTCGGACAGCCACGGGAGACAGGGCTGCGGTCCATGGAGAGGTCAATTTGGAACTGCAGGTTGGACGATTGAGATTCAATTACAAGGTCATTGTGGCTGACATTACAGACGATTTCATTTTGGGACTGGACATCATGGAAGAAAAGAGGTTTATTGTTGACGTAGGGGAGCGAGTCTTGAAAATTGGAAATGAGGAATTTATCCTGGCAACCGCAGATGACCAATTCCGTAAAGCAAGGCTATTGACAACAAAGACGATTAAGATTCCTGCTCATTCGGAACAGATCATCGATGCTGCCTTGGAAGGAAATCCTGGAGGCTACCGTGTTGGCCTGGTGGAAGGTGACGAATCGATTAAGTCCCTAACCAATATTGTTGTGGCAAGAACATTAACCCGGACTAAAGATAAAATCCCAATTAGAGTCGTCAATTTAAATTCCCATGCAGTAACAATTAAAGAAGGCAAACCGATTGGCTCCTATGAACCGGTTATGTGGGTAGCAAGGTGCGAAGAACAAACATAGGGAAATTCATCTACAAATATAGACCAGGAAGTTTTAACCTTGCTGAGTTCCCAGTTGGAGCATTTATCTAAGGACGAACGAGAGGAGGCGATCAAGTTCCTGGAAAAGGAAAGTTCAGTATTTGCCAAAAGTACGGAGGCCCTTACAAAAACAGATATAGTCCAGCATCGGATAAATACTGGTGACTCACCTGCTATTCGACAACAACCTAGGAGGCTTCCGCTAGCAAAACAAGAAGAAGCCTCGGCAATGATAGATAAGATGCTACAAGATGGAGTCATTGAGGAGTCAACGAGTCCCTGGTCATCGCCAGTAGTTTTGGTTGCCAAAAAGGACGGAACGTTAAGATTTTGTGTCGATTATCGGAAATTGAACGATGTGACGAAGAAAGACAGTTACCCATTACCCCGGATTGACGACACGTTAAGTACATTGGCAGGCTCACGATGGTTTTCGACGTTAGACCTTAGGAGCGGTTATTGGCAAGTTGGGCTTCATCCTGATGATAAGGAAAAGACAGCGTTTTCAGCAGGCAGTGGTCTTTACCAATTTACGGTGATGCCTTTTGGACTTTGCAATGCTCCAGCCACGTTTGAACGATTGATGGAATTTGTACTACGAGGGCTAACCTGGAAGACGTGCCTGGTTTACCTTGACGACGTGCTGGTTATGGGACGAGACTTTACAGAACATTTGAAAAATCTTCAAGAAGTATTTGGACGAGTCAGAAATGCACACCTGAAATTGAACCCGAAGAAGTGCCTTTTATTTCAGAAAGAAGTTAAATTCCTTGGTCACGTAGTGTCTTCGGAGGGAATACATACGGATCCCGACAAAATTTCTGCCGTACGAGATTGGCCAAGGCCATCTAACGTTCATGAAGTACGAAGCTTCCTTGGCCTTTGCACTTATTATAGACGCTTTGTGGAAGGGTTTGCAGACATTGCGAAGCCATTACACCGGCTAACAGAGGAGAAAGTTCAGTACCAGTGGACACCGGAGTGTGAAACGGCATGGAGAAAATTGAAGGCAGCTCTATGCACTGGTCCTGTACTAGCATACCCACAACAGAATGGACTTTTTATTTTAGATACAGATGCCAGTAATTCTTCGATTGGTTGTGTGCTGTCCCAAATTCAGAACGGAGAGGAAAGAGTGATCGAGTACTTCAGCAAGGTGCTCTCCAAACCAGAACGAAACTATTGTGTAACCAGGAAAGAGTTATTGGCCATCGTCAAATCAGTGGACCATTTTCATAAGTATCTCTACGGGCGACATTACAAAATCAGAACCGACCATGCTGCGTTGAAATGGCTGTTGCAGTTGAAAACCCCGGAAGGTCAACTGGCTCGTTGGATAGAACGGTTGCAACAGTACGACTTTAAAATCGAGCATCGACCAGGAAGATCTCATAAGAACGCAGACGCATTATCTAGAAGACCATGCAAGGACGACTGCAAGCACTGCCGCCACGTGGAAAAACAGCAGGGCGCGGGAGCAGTCAACACTATTAAAATAGACGTTCCGGATGATTGGACAACTGAAGCCCTGAGACAAGAACAACGATGCAGAGATTGGGGCTATATTGAGAGCAAAGGAAAAAGGAACTCGACCAGAGTGGAAGGATGTTTCGGACAAAGCAGTTGGATTGAAGGCTTTGTGGGCACAGTGGGACTCACTTAGAGTTATGAACGGGCTGTTAAAAAGAGCATGGGAGAGCCCGGATGGGAAGCAAGTTGTTATGCGTCTAGTGATTCCCAGGTGTCGAGTACCGAAAGTACTTCAAGAAGTGCATAATGGAGCATCCGGTGGACACTTCGGCGTTAACAAGACCCTGAATAAAGTACGTGAACGATTTTACTGGGTAAATAGTCGTCAAGATGTTGAAGCCTGGTGTCGTAATTGTAAAATTTGTGCAGCCTGTAAAGGACCACAGACTAGGAGTAGGGGTGCAATGAAGCAATATAACGTCGGGGCTCCTTTTGAGAGGATTGCGATCGATATAGCCGGACCATTCCCAGTAACCAAGGACGGTAACAAGTACATACTGGTTGCCATGGACTATTTTAGTAAATGGCCTGAAGCCTACGCAATTCCGAACCAGGAAGCGGTTACTGTCGCCAAAGTCTTGGTAGATAACTTGATATGTCGGTTTGGCGTACCCCTGGAGCTGCATTCAGATCAAGGGAGAAATTTTGAGTCAGGGGTATTTCAGCAGATCTGCAAGTTATTAGGAATACACAAAACACGGACGACAGCCCTTCACCCGCAATCAGATGGAATGGTGGAGCGACATAATAAGACTATGAAAGAACATCTCTCTAAAGTCGTTCATAAAAATCAACGTGACTGGGATCTCCACATACCGTTTTTCCTCATGGCATATAGAGCTGCTATCCACGAGACTACAAAACAAACTCCGGCTCGTGTAGTATTTGGACATGAGATCAGACTGCCGTGTGATTTGATGTTTGGAACACCAGGTGGAGAACGGCTTCCTGTGAACAGCTATGTAGATGAAGTGAGTGAACGGCTAAGGAATGTCCATGAGTTAGTTAGAGACCAAATCACCATAGCCAGTGACAGAATGAAGGCTCGATATGACCGTAAGGGTAGTTCAGAAGGGTTCAAGGCAGGAGACCTGGTTTGGCTGTACAACCCACAGCGGAAGAAAGGCAGGTCACCGAAACTTCAACCGCCTTGGGACGGACCGTACACTGTTATTACCCGAATTAATGACGTCGTCTATCGGATTCAACGAAGCAAAAAGTCCAAGATGAAGATCGTGCATTTGGACAGACTGGCGAAATACATCGATGATTCTGAGTTGCCTGATCGGGACGATCAGGCTTAAGGAGGGGGCAGTGTTATGAATTACACCCCCTTGGAAGAGGAGATGGTACGCCTATGCCTCTGATGGTGACTGGAAAGGCTCTAGAAAGAGCCAAGGACTTTTCTAGATTATGGCTGGAGAAGATTCTGGATTGATCTAGAGCTAATTTCGGAGTATATAAGGCGCGATTACAAGCGCGGAAGGGGAAGTTATTTTAGAAGTGACACGTTCGGTGAAAAGTGAGGTTATATAAGAGTGTAAAGGTTATTTTGAATGTTTGAAGTATTGTATAGTCAGTAAATTATTGAATAAAGTGTTAGTGGTGCTTATCTCTTGTTGAAATTATTTAGAACCCACGGATTCATACAGGGTGTTTCCCAAAAAGGTGAAAATCCGTAACAATATTGTCATATAATTAAACTGCATCATATATTCATTTGAAATTGTCACACAATGCAGAGCAGGTCTTGATCTACTTAATGTGTTGATTATAAATACAAATGCCAATAAGTGAATCAGCTATATGAGTAAAAGAAAAATAAAAAATTATCTCAGCTCACAAGCGGCTTAAACATTCTTTTTTCTTTTAAAATTCGCAGAAAAATCGTATAGCTTTCAAATGGTCCTAGTCCCAATGGAGTACGATTAAAAATAATTGAGTTAGTCTATTTATTTATAACGTGAAAATGTACGTGTTTTTCTAACCCGATTTTAAACCATTAAATCTGCGAAAATCAATTAATTTTAAAATGTACTTGATGGTACAACTAGTAGAGAAGAGAATTCATTTTTGGTCATTAGTCTACGGTGCCAAAAAAAAATTTGGACAATTTTACGAAAGCACATTTTTAATAAACAAATTACTTTTTGCAAAAACCTTGAAAGATATCCATTTGAAATTTTCAGAGTTTTTTAAGTAAATTGATACGTACAACTTCCGATAATTTCAAAGTCACAAGGCTTAATTTATCATTAGTTAATAACAGTTGAAATAACATGCCATTTTGACAGTTTTCTTGATTTTGCAGATAAACAAATTAACCGATTTGAAAATTTCTTACTGGGTTTTGTAGGTATTTTTACTAGCTACATTTGTTATATAAAACATTATTTTCGAAATTTCTTGGTGTTTTCGTTATTTACGAAAAATTGATTTTCTCAACTTTGCGAATTATTTAAACAATGTGGCACTAAATAAAAAGTGTTGCCAAAGCATGATATTCAATATTCTTGGCATCTTTTACAAGAATCAATTTTTATTCATGAAGTATCTTTCATTTTTCGATCAAACCCTAATTCGATTACACTACTAGGAGCAGTTAACAAAACAATGAATATACATTATACACAAAGGGAGAGAAACGTCTTATTTTTCCTGAGGTGTAATTTGAGGCCCGAGGGCGAAGCCCGATCGAGGGCAACAAATACATCGAGGGAAAAATGGTGGTCTCTCCCGAGGTGTATATTTAACAATATTCTGAGTTCAAAGTCGGAATATAAAAAAATTCCGACTTCAAACTTGGAATTTAACAAAATTCCGAGTTTGAAGTCGAAATTTAAGAAAATAAAATATAAAATTTATTGTGGCCCTTCTACGCTTTTATGATATACTATTCCTAGATGCCTATACATTAATTTTAATATTTGAAAATATAATAATCCAATAATGTTTTTTCTTTGATGTAAGCTTTGTTGAACCTAAGTTCAAAAGTTACAATAAATTTAGTGTAGCGCGTCTGAGGCTGCCCACGCTACGCGGGCGTACTGTCGTGTCGCCGCGTCGTGCGTTAAAGAAAATAATGTGGAGCCTAAATTTTTGATCGTAGGAAGAACCTCGAACTTCATACTTTCGAATGGCGCTATTAGTTTTTTTTTGAAAAAAATATTTTAACAGATTTTTGACAAAAAATAATTTGCAACTAATTTGTTTAACCAATGAAGGTCAAGGATTATTGTTGGTAACTTTTATGTTGTCCCTGACATATTCAGAGATGTTTTCTCAAAAGTTACCGCTTCCCGGAATTTTTCCGAAGTGAAAACCTCTATCGATTCCACTACATTTAATTCTGTAAAAGAACAAAAAAATAGTTTCATGTAGTAAGTAACTAGATGAAAATATTCGATCGACCTAATTTATAATCACTTGAAAATTATTTTACTCAAAGGCAGCTTTTTACTGTAAATATAAATATGTTTTGACCTATGCCATCTTCTGATTGTATATACCCTATGTACCTATTTACATGCTTAAATTTATACACAGAAAAATACGTTTTAAATATATATATAGGTACTTACCATTAATCAATACAGAACCAATATGATTATCACGCTTACTCCCTAATTGTATTGATTTAATGTAAGTAGGTTGTTTTTGTTTTTAGTAATAAAAACTTAAAATACATTGGAATTATTTGGTTATTTGTTAATATTTGATGTACCTAGATGTAAAAAATTGCTCCAATGTCAATATAATTCCTTTAGCAGAAAATCAAAAATATTGACGAAATTAACTAAAATACATGTAAGTATCAAGTTTATTTTTGTTGTTAAGAAATTATCATAAATAAGCAGCGAGTACAAGTTTTATAAACCGTTTGTAGGTACATTTATTTGTAAAAATCGCTGAACAGTGATCACTTGACGCTAGGAAGACAGACACGTCTCTCTCTTCCTCTCTGTGATGAGCGTCCACTGGATGTTTTCAAAGATTAGTGAAAGTATTGCTAGTTATTGAATTATCAATGGTAGCAAGACGTAATATCGCGTACTACAGTAGGCGGGGCTACGACGTTAGCGGTAGAGTAGAACGAAAGTCAACTGTTCAGCCGAGTGCCACATTATTATGGGATTACGTTGCTTCGGACATTCATCGATAGGTACCGCCACTCTCCAATAATTACGGGAATGGTTATCTATTTCTACTTAATCAATGCTTGTACCTAGATAGCAGCTGAGTATATGTTCTGTGGATAGCAGTAAGTGGAAGTGAGACACGGTTAGTGAGTGTTGGGCGATATCGTGATTTTTCAATCACAACGTGAATCGTGACTGTGAATTTCTGATATCAGTGAATTTAAACCGTGATGTGATCACGACTTTTCATAATACTGCGAATAGGAAATATTGTTAATTTTGGTGAATTGGTGAATTCGCTACTTTGGTAATCTGTGCAGCCGTAGATATATAATAAGTATGATATTTACATATACATACATGTTGATATTATGATTTGCTTATCCAACTAACCTGACATGGATTGGTGATAAAGACAAAACACTAAAGTTTTAAATGGGATGCCTGTTTGAATTTCGTAATAGCATATTTTTGTAAAGTTATACAAATATGTAAACATTTCGGAAGCATCAATAAACTATTTAGGATTTAGGTTGCTAGTTATATATCAATCAGGGATTTTAATTTTTGCCGGGTTATTGTTTATACGAATGTTGCAACCGTTTTAATATAAGCCTCGGATTTTAATAAAAATGTACAAATTAAATAATGAATATAATGTTTATTTATATAGTTATTCTTATTTGCTATTATTTAATGGGAAACATTTGATTTAATAAAGTTGAAGTATTTCTCCCATTCAAATATTTATCAAAAATTTGTTACCTACTTCTTCCTTACAATTTTGGTCAACGGCATAAGGCAGCACTTCTAACGTATACAAGCTATAACCATTATACTCTTCGCCAACTTACTGGACTTTTTTATTAATTAGTTGCACATTCGATCTATATATACCTATATAGGATACTCATCTTCGCAGTTGATTTCAAAATTGCAAACCCTTTGAGAAAAGATGATTTCTAGGTACTATGGTTACTGGTTAGTCGATGTGTTTTCGATGTAGAAGTTATTGTGGTTATTTCTCTCCAACAAAAACACAATTATCTAAAACATGTTTTGGAGCTAAGCATTTCACAATTTTAAAAATCAAAAAGAATACAAAATTGTCGAATTCCATATTTTTATTATATATGCCATGCCGTCATGTCGAGACGTGGATGTTCAATATTTGCAATAAAATTGCTAGTATATATTTAATAAAAAAAATATTTTAACGCATGGTTTTAGTAGGTGTTCTTGTAACAGAAATGTTCCGCCACGACCCTGCCTTTAATTGCCAGTGAATAAAAGATATAAAAAGATAAGTAAATATATATCTATATAGTATGAGATGCGCTAGATTAAGGTCAGGATCGAAATGTCAAAAAATGTATATGTGGTTGCCTAATAATCATTAAAATTGCGTCAAATCGACACTTGGTATTTCATAAATAACTTTTTTATAAGTAATTCAAACGAAGTTTTAAAGTGGGCAGTATTATAACAGAAGTCGGCCAAAGACAACTGACCTGTTTGTTTCTTTTTTAAGTGCACGATACATTTGTAGCTATATTAGATAATCAGAGTTATTTAAGTACATTTAATTAGGTCGTTTTGATGCGTATTACAGTCATTATCTCTTATCTGTGTAAAAAATTGCATAAAATTGCTTTTGTACATTTTAATGTATGAAACTGATTTTTAACACAAATCGATGAGTCATCAGAATAATTGTAAAGAATATTTAGAATAAGTTCATCATGTAACTAGAAGATGGCGCCAATAGCCTTATGAATGAAAAGGGGTAATGATTTTGATTTATGAATGAAATGAAAAGTGACAAATTTAAATTTGTTAAATAAATTAAACAATGAAAGTATTATTAAATGGTCAACAGTTTGCAACTGTATTCAAGCACTAAAATGGCACTATATTCCAAGTATACAATATATACAATAAATTCTGTTCATTTTTGTCAGAAATTAGTTGAATTTTCAATGAATGTAAATATATAAATTAAGTTCGAACCCTGAATATGGTTCATGGCATTGGTGTTTTAATCAACTGTCCATAACTTTATCTCGTTTATGCTTCCACAGAAAAGAGTATCTCATATTTCATTGTGTGACTGCTTCACCGAGAGGAAACAACGTGTAACCTAATAAACCCTAAAGTTACGGGTTCAATCAGCCAGTTTTGGCAAATTTTTATTGTGTAAGAATGATTAACCCAATATATTTACTCGGATATTGGTTATGTTATTTTCTTAGATATGTGCTAAAGTATGTTAATTTTTTTGGAAAATAGGATAATGATACACTATATCTAGAGGTCAGGCAAAGATTAGAGACCTAACAAGATAGGACAGTTACACGGAGAAGACGAAATAGACGAAGATAGTTGTGCATTCCAATTTAAAGGGACACGACATCCAGCGGAAGCGGTTTCGGGATTTGTCGGTTATGCATTAAACGAATTTGACCAAGCTTAGTAAAAGATAGGTTGGCTCATCAAAATCGACAAGTGCTACGTCACGTATAGACCTCGATGACAGCTGCGTGTGGCTGTTTTTTCCTCATTTTATAGAAAAAAGTTTCAAAATTATTCTTTCAATGTACAATTCTATCCTAACCAAATAGATACCTTACATATAAACATAGAAATACTTCGTGTGACATATATTACTAAGCAACCTGTTTTTTAGTGACCTTGGCTACTGATGGTCAGCTGAGTTCGGTCGTTCTATCAGGAGACAATGTTGTCCAATTTTCATTATTGGCGCGAAAACTCCAATTTAAATGTCGACGTCAATGTCAATGGTGCCATTGCTGAAAGATACAAGGTTTTCCGCTGGCTGTCCTATCTTGTTAATTCCCTAATCTTTGCCGAAAGTCCGGAGCTTCGAGCATGCGCATTACCTTGTAAATGTGTAATAAATTCTACAAGTCGAGAAATTGTTGAAATTGAAGTATTTCGTGTTATTTTGTGAAAAAAAGGCGGGGGGACATCCCCGCACCACCCGTTTCTTTATCAGCGACGATTACACTGCCTGCGGCGCTAATAATTATTATTATAACAATTGGATATCAGAAGAAAAACCTACTAATCTAACCTAAAGAAATCACAGGAAATAATGAAATTATTTTAAGCAGAATAAAAACCTCTAACCTAACGTAAAAAAATCATAGAAAAGAATTAGTGAAAAAATATATTAATCATTACAAAATTAAAGAAAAAAAAAATCAGCGGACGTAGGAGTTTGAACCCGAGACCTTCCATGGTTTTATCTACGCGCTAGCCACTCGGCTGACGGTAGTGTAATTTATCTATGGCTGACGGTGAACGCTAGAACAAGGAATAAATCATAGGAATAAATATTAAATAGTCAGATAAATGATATCACGTTTTGCGCAAGGTCGAAGCTTCGGACTTTTGGTGTACCTAGACGCTTCTCTTAAATACTACGTTCAAGGACATATTTACAACTGTTAGGTAGAATAAAAATTAGATGATGCACAGTTGCCAAATTTAAATACATATTGTCTTTGCCATTTTCAACAATTAAAACTTTGATATGTTCCCATAATTTGGATAAAAGTTTCTTGCTGTTTAATTCGAAATTAATAATGTGGTTAACCATTTCATTGTAAAATTTAAACAATATCCCTATATGATATTAGTTGTACATGGCATAAATTATGCACACCTACATTTTAGAATTTACCTAACCAGATAGTACCTATTTTACGACTATTTATGTAAGTAATTGGGTATTATTTATAATTATAATTTGTAACATTTATTATATTTTATACTAAAGAAATTTTTGTACATGTGGCAATGCGGACAACATTCCGACAAATATTGAAACTTGCCAATAAAATAAGATAAGATACACACTGTGTCATCTAGGATTAACATAAGTACTAGCTTACGAGTTTTTGACATTTCGATCCTGTCCTTAATCTATCTTGTGAAACGCGTACCTACCTAATATCGTTAAGTCACGGAATCGGTTGCTTCACGTGTTATACATATGGTCGCAAACAAGATATTTACATCGTCAAAAATATATTGATATATGGAAAGTCGTGATCACGTCACGCTTTTCTTCCAACTTTATTCACAGTCGTTACTTGTGATTTTTTATTATCAGTGATTAAATCACAGTTCGCGATATATCGCCCATCACTAGACACGGTAGTTATCATGGTAGAAACATATATATTTCTACTATGGTTATGGTGGTTGGTAGAGGTAGTTATAAATTGATTATAGCAGGTCCGGCAACACAACACTGCATCTCTGAATGAAATATCGAAATATGTTTTGTTGTTGGCAATGGCCACAAGGATAGAGAACAAAACGTAATTTATTTGATTTTTTGCTACTTGGAGCTTTCGTAAGATGAACACAGATCACAAGATGAATAAAAAAATAAAAATTTTTGAAAATTTTTTTGCGATTACTATACTTCCAATCCACTACGTGGATGTGGAAGTAAAAATACGGAGTCGGCTGTGTATGTGGGTGTTCATTTTTCAAATGAAAACAAAGTAGCACTCGTTTCAAATGAAAATAAAGTAGCACTCGTAAATAAAGTATGGCTGACGCCTCTTAAGTGTGAAACATTTTGGCCACCATATAAAAGTAACGCACAATTAATATTCTAGGGCTTTAAAAGAGTCAGAACTGCCCAAAGAAGGAATTTGGAAAATCTATCCAATTACAAAATGCTATTTTGAATGCAGTAAGTTCTTTATTTACCCTATTAAACATAATAATTGAAGGTTATGTCTAGATATTAAATGTAATATTAGCACTAGCGTGTCTATAAAACAAAATACATACTTTTATAGTAGAAATGCGAACTGCCAAATGGTTCATATTTGTAAATATTTTTTTAGATAATTTGGAAAAAGCTGAAAAAAAAAAAAATTGACCTACAATATACGTCAGACATTCAAAGTCAGAGTGACAATGAAGATTTAGCAAATCCTCCTTTAAGGTCAGCTAAGTCACCATCATCAGAGAAAAATATCCCCAGTTTTAGCTCAGTCTCAAGGTATAAAGCATATTTAAAAAAACACAATCCAAAAAATCATCCCTTTATATGTTTAATTGTGCTATTATTATATACAGTGGTCTGTGGAAAATCCATTTAACAGATTTTTATAACCTTAAAATTTCTTGGATACTTATAAATTTTTGGTCATCATTAAAGTTAATGGCAGGAATTTTTGGATCCTGTATAACTAAAAATTCTAAGTAATGAAATGTTATTATTTTTCTAGGTCAAGATTCCTCGATTTCGGTTTCTCAACAAAACAATTTGTCTCACTCATTTCTTTCAACCGATACTACAAACCAACCTAGCTGCAGCTCCATTAACGGTAACGACAACAGTTGCCAAAGAAATAAAACTCCAACTCAAAGAAATATACAAAATGAAGTCTGGCATTGGTAATTATTATTCTATCTATATATCTTTTATTATTTTATTTATTACTGTCATTAACTCCTCATCAAGATAACTTTATATTTCTAATAGATTTAATTTAAGTTTACTCATGTAACACTTTTTTTCATTTCAGGATTAGATAAGAAGATTTTGTCAACATTAATCTACATTCGGGAACAGAATAACCAAATTTTGTCTTGGATTAACAAGCAATCAAAAACGGAACATTTTGGACTTGCACTTCCGAATGATATGCCAATTAATTTCCCGTTACAAAACATGGATGATGTTACGGTGATTGAAAACTATATGAAAAATAAGGATCATCTTAATTCTTTGGTAATATATACATAATAATTATTGTAATCTAAAGCTTTAAACAGAAAGTAACAAAGGGACAAAAAGACAAATACCACAATTTTAAATAATTTACCCACCTACTTTGAAATATACTATATAATATAATCAAGTCAAAATATTTTCTCGCTTATTTTAAAGTTATTGGTTTTTGCAGTGCTCCTATTTTTGTAATGTGGGAGGGCGAGATCTAAGCAGTCAAATTAATAACATTAAAATCTATGCTAACTGATAATGTAGCCAGTAAATATAGCTTTTATGGGAAACGAGCCGAAAAACGAGCATATGCTGACCTCCTTCTGAAAACTGTTGCATCAGGTATGTACTCATAATAATTATCATTCTTCATAATTTTACAGATTTTCAAATATTTTAGGTGCTATCAACAAAACTAGTGTACAGGGTACTGAAAAAGAAATTGAGGCTGTAATAAAAGCGTGGTTAAAACATGCCCCTGATAGGCTGAAAACTAAGGAAAAACGGGGACAAATGCGTTGATTTTATATGTTTATAAGTAGTTAAACTAACTGATTTTTAAAATTGCTGATTTTCTGTTTTTATGTTATTTTTATATATTTAGTTATTATTAGTGTATGATTTGTAGGAAGCATGTCTGGGTAAAACATACATTTATAGCTAGGTTCATTCATTTATTTTGGATATCATTTGGCCTGTTTTTCATAAGAATATTTTGTTCATTATGTCTACAAATTTTAGAAAACGTAAAGATTCTGTGAGTAGAAGACAAATATATAGAAGGGTAGCTGAAGCTTTACAAGTAGAGTGTATAAACAGCAGTAATTCAGGCGAAAATTATGGTGAGTTACCATCATTTAATACAGATATTAGAATCGATATAACCAAGAAAACTTTAAATAAAAACAATGCTGTAAACTCCGAGACGAACGATGATGTGCCCAAAGCTTTATCTGATAACAGTAACGCCAGTTCTGTTTTTGAAAATGATTACCATTGTTTTAATGCTGATACAGATTGTGATCTTGAGTCGGAAAATGTAACTGAACCGTTACCAAGTTTATCTACCAAATTGAGAAGCTGGGCTACTAAACACAGCATTACATTCATTGCTCTAACTGAGCTTTTGCATATTTTGTCTTTATATCATCCTAATTTACCATTATTTAGCAAAACATTATTAAATACACCAACCAAAACAGAAATTAAAAACTTGATAAAGGTGGGGAATATGTTTATTTGGGTATAGAAAATTGTTTGAAACATGCTATTTCCTTAGTTCCAGATCAGTTTGTGAATATTGGCACTATTAAAATATCCATCAATATAGATGGTCTTCCCCTTTTTAATAGTACAAATGCACAGTTATGGCCAATATTAGGTTTAATAACTAATGTGAAAAGTACACCATTTGTTATTGCAATTTTTTGTGGTACTTCTAAACCAACGCCATTAAATTTGTTTTTAGAAGAATTTGTTAACAAATTATGCCATTTGACAAACGGAGGATTTATTTTAAGTAAAAAACGTTATATTGTTGAAGTACACAGTTTTGTATGCGATGCACCTGCACGAGCATACATAAAATGTGTTAAACGTTAAATCTCATTGTGGGTATTCTTCATGTGATAGATGTGTAGAAGAAGGTGAATATTACGATCGAGTTATATTTAGAAATATTGCTTCAAGGAAACGCACCGATGAGTCTTTTCGACTTCAGTTAGATAAAGACCACCATTTAAATAAATAAATAAATAAGTTTATTAATTCTATGGGCCAAAAATATACAATTGGATAGAACATGTCAATAAAGAAGGGTATACAATAGTATATGTACACTCATATATATAAAATAATTTTACATTTACATAACTACATAAATTCTAGTAAAAATATATATAAAAATACGTTACTGATGCATATTACTATAAAGTTAATATATTCCAGTACCCGGTTAGATATCACAAAAAATTATAAATATATTCACCTGGAGAAATTACAGTTAGACACATATATATAAAAAAAAAGACAAAAATAATGTAAACGCATTAAAGTACATATCATGTAAAGTTAAAATATTCCTCCAACGAGTAAAAGCTATTCATACATAAAAAATCTTTCAGTTTAGTTTTAAATCGATATATTGTTGTAATTTCTTTAAGGTGCCTAGGCAATTTATTATACAAATAACTTCCAGCACATAATGGCGACTTTTTATACAGCGTAAGGTTATGCTTCTCTATGTATATATTTTGGCGATTTCGTGTCAGATATGCATGAATATCGGAATTAATTCTTAATTTATTTCTGTTATTATGTATGTAACAAAGTAATTTATACAAATAAATAGATGTTAATGTTAATATTTTATTACGTTTAAACGTCTCACGGCATGATTCTGTTTTAGTCATATTAAAAATTGTTCTTATAATACGTTTTTGTAGAACAAACACTCTTTGCACATCTGTACACTGACCCCATACTATGATATTATATGAAACTTTTGAGTAAAAAATTGCATAATAGATGTTAATCAAAGAGCCCTGGTCCAAGTTATTCTTCAATACACTTACACCAAAGCATGACTGTTTTAGTTTGGTACATAGTTTATCAATGTGCTTTGACCAACTGATATTTTCATCTAAAGTGATTCCCAGAAAGCTTGTATCAGAGTTAATTTTTAAGTGATGACCATTAATGGAAATTCTAGCATTATTATCAACTATGTGTCTTAATTTAGTTTTAAAATACATGCATACAGTTTTTTCGTAATTAATAATGAGTCTGTTTTTGTAGCACCATATGTGAAACTCTTGTAATACAAAATTTACTCTATAAAATAGGTCTTCTAAAGTTTTTGCTGATATCACAATAGATGTGTCATCTGCATACATGAAAATTTTTCCATAACTTATATAATCGGGTAATTCATTAACATAGAGAAGAAAAATCAGAGGACCCAACACACTGCCCTGGGGGGTTCCTAGAGAGACTTCATGTACATCTGATAAGCATGCTCCTATTTTAACAAGCATACGTCTATCTTTCAAATATACGACATTATTAATTTATTTACATTTCCTCGTATACCAAGTTTTTCTAATTTCTCACCAATAAATGAAATATCTAACGTGTCGAATGCACTGGACAGGTCAAAAAATACTCCCATGACATAATCTGTTGAATCTAAACAGTCATTTACGAATTGCACAAGTTCAGTAGCTGCAGTTTCCGTAGAGTGTTTACTTCGGAACCCATGTTGACTGCTCGTCATTAGGTTATGTTTGTCTAAAAAGTTTATAATACGATTGGCCATGATTTTTTCAATTATTTTAGAGAACACACTAAGCAACGAAATGGGTCTATAATTTTTTATGTTGTCTGTTTCTCCTTTTTTATATACCGGTATAATTAGCGCGGTTTTTAATTTTTTTGGAAATTCTCCTAGTTCAATTGATTTGTTAATTATTAATGCAAAGCACAGTGCAAATTCGTCAATACATTCTTTTATTAAAGTTATTGGCACTTCATCAACTCCAGTTGATCGTTTGTTTGATAGCTCTAGTATAATATTTTTTACTTCTTCGTAAGTTACAGGATTGAAGAACATAGATTTTTCGTTTATTGCCATACTTGTACAATTATCAGATAGTGAGGAAAAATGTTCGTCCAACTTATGTTTAACATCAGTTGAAAAATGATTCGCAAAGATATTTGCCAACTCTTTCTTATCACTAATTTTACTATCATTATGTTTTAAAACAATATTATCGAACTCAGTTTTTTTCCTATCAAGAGTATTATTAACTATAGCCCACAATGCCTTAGTTTTGTTTTGCGCTCTATTTATTATATTTCTGTTAAACAATTGTTTTTCTTCAGTTATTTTTTGTCTATATAGTTTTTTGTTAATTTTGTTTAGATTTTCATCATTAAATAATTTTCTCAGTGAATTCATTTGTTTTAACTGTTGAGATTGAGCTTGTAATGTATCAGAAAACTTAAATTTATTATTTGATTCGTTAGATTGACATTTTTTATTAATTCTTCTCTTTGGAAAAGCTATTTCAAAACTGTGGTTAAATTCACTCCAAAACAATTCAAAAAATGTATCAATATTATTAATATTCGAGCTGTCTAACAAGATTACATGTGCATTCATAAAAAGAGATTTAAAATGTTCTATTGAAAATTTGTTTATATTTCTAACGTGAATACTTTTCGCACCCTCCACATTCCGTTTTACATCATTGCCAATTTCATGGCAGATCAGTAATTGTGCTGTGTGATCCGAAATTTCTGGTTCGATAATTTTATACGTTATATTTTGAGTGTTTGTTATTAAATAATCAACTGCAGATTGTGTCATCCCACGTGAATTGACATCAATTCTGGTTGGAACGTTAATTAAAGACTCTAAACCAAAGCTCTCTAATACATCATGTAATATACAATTTTCAATGTTTAATTTTAATTTATCGATATTAAAATCGCCGCATATATAAACAAACTTGTACCTTTTTGTTGCAATTTCTAGTAATATAGTTAGTTGGCTAATGAAAACATCAAAGTCGCCTTCTACCGGGGATCTATACAAAACTATAATACATGTTGTTTTATTGTAACTGACTGCCGAACATTCAAATGACATTTCAACTGAGAGATTATTTAAAATTTGAATAGCCTTGCATTTTATATTATTCTCATCCTTAACAAAGATGGCTGTGCCGCCATGTATGCGGGTTTGTCTGCAATAATGTGATATAATTTTATAACCATTTAGCTTGATTAATTCTATGTTGTTTGGATTTGATATCCAATGTTCGCTAATGCATAAAATTAAAGGATTTGTTTCTTTTACGAAATTCTCTAAGATATTTAATTTATTTGTTATACATTGGACATTGATATGCACTAATTGCCACTTTAATCCATCGCACTCGTGCTTGTTCCTGCTGGAGTAGTCATTGCCGAGGCTAGGTGCTGAAAATTTTGTTGCCTTGGGAAAGAAAATCTTCTCACTGCGGCTCCTGCAGGCCAAATGTCTGGTGCGTATACTTCACGATAATGTTGAATTGGAAAGTCTACTTTGAACGAAGTTGTTGTTTCACTTTGTTTTAATATTTCACATCCAAAGGGTATCTGCGGTGCAGTTAGTTTTAGGCAACCTAACATATCAGTTGGGGTTGTTCCTGGATCACAACGATAAACATGTAAGTAACCTTTTTTTGGTACAGTTCTAACGTTGATATTATTAGAACTGTTTGATCCAATTATAGGTTTATTATAATTTCGTTGTTTATTTTCTGTTCCGTTTAATTTATTTCTATACATACTTTTTTCTGCTCTTTTTATTCCTTCACTAACTTGTGTTGCCGTGATTTTTTGTGGTTGGGAGATTCCCGACGGAATTCCTGTTTTTCTTGTGTCTGTATTTACATGTTTTTTCTGTTTACTTTCAAGTGAAATGATTTGCTTTTTTGTAATACTGCTTTTGTGTTCATTACCAGTAGATGGAGTGTTAAAGGTATGTATCCTTTCTGTAATATTTTCTTCTGAACAATTTTCAGAGTTGTCCTTAGATGGCTCTACACGTCTATTACTGTAATTTCCATTATTATTTTTTAATAAGTTGATAATTTCTTCTAATTCCGATGTTCTTTTCTCTAAATGATAATTTAACTGTTTTATTAGATTAGACTCACGTTTATAAGATTCTATTTCTGTAGCGAGCTGAATACACTTTATGCTTTTCATGCATCCATTCTCCGGGAAGTCATGACTGTCGTGAAATTCTTCGGATTCACTAATTTTTGGTGTATCTGCAACTTTATTACCTTGACATAGATGCTTTTTTAACACATCACAATGTTTAATATTTGCTGGCACTTGTAAACAATTAGTTCAATAAGAATAGGTTTAGTCAATTTATTTAGCTCTTGTACGAGCAGAGACACCTCACTCGACGCCATATTTGTATACTCTACTGCCATATTTGTATACTTTAGGAAATTCTCTTCTATTTAAATTGCCAGTTAATATGATAACTTCCTTCCCTTTCGACTATATGCATAATGTGTGTCTAGGGATAATGAAAAAAATATTAGTTACATTGATCAGTGGACCTTTACAAGTAAGATTAAGTCATCACTCAGTTGAAACAATGTCTAATGTGTTAGAGTCGTTTAAATCTCATATTCCAGTAGAATTTAATAGAAAACCCAGGTCATTGGGAGAATTACCTCGGTGGAAGGCAACCGAATTTAGAAGCTTCTTACTTTATTTAGGTCCTGTGGTATTCAGAAATCTAGGTGATGTGGAAATATACGAACATTTTTTATTGTTGCATTATGGAATTACAATTTTATTTTCTGATAATCATTTTTCAAAATTTTCTAATGTTGCCGAAAAGTTATTAAACACTTTTGTTAGCCATTGCGAAAAATTGTATGGAATACAATTTCTTGTGTACAATGTACACATTTTGTCGCACTTAACAGATGATGTAAGAAAATATGGTTCTTTAAACAACATATCTTCATTTCCATTTGAAAATTATCTAAGCAAAATAAAAAACTTGTAAGAAATCCTACTAAACCATTGCAACAGATAGTTCGCCACATACACGAAATAAATTTTTCACTAACTGGTGATCTGTCAATTCCCAATCAGGAAATATTGCGTGGGGGTTAACACATGCAGGGGCCAGTACCACATGTTGATTTGGCTTTTAAACAATATAAAATACTTCAACTTCCAGGATTTAAACTCGTATGTCATTGTTATAACATTGCTGATTCATATTTTAAGCTGGAAAATGGAACGGTTATTCAGGTGTGGAATATATTTTATATGATTTAGAGAATAAAACCGATATGGTATTTGGAAAAAAGTTTCTTTCATACTCCCCACTTTATACTTACCCATTTGAATCGAATATTTTAAATATAAATATTATTCAAAATTTAAGTAAAGAATTAGAACTTTGGCCAATAAACAAAATTACCAAATGCTTTTAACTGCCCATTGATGAAACGAGGCAAGTAGCTTTTCCATTATTACACTTATTATAATATGCGTTTGTTCTTTTAATTTTAAAGTTATATATTTAAGTCCATGCACATATGCTTTCTACAAATTCTGTTAATAGTTATGTTTTTATTATTCTGATGAAGAATCCTGATTTATTTTTATATTTTGCATTTTTTTGTATTTTATAAATAAATATATATACATATTTCGCAGTTGACGTGTGTTACTAAACACATTTTTCCCAGCCTATATTTTGTGGCAAATTATTTTTCAAATACAGTATGCAGTATTCACAAGACTTATTTTTAAACGTAGCTTTAAAATGAGAATCTTGACCTAGGTCAATTCCCTAGTTGAAAATGGACGTCAATATTGGCGTCATTCTACACAGCCATATGACGAAAATAAAGGACGTCATTTTGACGGAAAGAAATGACGTCTATAGGCTGTGACATTAGTACGTCACTGAGACGTCATTTTGACGACATACCATGACGTCCATAATGCCTAAATTGACTGAAAAATGACCTCAAAATGCCGGCAGTCTTCCAGCTGGGAGGAGCTCCAGCTGTAGATTCCTGCTCCATACATTTTAAAACAAAACTTATGATTTCTTGACAAAGATTTATGTTTAACTTTGCTTTCAAATATCTTATAAATAGTGCTAGTGATAGTACACGTAACCACTCGAAAGTTATAGTTTTGTTTCCGATTGGAAGAAAAAACCATTTACCCGAACTTCACATCTATTTCTCCACTTACCGTTTATATGATCGCTTTTATGACACGCATCCGCATGACCATCATGTACCATATATAGTGCATTGCAGGGTTGGCAAAGTACAGAAGTGTGCTGACAAGTTTCTTTTTTTTTTAAATCTAATGACGCAGTGGTTTGACCAATAAGAACAGAACCGTCTGCTATTTGGGAAGGCGATGGTGTATCTGCAACCAATAACATGATAAAACAAAAACCAATCAACTATAATTTTATAAAAGAAAAAAGAAAATTAACTTTACAGGAATATATTCCCAACATAAGCCAGAAACGTTATTCCTCCACAGTTCTTTATCATGTTGTCTACCGACTGTAACACCAGAATTATGAAATTTGCGGACTAAAACCACTGGAAAGTTATAGTTTTGTTTCAGATTGAAAGAAAAAACCATTTACCCAAATGTCATCTATTTCTACACTTTATACAATCGCTTTTATGACACGCATCCGCATGACCATCATGCTCCATATAAAGGGCATCGCAGGGTTGGCAAAGTATAGAAGTGTTCTAACAAGTTTCTTTTCTTTTTAAATCTAGTGACACACTGGTTTGACCAATACAACTGTCTGCGATTTGTGAAGGCGGTGGTATATCTGCAATAAATTACGTGATGAAATAAATCATGTTACGTCTTTGTGACTGCCCTCCCACAAACTCCAACTCCAAACCATGTTAAATAATTTACTTTGTCTCACCAAGCATTAAAATTGGAAAAAATGTGAATTAGGTATATTTATCTTTTGTTTAATAGCATACATTTAAAAGCATTACAAAATATTGATAAGAGGTTCTTGCAAAATAATAATAATTAAACTCATCTCCACTTAAGCACCTTACAGAAATCGGACTCACCTGTCATGTTCTCCAATACAATGACTGGATAATTTGTTTCTAGATTTCTTTTTAAATCTGTCAAAAGTTGAATGTTGTCTGAGGAAGCCAAAAATGTTACTGGATAAAATTGTCTATTTAACCATTTAGCTAGAATAATGCCTGGCTTTCCTTTTTTTAAATGACTCTTAGAGCATACATGATAAATATCATCTTCAGTAAATTGTACCAAACAATAATTGGCCATTAAAATTCTCAAAGATGAGACAATAGTATATTGTTCAATAATCATGTAATGATGGCTATTATTGACGAAGATGATGTATAAGCACTAGTGAAAGGTGAGTGTCTTAAATTATCCAGTGAGTAGTAGCTATTGCATTCAATTAGAATACTATACTTTTTCTACGACTACTCAACATTGTGACAGTTTTGCATATTATTTCCGTAACAAATGTCTAAGAAATTTGCAACTTTTACTTTCTTGTCGGTAACTCTATTTTTTCTTTAATCACCTATCTGTTTTAACATCCTGGCGGAGTTTAACTATAGCTATTCCACCACTCAACCAGGACATGCACACATAGACAACAACACAACAACAATTCACTGTGACCATTGCCATCTGCAACCAAGGGCGGTCCTACGTTTTGCTTCTGGGGGGGCCATCCTTATTAAAATATGCACAAACATTTTTTAACCCCTCAAAAATTGATAAGTATGATTTTTGTTCTAAAAATTCGTATTGTAATATGAAGTGTGGCAGATTATAAAACTCTATAACTT
Source organism: Stenurella melanura (assembly GCA_963583905.1). Taxonomy (NCBI): domain Eukaryota; kingdom Metazoa; phylum Arthropoda; class Insecta; order Coleoptera; family Cerambycidae; genus Stenurella; species Stenurella melanura. The sequence continues at coordinate 94,810,156 of OY757312.1, forward strand.
CCATGTCTGCAAAAGCGTTATTATTTAAAAATTGTAGACGAAATTTCATACAGGTCAATTTTGAGGGTTGGAGAATCTAGTGAAGGGCATACATTTCTTCTTTAAAAAATCGCTAATATGAATTATTAAAATTTTACTCCTAAATACTGACGTAGTAGGCCTTCTTTGTAGGAATCTAACGCTTTCTGCTCCAAAAACGCAGTTCAACAAGCTCTACAATTTAAAAAGATACTCTGAAAATCGCGCACTAAATAAAGATTTTACAGGGTGACTCCAAGACAAATGGGTCACACTGTATAAGTATTTGAAAATGAACCTCAAAATGTTATTGTTATTTAAAATAAGAAATTAAACAAACTTAAACTTCTATATTAGCCCAGTCGTCAGGGGTTTTAAGATGTTACTAAATGTTATATGGCTGAATTTTTCAGAATAAGTAGTTTTGTTGGTGCAGAATACGATAAAAAAAGTTTACAGCTGTGAGGTGCCGGCGACCCCTAAAAAAATCGAAAATATTGGCCGAAATTCGGTTTTTGGCCAACAACTCAAAAAATAAATAAAATATTTAAAAAAACTAATAGGACTAGGCGATAGAGGCGGAAATTTCACATCAGAAATGTATATGAAATTTTTTTGTACGATCAAAAATGTAGGCTCCAGATTTTTTTGTTTAACGCACGAGAATGTAACATGGCGACACATAAATATGGCTCGCAAAGCGTGCGCGGTCACAGAGGCGCTACACTAAATTTGTTGTAATTTTAAAACTAATTAATGAAATTGAGCTCAATAAAGCTTGAATGAAACATGAAACATGTGGCTATTGGATTATCATATTTTCAAATATAAAAATGAATGTATGTAGGAATGGTACATATATGAAGTCAGAACATATAGAGATTCTCGATGAAATCGGTAAAAGCTCTACCATTTCTACAATTTTTAAGATAAAAATCTGAAACTTTAACATATTACTCTTGAAGTAATGTATAAAAAGATCCGATGAGTAACGAAACTTTCAAAAATTTGTTTCTGAAGATGTACACTGCCCAAATTTCAAAATCTTGAGAAAGTGATTAAATTTGATATGTATAACTAACTTTAACCACCTATTACTCTGGTTTAAATCGCGTTATTAGATTTCTGTAGGTGTAATTTTTAAATTTTGAAATGTGTACTTTAAGATGTTTTAAGGGGATTTACCTTAAAAATTGAATTAACCTTCTTTATTTTACGAAAATAAAAAACATTTTTCTTTGCTCCAAAATTCGTGAAACTAGGGGTAAAATACGTTCAACTTTTATTGCAAAAATTATTTGGCATACCTATCCATCGGATCTTTGTATAATTACTTCAAGAGTAATATGTGAAAGTTTCAGATTTTTATCTTAAAAATTGTAGAAATGATGGAGCTTTTACCGATTTCATCGGAAATCTCTTTAAGTTCCGACTTCATATATGTACTATTCCTACATACATTCATTTTTATATTTGTAAATATGATAATCCAATAGCCACATGTTTCTCGTTTCATTTAAGCATTCCCACCAAACTCTGTATGAAAACTGTATGAAACGTTTCCAAAAAATAGTAATGAGTAATAAATGAAACATTTCCTAGAAACGTACCTGTTATGTTTCTAACATATTCCACTAAACACGAAATATATATGAAACATTTCCAAAACATTGTAATCAGGAATAAATGAAACATTTCCTAGAAACGTATCTATTATGTTTCTAACACATTTTAGAAATTCATAATTTTTGCCACGTTCCAGAAACATTTCATATAGGTATATTGTTTTAGTGGTAAATATATTTTTACGATTATGAACGTTTCCAAAAAATTGTAATAAGTAATAAATGATATATCCTAGAAACGTAACTGTTATGTTTCTAACAATTCTCACTAAACACGAAATATATATGAAACGCTTCCAAAAAATTCTAATCAGGACTAAATGAAACATTTCCTAGAAACGTATCTGTTATATTTCTGACACATTTTAGAAATTGATAATTTTTGTCATGTTTCAGAAACACTTCAAATAGGTATATACCTATATGGAGTGGGGATAGTACAGACAGAGCTGGGAGAGATGTTGTTTGGTGGTGGTGCCCGCCATTTGCCTTTGCCATTTGTGTAATCTATCGAGACGTCTAGTACAAGTAATTAGTTCGTTTTGCTAGTTGTTAATTTTATAATCTTGTGGTTTTTGTGATATTTACATTGGTTTTCTGGCAATGGACGATATTCAATGAAGGTTAGTGTGATTTTATTGTTTACATAGAATAAGTCGACGACATTGGATGCACGTCATACATAACCTAAAATGTAGGTAGCTAGCAAATTTAAATTTTTTTATAGTTTTTTCATGTTTTCTTTTACTTTTTTCAACTTTTCTATACTTTCAACTATTGAAACAAACGGTTATGAAGGGTCTACCACCATTGCCATAGGTGATTTGCCCAATAAATCAAATATGTATGCTGTTATGTAGCTTAGTGAAGGAGTAAATAAAATATGTAAGTAGGTATTTTCTCGCGATCTTTACATTTCACCAAGTTATCATGAAAAATACCTAAAACGAAAGCTATTTTTAAACTTTTTTTTTTCTTGTCGAAATCAAAGGGATTTTTTTAAAATGTTTAGTACTTTATTATATATTTTTCCCATTTCAAATTATCAATAAATACCATTTTAAAATACAAACAAAATATTCATTCTCCATCTTCAGATAGTTATACACAGTGTGTCTAACTGAACTCTTTTATTATGTATAGTTCAGTGGTGTGTCCCCGTATATTGACTTCACGATAGGGATAATATACCAAAGAAAGATTAGTCCGGCTTTCATTTACTGGAGTGTCGGTCTGTTTAACCTTAAATGGATTTTTACCAAATTACAGGTCAAATGGTATCTAACTCGGAGGTAACCTAAGATGAAAATAAATCATTGTAGATAAACGGGTTTTTATGTTAATTTTAACGGAAAAATTATATTTGCATAAAATATTTTGCACTGAAAATTAGAGCCATGTGCCAACTTTCATTGCATTTGAACAAGAAATAATACTACAAATTAAAGTAAATATAGCTTTTTATTTTTCAGCAGAAGTGTGTGTTGCATTAAAAACTATAAACTGCGTGTAAAATGTTAAAGATTTGACCGTATTAGTTGGTGTAAATCGGCTAGACAATCTAAATGCTTACCCTCAAGCAAAAGATATTTGTTTTACAATGTTATGGGTTTGAGAAAACTAGCTACAAATGGGTGGTCAGGCCATTTGATGAACAGTTTCCAGGAATTTCAATAAGCAACGTTACCGTTAAAAGTATTGCTAGGAAATTTTATAGAATTGGGTCCGTTGAACATCGCAAAAAAGAGAAGAAAAGATTGGACAAAGACGATACGGCAACAGTTTTGACTTTGGGCAAAAATTTCATTAAGACTTAGGGCAGCAGAACTTGGTGTGAGCAAATCGCATTTGCAAAGAATATTTAAAATAGATAATAAGATAATGCCGTACATACCTAAGTTTTGTCACACTTTGGAATCAAACGACGGAAACAAAACGATTGGACTTTTGTTTATGGATTGGAGAGTGTCTCACACAAAGAATTTAGAAGAAGGGTGGAATTATGTAGTAATTTAGGTGGGGCACTATTTGAATAGATTTTTATTTGAATTCGTTAATTTTGCTAAAAAATAAAAAACTATTTACTTTCTTTTGTTTTTTGTTCAAATACAATGAAAGTTGGCATATGGCTCTAACTTTTAATGCAAAATATTTCATTCCAATAGAATTTTTCTGTAAAATTAACAGAAAAATCAGTTTACTTCCGATTTATTTTCTTTTTAGGTTACCTCTGCGAGTTAGATCCCATTTGAACTGTAATTTGGTAAAATTCTATTTAAGTTGAAGCATACCGAGGTTGCTGAAAATAAAAGCTGTACTAATTTATTTTTTTTTTTTATGTTACACTTATCGCAAAGTCAATCTCCGTCTGGGGACACACTGTATAAGAGTGCCCACTTTCGGATTACTTTCAAAAAAGAGCTAGTAAATACTTATTTTATTCCTCAAAATTAGATTTCAACCAAACTGCTGGAGCATGCTGAAAAAAAAAATTGTTGCTACCCATATTTAATTTTTACCTTTACAAGTATAGAGTAGTATTATTATGAGAAGATGCTCGCAAAAAATAATGCGCAGAAACGAGTTTGTGTGCTTCCATTGCTCTAGGCCAATGAGAGCGAATTGCGTCATATTTGACGTCGAAGCCAGTGGCACCGTCAACCTGCTGTCACAGGATCTGTGCTGCGATATACATACTTGTGTTCGCTGTTTCTGATTGAATTAAGTGATATAACCTTACTTTCAGTGAAGAATGTCTTCATCGTAAGCACCAGAGTGTGACAAGCTTTAATATTCTACATTACACAGCTCTTCGACCTCGAAAATTTGATTACAATTATTATATATCCTTCTACCCCAGATGATGTGTCACTGGTAAAAATATTCGCGCACGTTAGCTCCGCCCCGAGCATCTTCTCATAATAATACTACTCTACTTGCCAATTCTATACTTACTTAGGTTTCCACATAACTTTAATTTAATTACATACTTGGAAATATAGGGTCTTGTTAAAAATAATTATTCCTGAAGGGTATTGCAATCATCGCTGGGAAGTAAAAAAATAAAAAACTAGGAATGTCTGTGTAAATATCTTTAAAGATTTTAAAATTTTTTTTTCAGCGCTGTGCGAAAAAGGGACATTATCATTACCGATAAAGTGTTTGAAACATTAGTTTTGACGCGGGTTCCCCAGGCACAGTTGAGGTACGAGAGAAGAAAGACGAACAAAACGATTAGTTGGTGCTGATATGAAGTACACACCGTTAATGTTTCCACTTTAACTTCATATTTCATTTTTATTTTTAGTCTGTAAGATTGGGTATATGTAGTGGAAGCATGCAGAAAACATGTTATATTTTTTACATTATATATTTTACATATGTATATATTTTATAAACATATCAATATATATTTTGTTTTACACTGTTGAGTATAATTTTAATTCACTTCTAGAAAACCTAAAAGTTTAAAGGAATAAAATTGAATGGGATCACAGACCAGTGGCGACTGTGTTGGAGCTACTACCAAACTACTGTAGTGAATTTTATGACAAATAATTAAAACATTAGTATCAGTTTTGTTATGTATAACTATCGACCCCTATCCAACTGTACAATTTCTAACGTTATTATTCTATAAAACTATATGGTACACGTTTTTCCAATAATGCAGTATTTGTTTTTTCTTGTATTCAAGAGGAGTAATTGAAAAATTCCCCATCTCTTCATGCATCTCTATTTAAATTTAAACTGACTGAAACAAATTAAAAGGTAAGGTAGGTTTAGGTATATTAACAAAATATAGTAACAAAACGCAACCGTTTTATAATGGAGAGTGCAAAGCTAAATATTGTGTGCAATTTTTTACATCCTTTTATAAATATAATCTGTGGAAAATGTTGTGTGTAAATCACCTTGGTGCTTTTTCAGCATTGCAGTTAGTGAACTAAGTTTAAGCTCACCCAACAGCTTAGTTTAGTTACGCAATTGTTTTGTAACAATCCATAAAATATATTGTTTATAATCCTTTATTTGTGGCATATTCTTAATTTTTTGCTCTGTATTGGGCATTTGGCCACTTCTGAAAAATATTAAAAAGTTTATAGAAGGAAATCTCGCGTCAAATGAATCGAACAGAGGTTAATTTTATAATACTTCTTAATACAAAATGTAAATTTTTCTCTTATTTCCATTGTTGTTTGACGTATTAGAAGCAAAAGTTTTGATATCGGTGATAGAGATAATTTTTTTTCATTTTTGGGCGAAATATTTATGTGGTAATCAGAAGTATATTGAAAAATCAACATCTGTCCGACTTATTCAGCTCAGAGGATTCTCTCACTAAATTTCAAACATTTTTACAGAAGTGGTAAAATACTCGATAAAGAGGAAAAATTCACAAAATTATCAGATAACATATCTTTTGAAATGTTTCTTGGTTTGGACAGGAACGTGTCATATTCTGCAGTATATACGTTCTTAGAGATGTGTAAGAAACATTTATGTAATTATTCATACATGTTTTGGGTACGCGTCTTTTGAAATGTTTGTTGGGTAGGACATCTCTAGTTTCTGCAATGGGCCGGAAACGTTTCTATTGTGGTTTCAGGAACGTGTCATATTCTGCAGTATATATGTTCCTAGAGATGTTTAAGAAACATTTTTGTAATTATTCATAAATGTTTTGGGTACGTGTCTTTTGAAATGTTTCTTTTGAAACGTTTCTTGGGTAGGACATCTCTAGTTTCTGTGATGTGTCTGGAACGTTTCTGTTGCGCTGCTAGAAACATTTCATGTTTCAGAACATTCGTTTCAGAAACATGTCAGAAACAGAAAAATGTTCAGTGGGAAACCAATGGAGGACCATATATCAATTGCTCCAATTGTAACAGCTAACTCAACCACACTCTCAACAAAATATTTGTTGAAATTTTCGGCAGTATCCCTGTTTGTTTTAGCAATGATTTCATCATTACTCAAAGCAAATTTAATTTCATATGTAATACCCGTGTTCTTGTTTGGCGATACAAGTTCTTTGAGTACTTTCCACATGGCTTTTGGGTCCTTTTGATTCGTATCTATTTTTTCTTGATAGTATTTTTGCTTCTTATATTTTAAAGCATTAACAACTGCATTTCTACATCTTTTGTAATCATTCCAAAGCACATTTTTTAAAACATTTTCATCATCTTCCAATTTTAAGCTCCGAAACCGTTTATATGCAATGTCCATGTCTTATTTTATTTTTAATCTCCTTATCAAACCATGGAAGGAGATTTGATTTTAAATTAATAGTTTTAATTGGGGCAATTTTATCAGTAACATTTTTACATTTTACATAAAAATGTTCATATATTTGGTCCATGTCTGTCATATTTGTATCCCAATCTATTTCAATTAGTTTCATATTAATATTATATAAGTTACGTTCACTAAAATTTCTAAAGCATTTTGTAGATATGTTCTCATTATTGCTATTGTTATTATTTAAAAAGTTTATAGATATCATACTGTGGTCAGTAACTTTTGGAGAATCATGAACCACGGCTTTAACCATAGGTTGATTAGTAAGAACATAATCAATTAGGGAACTACTTGTTGCTGTTACTCTCGTTGGTTCAGTTACTATTTGTTCAATTCTTCTTCCCAAAAATTCAAACTTTGTGGAAACTGTTTATCCCCGTTTTCGAGCGTTCCTCCCCCACCCTTCTCTGAATCACCCTCAAATCCCCAAAACCACCCCTTCGTAATATTTCTTGCCCAGGAGCAAAGTTAGAAGGTTTCATCGATAAATTTTAGAATAGGTCTTGTAATAATTGTTATAAATTTCCCATCAATAACGACGAATATATATAGCATCTTTATCCAATGGTTATATGTGCTACACTTGAAGTCCATTTCGTCAACCAATAAGTGGGCATCACTGGTAGATTCTTAAATCGTATCTAATCTCCTGATGATGCCAACGTGGCTAGTGGAACATACCTCGAGATAATATATACTTTTGTCAAAATTACCAAAAAGATGATATAAGCACCACAAAAATTATACAGAATAAATAATAAATTGTTTACAATACTGCATAAGTACAATGGGCTTGTTCCATGATATTCTTTTTATATGGTTTTTATACTTTTTCATATAGTACTTGATATTCTCATTATACACTTAAAATTTCGTATTATTAACTTTTTCCGTTTTCGAGATATAAGGAGTTGAATTTAGTAATAGTTGCAAAAACCGAGCGCTCATTTGTGACGTCACTATACGCAAGTGACGTAAGAAAAATGGCTTTCTGGGACCCTTCAAATTTAACTTGAAAAGTCGAAAAACATGGAATTTTCAAACACTGGTAACTAAATAAATACGTCGAGTGGAAGTTCGTTCTATGTGTCTACGGAAAGGAGAAGGTCGGCGATGAATTATAATCGTAAATTGCAGGGTCGAAATCGAAAATTCGTTCTGGCAGGAGCGGGAGAAAATTGTAATTTTTTGACATTTCACCAAATTGTACTTCCCTACTGTCAAGTAGTAAGCAAAACAAACAATACTTCGAAAACACCTATAATTATAACCAATAAGGAGCATCAAGTCTATTGAGATCGCCGAGTCTATGCGTATAGTGACGTAGCGCCTGGCCACGCCCCATTTTCGCGAGATGGAAATTTGTAATAGTTTTTTAGATACTAAACGTGCGAATAAGATTATGATATTTTGCAGATCCATTAATTTATACTTGCACTTTCGATTTGAGAAATAAAAAAAAAATGCTGAACAAGCCCATTATTATAACATCCAAACATACTGAGCATCAAGAAAATTGTTTACATTTTTCATATTTTTTTATCATTACATTTTGTTGGACGATTCTTGATAAGTACTTGTATAATGTTCTTCCAATATTATAGCATTAATATGTAATTATTATAAATATCACAAGAATTTTTACTGGTTTACTGCAGTGTTATGTAAAAATATTACTTTCAAATTGAGTGTTTTATTTAATATATTTATTATATAAAACTGGCATAACTACTTTATATTAATATGTTCTTCCAATTCTATATTATGGTTATGTAAAAATACAATTTTTAAATTGAGTGTTTCGTTTTATATATTTATTATATAAAACTGGCATAACGACTGTTATGTTTGACGAGGAGTAGTAGAATAAAGCACACTATAACTTTTACTTGTTTATTAACAATATGCATTTGTCGGATTTATCTAGTTACAATGAATACTTTTGTAATGTGTTCTCCGTACCACGTGTTGATCAGTTGGAAGTCGGGATGCGAGAGAGAGTTGGTGCCACTTGGTGGTTCTGGCTCATGCGTGGTCCATTGACTGGGCGGATCCAACACTCCCACACAAGTCCAAAAGAACCTTTAACATAACAGGTTTGTCAAGTTATGGTCTATGTACCATCTAAATATACTGTACAAAATTCTTTTGTAAAATTTAAAATAACATTTAACATGGTTCTACAAAGCCGTGTACAATCTGACAGTAAAACCTTATGTACATATTTTTTTGTTAATTTAAACGAACATTTAAAATGATTTTACAAAATATGTACAATAAAACAATATACCTTCTATGTAAGGTTACAATTCTTTAAAAACATAAAACATTCTTAGCCTAGGTTGCTTTTGTAGCGATATATAAAATTTGTGCCCGTCCAGTCAAAAGTACTTTAGTCTATGGTTTTAATAAAATCTTTAAACCACTCTGGCTCCTTTTTCTTTCTCTGTGAGCGTCTGAGGACTTCGTTACTTTTGGCTGGGCTTGTATGGCTAGAGGCACTGTCATTACTGAGACATGCTTCTGACTCTGAAATTGAAAAATGTTCATTAAGGTTACTTGAGCTGGTTGCATTCCCGTTTAAACCACTGTTTGCACCACTTCCTGTTTCTGTTCTTACCCTCGACTCTATGTAAACGTTATCGTTTTTTGAACATACTATGTTTGAATTCACTGCGATCTTAAAACCATCTTGATGCTCCGAGTTTGTATTCCTCTAGACGTCTGCTGGGGTTAAGTGTAAGAATAGCCTAGGCTAAACTTCGCCCTGAACTTTGTATAATTTATTATACATTGATCAATAAAGACGTTTATTATTATTATTATTATTATTATATGTCTTGAAATTATCTGATTCCTATGTCTTTTCCATGGGGTTCCGTTTGTTAGTTCGCAGGCATACGTTGCAATACCTGTTCTCTTTTTTTCGTTTCGCTTCTACCCAACTTTTCTTATTTGCTGTTCTGTAATCTCTTACCATTACTTCTTTGCCCCTCTTGAAGCTTCTGTTTCTCCCATTTCTTGGGCTCTCTTGCTTGTTTTCCTCTGGATTCCCAGTTTTTTCTTTCCCCTTTTCCGCTAATACACTTAGCGTTGTCCTTATTTCTCTTCCCAGCATTAACTTCGCTGGGCTTTCCTGTGTTGAGATATGCTTGGTATTCCTATATGCAAGGAGATATCTTGAAATTAAAGTGGTCAAGCTTACGTTTTTGTTCCTTTCGTCACTTAGCATCGTTTTGATTTTAGCTTTGAAAGTTTTGACTGCGTTTTCTGCCGCTCCATTGCTTGCTGGATGCCCTGGTGGTGACGTTATGTGTTTTACATGGTTTCTTTTCAGAAAGTGCTCTATAGAGCTGGCCACTATCTGTCTGCAATTGTCTGAAACACACATTTCTGGGAGCCCGAAATGCGCAAAAGCATCTCGTAACTTCTCTTTGAGTTCGCTGGCCGTCATATTCCTTACTTCGTAGACTTCTGGCCGTTTTGAAAAAGCATCTGTTAAAATTAGGAACATCTTCCCTTTTATTGGTCCCAGATAGTTCGTGTGCACTCGACTCCGCGGTCTTGTTGCTGCCGGCCAAGGCGTTGTTTCAGATCTCGGTGGGTCGCTTTTATTCTCCAAGCAAGGAAATCAAGATAAACACATGTTTTCAATGTCTTTGTCTATTTGAGGCCACCATAAATATGACTTTGCTACGGACTTGGTCTTCACAATTCCGAAGTGCGCTACATGCAGTTCTGCTAGGAGTTTCCCTCTTAACGTTTTGGGAATTACCAAACGATGGCCACATAACATTATATTACTTTCCATCGTTAGCTCATTTTTGTGGTTATAATAAGGTAAAATTTCGTTCCTTACCTTTGTCGGCCATTTGTCGCTTCTTACATAGCTCTCTACTTCTCTCAGTAAGTCATCCTTCTTAGTTTCTTGCGCTATCTCTTCTTTGTCTACTGGCCACTCATTGCAATCTGCTCCGAAATTTATATAACCGCCTTTTTCTCCGTTGCTTTGTGATATTACTTCCGTTGGGACTGGGACACGGGACAAGCAGTCTGCCATGCAGTTGTTTTCCCCTTTTTCGTGCTCTATCTTGTAATTGAAACTGCTTAAATATGCTCCCCATCTTTGCAGTCTATTTGCATACATGAGCGGGATGCCCTTGTCTTCCTTGAAAAGTACCGTTAGGGGTTTATGGTCAGTTCGGAGGGTGAAATTTTGACCATATAGGAACTGTTGAAATTTGCCTACTCCGTGTACCGTCCTAAAGTTCCAGGACGCTACAGAATAAATATAATTTAATTATGGGGTTCTTAAAACCACTATAATAGCAGATGCTTTAAATTTATTTACATTTTGTTCACAGGATTCCTGAAGCTGCCGAAGTTGTCAGTCCCACTCGAAGATTTATCAACCTAGCCTCCACAACATAAACGAGAACCGGGTAGTTCCATCTTTCCTAAACCACTCAGGGGCAGGAATTGATGTTACAAAGTGACGCATTCACAACGTGGGGCTTGCGAGTATAGAAGTTGAGTGTTATCAATTTAAAAAAATTAAAAAAAAATTTTGAGCTGTTGAGACAAATTGTCACATTTTTAATTTTGTCCTATTTTTTGAATTTTCTTACTGTTTATGTATTTGTGTGTATTACTGATGTTTTGTTTATTGTTTATGGTTGAGACCTCAAGATTTGATTAGATTAGTTTTGCAAAGTCGTGAATACTTTTGGGTTAAATTACAGAAGGTAAAACATTGCGGTAAGACAGTTACAGGAAAATTTTTGAGTCCTTATTGTAGGAATAAGATAATCGTAGGGTGAAATACGAGTTATCGTAGTATTTTTGAGAAAGTCTAGAAAATAATACGGGTGCACAGGGGTTATAAGTACTTAGTAAGCCAGTGAATTGAATCTTCATATACCTTGCAGTTTGTTAAATTTTAATAGTCGAGTTAATCAAAAGTAAACAAAATGTCTGAAATTTTCATACCTACGTTGTTACAAGCTGATCAGGTTGATTATGAGTTACGTGTAATAGGTTGTACTACAGTTAGAGACACAAAAACATGCTGTAGGCTTTTAACACGAGCTCTAATAGCTAAACCATGTAATGGTTTATCTCTGAGAGATCCATTATTTAATTTTAATACAGAAAAAGTACAAGTAAACAATACTTTAGATTCCATCAGAAATATAATTAACAATTTAAATAATCCTACGGAGAATGATTTGCCAGTAAAACAGGTTAAGTCACAGTTGGTACATATTATGGTACGAGTAAATAGAATGCCTATCCCAGAACAGAATTCTGAGGAGACGGTAACATTTCAAAATGAGTCAAGAGCTACGATTTACTTACTAGAAGCAGATCTTTAAGATAAATTGAATTTAGATGTAGTAGATGATTTAGCATTACAAGTAGGCACTGGTGTAAATATAGCAACTAGTCCTAGTACTAAGTTTGTACCTATCTATAAATGGGGTGTCACGTTTGATGGCCAGCCTAATAATGTAATTTCATTTATTGAACGAGTTGAAGAGTTAGCAATAGCTCGAAACGTCACTAAGAGAGAATTATTCCAGTCAGGGTTAGATCTTTTTTCGGGACCAGCTCTACAGTGGTATCGATCTGTTAGAGGTAGTAATGAGGTTAAGATTTGGGAAGATTTGGTAGAACAGTTGAAAAATGATTTTTTACATGAGGATTTTGATAAGAGTATGAGTGATTACATTGAAAAGAGAACACAACATGTGGATGAGCCAGTACATATTTATATTAGAATCATGGAAGCTTTATATAATAGACTAAAAATGAAACCAAGTTAGAAGAACGCATTAAACAGATTAGAAAGAATTTATTGCCATATTTTGCTACTCCTTTAGCATTTCTGGCTATAGATACAATTTCAGAATTAATTTCAAAGTGCAAAAAAGTAGAATACGCTGAGGAGAGTACCAAAAAATATATACCGCCTCCTATGAGAAGTAATTTAGTGGAAAAGGATCTTTTGTGTGTTGGGTTGCCTTCTTTAGATAAGAATAATGTTAGGGAATCTCATGAAAAGTCTGTTAAGTCTGTATCACCACCAAAATCACATTTTAAACCTAATCGTAGAAGTCAACCTGGGCAATCAAATGTTAATGAAATCAAAACTACCAAGACACCAGTAATTTGTTTCAACTGTAAAGGTGAAAATCATGTTTTTAAACAATGTAGGGCTAAAAGAAATAAATTTTGTTTTAAATGTGGTGAATCAAATGTCACATTTAACGAGTGTAAAAAATGTTCAAAAAACTAACCAGGGGGCCACGTAAAGTTAGTCATCGTCCAAACCCCCGTAGTTATAGTAAGTTTAAAAATGTTGCGACTAACAAATCAGATTGGAATTTTTGGTTAAGTAAAGTTAGAAATTTTTACAAAACTTACCGTAGAGTTAGTGAAGAAGTACGAGTAACGCCTCTATTGTTGTCTAAAAATGGTGACGATAGACCTTACATCTCAGTTTTTTTATACGATAAGAAATTTTTAGCTTTAGTGGATACTGATTGTAATCGTTCTGTAGTTGGAAGTAATAGTGTGAAAATTTTAGAACAATTTAAATGTAAATTTGTAACTTCGGATCTAAGATATGTAACTACAGCAGACGGTACTCCTCAAACTGTCACAGGTATAGCTCACCTACCGCTCAAGATTAACAACATTGTTCGAATACTTAAGGTTTATATAGTTCCATCTTTGCCTAGTTCTTTTATTTTTGGTATAGATTCTTGTAGATTATTTGGCATTCATTTAGATTTTGAATCAAATACTTGGGTAAATGAAGGTGGTAGCATAAGAGTTTCAGCTCTGTGTCATGTGAATACAGTTGAGACCAATGATGGCGGTTTGGCAGACTTAACTGGAGGTCAACTCCGGCAAGTTGAAAAGGTCAAGCAGTTATTCAAGGGACTTAGTTGTGGGAAGTTCGGCCTTACCGATAGGATGATATATCATATAGACACGGGGAATGCTGAGCCTATCAGTCAGCGCAATACCTTTTATCACCACATATGATGAATATTTTAAATGAAGAACTTGACAAAATGTTAGAACAAGATCTAGTTGAACCTACTTTTAGTGAATGGAGGTCGCCAGTAGGGTGGAGTGAAAAATTGATTTTTTATTATTTTTCTCTAATTTGAAATGGGCTAGTAACTAAAAGTTGCTACTTATAAACTTTGTTTACTGTACAAAATTTCGTCTCTCAGGGACATCATCTTCAGGTGCCACAATGCCGCTAAAAGGAAGCTAAAATTAAAAATTTTGTATTTTCTTAAAGATTTGCACAGACTTTCGCTAATTCATTATGTAACTTTAAATAGTTCCATAATGAACTACCCAGAAATCACCGCGAGGAGGTATCTGTGCCTGGATTTCCACCCACCCACCCACTTCCAATAAAATCTATTTAAATTCTCTTTTCGTATTAAAATTAGGCATTTCAGATCTTGATTTCAACTTCGCCATGACAAAACCATCTCTTGCTTCTGTTCCCGCAACTGTTAACGATGCTTCCGTTATTAGTTTAACCACTCTTTCCACAGCTTGTGTGTGGCATGGAAATCTTACTAAGTCCATCTCAGGTACTGATTTTATAAGTTCTTGTAACTCTGAATCTGTAATTCCTGCTAAAATGGGTGGTTCGGTTAACTTGCACTTCTGCCAGTCAATCAGATCCTCATAACTGTTTGCATTGAAATTTAGTTCAGGTACTGTAAATTGTCTTATAATTCCAGGGTTAGTGGCTGTTCTAGATTTTAAGACACGTCTTAAACTCAATTCTCTAATATGTGTTCTTTTATCATTCAACATACAAAGTAATAGGTTTTCCGGGTGGGCGAAAAACGAATTTCTCTGAATTACTGGATCTATTATCTTAAGCATACTTTCACAAAGATATCTTGATCGCTGAATCATCTTGAATAAATGTTTTGGGCCATCTAAGCATGACGGTTTAAATTTTATATCAAACCAAGTAGGGGAATACACTTTTATAACGAAGTTTGCTAAAATGTCCAAATTTTCCGAAGGCGCTTCTGTACTAGCATATAAACGTAGAATTCTATTGGCACAAGTAAGCCATCTAGAATGAGCCAGCGGTCCGGGATATCTATGTGATAAATCTGCTGTAAATTTACCAGAAGAAATCGCCAAACAAATCTGATATAAATATTTTTGGTCAGTGCTTAAATCTTCGCATTTTACATTAGGCAATTTAACTTGAATAGGCTTAAAACGTGCAATAGAAAGATTTTCACAGCCTTCTAATTGTTTGCCAATTTCCCCAGAAAAACCTCGAGGGCCTGTTGTAGAACCATCTAAAAACTGAACTAAATGTCTTAAAGGTAACTCGTTCGCATGGAGCATACAGATAAACCATTGAAGAGGTTTGTCAAGTGATCTTTCTAACTGAGCAATAACACCATTTTTATATCCCGTATTTACCACGGTACCGTCGCATCCTATAGCAAGGATACCAGAACTATCTAATTTTTCTCCAAAAAAATTAAATAAACATGCTTTTATATCTTTTGCAGAGCCCGTGACTGGAATAACATGACCTAAATAGTTAGAGCCGGGCTCTTTTACTACTGCAATATGCTCTTCTAAAACTACTCTTCTATGTAACTTTGAATCGAGGGAGATATAGAGTACGGTCTTATCTTTACGTCCATCGAAGTAAATACCTTGCACGTTACGTTCAATTGTAGCTTTGTTTAATATTGAGAGTCTATTCCTTTTTCTAGATCTTCTAATTTTGCTTCGATCAATAACTTTAGATTTGTCTTTTTCATTCACTATTCCCACATCTAGAAGAACTGCACTCGCGATCATTGCAGCTGATCTATCTGAGACGCCGGTACGATCGCATACTAAGGCCAATTTGTCCAAATTGACCCTCATTTGGGACGTGCTGGGACTGCTCGGTTGACAATGATCAAGTTTTAAATGTGCTGAGAAAATGTTGGATTGCGGAAAATATTCTGCATCACTTGTTTCAGAATCGCTGCTAGAACTTTCAGTCAAATTTTCCGGAACCGTTACAGAATAAATGACTTGGGAACTTACAGAGGAACTTGTCCTATTTTGCTTTTCTGTTTTTATTTTCCTTTCCAGTCTTCTCTTCAGCGATTTTGTTGTTGCTACGTCCACTCCAGCAATCACCATTTTTCTTTCCGTTCTTTGATCTATGAGAAAAGCACGTTCCTTTAGCGGAACCTTTTCTGCACATTTACACAAACTAAAATCGGTACATTTACAGACACAAATATCGAACAGTTTAATCTTAGCCTCGGCTAAAAATTTATTTGATTTTGAATCACGTCTAGTTGTAGGATATTTTTTAATGTTTCTAAATTTACCATGATAATCCTTGAGCATCTGGAAAATTCTACGATCACTTAGAACAGGCAAACAGGCTTTAGTCCATAAAGTTTTAACATCTTCTATTACTATACTGGCAACTTCAGCGAAAACAGGTTCTTTGTAACTTTTTTGTAACATTTCAAACCGTATGAATAAATAATGTTTCATAACATTCTCATAGGTAGGCAAAATCGTTAAAGACATTTGCTTTGGAGCCCCAAAGACAGGACAGGACACGTTTCTCCGCGTTTTTGGCATTACTTGCAATTCGCACACTCACCGCTTCTCAAAACGAGGAATACTAACCGAGAGCGAAACGTGGTATGCCGCTTGGGTTTATACGATAATCCCCACTTCAACTCCCCCACTATCTTTTAAATTTAATACAAACTAATGCAGCATGCAATCGTAGGTGCAGTTTGTAACGGTTTCTTGAATTTTCTTTAAAATGGGAATGTTATATTATATCTAAAATAAATTAAAAGCAATCTAACCTTTATGATTTTTAATTAATATAAATTTAATTTTTAATTATTTTTTGCAAAAAATGTCACTTGTTTAACTTGAATTATTAGAATTTGACTTATTTGAGTAACTAACAATTTTTTAAAAAAATGCATTATTTTCAAATTTTAACTTGGTTGTGGCACCTGAAGATGATTATCGAAAAATTCGAAACTTGGGGATATTAACACTTTTATTATAAGGCAACTTTTAAGAACTAGCCGCAAGCAAAATTTAAAAGTTGATTTTTTCGCTCCACCCTAGTCGCCAGTTTTATTAGTTAAAAAGGATAATGGAAATTATCGATTTTGTTTTGATGGTAGATCTTTAAATTCAGTAATTGTTAAGGATTCATATCCTTTACCTTTTGTAGACGGTATATTGAGTATGTTACGGGACGCTAAGTATATCAGTAGCATAGATTTGAAAAGTATACTTTTTGGCAAATTCCACTTTCGGAAACTTCCAAACCCAAAACCGCATTTGCTGTTCCAGGGAGGGGCTTATTTTGTTTTAAAGTACTACCATTTGGTCTTGCAAACACCGCACAGGCTATGCAATGGTTAATGGACATTGTTATAACCCCAAGGCTAGAAAACAAAGTTTTTGTTTATCTAGACGATATAATTGTCACTGCTTCTAGTTTTGAGGAACACGTATCAATTTTAAAGGAAGTGTTTGATAGGTTGAAGGAAGCTCGCCTAACAGTAAATTTTGAAAAATGTCAATTTTTTAGAAAATCTCTAAAATATTTAGCTTATGTAATTGATACTGAAGGTGGACTACACACAAACCCTGAAAAGGTGGAAGCGATGATCAGTTATCCTCGGCCCACAAATACAACTCAGATTAAACGATTTATAGGCATGTGTTAGTGGTACCGGAGATTTTTACCTCATTTTTCGACTTTAGTTGCTCCATTAAATGATTTGCTAAAAGGGAAACGTGGTAAAAGACAACCAATTAAGTGGAATGAAAATGCAGAACAAGCATTCTTGGCACTTAAGCAAGTGCTTATCTCTACTCCAATCCTAACTAGTCCTGATTTTAAGTCAAATAATTTTGTTATACAGTGCGATGCGTCTAGTACAGGATTAGGTAGTTGTTGGACACAAGTATAGGGAGAAGAAGAAAAGGTAATTGCTTTTGCCAGTCGCTCACTAAATAAGGCAGAAAGAAACTACAGTATTTACGAGTTAGAAGTATTAGCTCTATTATTTAGTTTAGAGAGATTTCGGCCCTTCGTGGAAGGTCAGAAGTTTACAGCCATAACTGATAATTTAGCGGTTAGCTGGTTGCATAAGTTAAAGTCACCTACCGGCAGATTAGCTCGCTGGATGGTTAAGTTGCAACAATATGACTTTAATTTAGTGTACCGTAAAGGTAATTTAAATGTAGTTCCTGACGCTTTATCTAGAGTGCCGCGTGACGAACCGTCAGATAATGAAGAACAAAATTTCACAGTAGGTTCATTATCACTTAATCAGGAGAATCTAGATGATTGGTATATTAAATTACGTAGAAAAATTTTGGCAAATCCAAATTTGTATCCACTTTTTAAGGTAGAGAATAATTTAATCTTTAAACATGTTGCTAATAAATTACCGGTGAAAACTAATTTAACTGAATGGAAACTTTTGGTACCACTTTCACAACGAAATAATGTTCTAAAACAATGCCTCAATGAAAGTACAGCAGCACATTTGGGGTATTTTAAAACACTTAAGAGAATTTGTGAAGACTACCATTGGCCTAAAATGCGTAAGCATATACTGAGATATGTCAAGTCATGCAAGACTTGCGGTTCGCAAAAAGTGTCATTTTCACGTTACGGTTTAATGGGGAAAGAAAAGAAAGTAGAATTTCCATGGCAAGTCATAAGCGTAGATATTTTTGGTCCGGTAACAAGAAGTAAAAGGGGTTTTTCATATCTTTTAGTAGTTTTAGATTGGTTTACTAAATATGTTCTCTTACATCCTATGCGTAATGCCACAGCACAGACTATATCTAAATTTATGGAGAATGACGTATTTTTGATTTACGGTGTTCCACAGCTCATTATGGTAGACAACGGGAAGCAGTTTGCTCCATCAGTTTTTAAGAAAC
Source organism: Stenurella melanura (assembly GCA_963583905.1). Classification (NCBI taxonomy): domain Eukaryota; kingdom Metazoa; phylum Arthropoda; class Insecta; order Coleoptera; family Cerambycidae; genus Stenurella; species Stenurella melanura. The sequence goes on from OY757312.1 coordinate 94,829,118, forward strand.
TGGCTGATCGGTACAAAGTACAAAAAATTTGGTTTAATGCTTTGTATCACCCACAAGTAAATCCAGTCGAGCGATCAAACGCTACGATAGGTACAGCTATACGCAGTTATATCCAAGATAATCATCAGGATTGGGATGTAGAAATTTTCAGAGTTGCTCACGCAATCAGAACGGCTACTCACGAAGTAACTGGTTCTCCTCCTGCTTTCTTCAACTTCGGGCATTCAACTAGCTCCGGGTGATAGGAATTGTGATGACATATCGAATCTTTCGGATACATATAAAGATGTAGTAAAGCGGTTAAATAATGCTTACAAGAGAAATCAGAAAACATATAACTTGCGTAGACGGGAAAATAAATATGAAGTAGGTGATATGGTATGGAAGAAAAATAAGGTTTTGTCAGATGCTTCCGAACATTTTTCAGCTAAGTTAGCACCCAAATTTGTACTTTGCACAGTTCGCCAGAAAATTTCTAGATTTGTCTATGCATTAAACCACGCAGAAGGATCCGATGCAGGCCATTGGCATGTTTCCGATTTAAAAATGTACTATGGATCAAACTCTGACGTTTCAGTCGGGTAAACATTTTTATAATGCATTCTCTATTAAGTTAATTACCCATAAATTTAGATTAGGCGCACTAATTTTAATTAAGATACCTAGAGGGTTTATGTCTTGCGTTGATAGTAGTTTTCTAGTAGTGTAGTTTGTTGTCAGTAAACTTCTGAAATATTTTTCCGGCTGGATACCTTTTATCCAAGGGTAGAAGGGTGGGCCACGTTTAGTGGGTGTAGCGCTTCAGCGTCTGCACGTGAACCAAGCAAGTGAAACTCAGCAAGATTTGTCTCGGGGATATGGAATCCGATGTAGTAACGGTTAAGGCTTTTGTGATTATACGACATTTTGGTGATTTTTATGCGCTTGGAAAATATCAATAAATGACATAACAACGTCATACTTCCTTGTGTTGTCCTTATTTTCATCTATACTTTCTATTTTTCCACTTCTATAATTCTTTTGTTTTACTCTACTTAGGTTTATGTTTGAGGAAGGGTTGGGGCAGACTGAATTTCGTCAGGGAAACCTTCCACTTGTTAGTTTTTATTATATTTATTGTATTCTATTTGCCAGTCTTGCTAAGGCATTCTCGTGGTCTGGTAAATAAATATAATTGTGACTCAAAAACATTATGCTTTGCTTGTATATTCCTTTCGTATTTCTGTCGTTTCTGGATAACGTCCTACTTGAAATCTTCTAGTATCTTAGTTTTGTTTAAGTGTTCTGACTAACTTCGATCTAGTTTTGGTTCTTTTTAAAAAACTTTAGTTACTTTTCGTATTATCTTTTCTAGATGTTTACAGGTAAGAAGTAAACCTATAGTCGTTATCCTAGTTCGTAGGATATTTAACGGCCATTAAAGGAACTTGTTCCGGGATGGGGATGGACTAGTTTCGGTCGGGCTGTCTTGAATGACAGGTGGTCAAGGAGGGTCGAGCGTAAACATAGGTAGGGGAGCTTGTCAGTCATGAGTGACCTAGGTCGTCTGACGTTCTTCGAGAGACATATCTTCCTCCCCGCTTCACCTCAGCCCTTGGCCTATCGCTCGATCGAAACACTGTTCATCGCACCTGAAGCAAGAGCTTTCCAGAACAATGGTCCTTTTTGTTGCGTATTCTTCACGTACTTCTAGTTCAGCCCCTTGGAGCTATATCCAAAGTATTTTAGTTGATACGTACGTCTAATTTCAGCCCTTTGGAGCTACATCCAAAATATTTTTTTGATTTATTAACAGTCTGGATATTTAATCCCACTGTTAAGGATAGGCAGAGAACTTGTTTCCTGTATCGTGGTTTAGATGTGCTTATGTCTACTCCAATTTCAGCACTGGCAGCCCCTACAACGCTGCTCAGGAGCGTCTGTGGAGACTGATGTTTGGGTCCTCTCCTAAAACATTTCAAGTTTCCTTTCCGAACTCTCTTCAAGGGGTTTCTTGTATGTGAAATGCTATACAAATTTTATATCAATTTAATTCTACTTCCAATTTTGTGTCTGAATCAGTTCATAAGCATAATTAGTATTCAGGGGATATTTTGTATCTGGTGGAATGTTGGGTTAAATAGATTATGTTTTTGGAGCCTCTCGGACTCTGAAATAAGTGAAATATGTATAGTGTATATGCTAATATGGTTTGGATTAGTACTACATTGACTTTACCGATTGTCTTTCCCAATTTTGTCCTTATTGAATTTGTCGTTACTGATTTTGTCCCTGAAATATTAGGCGGGTAGTACGCGAAGCTACTATTGAGTACTAAATCCTCTCATATAGCAGCATTTACTAGTATGTAAGATATTTACTTTTAGTTATTTAGTAAGAAGTTATAAGGTCTAGGAACCGTAGCTGTCTTATAGCTTAGTTAGTTACAAGTCGGTTTATAATCATTTATGGTTAAGTAGCCATATCTCAATTCTTTTTAGTTAGCTTTAGTTATATCCCTCAGCGGATAAGTAGAAATTGAAGTCCCAATTTATAATAAAAAATACATGTATGGTAGTACACATATTTTTTTGTAGAGGGAGTGAGAAAGTGTACCGTCCTAAAGTTCCAGGACACTACAGAATAAATATAATTTAATTATGGGGTTCTTAAAACCACTATAATAGCAGATGCTTTAAATTTATTTACATTTTGTTCACAGGATTCCTGAAGCTGCCGAAGTTGTCAGTCCCACTCGAAGATTTATCAACCTAGCCTCCACAACATAAACGAGAACCGGGTAGTTCCATCTTTCCTAAACCACTCAGGGGCAGGAATTGATGTTACATCCGTAATAAGTAAGTAAGTAAGTTTATTGGTGCTAATACCATAAAAGTTTACACAAGTCAATACAGGACAGATACCTACAATAAAATATATAACATTATAGTTTATACAAGACAGATTAAAATTTAAAAAAAACATAAGTTTAAATACTTATATCACTAAAATCATTCTTAAAGTAATCTTCAATGGAATAAAAACATTTGTCAATTAAATAGTTTTTTTATCACAGTTTTAAATTTTTTTAGTGACAATACCTTCACGGTAGGAGGCAAAAGATTGAACATCTTAGGACCATAATAGGTTATTCCCTCCTTTGATTTCTTTAACCTATGATAGTCGATATAGTTAGATAGATAGATATAATTTATTGATGCTAAACATACAAAAGTACTTACACAAGTCAAAAGAACAACACAGTAGTATGTAAACAAACTGAGACATGAAAATAATTGTAATAAATGTATAGAATAATGTTAAAATATAAAATAATTTTTTTTTTAATGGTAGAATATATATACATATACAATGTATTATTTAAATAAGACTTAAATTACTATTTAAAAATTCTGAATCACTATAAAATGCCTTTGACAGGAGACATTTTTTTATTCTACATTTAAATTCCTTTTCGGGTAATGCTCATACAGTTTGAGGTAATACATTAATAATAATAATAATAATAATATTATTAAGTATTTAAGACAATAATAACCAGTTCCATCCCTAGTTTTATTGAGTCTCAAATAATTTGTATTTAGATTATTCGCATTTCTTGTAAAATGCGAGTGTATTTGACCTCGCCTTGGATGCAACGCTTCATTAGCTTTGATGTATAAAAGACACTGTAGTATATTATAGACCGATGGTAATGTATTTATGTTTAATTTTGTAAAAGCATCTTTACAATCTTGCCTGAATTTTAACCCACCAATGATTCGTACGGCCCTTCTTTGTACTCTAAAAACATTGTCACGAGAAGCAGCATGCCCCCATACAAGAATGCCATACGATATCACCGAGTGGATAAGGCTATGATAAGCAGTAAGTAGAGTTTGTTGAGATACACTGCCAGATAAATTTCTAAGCAGGTATATATTTTTAGATATTTTGCTACAAATATAAGTGGTATGATGATCCCATGTTAATTTAGAATCTAGATATAGACCTAAAAATTTGACAGAGTCAGGGTTATTGAAATTATATATATTCGGCAGTGAAAAAAATCATTGTTTCTGTTTTTGTGATGTTTAAACTCAATTTATTGGAAATAAACCAGTTTTGAGCAACTGCTTGTGTTAGATTGACCTCATCTAACAAAACTGACAGGACCGAGTTACAATCAGTTATGTTACAGTCGTCAGCAAACATTATTAATGACGAATCTATTATAGAATTTGGAAGGTCATTTATATATATTAAAAATAGAGTGGGGCCCAAAACTGAGCCTTGTGGGACTCCCGACTCAATGATAAGTAGGTCAGACTTCAATCCATTATAGAGGACGTATTGGCTTCTTTCACTAAGGTAGGATTCTAACAAAAGTTTGCTACTGTTAGAAAAACCATAATAATTCAGTTTGTTAATTAGTATTTAATGGGACACACAATCAAAAGCCTTTGATAAGTCTAGAAACACAGAACATGTGAACTTTCCTTCTTCAAAAGCTTGATTTATGATAGTTGTTAGTTCATCAATCGCCATTGTTGTAGTGCGCTTGGTTCTGAAGCCAAACTGGTTAGCATTAAACAGATTGTTTGCCTCAAGATAATCAGTTATTTGGATTTTTAATATGGTTTCTAAAATTTTAGCAATGATACGGGTCTATGGTTGGAGGGTTCATCTATATCATTATTTTTATATACTGGCACAACTTTTGAAACTTTCAGTGATTTTGGGAATACATTATCAGTTATACATTGATTTAGAAGAGATGTCAGGGGAACCAAGATAGACAATTTAATTGATTTTAGGATTTTTGAATTTAAATCATATGCGTCCTTACTTTGCTTATTTTTTAAATTATCTATGATGTTGGCTACATAGTCACATGATACCTGTCTAAAGAAGAATTGATCTTTATTAACCGCCTCTGTCAGAAATTTTGAATAGATGTGAATACTTTGAGGGAGTTCATTTACAATATTATTAGCTACATTTACAACAAAATTATTAAAGTCATTTGGTGATATGATATCAGTATGTTGTCTGTTATTGATCTTATGAGAGTTTAATATTTTCCACATGGCCTGCCGTGGATTTCCATGACTCGATATATAGTTATCATGGGCAGTTTTTTTGGCTTTCGACAACTCATGGTGTTATTTATATTTATGTTGTCTCACTAGAATTTTATTTTCTTCAGTCGGATTTGTTTTACAGAAGTCTTGTAAAAAATGTAACTGATTTCTCATAAGACGTAGTTCATCATTAAACTAGTTTATGTTAAGAGACTGACCATTATTGTCCAATTTTGTTTTGATTGGAAAACAGTTTCTATCACGTCATTAATGATATTAATGAATAATTCAAATTTGTTGTTTAATTCAAATGATGTGTCTTGTATGAAATGCCAGTCTACTGTTTCTAAAAGATTATTTAACATTATCACTCCGTTGTTATTTATCGGCCTATAAGTTATTCTCCTTAAATAATGTTTACATTTAATGTAACTTTGTAGATGAATACCCTCATGATCAGATAGTTTTGTATCGATAATTTGTACTGTATTCTTTAAACTGATATTTGTGAAGATATTATCGAGACAATGTCCATTTTGTGTATTCTTATTATTTGTGGGTAAAAGCCCAAATGATTTAAATAAATCTACAACTAATTTTGTACTCTTGTCATTTTCTTTGTGAAAGTATATATTAAAGTCACCCGAGACAAATATCACCTTATTTCGAGTTGTAACAATATTTAAAGCAGCAGACATTTTTTCTAAAAATATTTCCAGATCTCCATTAGGCGATCTATATGCTGTCATGAGTATAACATTTTTCGTTTCAAAACCAGTTATCTCACAATGTATCTCAATTGATAATTTAGTTACTGGTTCAAGAGAAACTCCTTTGCATTTCTTTGCAGCAAATATTGCTACTCCTCCATGTCTGTGAATAGACCTGCTAAACTCAGAAGCCAGGCGCGGATCCAGCCCCCAAAAAAGGTTGTGGTCACGGCTACCCGAAAATTGGCCAAGTGCGAGTCGGACTACGGGCTCGTTTTTCCATTTCTTCACAATTAAGAATATTTACTATTCATTTTTAACTTTGACTGATCAGCGATCATCAGAAAAAAATTAAGCAATGTTTGTCACTACTCCGCTTACATTTCATATTGTAATTTTACTACTACTACGACAAAAATTTGATCACGTGTTTTTTTCATTTTATTTCATTAAGGCATTGGATATAACATTATCCACTCGACCTCAATTAGGGTTGTGGGCATGCCCACCGTGCCCACAACGGTGGATCCGCGCTTGTCAGAAGCTAAATTATAATTTTGTATACTTACAGATTTTATCTCTTCTTTTATACACCAATGCTCATTGAAAAGTAAGAAGTCGTATTTATCTTTATTTTCATTTATATGTTTATATATGTTTGTACTATTGCGTGTATTGTAATCGTGTATTTCTATATGAGAAGTATAATTGTGTAAATTCTGCTTTACGTGAGTGAGACATTGCAATATATATATCGATGGAACTGTAAGTATTCCCATTTGGACATAACTGTCCACGCAAGAATCTCTATAATTTAGACCATTCAATATTCTCACAGCTCTTCTTTGTAATGCAAAAACTCTACTGACACAGGACGCATGACCCCATGCCAAAATTGCATAACGTATTTTTGTTTGAATTAGGGCACATGATTATGCCAAGTCAGCCTTTGATCTAGATAAATTCCAAGATATTTTACACATTAGGGATGGTTTATTGAAGATGTGTCGCGTAAGGAAAAGTACATTGTTTCCGTTTTAGAGTGGTTAAGACATAGTTTATTGGCATGGAACCAAATTGCTACCTTCAATTGTCCATCCGCTAGTGAGATTTTTAATGTATTTACATTTTTATTTTTGTTAATCACAGTAGTGTCATCAGCAAACATGATGAAGTCAGTGCTGGGGTCACTAGTTGTTATGTCGTTAATGTATATTAAGAACAGCAAAGGACCCAGCACTGATCCTTGAGGTACTCCATGAGCAATGGACCTAAGATCTGAGTTTTTCCCTTTGAAGGACACAAGTTGTTTACGGTCTTTTAGATAAGATTCAATAAGCTGAATACTGTTCCCAGAGAAGTTATAATATTTTAGTTTACTAATCAATATTCTAGCCGACACACAATCGAAGGCTTTGGTTAGATCACAAAAGAGCGCAGCTGTATGGCTGCCCTCTTTGTACCCATCATTTATGTGTGAAATTAATTTGTTTATAGCAGCTGTGGTAGATAATGAGTTTCTAAATCCAAATTGCTGCCTATTGAAAAAATTATTACTCTCAAAATGTTCATAAATTCTTTTTTTTAATAGTTTTTCAAATAACTTGGCTAAAATGGGTATCAAGGATATTGGCCTAAAATTTGACACACGTCATTTATGCTGCCTTTTTTATATATGGGAATAACTCGAGATATTTTGAGAACTCTAGGAAATATGCCCTCTGTAATACATAAATTAAAAAGTTAGGTTAGTGGAACTGCTATTAGATTACCAATGCATTTTAGGATTTTTGTGTTAAATCCATAAATGTCCTTACTATTCTTGTTGTTTAATTTAAATATTTCATCTCTCACCTGCGAATAATAGATTGCCAATGCTTCTCTGTGTATAACTGAATAGTTCTTCTCTGCTGGTGTGAGCGTCCTCGATACACAACCGACTATTCTCTCTTCTCCGTTTTCCAGTTTTCCAACTGGTGACTTAGGATTGCTGACACCCCCTCGTTAGACGCATCCGTCGTCAAGATGATTGGTAACCTAGGATTGAAATGAACTAATATTAAATCTGAAGATATTATTTCCTTTTTTTTTTTTTTTTTTTTAATGGCATTGGACCTAATCCATTAGCCAGTTGCATATATTTAAAGCTAACGTAAACAACGTAGTGAATTAATTTTTATTGAAGACTAACAACAAGGACGTAAACAGGGACACCCTCTTCTCGCCCAGGGGTCCATCAGGGCATTTATAAAGACACACAGGATTAAGACCACGGATAGTAGGTAAAATAAACACAGGGTTAAACACATAAATGAACAAATCTAAATCTACAGTGCCCTATAATAGCTGGTTTACCTTACTCAGGAAACGTACTATTTCTTTATATATATGTATATTCTTCAGGGATAATAGATGGAGGAGATTAATTGGAAGACATATTTTCAGTTTTAGAAGACTATCAATAAAATCATTTGTGGCTCTACTATGATTTGAACAGGCAAAAAAGATGTGATCTAAATCGCTAATGACTCCACATGACGTACATATGTCTGTGTCAATAACTCCAATCCTCTTCAGGTGTTGTGGAAAGCAAGCATGACCAAATCTCAATCTGGTAACAGTAGTGATTAGTTTTCTACTTTCTTCCAAGTGATGGAACCACGGGTTTCTATTTAAATCGTTTTCAATCAGGGTATATCTATTATTTTGGTTGTCATTTTTGAACTGATTGTAATATTCCCTCCACTTAATATAAATACGCTTTTTAGAAAAATTCATGCAATCCAACAAACTCATTTTTAGATGAATATTTTCGCCAGATTCAGCTCCTTCTTTGGCAAGTTTATCCACATGTTCATTATAGTGTATGCCTACATGAGCTTTTACCCAAACAAAATCAATCATAACATGTTCTTTATATAGGCTTCAAAGAAGGAGTAATATTCGAAGAACATAACTGTTTATGTTAAGATAATTATTTATATTAGCAGTTTTTAAATTTTGTAAAACGCTTAGAGAGTCCGAGAAAATAACGGCTTGCTTAACTCCGTAACTTTTAACATACTCTAAGGCTTTCAAGATTGCTATGGCCTCACTGGTAAATACAGTTGTAATGCTGTCCAATTTAATTTTCTTTTCAAAATTTTTTGACGGAATATAAATGGCACACCCTGTGTTATCCTCAATTTTCGATCCATCAGTGAATATATGCAGATGATTGGAATATTCCGCCATTAAGTTGTTAAACATCAAGTTATTCACAGTGGTGAGTTAAGATGGTATTATTATACGAGGTTGGTAAAAAAGGTCGAGGTATTCCAAATTAAAATGAGATATGTCTGAGTATTTCAGGAGGGTATTTAATTGTCCACTTATTTCGCGGAAACCAGAGCAGAGCGGTGGGGAGTTTTTCTTCGACCAATATTTATTAGTTAAATCCTGTATGCTTAGTTGGGAGATTTTAGAGGTGATAGAGAGATTTTTGTATTCTGCTTTTAAAATATATTTTTCACTGAGAAACTCTCTTCGGAAAAACAAAGGTGGCTCTGAAGCTTCAGCGTGTAATGGAATTAGAGGCGAGGATTTCATGGCTCCCAGGCAGATATGTAGTGCTTTGTTCTGCACTGTATCCAGGCGTTTTAAAACAGAATTGCTAGCAGATCCATATAATGTGGAGCCATAATCGATTATAGAACGAATGTAAGCTTTATAAAATATAATAAGAGTGGTTGAACTAGCGCCCCACCATGTTTTGCAAATCATTTTCAAAAAATTTATGCCTTTTTCACATTTAGCCACAATATGATCAACATACGTACCCCAATTAAGTTTTTTGTCGAGAGTCATACCCAGATAGGTGATTTGGTTTTTGTAAGGATAGATGTGGTTTCCCAAGTGTAGTTCAGCGATATTAGGCGTATTGTGTCTTGTGAAAATATTTGTAACTGATTTCTCTACTGAGATGTCAAAACCATATTTGTGGAACCACCTCTCTACCTGTTCAGTGGCGCCACTCAGTTGATTGATACAGGGGTCATATTTGTTATGGGTTACGTAAAAGCAAAAGTCATCCGCATATTGGATAATACTACAGAGAGATTGTATATGACTGTGAATACCGGCGGTATAAATATTGAACAGAATAGGGCTCAGCACCGATCCCTGGGGCAGTCCTACTGAATTAAATCTATAACCAATTTTATTATTGTCAGATCCTCTTAAATAAATCATCCTATTTTTATATAAGTTAACAATTACTTGAGCCGTATACCTCGGGATAGACATTTTCATAATTTCGGCAAAAAGAATATCCAAATCTACACATTCATACGCTCCCTTAAGGTCTAAAAATAGAGCACCTAAGTACTTATTACTAGAAAAATTATTTTGAATATCTGTAACTAAATATGTAACGGCATCGAGAGTACCCAGTCCTTTCTTAAAACCAAATTGACATTGCGGTAATGGGATGTTGTTGTTTAACCACCATTCTAATCTGTATTTTATCATTCGTTCGAGAGTCTTTAACACGCAAGACAACAAGGATATTGGCCTGTACGAATTGGCCAATTCAGGATTTTTACCGGGTTTAAGAATAGGGACAATAACCACCTTTTTTAAAACTTCTAATTCTGCGCCTTTAAGCCAGATGTCATTCAAAATGTCTAAAAGAAAAATTTTACAAGTATTGGGTAGATGGAGCAACATTGGATACTTGATTTCATCATATCCTGGAGCTGTATTTGAAGCGCTTTTAATAGCGAGGTTAAGTTCTGCAATTGTAAAAGGTTGGGAAAAAAAATGGCCCTGTACAGGGTAAGTATTTTTCGTTGATTCCTTATTTGGTACACTGGGTGGGGCAACTCGATTGAAAAATTCATCGATCCAAACATCGGAATGAGAAAGAGTAGAATCCTTGATCGGTATCCTTTTTAATCTTTTAGCATGAGACCAAAGTACTTTTGATGGAGTTGACCCATTTAAATTTTCACAGTATTGTTTCCAATTTTTTCGGGCTTTAGATTTAAATAATTTTTTGGATTGGGCTATCACTTTTTTACTGGTAATAAAGTTTTCCATGGAACTAAACTGTTTGTAATTATTCAACGCCTGTTTTCTATTTTGTAAAATTAGTTCGCATTCATCATCCCACCACGGGGGAGGAGGACGTTTTTTTGCTATAAAAGGTTTAATGGTAGCTATTGTTCTTTCAGCTACATAGTTAATGTTGTCAATAAAGAAATTATACTTATCAACTGTATTCAATTCCCAGGGGGGGTTTTTAAAATTATTATCTAGTATGGACTCATATAGTTCCCAGTTAGCTTTATTCACATTCCATTTACTTTTGGGGTAGATGATATTTGGAACATTAAAATCCGTTGAGTACTCCATTACTATCGGGAAATGGTCAGAACCAAGGTTGTCTGAGGAAACATTCCAACTTATTTGAGGGGCTAAGGCTGCCGAAGCCATTGATATATCTACAACAGATTTATTTGAATTTGGGGAGGCAAGTCTAGTTTTATCACCATTATTTAAAATTATCAAATCCTTATCTTCTATGCACTTAATAATTTGTCTTCCGACTTGATCATTTTTTGAAGAACCCCAGAGGTTGCTATGGGCATTAAAATCGCCACCAATTAGTAAAGGATGAGAACATTGATTAAAAATATTAATCCAATCATTGGTATGCGTATTGATATTGGGAGGTCTATATAATGATATAAAATACAGGGGTGATTGATTGATGTCCACTGATATGCCACATACTAGAATGTCATCATTGTAAGCATTATCATCAAATCTTATTTCTTTGAAAATAATTTGTTTTTTAACTAGGATAGCTACTCCGGCTCTGCCATCCATTCTGTCTTTGCGGACCATGTTAAACCCAGGAAAGTTAACATGTTGTGTTGGTTTAAACCATGTCTCGCTTATTAAAGCGATATGAATATTTTCGTCGTTTAAGAATTTTATTAGACTAGATTTGTTTGCAATTGCAGAACGAGCATTCCACTGCATAACATTTAAAGTATTTGTATTCGCCATTAGGATTTTTTATAAAGGACATCCTCCATATTATTTCCTTACTTTTGTCAAACTCTTGTTGACATTCTTTGTTCCATATAAATTTGGTATTTTTGCCTAGTAAATTGTAAATCGGCTTTAAAATTGTTGCCAAGTTAGGAATGTAGCACGAATAATAGTTCATCATACCACAAAATGACCTTACTTGCATTTCCGTTACCGGATTTGGTGCTTCAGTGATCGCTCTGATTTTTTCTTCAGTTTTCCGAATTCCCTCTTTCGAAATTTCATGCCCCAAGTACTCTACTTTGTGCTGGAAAAACTGACATTTTTCCCTTTTGACTGTTAGCCCTGTTTCGCTTAATTTAGTTAATATTTTATCGAGTGTTTCTAGGTGCCCTTTTTTATTTTTCCCCGTCACCAATATATCATCTAAGAAGTTTACTACATTCTTCATCCCCTGAAATAATTGCTCTAAATATTTTTGAAATTTAGCACTAGCGGGAGAAATACCATAAGGCATGCAGATTACTTTATATAGCCCTCTATGAGTGCTCCACGTTAGCAATTTTTTTGCATCATCGTCTAACTCAAACTGAGTATAGGTCTGTGTTAAATCGATTTTTGAAAAATGCTCACCCTCATGCAATTTTCTGAATATGTCGTCGATCCTTGGTAATGGGTAATTTACCTCTGTTAGAATATAAATAGAAATAAATTCAATATTTTATTGTCTTATGCTTCGAGCGATATTGTTTATACTTTAGACACGTATCACTTACTTGAGCTATATGAATAAGCTTATGTAGAGAGCAGTCGAGCACCGCCTGCTGTATAAGGCGGATATGCAATAATGTTTATGTTTATGTAATCGTTTAAATAAAGTACCCATTTCAACTTTACATTGAACAAATTAATTCCACCAAACAACCCAACAGCTTATGTGTCCAGGCACAAAGGTCAAAAATCAGTAATCAGCCTGATAACAGTAAAGTGAGTACAGTAAGTGTAAAAAGTGTCAGTATTCCCGCACGAAAGTAAAAATGGCAACCGCATCGCGAAACGATCTCGCACAGATCGCATAATTTGATGGTTCAAACTTTCAGTTGTGGAAATTCAGTGTGTCAATTGTGTTCAAAGCAGAAAAATTAATGTCTATTGTCAACGGACAAGAAAAAGAACCAGAAAACAAAGAATCACCTGAATGGACTACCGGGGATTCGAAAGACTCGAAAGCTCAAGTAATCTTCCTGACAACAATTACGCCCCAGATGATTCAGTGCCTCGTCAATTGCAAGACAGCAGCTGAAATGTGGAACAAGCTAACAATAACACATGAACAAAAAACGGAACTATCGAGAGAACTGGTATAGCAAAAATTCTACGAACGTCACATGGCAGATGGTGAGTCAATTTCTAGCCACTTAGCAAATGTTGAATCGATGGTAACAAAGAATCAAATGACACTCAAATGCTATTCAACCTGCTAACTTCGATGAACCTTAACATGCACATTAATTCACATACCAGGATCTCCCAATATTCGGCCTCTACAATCGATTATTTTTGTAGCAATTTAAATAAGCAAAATATTTCATGTTCTGTGACATCAGCCAGCCTATCCGACCATGAAGCCGTATACTGTCCAGTAAAATCAGTTCAAAAATAATTTTGGTCAAAAGTACAAATTTGGACGTTTGTTTAGCAGGACTAATTATAATAAATTTTCTCTATATTGCCTAGAGTTTGACTGGGAGAAACTTCTAAATGAAAATAATTCCTTTGATTGTTTTCATAAACTTCTATTACATGTATTTAACAAAGCTTTCCCCATTCAAAAAATTAAATTAAAAAGTAAGAAACCATGGATAACTAAAGGTATAAAAATGTCTGCAAAAAACTTGAGATCTCTTCACTACATACGAAAATACACAAATGAGCAATTCTTTTCTGATTACTATACGAAATATAAAAATATTTACAGAAAAGTAATAAAAAAGGCAAAAGAAAATCATTATAAATTCAAAATTGAACAGGCGGATAACAAGCCAAGGGAGACTTGGGCAATCGTAAATGAGCTTAGAGGTAAAGGTCACATGCGGGTTACATCCCCCTTAAATCCCAATGCATTAAACAACTATTAATAATAATAATAATAATAATAATATGTCTTTATTTATTTAATTCTGTACAGAATACATTAGAAAATGCTTAACAAGGGTGGCGAGATCTAGCATAGCTACTCAGCTAACCACCCACTAAAAAACTAAAAGTTAACATTAACGTTAAGGAATAACATCTACAAAGTTGAACAAATACACAAAATTATAAAGTGTTAGAACTAATTACGAATTCTTTTAGATACTTTTTAAAGGTCGCAACGGTTGAGCATGACTTTGTGACAGGAGGCAAAGAATTGAAGGCCTTGACGGCGTTGTAACTAAATGAACGGAGAAACAAGGCAGTGTTGTGCCTAGGAACATTATATAGGCTCTTGTGACGTGTGCTTCTTGGATGAATGTCGGATCCTTTGACGAGTTTATTATAGAGATAATTCGGTTGCTTTGACTGATTTATTTTATATACTAATGTGCATAAGTGCATAAAAAACCGCTGCTCCAATTTAAACCACTCAGCTTCACGGTAATAGGATGAAACATGATCAAAGTATCTAAGTGCATAGCAAAATCTAATACAACTATTCTGAAGCTTCTGCAGGCTCTCCTTGTCCTTACAGAGTAAAGCTGGCCAATAAACAACATCACAATATGCAGGCAATGACAAGATGAGGGAATCACACAATTTCAGTTTTACGTTCACAGAAAGACATTCCTTGAATATATAAAGAGTACGTAGTTTCGCATAACTTCTTTGAAGAACGTTCGATACATGATATTCAAAGCGCAGATTATTATCAAAAATTACTCCTAAATTTTTGCAAACACTGGTAAAATTTAAATTGACGTTATTTATATGTATATTAAAGTTATCACTACTCATAATATCATACTTATTTTTACCAAAAATTATCATCTGAGTTTTAGATTCATTTAGTTTAAGGCCGTGAGAGTTTGAGATTTTGGAAATCTGATCCAAATCCTCGTTAATATATTTTTTGGCTGACTCTACATTTTCAAATTTAAAAGAATGGTAGATTTGCATGTCATCTGCATACTGGTGTGCAACTGAATATTTTAAGTGACTACTAAAATCTGCAGTGTAAACTGAGAACAACAATGGACCCAGTACACTTCCTTGTGGCACACCTTTGGTTAAAATAGAAAAATCTGAAGTTACATTGCCCAGTATTACTCTTTGTTGTCTGTTCATTAAATAGTTACAAATGAAATTCAAAGAAGAGTTGCTTAGTCCAAAATACTTAAGCTTAGCACATAGAATATCATGGTCAAGAGTATCGAAGGCCTTACTATAATCAAGCAGAACAAGACATGTATTCTTACCTTCATCACAAGCCCTCACTACGTCATCACTAACCTGCAACAATGCAGTAGCAGTACTATGTTGAGCCCGAAAACCTGATTGAGTAATTGGTATAACATTATTTTTAGAGAAATGTAAGCTTAACTGTTCATACATAATTTTTTCTAATATCTTTGAAAGAACGGGTAAAATACTTATAGGCCTAAAATGAGACAATTGACTTGGATTATTAATTTTAGCAATAGGAATGATATTAGCACATTTCCGTGATGGAAATTCATTTGCCAATATACATGCATTTAAAATAAATGTAATGTGAGGAGTAAGATATGGAATAAGAAAAGAAATCATTTTGATATCAATTCCATCAACTCCTTTTGAGTTAGATCGAATTTCGGAAATTATTTTTTCCACCTTCCCTTCATTAACTACAGAAAAACTAAATTCATTAGTAATATTAGGAAATATATTTTTATTGTAATATTCAAAGAACTCATTGTTGTTATGATCGAGGTCAGTAGATGGAATACTATCAGAAAAATATTTCTTGAATTCGTCCCCACACAGCACAAGGCTGTCCGAGGGACGTACTATGGCAAAGACCATTTAGGATTTGGGCTTGCCTATGGACGTCCCAATATCCTAATATGTATGCCTTTCGGCACTCTTTTGGTCATCCCAATGTCACAACTTGGTTCCAGATAAAGGCAATACGACGGACGTCCTGAAGGATATCTGAAGCTCATAACAAGGGACATACCAGGATATCCCGGGATATTTCAGGACGTCGTAAGTACTACGAATGGGCATCCACAGGGACATTAGAGGATGTACAAAGTACACACTGAAACGTCCCAGAACATCCTAATATTATATTTTCTTATGTTTCAATATATTAACCATCGCCAAAGAAACCACATTTTTGCAAAAAAGATAAACTAAAAATATTTTATAGGTATGTATGCTACCTACTTATAACTATATGTAAGTGGGTAGTACATAAATCCACATATATTTTTTTGCTTTTTGTAAAATTGTAGTTTCTCTGACGATGGTTAATACACTGAAACAATAGAAAATATTATATTTCTCATTTGAACTGACCAAAAAACCCAAGGAATTACACATCAAGTTATTTGATATCAGCGGTCAAGAAAATAAAACCAGATATAAGACAGACTTTAAAAACAAACTCACATTTTTAATGTCAAAAAGCAAACTACTTCGAAAAAATATAAAATAATACAATAGGTATGTTGCACATAACTCCATAAATATTTTGTTCTTTGTAAATTTTTATCTGTCGAAGGTCATACATGAAATATAAAAAAAAATTACACATCAAGTTATTCGAATTATCAGTCAAGAAATTAAAAACACTTAGGGGTTATAAGAAGCTAAATATATTCAATATTTAAAGACTAAACTCATTTGTAACATCAAAAAGCAAACTCCTTAGAACATAAAATAACATTTTTTAAACTGAATTATATAAAAACATATTTTTTATCAAGTAATGTATTCCTTCTCTACTCTCTTCATTGCCTCGCTCTTCTTCTTGTCCTGCTCAGATTCTTTTAAAAACTTCTCTACTTCGTAATTCATAATATTATACCCATTCACGGTTGCATCTAAAATAAACATTAACGTATTATTTGAATCGCAGCATTAAGTATCAATAAAAATTTAGTCTATATGAAAACTGGGTAAGATAAAGATAATAGAGAACATCCAGGGACACAGGTTTAAACTGAAGCACTAATAAGAATAATTTGTCACATTATAAATTGTAATCCTGTATTGTGACTTTATTTTAATGCATTATATCTGTCTTACATACACGTCACATATGACTGTGGCTGCGAAGCCATTTACATAACACCATTCATAAACCAATAACCGTTTTGTGCAATTTAATCAAAAGGAAACAATATATCAGGATCATGACAGATTTGCAAATTAACTGAAAATTTATCCACGCATGTCCTGTCCGATACATATTTCCCTTTAAGAGTGTAATGAAAGTTTCAAACAATTATCTTGAAGCAAAATTATTTTTACCTACCTATTTTCATACACTAGCTGTTCATCATCAAACTTCACAACACTAAGTACGACCTGGTTCACATTCTCTCTCCAACCTGGCTTCGTAACATTCAATTTTTGGGCCAAATAAGCTTCATTTTGTAGGTTTGTTGGTCATTGAAAATAAGGGAGCCAGAATTTTTGTTTAATACTGTAAGTTTTCTATAAAGTTTCCTCTTTTTAGTTTCTTTTGGCATCCTGAAAGTTTACAAAATTCTGTTAAATTTGGGAAGTTTTATAGGTTATGTTATTTTTACATGGCTTGTACCTACTTACTTTCTATGGTGTCGAACAAAAAAGTCTCAAATAAAACTGAATTAAACAGACAAAACACAATCAAACGTGTTAAAAATATTTCCTACAACCAGTAATAATTTATATTATTTGATGTAGATAAATTAAGTGATATTCCAAGCTTGTTTTGTGTTTACTCTAGAGAATACCAGATGCAATAGAAAGTACAGGTTTGTGAAATTGGATATGGCCGCCGGAAATCGTAATGGCGCCTTATTTGAAGATATCAAAGAAATATATTGGGTCCCAGTTTAAGGAGATTTAGGGCCCTTCACTGGACGTCCTTTTTTAATCCCGATGTCAATTCACAGTTAATGCCAAAATGAAACCAGTTCAGGATATCCTCTTGGCCTCCTTTTGAAGGATATCCTGGGATATCCTAAATGGGACGTCCATTTCACTATCTACTTTACGTACTGGGATATCCAGGTACTTCAATTTGACATCCCATATCCCGATTGTGCTGTGTGGGTCCGGATTGCCCACTAGTTCAGGGTGACTTATAGGTGTAGAATTAATATTTAGCCACTTTAGAGTACGCCAGAAACCTTTAGGATTGACTTTAAATTGATGATTTAAATAAGCCCTTTTTTCATTCCTCACGGACATTGTAACAAAATTTCTGAGTTGTTTATATTCATCCCAAGATGCCCCAGTTTTATTTTTTTTATATTTAGAAAGTGCTTTATCTCTAAGACGCATCATAAATTTAACATTGTCGGTAATCCAAGGCGCAGGAGGTTTCGAAAAGCGAGCTGTTCTATAAGGTGCATGTTTATCAAAAAGTGCAGTTACATTGTTGTTAAAAAAATACACCATGTCCTCTACATTGTTTAATGTATATAACACATCCCAGTCTAGCCTATAAAGATCGGTTAAAAAATCATCATAGTTAAAGTTTCTGTATTCCCGATATGTCCTATATTTTAATGTTACAATTGGCTTTTTGAGATTTAAATTGCATTTCACAAAACAATGGTCCGACACACCATCCATTTTAATAACTTCATGATCTTGGATAAGATCTGAAGATGAGGTAACCAAAATGTCAATAAGAGTTTGACTGTTGTCAGTGATACGAGTGGGCTCCTTAATAATTTGGTACAGACTGTATTTATTTAGAAAATTTTGTAAAACAGTTTGCCCATTATTGTTACAAAGTAAATTTACATTGAAGTCACTTCCAAATAGCACATAATCAAAGTTAGGTATAAGTGTAGTTAGAGCGTACTCCAGATCATTGATACAATAGTTTAAGTTTTATCATTTGGAGGCCTATACAAGGATCCCATACACACACGCTTTCCTTGAATTTTTAAGCTAATCCAAATTTGCTCTAATGAACTCGTAGCGGGCGGAATATCTAAAACTTTAAATTTATACAAATCACTAATGTAAATGGCCACTCCACCTCCTCTATTATCTCGATCTTTTCTAACCAAATTATACCCAGGAATATTCACGGCAATACTAGATATAGAACTATTTAACCAAGTCTCAGATAAACCCACAAATTCATATTGCTCAGCCGTTACGAACTCTGAAAAAGTATCAAAATTAGTACATAATGAACGTATGTTAAAATGACAAAAATTAACTACTGTTTTACTTGATGCTTCAGATCTGGTCATCTGCAAATATATGTATTATACGAGCTTTTATAGCTCCGCTTTAAAATATACTTAAGCCCAACAAGAGACAAATACAAATATGAAATATAAATGAAAATTTAAAATAAAGTCTTTATTTCCCAATTAAACATGATATTAAGTTAAACAGCTGATGTATGTAGTTTTTACTAATTTTATACAAATCCAGAAAAAGAGGGGCAATAAAAAACTAACACCAAAATAAACAGATTCATATACAGATCTGATAACAGTGATAAGAGTCATAAAATTACTAAACCCCTTCCATGCCAATAAAGCTATGGTCCGCAAAATAACATTTCATAAATCACTTTTAACTTTCACCAAAACTTTCTTGTTAACTTTTGAATTCCAGAAGTATACATTGCCGCCGGATGACCAGGCCTTGCTGACACCATATTTTTCCTTCGCAGATCTTAACAGTTCGTATCGTTTACTAGTCAGGTCTTCATACACAGTATATACTGATCCTTTTAGTAATTTTTTAGCATTCAGCACTTCGTTTCGTTTTTTATTAAAAGTAAAACCAACAATTACAGTGCGAGGTTTCTCACTTTCCTCTTTTTTTCCACGATTCACCCGGAATATATAATCAATGTCACTTTCAGAACAAGATATTTGTAGCTGGCGACTAATAAAGGAGGAAATAATAGCACTTAAGTTTTCATTGGCGGATTCGGTAATACCACAAAAGCGTAAACATTATCTTTTACGGTCCTGCTCCAAAGCGTCAATTTTATCCCGTAGCTCAGAAAGGTCTTGACTATTCTGATTGACAGTTTTATTCAAGTTAGTGTATTACAAACATGACTGAGTTGGGTATCAAGTTTCTCTAATTTTGAATCGAGTTTTTCCTCGAGTTGATTAACAAAGCTGGTACACACCTTATTAATTAGTTTTTCCAAGTTCTCCTCATCACTTTGACTGGCTGCTTTGCCTTGACGACTGGAATTAACCATTGTTCTAATTGTTCGAGACCACTACTTTATCAAACTGGTAGCACTATCTAGTTTTTAACCTAAATTGCAGGTTGTAATTATCTTTAAGAATTAGATAATAAGACGTTATTTAAAATCTATAACTGAATGATAAAACTATTTTAGATGCACTATGACAAATATCAGCAAATAAATAGGCAAAAAACCATCACTTTTACTAGATTTTAGCGGAGCTATTAGAACGCATCTACACTGAAAGAAACCGACCAAATAGAATGTTTTGCTAAGATGATCTGCATTATTATAAGTATTTTTTTTGTTAAGACTACATTATCATTATCTAACCATAAGAAAAACTGTTTTGCTAATGAGATTTTGCAACGGTAAATCTTTGACTATTTGTCCCAATAGCAGCACTTACCTAAACTAGGTAAAATATTGTTATAAGTTTTCTTTTTATTAGGCGTAACTAAATAATTTCTTACGATAAATAAGTGCCTTAAGTTAAAGTTAACTATTTAATGGTTAAAACTCAAATAGACCTATGGTTGGTAAGTCACCTGTTAACTGTAAAGACGGGCTTACTAATCGTAAAATCTTACTTATTTATTTTTGCACGTGGCGCAAGCGCAATTGAGTTTTTATCATAGCACGCCATTTCATCCATGCAACGACGCATGCACACTGAAAGAAATTTCTATTATCCATAAAGAGAAATTGACTAACCCTTAATAAATATCTGCATTAAATAGGCTCCAGCAAGACTGCTGTGTAACCGCAACAAAAACGATCTTGCTAAGATGCACTATTTATCGTTAATAAAAGATTTTCTTATTATTTATTTGTTACTGTAGGTTGATAGCTTTGCTATCAGGAGTCACCACCTATTTTAATCTTAATAAGTTTTTTGTTATAGTTAGTAAGTTCCTATTTCTTACACCATTACTACCTTGTAACCGGAAAAAAACTTTCCTGCCGCTAATAGATGACTTTTTAACCACTATGCAGCTTACATTATAATGGTAACAAATAATCTTTCTTGACCTAGTAATGTCACTTTGCAAGTACGTTACTTCTAAATTCAATATTTTAATTTTATATTTTCACACTTCATATTAAAACACGTTTTTTAATACATTTCTATACTGACTCAGACAAAGAATTATTGTTGGTAAAATTAAAATAAATGATTAATTTAAGGAAACAAACGATGACTAATAAACAATTCAGGGTGCCTATTAAAAAAAGGGAACTTTGACTTGTAAGAAGAGACAATCACAATTTACTATATAATAGCTACTTTCGTTCAGCAGAGTGATTCGTAATGATAAGGTACCTACCTGTTTCATGTGTTGTCTCTGTCCCTATATACCATGCAATTTTGTATCATATGATTACTGCTCATTGAAATCCTGTTTATTATGATTACGAATCACTCTGCTGAATGAAAGCAGCTAATATACATACAATAACATAAAACACAAGTTTTTTAATTAAAATTCTTTGCATAAAACCTTTCCCACAACTGTCTCGTCGAACGCCGAATTGCTTACTAGTTACTAGTTACTGCATGCGTCGCTGCATGGATAAAATGGCGCGCGATGATAAAATCTCAAATGCGCTTGCGCCACGTGTAAAAATAAATAAGTAAAACGTTAGGATTAGTAAGCCCGTCTTTACAGTTAACAGGTGACTTACCAACCATAGGTCTATATGAGTTTTAACCATTAAATAGTTAACTTTAACTTAAGGCACTTATTTATCGTAGGAAATTATTTAGTTACGCCTAATAAAAAAAAACTTAAAACAATATTTTACCTAGTTTAAGTAAGTGCTGTTATTGGGACAAATAGTCAAAGATTTACCGTTGCAAAATCTCATTAGCAAAACAGTTTTTCTTATGGTTAGATAATGATAATGTAGTCTTAACAAAAAAAATACTTATGATAATGCAGATCATCTTAGCAAAACATTCTATTTGGTCGGTTTCTTTCAGTGCAGTAACTAGTTAGCAATTCGACATTCGACGAGACAGTTATTGTAGGAAAGGTTTTATGCAAATAATTTTTATAAAAAAACTTGTGATTTATGTTATTGTATATTAGTTGCTTTCGTTCAGCAGAGTGATTCATAATCATAATAAACAGGATTTCAATGAACAGTAATCATATGATGCAAAATTGCATGGTATACGGACAGAGACAACACATGAAACAGGTAGGTGCCTTATCATTACGAATCACTCTGCTGAACGAAAGCAGCTATTATATAGTAAACTGTGATTGTGTCTTCTTACAAGTCAAATTCCCCTTTTTTAATAAGCACCCTGAATTGTTTATTAGTCGTTTGTTTCCTTAAATGAATCGTTTATTTTAATTTTACCAACAATAATTCTTCGTCTGAGTCAACATAGAAATGTATTAAAAACGTGTTTTAATATGAAGTGTGAAGTCTAAAAAATATAAAATTAAAACATTGAATTTACAAGTAAACGTACTTGCAAAATGACATTACTAGGTCAAGAGAGATTGTTTGTTGCCATTATAATGTAAGCTGCATAGTGGTTAAAAAGTCACCTATTAGCAGCAGGAAAGTTCTTTTCCGGTTACAAGGTAGTAATGGTGTAAGGAATAGGAACTTACTAACTATAACAAAAAACTTATTAAGATTAAAATAGGTGGTGACTCCTGATAGCAAAGCTATCAACCTACAGTAACAAATAAATAATAAGAAAAACTTTTATTAACGGTAAATAAGTGCATCTTAGCAAGATCGTTTTTGTTGCGGTTACAGAGCAGTCTTGCTGGAGCCTATTTAATGCAGATATTTATTAGGGGTTAGTCAATTTCTCTTTATGGATAATAGAAATTTCTTTCAGTGTACTCTTGACGCACGCTCATCAACATTATTCATTACTGCTCGATTGTAGGTAGTCTCACGGAAAACATAATTCCTCCAAATGATCCACTGAGTTACATGAATGAAATGCATAACTGTAATACTTTATATTTGCACAATACAAATATAATTGAATTAAAAGAAACTATTAAAGAAATAAAAAATAAAAAATCTTCTGGTCTAGATGAAATCTCTGTAAAAATACTGGAAAATCTACCAGACGCTGCTCTTCACGTATTAGTTTCGATAATTAACGAATCATTTGAATCGGGAATATTTCCATCTATCTTAGAAACATCTATTGTGATTCCCCTTTACAAAGGTGGGGATTTAGAAGATCCATCTAATTTTCGTCCCATATCGTTAATACCCACATTGGCAAAAATTATTGAAAAGCTAGTAAAAAAGAGAGTTGTTGAATTTTTGTTTTCATGCAAGATATTAAGTAATCAGCCATTTGGGTTCGAAAAAAATAAAAATACTAACGATGCCATGTTTGCCTTTCTAAAGATGGTCTACACTGATATCAATGGTGGAGAGTGTGCCGCGGCAGTATTCTGTGACTTGTCAAAAGCTTTTGATTGCGTTCAGCATGATATATTGTTGCGAAAGCTTGAACACTATGATTTCAGAGGCACTACCTTAAACTGGTTTCGGTCTTATTTGTCAAACCGCAGCCAAGTAGTTAAAAACTCATCATACTCCAACAAACTAAATATAACTCATGGCGTACCTCAAGGTTCTGTTCTTGGCCCAATTTTATTTTTGTTATATGTTAACGACTTGACTGAAATTGACATTAATGGAAAGTTTACTTTGCTGATGACACCACAATATTGTGGCAGAGTAAAGATGAGAATACCCTCTGGGAGCAAATGTGTTCCGATGTAAATAAAGTCAAAGATTGGTTTAACTCTAACTTGCTTTCTCTTAATGTCAACAAAACAAATATTCCGTTGTAATCTAATAGATATCCCACTCGGCAACCATATACTTGAAAATAAGTCGTGCTCAAAATTTCTTGGTTTAAATATCGACTGCAACTTAAAGTTTAAAGATCATGTTATTAACCTCAGTAATAAGCTAGCATCTAGTTGCTATGCAATTAGAGTCATTTCAAATGAGTTGCGCTTCATGACTGCGAAAACCGCATACTTTGCACTAATTGAATCACATTTGAGATACGGTATTTCGTTCTGGGGTGTAAGCAGTAATTATTTGATAAATAGGATTCTTGTAATTCAAAAGCATGCTGTTCATTATTTGTGTAAAGCAAGAATTCGTGATACATGCAAACCACTTTTTTTGGCACATGGAATTCTTACAGTTATTTCCATTTTAATTCTGGAAACGGTATGTTTAATTCATAAACATAAAAGTAATATAAGTGAAAATTCTCCCTGTTATATTACTCGTCAAAACAATAATCTTACTATGCCAATTCCGAGTTCCTCCCTGGTCTATTATTTACAATGGTTATAAGATGTATAATCACCTACCCAATGATGTTAAAGATATTAATTCGTATATTCATTTCAGGAAGGCAGTAAAAAGTAAACTTGTTGTAAAGCCTTATTATAATTTAAGAGAATTTTTTGAGGACACACTGTATTATGTTCAAAAGTGCACATTAATTTTGGTCTGTAAATTGTTGCCATTTGACTAGTTTTTGTATTGTTTTTACTCTTTCACTTTTAAATTTTTTACGTAGTTTATTTATATTTCTCTATTTTATATATCTGTTTATACAGCACTTTGTCAACAAGAAATGTTCTTCTGGACAATAAAGTATATTTGATTTGATTAGTAAAACAGCTTCGGGACATGAAGGAATACATAAATGACAGTGCAATACGTTCGAAAATAATCAACGGTCTACCACCAAAGTACAACAATTTCCGAACTGCATGGGATTCAGTTGCATCGAGTTAAAAAAGAAAACAACATGCAATTATTGCAAGAAGAAGGGTCACTGGGTACGTGAATGTAGAAAACTCATAGCAGATGCAGAAAAGAGTGACACAGAACAGAAATCAAAATCCAACAACGCTTATGTCAGCGACATTTCACAACTTTATTCAGCCAGCCTGAATAAGCGACAGCAACAAACGGATTTGTGATTCAGGTGCAAGTGTTCACATGACCCATCAGCGAGATTGGTTTATAAAAATTGAAGAATTGCAGGAGCCAATTTCCGTAAAGATTGCAAACGATAAAGTAATCTCAGCCACCGGTATTGGTAACATTGAAATTCAAGCAAATGTTTAAGGTCAATGGCATGATCGAGAAATCCAGAACGTGTTGTACATTCCCGAACTGAATAGAAGTTTATTTTCAGTGGGAGCAATGACGAATAAACAATTCACATTTCGAGCCTTGAAGCACACTTGTGAATTTTCTTTTTCTAAATCCTTACAAGTAACAAGGACAGAGATAGTGATCTAAGCACCCTGAGTTAATTTTCGTAAACCCCTAGTGTGTCATGTGTTGGAAATCGTGAAAACAATCTGTGGGTGATGAAGTTTAAAATCAAGTCTAAACCAGAGTGTAATGTTGACAAAATCGTTAACAAGTGTAATCTTAAATCGTTTATTGAGCTTAATTAAAATAATGAATTAGTGGGAGTGTTAGAATATAAATATAAATAAATTCAATACTTTATTGTATTATGCTTCGAGCGATTTGTTTATACTTTAGACACGTATCACTTACTTGAGCTATATGAATAAGCTCATATAAAGAGTAGTCGAGCACTGCCTGCTGTATAAGGCGGATATGTAACAATGTTTATGTTTATGTAATCGTTTAAATAAAGTACTCATTTCAACTTTACATTGACCAAATTAATTCCACCAAACAACCCAACAACCTCGACAAGCCACTTATTTACAGTTGCTCGGTAGTCGCCGCATAATCGTAAATTTCCATCATTTTTTAATACTGGTACTAACGGTGTGCCCCAAGCGCTTGATTCCACTGGACTTCTGATTCCTTGCTGTTCGAGCCTGTCTAGCTGCTTGTCCATCTCCTCCCTGAATGCTAATGGGACTGCCCTAGGTTTACAAAAAACAGATCTCGAGTTGGGTTTTAATTCTACTAACTCTAGCGATATTTTGGCATGTTTAAAACATCCGACTTTATCGTCAAAAACAGCTGGGTATTTATTTTAAATGTTTTCGATTTCTATTTCATTTCTCTCAACATTATAAACAGGAAGCATATCAAACTTTACGTTAAACGATTCTAACCAATTACACCCCAATAATGATGGTCCTCTATTGTTTACAACATCTTATTGACTTACAAACATTGTTAAATAAAACAAACACATTAAAATAACCCTGTGGTTCGATTACATCCCCCGTATAACTTTTCAACGATAGGAAATCCTTTTTCAATTTATAATGCTTGAAGAACTTTGTGTATAAAGCATAATTAATACAACTTACGGAAGCTCCACTGTCAACAGTGTCAATAGCCATTTCGAAAAATTTTTTTTCGGTTGTCACTGATTGAAAAAGGGTTGCCTGATTTCCTATTATCATTTATTTATAACTACAAACATATCGGCCTCTACATCTATGAAATTTTGATTTTTCACTTTACACATACTTGCCAAATGACCTATGTTTTTGCAAATGTTACATCTGTATTCTGAATACTTACAGTTTTCGAAGACCTTTACCACAACACTTGCACTTTTGCGTTCTGTTGGTTGTCCATCTTGATATTTATTTATTTATTTATTTACGGGAAAGCCCAATGAGTACATGTGTATATAATAACAGCGACATAATTAACAAAGAATGTGTATATTACCTAGACTTATTTGATAACAGACTTTCTTAACCTATATAATGATATATTGAACAAATCCAGCTGTATAGTGTTGGCATTTTTCATAATCCTGGTGATACCTAAATTTGCACCGTATAAAGAACGGTGATTTGAAATATAAAATGTATATGAATCCCTTAGCTGTCTTAGGGGTACATAGAAGTCTAACATAGATAGCAGTTCTGGACTGTCTATAGTAGATAAGCTATAGGCATTCTGGACCAAAATCCCATGTTATTTCTTATGGAGGTTCATTCTGGTCATTTTTGACCAATTTTACTCCCCACCACTTTTAGGCTCCGCCTTCGGGGAAGGTCCTACCGGTCGAAGAGATATTATTGGCCGAGGTGTTTGGGCACATGATCGAGGAGCGAGAGATACTATTGGCCGAGATTCTATTGGCTGCGGGGTGTAAGATCCTATTGGTTGAGATTCTATTGGTCGGGTGGTGTAGGATTAATGGGGGATAGTGTTTCTATTGGCTGAGATGCATAGGTATGGCGCTTCAAAGATGGCAGTCTGGTTTTAGGCTATTGTCGTGGCAGCAATGGGGACTTAACAAATCGAAATATAGGTAGATGGTGTAGAGGTGGTGGTGGAGGGAAAGTAATGGCGCTATAACAAATAGTGGTCTATTGGTAGAGAGCGGAAATGGCTGACGGCGTATCAGATAGAGAGGTCTATTGGGGTATGGAGACATGGCAAATCAGAATGGTGAATCAGATAATAGCAAATCAAATGACAGATGGTGGATCAGAGCGTTGTAATGATGGAGGGTCGTGTATTCGTGGGAAATACTGCATCATAAAGGTGATTAATTATTGGTCTGTACTTCAGATTAAAGTATATATTTTTCCTGTTTAAAGGAAATTCACACACGGGGGCTTGGACATGGAGGTAATGAATTTTTACGTTCTGGCTAAATGTTTAAGAGAAACTCTATTTTAGATTTAATATACATAATACTTCGGAAGATATTTTTAGATATATTTATTATTATTTACAAATTAAGTTAGGATATTTTTCATATATGATGTATATATGTGAACCGAGTTACTACATTCTAAAAGCGGGCAGCTAAGACTTTATGATTTAAAGAATGATATATTTAATGCTTAGTGCATAAGAGAACTATGAGATTAAACAATGAAAGATCTCCCACCAGCCACATTCTTACTAGTAATTATCTGCTTTTTATCATCTTACCACCAATTACTCTCGTCGTACTACAATTATCTTTAGATTACACCTAGGTCATTAAACCATATAAAGGTATAAAGAAAAAATTGTGAAGCTATTAGCCTATAGACTCTAGTCAAGACAACATGTCTCATCTACTCTGCGTAACGGTGGTAGCGCAGAGGATTAAGCAAATAATAAAAGGTTTAGGAGTGTGGGACAGGTTCATAAATAATAATACCAATAAATAATAATAAGTACTTTATTTTTCAATTACATATATACAGTTAATAAAGTGAATAAAGATTCTAATCCTAGGCTAATGTAAATCAGTAATAGAAAAGCTATAATATAAATACATAAAATATACAATAATATAAAGATATAAAATGTAAAATATGATATAAAGCTATGATATAAAAATATAAACTATAATATAAATATATGGGTATACAAATATAAATAAAATAAATATGGCTATATAAAAAACATACAAACAAGGCTATTCACATATTCAAGTAGCCGTAGGCTCATCATTCATTATGGAGTAATGACCCCACGGTAGCGTTTCATACGACCCATTAATTAAATGTCTCTTATCGTCATGTGGACTCAAAGCTATTTTTTCTTGCGTCATAGAATAAACAGTATGCTTCTCTGACCTAATTAAATTGTGTGTAATGTATTTATTTTTAAAATTATCAATGCACTCTATAAAATCCTCGAGAGTAATAACATTTTTGATGACAGACTTTTTAATTCCCTTAATCTTTTTTGTTACATCTACATGAGCAGTGGTCTCATCACCAGCCCGTTTAATGGTATACATTTTAGCTCGAAGTCCCACAAACATTTCTATAGGTACTCCATTAAACTCATCCTTCATTAAACCCAAAACTTTTTTATTCACGAGGGGTATGTTATATCTGTTTTCTAAAGGATAATCGCTCGTATCAAATCGAGAATGACAATCGCGACGCATGATTTCGTATATATCTTTATCAATAATTTCATATATAAGACTGTCCGTATCAGTATAAAGAATGGAGCAGTCGTCACCAAACTCGGGTTTCATGTAGTCATAGTGAAAATCATAAATGGTGGTTTTAGCTATATCTAAAATAGCCATTCCTATATACAGTGGTTTGCAAAAGTAAATTTCCGTTTTATTGAGCTCGATAGCAACCAGGTTTTCATTGAAAATAGTGGCGGATTTAAATTCGGGTCTTGCAATTAGAGCCTCTGCGCCGTACCTCCCCTCCCACCTATTAACTAATTTGACGTTGGAGTGTTTCCTAATGTTCTCCATAGTTTTCCCAAAGACTGCGTTATTCATAAGTTTAAACATATTTTTCTCAAACTCATTTTTAGCGAGCTGACGGAACCTTGTATTCAGATCAATGTAGGATTTTAACCAGGGGGATTGCTTAAATTGCAGAACGCGGTGTATTTTCGTTAGTTTGAGACCATTCTTTAGTACCTGTTTCAAAGCCCTGTAATGGATGACATATTTCGTTTTATTATGTAGAGTAGCCAAAAGTTTAGTGTCTTTACATCCGGGGGCAGCACTGTGTTCGGAACAGAAGGGTAAATCGCGGTGTAAATCGTGCAAAGATTCAGGATATTCGAGATCAACTTCTAAAATATAACCCACGTCAGAATTATCGGGGATTTCAGTAACATCTATGTTAGTATCGGCCCATTCAAAGCCTCCAAATGGAAGTGATTGACTCATGGCCCAGCCATATTGGTTATTAATGTCAAAATATGATAAATACTTGGTTGGTTTAGCAGGATTGAAATTTTGAAGGTACTTGTTGTTCGCCACGCTTTTACGTTTAGAACATTGGCTTAGCCCACCACGAATTCCACGTTCCACAAACATAATCATGTCGATATCGGTTAAAAGCTCTAAGGAACACCCTGTATACTTGAGCATACAGTCCCAAGTATATCCGGGTAGAGTGTAATAATTCGCGGGATCTAGACCGTATGATTGATGACAACTACTACGGAATTGTTCAAATACGTCCGCCAAGAGCAATATGTCTGTTCTCATATATAAATCCGTGTATTGGCCTAAATCTTTAATGTTAAACGAAGACCATACACGTTGCGCATGCTCGTACTGCGCATCTGATATATCTTTATTCTCTAATTTATTGTAAAAATGCTGTTGTTCGGGTAGAGATCCTAAATTAAATTTATCGAAACTGCTCATGAAATCGTATGGATACACCCCTTTTTCGTCAGTAAATCAAACTGTTCGCTATCCAATTCAGTAAACTGTGATTTTAGATTAGGAAACTCAGACAAGTACGAGGATAACGTGTCTAGTGAGGAGCTCATAAAACGGAAAGAGTCAATGAATCGGAATTTAATTAAATTTTGATCAATATGTTTAGTGAATGAAATATATTTTTCTTTTGTTATTGGAAGTAAATCAATGCGACCTGGCATGTCATTGGCAATGTTTTCTAAAATGAAATGGGCATCGTAACCTCCGAGGTTATGAAACATAACCGGTACAATCACCTCATCCTTATAATTAATATTACATGAGTTGTGAGCAGCACCTCTATAGTTATTCTCAGGACTCAGATGAAAGTGATC
The DNA here is from genome assembly GCA_963583905.1 of Stenurella melanura. Lineage (NCBI taxonomy): Eukaryota > Metazoa > Arthropoda > Insecta > Coleoptera > Cerambycidae > Stenurella > Stenurella melanura. The sequence goes on from OY757312.1 coordinate 94,859,858, forward strand.
TCGAACCTTGAGGTCATCTGGACTGAAGGGTTGTTCACAGATGTGACAGTGGGTGGCTTTATCAAATTCAGCTTGTTGTTCAGCAGTCAATTTCATATCATGTGGGCATAGAAAAACGGTTTCAACATCTTCAGCGAATTCATTCATCTGTCGAGCGAACCAAGACATACAATCCTCCCCTCGATATGAATGATAAGAGGATAGGAATTCATCATAGGAGCACTTTACATAATAGCCGATGGCCGCAGGTACATGTTGTTGGTATTTATTGTTAGAGTTCATCGGTATAAGAATGCTCTCGAGGTCGGCATAGACAATAAAGGGAGCCTTTTCTTTATTTTTGAAATTCTTAAATCTTAGTTGTTTCTGGTCCTCACGTGGTAGTCTAACTTTACAATTGTTCATTTTAATGCAGTCTTCTGTATGTTTATCCAGAGCTGGCTGGGTATAGAAGTAGTGTAGGCATCGGTCACAGAAATATTTTTGACCATGCATTTTACTTAATTGTTTGGAAAGAAGGCGTGAAAGGCTCTTGATCCATACATAGTGATAGCGTACAGGTGTAGAAATAATATCATCGTCATCATCATCAAAATACTGATCCTGGATCATTAGAAGATTAACGTGTTTATCCTTCTTCTCCTTTGTTAAATACGTGGGTAGAGTTATGAAATGCTTTTTAGATTTTTTTAGAATATATACATTGACTGAGATATTGTTTTGCTTCTCAAATCTAGGTATCTGCCTGTGGGTCATAGGAAACTGAATCCCAGTCAAGTTTAGAACACTTGAGTAGTGGGGATATGATGAAGTTCTGTCTGAATGTAAATTCGCAGGATATAAAGCACTAACAATACTCCACGCAAAGCATGCCTATATTATTTTTAACATTAACGCACGCCTTCTTTTTCTTGATTGACGTGGGTAGCTCTATGTAGGAGGAACCAATCTGAGGTGTGAATTTGTTGATATTAATCCCCAAATTGCTGATTGCTTGCAACGCCCATCCACTATCCTTCTCGAGGAATTGTTCAAGCTGCGTTAAAATTGGTAGTTGAATATTTTCCTGGAACCATTGTTCTAAGTTGGTATCGCGATAGATTGGAACGTTTTTGGTGTTACAATATTTAAACTCCTCAATAATCCGATCGGCCTTGATTATGACGAACTTCCCACAAAAAATAGCATTGACCTTCACTGCCTCCTCTTTCTTCAACGCGTTCTGTATACGTCTCTTGAACAAGGCGAAGCAATCCTTAAGGAATTCGCGTGGATCCTTGTGTTTTAAATTGGAGATCACTCCAGTACGAATGCGGCTATCGAAAGCTGTTTCCGTGTCGTCCCAATGAACCCGATGTTTTGCTGTCTCTTTTGTTGTAGATGTGCCAGAACCACGTTTTTGTGTTTGCTTAATTTGGTTCCGGAAGCTCTTGATCTGGGCCAGAGTTGATAGCAGGCTTTGCTTTTCTCCAACGGATTTTGCCGTTTTCAACTGGAACTTTATATTTCGTACCGCCTTGGTACACTGCCTAAGTCCATCAGTAGCAGTTCCCTCATTATATGAAGATAACAAGACACTAATTATGCTCGAGATGGTATAGCACAAAAATTTTAACATGGCTTTAGCAGACATCTTGCTACTTTGAAAGTTCGGGAGAAACTAAAAAAATTGTCTTTGTCACTTCTATTTGGATACTCTCGGGACGATCTGTGTCGGTAAGATGTAATCTGGAACAAGTGAGAAGCATGATAACACACAAGTATACAACGTGATAATTTTAAAATTAATTGATAACGTCTTTCTCTCACAACTATAACTTCCCAAGCATGGTATAATAGTGTGTAAGCGAGATAAATAAAAGCCACTAAAGCTTCATCTTATAGCATTTGTATCGGATTTATTGCTGTTAAGTTGATACACATTAGGGGCTGGTCGGTTTGCAATGTAGCAATATAAATATATGAAATTAACTTTTTTACTAATCGATTTGTAGGGTTCTAGATAACACAAAATTCCTGTTCACACAATAGGACTTTTCAGTCGTGCTTACAAGAAACGTGATGGGCCTGTCTGGAAAGCGTACAGACTCTGTATAAAATCGTACTGACCTGTATACAGATCCTGTTTAAAATCGTACAGACCTGTATACAGACCCTGTTTAAAAGCTATACAAACCTGTTTAAAAGCTGTTCAAACTCTGTTTTAAAGCGTACAGACTCTGTATATAATCGTACAGACCTGTATACAGATCCTGTTTAAAATCGTACAGACTCTGTTTAACAATGGTGTCTAATAAAATAACTTTCGAGACATATAAGCTACCTAAGGTAAAACCATATATATTGGAAAGAGATGGAGAATTTAAAGAGAAAATTAGAAAAGCAGCGAGAGCTATTAGAAAGAAATATTTAGCATTAAAATTAGGAAAAGCAGAGGAAGTTGAAACCCTTAACCGATTATTTAGACCAGTTATCGAACCACTGAAAGAACTAAAATCCATTGTGAAACCTGCGAACAATGTAAATGTTAAGTCGTTAATAAAAATACCAGTACAACATAAAGTGGAAAATGCTGTTGACGAAGACGAAGAAGAAGAAGGAGACTATACTCTCGAAGAAGAAGCAACTAATAAGATGGATCCAAATGAATATTTTGAGCAGTATTCTCCTTTAGCTAAACATTATATAATAGGACTCTATAACAAAAATAGAGATTTCGATGAAACATATCGCGTTAGACTGGATTCGGAAATGAATAAATTTTATATCGGTTCCCTGGAATTACACATTAGTCCAGACGCTGAAATAAATATTGGTAATGAAAAGTATGCTGGAAGACGGGGCTTATACGAGCTGCTATTTATGAAGAAGCCCCAAGGTTATGATGAAAAAGATTTACATGATTATAAGAATATTCTAGAAGCGTGTAATGTTCATAGTTAAATAACGAGTGATGACCTTGTCTAACTATAAGATGAATGAAAGACACCCATAATCTTATCGTATTTGTAACAAATATATTACTGTTAAGTTAATAAACATTGCCTAATTAGCCGGTTCTGTAATGTAACAATAGAGTTCTTCCTCTAGCTAACACTAACTTTCTGACCAAATTTCACTACAATCTGCTATTCATCTTTAACTTATTGTGCTTACAAGAAATGTGATGGACATTTTGAAAGTTGTTCAGAATTCAATCATCAACACAGTGTTTCTCTACGAGCAATAATATTGGTTTTAGAAATGTACCGACCGAATGCAATATGCTCTTCGTAAGGTCTATAAATAGAATTCAAATCTCTGCTTGTCCATAAAAATAGATTTACGCAGAAGACTCCAAGCACATCAGAAGCCATTCACAACATTCAACCCCATCCAATCAGAGAACTTAACGTTATTATTATTATTATTATATGTAAAAGATACATCAATCCAGCTACCAATCAATTAATAAACCACATAAGCTAGCACATAAAATTTAAAGATTGACTTCATATCATTATTACTATTATGAGTAAAATATGAAGCGGTGTTACCAAGCAGACATCCAATCTAGTTAACAATTAGTTAATGAAAAGTATCAGCCACCACGTAAAAAATCTTGGGTAGATATACAATAATTAAAATAATGAACGACTGGAAACATGCAGACATCCAATCCAGCTACCTTTTGGTTAATGAACAGCATAAGCTAACACATACAAATTTTGTAGGTGGATTGTAATATAATAACTGTAATATATATGACTAAAAACAAGCACCACAAACGCTGAAGAATATCATTGAAATATGAAAAATGTTACATGAAGATGGAACTGCTGAAACGTGGTATCATGTCCGAAGATTTATATCAACTTAACATTTTATTGTGGGGGCAAGCTAGTGTTAATAATGGGTAGAATTAAAGACGCCTGTATAGAAAATATCCATTGAAAACAAGACAGCCATATGAGCGTTTTTCGGTAGCCCGAAGGCCTTTCACGAACACGTACGGATTTAAAAAATTCGCGTGGCTGAAACCAAAATTCCTAGAAAAACATCGTGCCCGTCACCGATTCAGTATAGTTCACTGGGTCTCGGTAGGCATTATCGCGACCTATACATAATATAAAGGTACATAAATATTAAATTATTGTATACTATAACACATCAAGGCAAGACACAATAAATGCAACAAAAACAGTAGCAATAAAAGCCAAAACAGTACCTACTATATGACTAAGTTTCTCAGGGTGCGCTTGTTATTAAGGAATTTATAGTGTATAGGCCCCAAACGCTAAAGCATTAGGTACATACTTATTCTCGCTAACCCCCTTCTTTTTAAACATTAACAATTGTCTTAAGTATGTTTTTACTTTCAATTTCCTCATTTTAGTGAAAAGTATTAATTTTGTTTCACAGCTCTCGGACTAATAGCTATAAGAAATATGATTATATACTATAACACTGTATGAAATGCTAAAACATCTCTAACTGCTCTTGAAAATAATCTGGAAAAATTAATTACACGACAAAATGCTAAAACATCATTGAAAAAAGAACATTCCAAATATCTATTGTATCTCCTCTGATCATTTTATTTGTCCTAAGCGTCTAAACGCGAAGAACTTAATCCTTTGAAAATAAAGTTACTAAAAAAAAATTATTTCATACTACAAAGCTAAAAACAACAGAAAAACCACTGAATTAAAATACCTCTAACCATTTAATTTAAGCTAAACATCTAAACACAAAGCACTTAATCACGCTTATTTTCATATATTAGTGAAAGTATTAATTTTGTTCTATATTGGCCGGACTATAAATTTTATCATAAGTATGTTTTTTTTACTATTTGTTTTCCTATATTAGTGAAAGTATTAATTTTGTTCTATATTGACCGGACTAGAAATTTTATCATAGGTAGGTTTTTGCTATTTGTTTTCCTATATTAGTGAAAGTATTATTTTCATGCAACAGACCCCAGACTAATAGTAATTTTATCTTAAGTACTAAATGAATTTAATAACAGTTCACACCTTTGGCTACAATTCGAAATAAAATACACAAATATGTACTCGTTAAATAAACCACCGTCTTTGCCTGATGCTAATATCGATACGTTATCAAGAACGTGTTTCTAATGTAAACATTCGTTATAAAATATTAACTAGAGTTAAAATAAAAGCAACTATGAATAATTCCTTAGCGCGTAGATCCCAATAACCCGAATTATTATAAACAAACGAATAATCTGCTCTGCTACAGTGTGTCCCCTTACCATTAAGAGTTCAAATCACCCTGAACAACCGGGATTCTATTAAAATATCTAATAAATTATTACTAGTTTATATAGGAAAAATCTATAAAAATTCTTAGAGAATTAGGATATGTTTCCCATAATTTAGGTTTTAAAGATGCATCAGTTATACTATATCAAATCATAGCTAGATGATACCTTGATACCATATGTAACTAAAAATATGTACTTACATTTTATTGGTGAAGTACACACTAATAATAGTTGTTTGAACTGAGTGAAAAATAACTTTATTGATTCGCGCACACGCTAAAAACAGTGAATGAGCTTCTGAGCTTTGCTCCGGGATTTATAGCAAACCTATTGCACAATGATGACGCCATCTGCCGTATCAGCAACTTAAACCCAATATGAAGCACAGCTGCGTGGATGACATAAGTTTTTTCTTGGATATCGTCACATCTAAAGTGCCGCCGGAAACTTGTTGAAACTTGTCCTCTGTTAATATAAACATTAATACTTTTGTTTATTCTATAAACCTAACGACTTATTCGCATTCTTACCGCGCCTTAAAAATTTTAATAATACCGCTGAGGCCTGTATCGCTTCTGAATGGCAATATTTTATGTTTGGAATGATTTAGTTTATTGCGTTTAAAATATATAGATTAATTTAATATATAATTTTAGAACCTTAGATGTCTTGTGCTAATATGAGAAATCCATAATATTTTCAAGCACCTATTGTTGGACACGATTTCATCTAATAATGATCCGCCTTATAATAAACAATATTTAAATAACTATCGAATGAGAAAATTATAATTGCTTGTATACAGGGTGGGCCGAAATTTGTATCCATAAATTTGATTCTTCTATTAATTATGATATGTAAGGTATATGTAACCCTGCTTATGACAGCTGACGATGTTCTTTTCTTAGAAGTGTAACCTTGAAGTATCGGCTAACAGCGATGTTGTAAGTAAGATTATAGAACTTTATGTTTTCTGATTATTGTACCTGATATTTTATTTTTAAACGTAATGTAGAGATCACCTCAGTGTATTTCGGTGAAGACGGTTTATGATACGGAAATATTTGATTGATTACGCTAATATAGTATCCATCATTAGGTGCCTATTTTATTATATGTTCATGATTGCTATAATGGACTCCCCTACTCTGACATCAGAGACAGAGAGTATAAAAGATTCCTACTGCGTAGGTATGCTTTATCTATATATACCCACGATTTCTTTCCCTAAGAATTCTCACGATGTCTATGATGTTCCTATAAATCTCCACAGCGCATGATTTTGTTTAACGACAGATATTTTTTCCTAAAAGTCTCCACTGCACATGCTTTTTCTCTAATGATTATATTACTGTTTTTCTATATATTTCTTTAGTAACCGAGTATAAGTTTTAGATTTTTATATCTTATACTGTTTGTTCTAGAAACTCCTAGATCTCACCCTATTGATCATATATCTCTAATACATAAGATCTTCCGATTTTTTCCACCTTGCCACCTATGGACAGGTATCTATTTTAATCGGGTGACTTCGGGACCACTCTTATTCTTCATAAAATGTTCCCACCTTAAGCTGTATGATGCATGTAACAATACGTAAATAACTAATGCATGACCTATTGTGACATGCTTGTATACCGGGTGGCCCCCGGAATTTCTATCTGAGGCTTATGTACTGCTTTTAAAATGTAGTAACTCGGTTTACATATATACATCATATATGAAAAATATCCTAACTTAATTTGTGAATAACAATAAATATATCCATAATAAAAATATCTTCCGAAGTAATATGTATTAAATCTAAAATATAATTTCTCTTAAACATTTAGCCAGAACGTAAAAAATTCATTACCTCCATACCCAAGCCCCTGTATGTGAACACAGGAAAAATATATACTTTAATCTGAAGTACATACTGATACACCTTTATGATACAGTCTTTTTATCATGTTCATAAAAATATCATTACAACACTCCAATCCACCATCTGTCATTTGATTTACTATACCACTATGCTATCATCTGATTCACCATTCTGATTTGCCATATCTCCATACCCCAATAGACCTCTCTATCTGATACGCCATTTCGTTCTCTACCAATAGACCACTATTTGTTATAGCGCCATTACTTTCCCTCCACCACCACCTCTACACCATCTACCTATATTTCGATTTGTTAAGTCCCCATTGCTGCCACGACCTAAAACCAAACCACCATCTTTGAAACGCCATACCTATGCATCTCAGCCAATAGAAACACTATCCCCCATTAATCCTACACCACCCGACCAATAGAATCTCAACCAATAGGATCTTACACCCCGCAGCCAATAGAATCTCGGCCAATAGTATCTCTCGCTCCTCGATCATGTGCCCAAACACCTCGGCCAATAATATCTCTTCGACCGGTAGGACCTTCCCCGAAGGCGGAGCCTAAAAGTGGTGGGGAGTAAAATTGGTCAAACATGACCAGAATGAACCTCCATAAGAAATAACATGGGATTTTGGTCCAGAATGCCTATAGCTTATCTACTGTCTATAATTCCGTTACAGAGTTTAAATGCCAAGACAATGTCTGAGGTAAGTCTCCGTTGTTGTAAAGTCTGAATAATGAGAAGAGTTAGTATTTCATTATAGCAGATTTGCTCACTGGGAATGTGGAGTTTAAACGCTATATAGCGCAGAAATCTTTTTTGCACTCGTTCAATTTTGTCTATATGTATCTGATAATATGGAAACCAAATAACTGAACAATTTTCGAGCTGAGATCTAACTATTGAGTGATATAAAGATTTTAAGGCATAAATGTTGCTAAATTCTGTACATTGTCTTTTAATATATCCAAGGGTTTTTAGAGCTTTATTACAGATTGATTCGATGTGATGTACAAAGGTTAATTTAGAGTCACAGTAAATTCCTAGATCACGTATTACATCAACATTGTCAATAGGTGTATCCAGTGGCGGCTCGTGATATTGTCTGCAGAGGAGGCTCGATATTCTGAAAGACAACTGACGTTCAATATGACTACAATTTGTACATTTCCCCACCACCCCTGAGGTAGTACAACGGCGCGTTACATTTTTTTGCCATGGGTTGTTCGCCAGGATACCGAATCACGACTTGAGAGAATAGAACTAATAAAAGAATAGAAAGAAAAGGAAATAGAAAATATGACGAGATGAAAAAATCATTCTCATGAAATTCTCGTTCCTACGACTCGAGTATCGGTATCCAAAGGAGCTACTATGCCACTTGTAATTAAATTATATAACTTTTAATAAAAATAAAAACAGGTTTGGTAAAAAAATTAAAGTGTTTTTCTACAAACAAAAAATTGTATTCATTATCACTGCCAGGAGTGTAAAATTATAACTTTTAATAAAAATTAAAATTGTTTTGAGACAGAAGTTATATAAAAAAATATAACCGCGGAACTCTATATTATGGAGATTTAAAAAATATTTCCTAAAAAATAAATAACAAATAAATATTTTTTCTAAAATAACAACTACCTGCTCAACGCTGGATACTGGATGAGTACCTTTTTTTTCTAATGTTACCAGGATAACTAAAAGTTATATGTGTATTAATAATCTGCCGTTATATTTTAATCCTTACTTATTTCTATATATATATATATATATATATATATATATATATATATATATATATATATATATATATATATGTGTATATATATGATAGTTATGGTCAAATATTTTGATTAGTTACTCAATTAAGCATATGTGAAAATAAGACATGTGAGTAACTGCGCAGTTAACATCTTATTTACAGGTATTTTATGGTTATATCATTAGTTTGTAAGGTATATCAATCTTTTTATTTACGTTGTTTATTGGCAGCGTCAATATAGAGCAACATATTTTAATTTAACCTAACTATAAATCATTGACAGTACATCGTTAGAGATCGTGAGTAAATCGTCAGTATATTTTTAACAATTCATTTGCAAAATATCAGTGATCAACCAATAGTGGTTTTTGTAAAAAAGTAGAATATTTTTATTTGTAAGTTATTGGTATAATAGTATTACTAATCGTAGATCTAGCGAATAAGATTTTTTTTTAATAATATTCAGAAAACTGAGCCGATTTGTACATTATTAATTGTATTTTGTATGTAAATTAAATAATCATTTTAAATAGATTTCTATTGTGTTTTGACTTAAATTAAATTTAACACGGTTTTTGGTAGTTTTTTTTGATAATCAGTGTGTCATACTCAATCTAAGGGGGCTGGAATTTATAGGAAATTACCTGGCGCTTATTTCAACTTATGGCAAAATTGAAATCGTTAAAAATAAACGATCTTCACCTCTGAGATTCTCGTGATAGAGCTAGCCGACCTTAAGATTTAAGAACTAATTGTAATTTAGAGTCAAATTTCACTTTGTATTTCTTAAATTCAATTTGACCCGTAACACTTTTTCAACATTTTCTAAAAAAATGTATAAAGTACTGAAATGTATTTCGGTATTGCGAAATTCTTTTAATTTAGATATAAGTGAATTAAGCCTAATTTTAGAATATGTTATATCAGTTAGTTTATTCTGTAAAATTTGGAAAACAACATCAGTTTGCTCAAAAATCATTTTAAAAGCCTTTAGAAAAAATATGAAATTTTTATCCAACAATAACGATTTTAATCCGTAAGCTGCTCGTAAAGTCTGATCGTCATTTAAAAAATCTTCACTTTCCGAAATAAAATTAAAAACGTCAATAAGTTCTTTCCTGTATTTGTCAACAGTGAAAACAACTCTAGGCGAAAAATTCCAACGAGTGGGAGCGTTTGTCGGAATTCTATGTTTCATATTAATTCTATTTAAAACATCAGTTCTTTTGGTAGATTTTGAAAAAAATGACGAAAAACCAGTAATATTTGAAAAAAATATTCTAACTTCTTTAATTCCGTTACATGCTTTACTCAGAACTAAATTTAATTGGTGTGCGTAACAGTGAATAAAGTAAGCTTGAGGAGCAATATCTTTTATTTTTGTTTGGAGTCCATTAAGATGCCCTGACATAACTGCAGCGCCGTCATAAGTTTGTGCTATTAATTTATTTTTCAAATCAAATTTACCAAATTCATCGATTAATAATTTAAATAAACTCTCCGCGTTTCTTCCACTACTCACATAAAAAAAACCAACAAACCTTTCAATAACTTCTCCGTGCATTACCTACATATCTAAAAATTAGTGAAAGTTGAGATTTACAAGTAACGTCCGTCGTTTCGTCAATTTGCCACGAGAAAAATTCGCAATTATATAGTTCTCCATAAATTTTGCTTTTAATAATCGAGCTAACACTCTCAATTAGATCATTTTGAATTGATTTAGACGTTCCGGAAAAAACAGTGGCGTCATTCAAAAAGTTCTCTAATTTTGGGTCATACGTTTTTAAAAAATCTATCAGCTCTTTGAAATTTCCTTTATTACACGATTCTCGTTTTTCGTCATGTCCTCGGAAAGAATTTTCTTGTGAAGATAAATATATAACGGCATCTATTAACCTCCTTAATATTTCCCTATTTTCACGGACCTTTTCGTTAAAATTTTCTATTTCTCTCTTATGTGCAGAATCCAAGAAATTTACAGTATTTTGTTTACGAAACATTTCGAATTTAATGCAAGATGAAATGTGCTCCTGGGATTTTTCGTGCCTTTCTAAACCTCGCGATAAATTTTGCAAATTATTAAACCCGGCCTTGCCCCAAATTGAGGATTGATCATTAGTAAATAATAAACATCTCCAACAATATAATTTGTTTCTAACTGTTGATGCCGTTAACCACTCGACTTTTTTATAATTGTTATCACAAAACCCTCTGTTTTGTTTACCACTTTTAAAAACTAACGAAGTCATTGCTGGTGTAGGCCTGGCATTTCTTTTAATTCTTACCTTTTCGTCGTAAGTAAGAGTAGCAAATCCATTTAATAACAAATAATCCACCACGTCTGGACAACAAGACATATTTTCACCTAGAGCACTCATTTTTAGCCCGCCTATCAAATGTTTTATGTATTTTTACGTCAACTTAACCGGCTAACCGCAATTAACAGTTCGTTTTTGTTGGTAGCAATGATAAATACCCCTAGGGGAATAAAGTTTTAGTCGGTTCCTCCCAAGTCAGTAGTTAAGTATCGATCCTGAGAACAAGTTGTTAAAAAGTGTTTTACGTTTTACCTTTAAATAAAGTCATTTACTTCTGCCTAGCCCACTGCTTTTTAATTAATATATGAACCTGCTACAGTTTTCTTTGTGAATCACCTGAACGACCTGTGCACAATGTGCACATGCGCTATAAAGAACTGAGATCGGAGCCTGGCTTCCTTTGGCTATTCGAAGTGCTCTGCTATTTTACACAGCGCAAAGAAATTCAAGGTCATTCATGTTATAAGTAAATGCGTTAAAGTTGGAAGCTATTTCGTATTAGCCTCCAGCGAACCGCAGTGTTCGTTCAGTAAAAGACCGGCCGACCGGGAAATATGCATACAAAGACTATCCGGACTGTAACGTTATAGGTATGTTTGTGGAAAGGAAATGCAAAACTTTTATATATACACTGAACATTAATTAATGAATTATAAACAATAAAAAATATTGAAAATTGAGATATACCTAATTGAAATTTCTTAAGATATTACTTTTGAAGATATGGTGGTTCTTCCAAGGGGAGGCTCAGCCTCCCCTGCCTCCCCTGACGAGCCGCCACTGGGTGTATCATTTATGAAGTACGTGTTTAGTGACTGAAAAATCCCTTTATCCAACTGAATATATTTACATTTTGTGATGTTAAGAGTCATTTTTTTGCTACTACAACAGTACTTGAGTATGCAAGAAACATTCAGTAACATCACTGATAAAAAGATTAAATAATTATGGAGCCAAATGAGCTCCTTGAGGAACACCTGATATAACCTTGATTTCATCTGAATAGTAGTTATTAATTTTAACAGTTTGGACTCGATCTTTTAGGTATGATTCTAACCATTGAAGGAGCATACCATGAACATATTGAGATAATTCTTTGAGTAACAAAGAATGATCGACCTTGTCGAATGCCTTGGAGAAGTCTGTGTAAATTGAATCTACACAGTTACCCCGCTCCAAGGCACTGACAATATAATTTTCATATATTAATAGATTAGTTGTTATAGATCGACCTTGACAAAATCCATGTTGTTTAGAACTTATAAGGTTCTTTAGTTCTCCTGTCAAATAGTCATTAACAATTGATTCAAATATTTTAGGTATATGAGAGATTTTTGTTATGGGTCTATAATTAGTCACCATTTCTTTGTCACCAGTTTTTTTATATATAGGAACGATATATGATTTTTTCCAAAGTGTTGGAAAAATTCCTTCCGACAGAGATTTATTAAATAATAGCCACAGAGGTCTGGATATGGCAAATGCACAAGATTTTAGGAAATATGAAGATATCTCATCGGGTCCAGGCCCTTTTTTACAATCAAGATTATTTAGTTTGTTTAGAACCTCAGATATATTTATGGAAAAGCTACTGATATTGGCAGAGTTAACCTTATAATGTGACTGATTATAATTCAGTGGGGCAGTGTAAGTGTTGGTGTCTGAGTAGAAAGAAGAAAAGTACATCCCAAATAGATTAGCTATTGCAGGCCCTTTATCAGCAATTTCATCGAGATATCTAATATTATTAGGAATGAGATCTTCTTTATTCTTAACACGTACATAGTCCCAGAAGACTCTAGAGTCAGATAACAAGTTGTTTTGTCCATTATTTATATAGTAGTTATAGCACCTAGCTGACTGCTCTTTACAGAGTGCTCGCCATTTGCTAAAACTTTATAATCTCTGTGGCATTTTGTAATTTTATATTTTCTGTGTGCTGCTTGTTTATTTATTACATTTTGTTTCAATTCATCATCGAACCAAATCGGAAACTGAAAGTTACTTTTTAACTTAATTTTAGGTACAAACTTGTCGATGCACTGCATTAACAGTGTGTAAAAAACTTCCACGGCAGTATTTGTTCCGGCATTTAAAACCAGATCCCAGTGAACATTTAGAAGATATTCATTTATGGCATTAAAATCACTGTTTTTGAAATTGTATAAAAACTCATATTCTAGATGTTCATATAAATGGCCACAATTAATAAAGATAGTGATTGCTGGATGATGTTTATCACATTTTATGAGTTCCTCTAAAGCACTGGATACATTCAGAGTAGAATTGTTAGAAAAAACTAAGTCAAGCATCACATTATTAGCATTTGTAATCGAGTTGAGTTGAAATAAGTTTAAATAGGGGAATAGTTCCAATAGACAGTCAGCTGAGGGATTATGAGCATACGTGTTGTGTACTTCTAACAACGCAATAGTTATATTAATGGTGTCTATTATATATATCGTTACAGGTTATACCAGAATTCTATATCGTGTGACTATACTATATGATGGCTAAAAGTAGACTGTCCTATCCGCATGTGCGGTACACAAACGTTGCCAACATGACACTCCCCCATACTTAAGCTTATAATTGTCACATATGGAATATATCAATCAGTAATGTTACTTGTCACAGCAAGGAATTTATACAATAAAGCATGTTATTTTGTAATGCTTTGTCCAAATATCTTAAATTTTTGAGTTATCTCATTAAAGGAAAATTAAGAGTATAACATTATCCACCATTCAATTTTTGTAATTTATATGACTGAACAAATATGCTTAATATTAGGAAGTGTGACATATGGCAGTGATTTCTACTAACATCCTGTGAATTAATTTGACATAAAAATTTTGCCTGAAGTTTGTACTTTTATTTTGTCATATATTTCATTTCTAAGAAATATCAATAATCGCATCTGATTTAAGATCATGTCTGGTGTATGTGTAACACGAATATGAAAACAAAAAAAAACAATTATATGTGGCTGAAGACAGAATCAGAATCAGAAACGAGAAACGAATTTTTAGAGTGGACCAGTTAAGTAATGCATATCCAATTAAAATAGATGTTTTCATTGCGGTAACGTTCATTTGTAAGATTGTGCAATTGTTTAAAAGGTTGCAGGGTGAATACTGGGTAAATATAAATTACAAGGGAGTAAATTTCCTAATTATTTTAAAATACATAGTATAACTAATATACCTACTAGTTTGTCAGGCACTCGGCCATAGTAATAGATATTAGTAAAAGGTTTTTAAACACAAGTTGAAGGAACAATATAAATTTTATAAACTTGCCGGGGCCTAGGGGGATGAATACACCTTATCATCATTATAAAAATTCATAAAATATCAGCCGGAGTTTGATACACATTTATATTCAGTCAAGTGACAGATAATAGCATGAGAAATGACATATATTTCAGAAACGCAAAAATTCAGGGGATGAGGGTGTCTACGGCGACACTAAAGAGGAAAAAAAATCGTAAAAAATCATCCGGAGTTTGATACACATTTATATTAAGTCAAGTGACAGATAATAGCATGAGAAATGACATATATTTCAGAAACGCAAAAATTCAGGGGATGAGGGTGTCTACGGCGACACTAAAGAGGAAAAAAAATCGTAAAAAATCAGCCGAAGTTTGATACACATTTATATTCAGTCAAGTGACAGATAATAGCATGAGAAATGACATGTATTTCAGAATCGCAAAAATTCAGGGGATGAGGCTGTCTATTGCGCCACTAAAGAGGAAAAAAATCGTAAAAAATCAGCCGGAATTTGATACACATTTATATTAAGTCAAGTGACAGATAATAGCATGAGAAATGACATATATTTCAGAATCGCAAAAATTCAGGGGATGAGGGTGTCTACGGCGACACTAAAGAGGAAAAAAAATCGTAAAAAATCAGCCGAAGTTTGATACACATTTATATTAAGCCAAGCGACAGATAATAGCATTAGAAATGACATGTATTTCAGAATCGCAAAAATTCAGGGGATGAAGGTGTCTACGGCGCCACTAAGGAGGAAAAAAAATCGTAAAAAATCAGCCGAAGTTTGATACACATTTATATTCAGTCAAGTGACAGATAATAGCATGAGAAATGACATGTATTCCAGAATCGCAAAAATTCAGGGGATGAGGCTGTCTATTGCGCCACTAAAGAGGAAAAAAATCGTAAAAAATCAGCCGGAATTTGATACACATTTATATTAAGTCAAGTGACAGATAATAGCATGAGAAATGACATATATTTCAGAATCGCAAAAATTCAGGGGATGAGGGTGTCTACGGCGACACTAAAGAGGAAAAGAAATCGTAAAAAATCAGCCGAAGTTTGATACACATTTATATTAAGCCAAGCGACAGATAATAGCATTAGAAATGACATGTATTACAGAATCGCAAAAATTCAGGGGATGAAGGTGTCTACGGCGCCACTAAGGAGGAAAAAAAATCGTAAAAAATCAGCCGGAGTTTGATACACATTTATATTAAGCCAAGGGACAGACAATAGCATGAGAAATGACATATATTTCAGAATCGCAAAAATTCAGGGGATGAGGGTGTCTACGGCGACACTAAAGAGGAAAAAAATCGTAAAAAATCAGCCGAAGTTTGATACACATTTATATAAAGCCAAGCGACAGATAATAGCATTAGAAATGACATGTATTTCAGAATCGCAAAAATTCAGGGGATGAGGGTGTCTACGGCGCCACTAAAGAGGAAAAAAATCGTAAAAAATCAGCCGGAGTTTGATACACATTTATATTAAGTCAAGTGACAGATAATAGCATGAGAAATGACATATATTTCAGAAACGCAAAAATTCAGGGGATGGGGGTGTCTACGGCGACACTAAAGAGGAAAAAAATCGTAAAAAATCAGCCGAAGTTTGATACACATTTATATTCAGTCAAGTGACAGATAATAGCATGAGGAATGACATGTATTTCAGAATCGCAAAAATTCAGGGGATGAGGGTGTCTACGGCGCCACTAAAGAGGAAAAAAAATCGTAAAAAATCAGCCGGAGTTTGATACACATTTATATTAATCCAAGGGACAGATAATAGCATGAGAAATGACATATATTTCAGAATCGCAAAAATTCAGGGGATGAGGGTGTCTACGGCGACACTAAAGAGGAAAAAAAATCGTAAAAAATCAGCCGAAGTTTGATACACATTTATATTAAGCCAAGCGACAGATAATAGCATTAGAAATGACATGTATTTCAGAATCGCAAAAATTCAGGGGATGAGGGTGTCTACGGCGCCACTAAAGAGGAAAAAAAATCGTAAAAAATCAGCCAGAGTTTGATACACATTTATATTAAGCCAAGGGACAGATAATAGCATGAGAAATGACATATATTTCAGAATCGCAAAAATTCAGGGGATGAGGGTGTCTACGGCGACACTAAAGAGGAAAAAAATCGTAAAAAATCAGCCGGAATTTGATACACATTTATATTAAGTCAAGTGACAGATAATAGCATTAGAAATGACATATATTTCAGAATCGCAAAAATTCAGGGGATGAGGGTGTCTATTGCGCCACTAAAGAGGAAAAAAAAAATCGTAAAAAATCAGCCGGAGTTTGATACACATTTATATTAAGTCAAGTGATAGATAGTAGCATGAGAAATGACATATATTTCAGAATCGCAAAAATTCAGGGGATGAGGGTGTCTATTGCGCCACTAAAAAGGAAAAAAATTCATAAAAAATCAACCGAAGTTTGATACACATTTATATTAAGTCAAGTGACAGATAATACCATGAGAAATGACATATATTTCAGAATCGCAAAATTTCAGGGGATGAGGGTGTCTACGGCAACACTAAAGAGGAAAAAAAATCGTAAAAAATCAGCCGGAATTTGATATACATTTATATTAAGTCAAGTGACAGATAATAGCATGAGAAATGACATATATTTCAGAATCGCCCAAATTCAGGGGATGAGGGTGTCTACGGCGACACTAAAGAGGAAAAAAAATCGTAAAAATCAGCCGAAGTTTGATACACATTTATATTAAGCCAAGCGACAGATAATAGCATTAGAAATGACATGTATTTCAGAATCGCAAAAATTCAGGGGATGAGGGTGTCTACGGCGCCACTAACGAGGAAAAAAAATCGTAAAAAATCAGCCGGAGTTTGATACACATTTATATTAAGCCAAGGGACAGATAATAGCATGAGAAATGACATATATTTCAGAATCGCAAAAATTCAGGGGATGAGGGTGTCTACGGCGACACTAAGGAGGAAAAAAAATCGTAAAAAATCAGCCGAAGTTTGATACACATTAATATTAAGCCAAGGGGCAGACAATAGCATGAGAAATGACATATATTTCAGAATCGCAAAAATTCAGGGGATGAGGTTGTCAACGGCGACACTAAAGAGGAAAAAAAATCGTAAAAAATCAGCCGGACTTTGATACACATTTATATTAAGCCAAGCGACACATAATAGCATGAGAAATGACATGTAATTCAGAATCGCAAAAATTCAGGGGATGAGGGTGTCGACGGCGACACTAAAGAGGAAAAAAAATCGTAAAAAATCAGCCGGACTTTGATACACATTTATATTAAGCCAAGCGACAGATAATAGCATGAGAAATGACGTGTATTTCAGAATCGCAAAAATTCAGGGGATGAGGGTGTCTATGGCGCCACTAAAGAGGAAAAAAATCATAAAAAATCAACCGGAGTTTGATACACATTTATATTAAGCCAAGGGACAGATAATAGCATGAGAAATGACATATATTTCAGAATCGCAAAAGTTCAGGGGATGAGGGTGTCTATGGCACCACTAAAGAGGGGAAAAAATCGTACAAAATCAGCCCGAGTTTGATACACATTTATATTAAGTGAAACGACAAATATTACGGGTTTTACATATGTGCCGATCAAATGCAATATACTCTTCGTTTTGTATTTGTCAAGAGTGTAATAAGTAATTGTAGGTGTGAAAACAGCAATGGTTTACCAGCAACGGTTTTTAAAAATAATGTCTATTGAATTTTATTGCGTGTGTCTATTGAGATGGGCACTAGTAGTTAGTGTAGTAGCATGAGACAATTTTTCGCCCCGTAGTAAGGGTGCAGGCCACCCCCAAAATACAAGAAAAATCATTTCTCCATTGTCTGTTGATATCTGTTGAATTTTTTTACGCGATTCTGTTAAGAGGGACACTATTAGTTGGAACAAAAGCATGAAATAATTTTCCGCCCCGTACTGAGGGAACATGCCACCCGCAAAATACAAAATAAATCATTTTTCCACTGTTTCGTGATATCTGTTGAATTTTATAACGTGAGTCTGTTGAGATAGACACTAGCAGTTAGTGTAATAGCATGAGATAATTTTCCGCCCCGTGCTAAGGGTGCTGGCATCCC
This sequence comes from Stenurella melanura, assembly GCA_963583905.1. Classification (NCBI taxonomy): domain Eukaryota; kingdom Metazoa; phylum Arthropoda; class Insecta; order Coleoptera; family Cerambycidae; genus Stenurella; species Stenurella melanura. The sequence goes on from OY757312.1 coordinate 94,878,526, forward strand.
CAAAATAGATAATAGAATGGACCGCAATAGTTGTGTGACGTTCATTATTCACTGCGCTGCTCATTTGCTTTGCTTTCCATACGGTCTGTAGGGTACTGCAGTGACACATCCGGTGATATTGTTGTAATAGTAAATTGTATTTTCTGAAGAAGGCATTAACAGTAGAAATCTATTACCATTTACAGAATAAAAATATGTTTTTTAGTTTCCGAGATATCGGCTGAGGGAATGTTAACTGAAACACCCTGTATATTTCAGAATCGAAAAAATCTGGGGATGGGGGTATTTATAAAAATAGTAGAAAGCATAGAAAAGTAGCCGGAGTTTGCTGAAATGACATGTATTTCGGATAATGTTAGTTTATGTTATCGGATAACCAGGGGCCTTGTCTACTGCGAGATGAAATAAGCTTGATCCATAATCTAATCTTATTTGTAACAGATTTATTACTTAAGTTTATACACATTGGGGACTATTGCGTAACTTATGTGTAACTGGTCTTGCAATATAACAGTACCTATTCATATCTAAACTTAAAAAAATTCTCTAATTACTATGCTTTTTTTTCACATTTTTTAACAAGTCTCCCCAGAGAGGTGGGATTGTTTCCGTTTTAGAGATTTTTTGTTTCATTGCAAAACATAAAAGAACACAATTTAAAAAATATTTAAATAATTAACAGCTTTTTGTTTGTTGAACAATTTTGTTCTAAACTAAGTAACACTAACTTACGGTCCAAATTTCAATACAATCGGACTCTTAAAGTTATCGTGCTTTCAAGAAACGTGACGGGCGGACGGACACATGGACAGACAGACGGACGGACATTTTGAAAATTGTTCAGAATTGGATCACTAACACAACGATATGAAAATATTTTCTCTACGAGCGATATTACTGGTATTAGAAATGTGTCGATTAAATGCAATATACTCCATTGCGGGCATTGTACATATTTGCCAAGAGTATAATAACCCGCATATGATTTTAAATGCTATAAACAAGTTACAGATGCGCGTAAGAAAGTTTGTTGAGGTTGGAGTGAGACATATTGAGTGAGACTCCCCATTGGCGCATGGCCAGTCACTCACGAAACACCCTGTGTATGCAAGGTGCAGCTAATAATAACTTATCCCTCAAATGCATTTTTTTGCAAAAAAAGTTGAATAACGTGGCAATGCCGCAGTGTAAGTTAAAAAAACATATGCGCGGATAGAGAATTAAAAGTCAAACGCAAATTTGCAAACAAATGTTGATTGTTTCATTAAAAAAGGTTATGTATTAGCTAACCAGCACTATGTGAAATATCTTCTAGATTTAAAAATAATTTTAACATGTGCCATTTCTCTGACACAAATTTCAAACGGCTCGGTAGATTTTGAGCGTCCACGCAATATTGACTCACCCTGTACATGTTGGAGACGTTGGAGTAGTAATTTTTGTTTAAAAATTATTATTTACAAATAGGATCACATTCGGACACTAATCGGATGTTGTAATTTAACACCTCAAAGGGATATTTATAAATGTGAGCTTATCTAAATGTTGTTAACGTAAACATCCCTCTCTGGAATGCCATAATTAATAAAAACGTTGGCCGAATGTTTATAAAATATAAAATAGGTGACTCTTGATGACACCACTAGCTAATTCATTAACGACGTTTGTACGTTGTTGACGTATTTTTTTAACTGCATTTTGAATATTGCAATATTTACGAAAAAAGTGTACTTTTATTCAATTTTGTGTTTATTTTATAAAGTACCTAAATAACATCAGTAGTGGGTGGGATACACCGAGTGTTTAAAAAAATTGTGCCTATTTTGCTCTATTTTCGTGTTTGACCAAAGTGAACTGTTTTTGTGGTTTTGTATAGCTTTATATGTATATAGTGTTTAATTTTATAAAGTACGTAGATAACGTTATAGTGAGTGGGATACACCGAGTGTTTAAAAAAGTGTGCCTAGTGTGCAGTTTTATAAAATTTAAGTTTTTAATTTTAAGTGCCTAGGTAACATCAACGGTAAGAGGGATATACCGAATGTTTAAAAAAACCGTGCCTCTCTGTTTTCACATTTAATCAAAGTGGACATTTTTTGTGATTTTGTGTAGTTTTATTAAACAGTGTTTAATTGTATAAAGCACCTAAATTACATCAGAAGTGCGGGGATATACCGAGTGTTTAAAAAACATTGTTTCACGAAAGTCGATTGGATAACACATATACTTTTAGACGTTAAATCTAAGAATATGGGAAGACAAAAAAAGCGAGATATTTCAGCAAAGGACGCTGCAAGTTTTATTATTAATTCTCAATATTCTTTAGATGAAATACGCATGTGCTCCCCGAGAACTGTTCATTCCATCTTATCAGTAATGTGTCAGTCTTTTGACTTAAAAAATACATTCAATAATCGAATGAGTTTTTATAACCTCATAAAAAGACAATTCGATAAGATAAAAGATATTATAGATCAAGTGACGAGGATGACACCCATACCAACTAAATTAGATGCAAATAAGGACTTGGAGCCTACCAGAGATGTTAAATCTGAAGAAGGAAATATCGAACTTTCGGAAAATTGCAAGAGTCCCAATAATAAAAGTAACATTGGGGAAACTGATGAACAGACAATTGTGAAATTTGAATCCTCAAATGAATGTTTTATGAAAAATACTGTTCGTTACACTGATACGAAAGAAAATAGTGAAGAACTACTCGTAGATAAAAAATTTACGGCGGAAGTGGAAAACTTTAAATTTGAAATATTACTTAACATTAAAATTGAACGGTTCCAGAATGGCATAGATCTGTTCCGAAATGCAGAAATTAGACGTAATTTTTGGAAAAAAGAACTGTTGTCTCATAACATATCGTGCCTTTTGATATATAAGGGTCACAGAATTAATAAAAAACAAGAATGTTGCCGTTTGCAGATGATAGAATACGCAGTATGTAAACAAAGTGAGTGCAGATACTATAAGTTTATGTATGCAGTTAGTGAATGTTATATGGACGTATTTCTATATTTTAAAGGTCCACGAGACGTAAACCACACAGAAGAATACTCGTACTGGTTAAAAGGAACGGACAGAAAACTAACTAAAGAGAAACTAAAAGAACAATTACCAAACGTATTCAGATGCGCAGAAATAGATAGAGTTGATCCAGATGTAATCCGCGAAGGAAATTGGCAAAATCTGCGTTCACTTCCCGTGTATCAAAAGGCGAGGTCAGAGGCAATTGCTGAGCAGGATAAACACAAAGACGCGCTATTAGATTTGTTGATAAGGGCCATAGATCAAAAAGAGGACGATCGATACATACAATTTCCCAACGGAAGAACCCTTGTTCACTTATTTTCAAAGGAGCAAGTGAAAACTTTGATTAAAAAAGGACAGAAAGTGGATGCGTTTTTTGATTCGACGGGGAGTGTTATCCGCCCAACTATTTATGATGAAGGGCATCGTATACTTTACTATTCGTTAGTAATTAACGTAAACAGAAAAATCATTCCAGTTGCAGAGCTAATCAGCTCCAAACATGATTCTGCCACAATAATCACATTTCTATTACAATTTAAACATTTTGTTCGTACTGTGTGTAACAAAACGTGGCCAATTTTTAACGTCATAGTTACAGATTGGAGTTTCGCATTAGTGATATCAGTGTGTCAAGCCTTTAACGATATGGCATTGTTCACGTATCTCAAAGTTTGTTACAAATTTGTTACCAATTGTTTGGATGATTCCAGAGTATTTTCCATGATCACATTAAAATTTTGCTGTGCCCATTTCATTAAAATGATTTGTAACAGAATCTCTACGATCAAGCAAAAAAATGAAATTAAGAATGTAATTGTTGATTCTGTTGCAGTGTTAATGCAATGTACCTCATTAGAAGAACTTTCGTTTCAATTCGAAAACATCTGTATTCTGTTGATTACTCCATTTTATAATTCGGATGTTAAGACAGCGATAAAAGAGTTGGCGTCAAAATCGTACGAAAAATCGGATTATTTCCTGAAATTACGAGAAGAAAGTGATTTTTCTTTTGAAGATTATATAGACGATGAAATAGTAAGGGGTGCATATACCACGACGCCATTTTTTATTTTCTTCTTTAGAATATATGAAAAAGTTTTAAGAAAAATGGAACAAACTCCTCCACAAGTCGATGAAAAAAATTTGTATATGTCGGAAGAATTCTGCATGTATCTTTTGAACCGCCTTATGCCTTTTGCCCCTTTATGGAGTGACATATTAGATACCGGACGATTCAGTAATGCTAATGTGGAATGCTGGTATAAAATTTTAAAAAGAGAAATTCTTGGTGGCCAAACAAATGTGAAAATTGGACGGTTTGTATCAGAGGTGCATAACCGAATCAGAACGGAACTGAAAGCCATTGATTTAGACATCGGAAGAGTCCCCAAGAAGAAAAATAAAATTAATACCAATGAAGAAATTAAGAAAGAAATTGATAATCCTGAAGAGAAAGAAGAGTGGAGAAGAATTGCCAAGAAAAAAGGATTTCTATATCAAAAGAACATAAAAAAAATAACTGTAGAAAATGCCATTGTTCCAGAAGATAAAGTAGAAAAAAAGGAAATCATAAGTTATGAACCTTCTATTGAAATTACGCACGCTAAGAATGAAAAAAGTCCAACTTTAAAGAATGACGTGAGCTGTGACGACAAACCAGGTGATAGAGCACTTCAGAATGGTTTGCTTTTCAATAATAATTTTTATATGACATTGGCTATGAAGCAACATTTTATTTTGGGAAAATATACAGATTCGGAACAAACTATAACTTTGGCCAGTTCCGATTACAAAACATTGGCTTCTGTATTTAACAATTTGAAGAATGCACCAACGGGAATGGAAAAGTGGACATCCGACTACTGTATAGATGCAGTGGCTTTTTCATTATTGAAAAATCGTTCGGACATTTATTATATTGATACCATTTCTTCGCATCTATTATTTGGTGAACAGGCGAAAAATTATACCAAATTTAAACCGTTCATAAAACCTCTCCAAAACATTCGATACATCTTAATACCACAAGACCATAATGAAGTTCACTGGTTATTAAGCGTTTTGGATCTTACCGAAAATACTATATATATTTTAAATCCGGGTAAAAACTATACCGTTTCAGAGGACGACATTTTTAAGAAAATAAAAAAATTCTTCATTACGAGAGACCAGTTACAAAAACATGACAAACTTAACATTAGAAAATGGAACATTTCAAGAATACCTCTGTATCCCAAACAAGAATGTGAGGATAGTATAAACTGTGGAATTTAAGTTATTTATTACGTATTTGTAATTTCCAAAATTAACACCATACACATTTTCATGAATTTCAATGGAAAATATTTTCGATCCCGAACAGTTTAGGATTACTGTTCAAAATATACTGTTGTTAACTTCAGAACATATGTTTAGAAGCTGTTTAAAATGCGGAAATAGTACCCAAGATTATGTGTAGTGTAGTGCCTGTAAAAGATGGCTGCATTTAAAAGTATGTTCTGAAATTGAACCCAAAATGTCTATTACTGGCGTACAAAATTCAGACTTCGTTTATATGTGTTCCTTATGCAAAACGTACAATGACGATCCCTTTATATCAACCAAAGCCCACAGATGTATATTACTGAATAAACTGGAAATTGAATTTATAGTACTTCACTATAGAAATTATTTGCAGAATATTTATGAGACAAGGAGCTCTAACAATGAAAGCAGGAGATACAGAGAAACATCTGACCGGGCCAAACATTTAAAATGGGATTATTCCGTTCCATTTATAGACTTCAATACTTCAGTGAAAATTTGTAAGTTTATTATTAAACATGTTAGAATTACCGACAAATCTTTTATATGTTATGTTCTACTGGGACTTCTGAACCACAAAATAATTTACCGATATTATGGATTGAGTGAAACTGCATGACATAACTTTAACTGAACATTATAAAATTCTGAACAACATAGAAGATAGTAACTACGAATACCCAATTCCTTACACACTTGATCAAATTTTAAATGAGCTTGAAAAATCATAAACAAAACTGTTAATTTGTGACTTACGCTCCAAAGATAAATAATAAACATAAATTGATGTTTAAAAAAAGAGGTGTCTCCATTAGCATCTCTAATAATTAATACGGATAAAAGAATCTGGTGGTATTAAAGTAGAAGACACCTCCATGGAGGGGTGTGTGTGTGGATTACCTCCTCGTGGTACACCCTGGGCAACGGTTAGCAACCGGCTAAAAGTCCACACAACAAGAGAATCAAAATTTCGCTGACAGAAGAGAGCGATAGATTATTGCACCGATGGATGGTAAATCTGCAAGAGATCCCAATTACTCGCCTTTCTAATGTGTACTGAGGAAAGTAATTTGACTTGTAGTCCGAATAATGCAAATAAGGATGAATTTTGCGTATCTGAAATATGTACTGATTTTCACAAGAGTCTAGAGAGACCGAAATGCGAAAGCTTCGAGCATGCGCATTACCTTGTAAATGTGTAATAAATTCGTGCAAGTGGAGAAATTGAAATATTTCCTGTTATTTTGTGGTAAACGAAAGCGACGCTAATACTGCCTGCGGCGCTAATAATATTAACAATTGGATATCAAAATAAAAACCTACTAACCTAACCCAAAGAAATCACACGAAAGAATGAAATTATTATATAAAAAAAAGGAAAACCTAAAGAAATCAGAAAAGAATTTGTAAAAAAATATATTAATAGTTACAGAATTTAAAAAAAAATTGCGCGGACATATGAATTTGAACCCGGGACCCCTCGCGCCATAAGCTAAAGCGTAAACTATGCTGCTATCCATCTCACTGGAAGTAAACGCTAGAGCATAGTCAAACTAATAGACCAAGAGCTAGCGACACTCAAACCGTGCTGATTCCATTGTGAACAAAAAAATTACAGAATGTAGTACTAACATTGTATAATATGAAATCGCATGCCTGCCTTCTCGGATCGGTTGCGTTTATTAAAAAAAAAAAAATTTGTTGCGTTTTCAAAACGTATTAATGGTCTCATCGCAATGTGGATAAAATTTTTGATACAGCTGCTAGACACACTACTAAATACGAATTCATGTGCCTGCCAGCCGGAATCGGTTGCGAAATCCCGCCTGCCAATTAAAAGCCAGTCCCAAAAACTGCATAATTCGGCTCATCGCAATGTGCACGAAAAAATTTCACGAGATAGTTTAAAGCATTCAAAATTCATTTTCGAGTGCCTGTCTTGCCGATCATGTTGTTTTAAGTGCCTGCCAGCCCGTGGAAAGTCGCGCGCTCAGTGTCGTTGAAAGTTGATCGGGGTCATTTCAATGTGCACCAAAATTTAAGAAAAGCTAGAAATTAATTTAGATGCGATTTAAAGCGTTTGCCTCTCCGAATATAATGCACAATGCCGCCTTCCAGCTCTCCAAGGCCGCACGATCTCGCTCAGCCCCGGTGACATATTCTTCAATGTTATATTATTTTGTTATTATTTTAAATGTATAATACATGTTGAAATGAAAAATAGGGTATTTTGCAAGAGAAAAAAATAACTTCTCTTATGGCGTACTTCAGTGCATAAAAAGTAATGGGTGCTTTTCCCCTTTAAAAATATTATTTACAAACTTGTATCTTCACCAATTTTTGAGATACTAGGAGAGAAAATACGTTTCCATTTTACAAGTGTTTATTTCTACAAGAAAAATTTATTAAAAATTCATTTGCTCAAGTATTCCTCATCAGATTCTCGCTACAATCAGTTTCTACCCCATCGCTGTCATTCTCATTTTCTTCAATGCTTGCAACGTTTTCCGGCTGATCCGTTTCTTCTGTAAAATGAATAATTTATTAATATTACTTAACAGTAGCGAATGCGGAAAATTCAATTAAAGCCTTTTGAAAATGTATGTTCTTCAAATCTTTTGTAAAATCGGTGTAGTGCTTTTGCTGAGAACCTGAGATTCGGAATTAGCGATCTTCTGTATTATCTCGAAGCAAATGCTCATTGTCTTTAATGGACGGACTGAAGTAAGAGTCGAACATTACCGCTATTTCTTTCGCATTGTGGTTCAGAAAAACATTTAGGCATTTGCTGGCGATTTTCCCATACTGAACAGGAATTTCCTTGATTGCGTGGAGAGCAAAAACAATCATCAAAGACCACGAGATGGGCATTACTTGGCTCACAACTTTCAATTTGTAATTCCAATGCCTTTATAAGCGCAGACTTGTTGGCTTTATGTATGGAACCGTCTACGTGACACAGCGAATGAGGCATCGGTGTCAAGGGATACTGGAAAACCTCAGGTCTAATGATCAACTGTCACCCCTAAAAGCCTACCAAACAATTCTCTCTGCATCTTGAACTTTTCCTACAACCCTTTTTTTTTTTGGCTGCGCTTTCTTCATTGGTTTCTCGAATCTGTCTTTGTTTACGCTACACTCCTAGATGAATTTTTTGCGTAACTCATTGTGTTAAGCACGCCATTGAAGTTTAACTTATGATTTCGGCGACACTTAAAACTGTACCCGCACTTCGTTAAAGCCGATAACGTGAAAAAGATCAGATTCTGGTCTTGTACCTACTTCGCAAAAAACACAGAATTTCTCGTTTTCACCCATTTTTTATTTTCATATAAAAATATACGTCTACGCACTCGAAACATTAGCTGTGACTGCGACTATTCAATCTATTATATGAGTGGTATCCGTATTAATTTTGAGGAAAGGGGCGAGCAAGGCTGCGCAGCCCTGAAGAGCTGAAAGGCGGCATTGTGCATTGTTCGGTCAACTTTTAACGGCGCCGAGCGCGCAACTCTCTAGGGGCTGGCAGGCACTTAGTGCAACATGGCCGACAAGGCAGGCACTCGAAAATGAATTTTGAATGCGTTAAACTATCTCGTGAATTTTTTTCGTGCACATTGCGATGAGCCAACTTCTGCAGTTTTTGGAACTGGTTTTTTAATTGGCAGGCGGGATTTCGCAACCGATTCCTGCTGGCAGGCACTTGAATTCGTATTTAGTAGTGTGTCTAGCAGCTGTATGAAAAATTTTATCCACATTGCGATGAGATCAATAAATACGTTTTGAAAATGCCACAATTTTATTTTTTTTAATAAACGCAACCGATCCCAGCAGGCAGGCACGCGATTTCATAATATACAATGTTAGTACTACATTCTGTATTTTTTTTGTTCACAATGGAATCAGCACGGTTTGAGTGTCGCTAGCTCTTGGTCTATAATGATATATCACGTGTTGAGTGTGTCGAAGCTTTCGCATTTCGGTCTCTCTAGACGCTTCTCTGATTTTCATCCCAATTGTATCCTCTAACCTATTATTAATAAATGTATAACAAACTCTGACTAATATTTTATGATTTTTTGCTAATCAATGGCGCTATAAGCATCCTCATTCCCTGGATTCTTGTGTTTTTAAAATATGTCATTTCTCATGGTACAATCTATCGTTTGACTTAATATAAATGTGTATCAAACTCCGGCTGATTTTTTACGATTTTTTTCCTCTTTAGTGTCGCCGTAGACACCCTCATCCCCTGAATTTTTGCGATTCTGAAATACATATCATTTCTCATGCTATTATCTGTCGCTTGGCTTAATATAAATGTGTATCAAACTCCGGTTGATTTTTTACGATTTTTTTCCTCTTTAGTGGCGCCATAGACACCCTCATCCCCTGAATTTTTGCGATTCTGAAATACGTATCATTTCTCATGCTATTATCTGTTGCTTGGCTTAATATAAATGTGTATCAAACTCCGGCTGATTTTTTACGATTTTTTTTCCTATTTAGTGACGCCGTAGACACCCTCATCCCCTGAATTTTTGCGATTCTGAAATACATGTCATTTCTCATGCTATTATCTGTCGCTTGGCTTAATATAAATGTGTATCTAACTCCGGCTGATTTTTTACGATTTTTTTTCTTCTTTAGTGTCGCCGTAGACACCCTCATCCCCTGAATTTTTGCGATTCTGAAATATATGTCATTTCTCATGCTATTATCTGTCACTTGACTTAATATAAATGTGTATCAAATTTCGGTTGATTTTTTATAAATTTTTTTCCTCTTTAGTGGCGCAATAGACACCCTCATCCCCTGAATTTTTGCGATTGTGAAATATATGTCATTTCTCATGCTACTATCTATCACTTGACATAATATAAATGTGTATCAAATTTCGGTTGATTTTTTATAATTTTTTTTCCTCTTTAGTGGCGCAATAGACACCCTCATCCCCTGAATTTTTGCGATTCTGAAATACATGTCATTTCTCATGCTATTATCTGTCACTTGACTTAATATAAATGTGTATCAAATTCCGGTCGATTTTTTATAATTTTTTTTCCTCTTTAGTGGCGCAATAGACACCCTCATCCCCTGAATTTGTGCGATTCTGAAATATATGTCATTTTTCATGCTATTATCTGTCACTTGACTTAATATAATTGTGTATCAAACTCCGGCTGATTTTTTACGATTTTTTTTCCTCTTTAGTGGCGCAATAGACACCCTCATCCCCTGAATTTCTGCGATTCTGAAATATATGTCATTTCTCATGGTATTATCTGTCCCTTGGCTTAATATAAATGTGTATCAAACTCCGGCTGAATTTTTACGATTTTTTTTCCTCTTTAGTGGCGCCATAGACACCCTCATCCCCTGAATTTTTGCGATTCTGAAATATATGTAATTTCTCATGCTATTATCTGTCGCTTGGCTTAATATAAATGTGTATCAAACTCCGGCTGATTTTTTACGATTTATTTTCCTCTTTAGTGGCGCCGTAGACCCCCTCATCCCCTGAATTTTTGCGATCCTGAAATATATGTCATTTCTAATACTATTATCTGTCATATGACTTAATATAAATGTGTATCAAACTTCGGTTGATTTTTTATGAATTTTTATAATGATGATAAGGTGTATTCATTCCCCTAGGCCCCGGCAAATTTATAAAAATTATATTGTTTCATCAGTTATGATCTTGTGTTTAAAAACATTTTACTAATATCTATTACTATAGCTAAATGCCTGACAAACTAGTAGGTAAATTATTTACGCTATGTATTTTAAAATAATTAGAAAATTCACCTCATTGTGATTTATATTCACCCTGCAACCTTTTAAACAATTTCACAATCTTGCAAATGAACATTACCTCAATGATTACAGCAATTTTAATCTAATATGCATTACTTAACTGGTCCACTGTAAAAATTCGATTCTCATTTCTGATTCTGATTCTGTCTTCGACAATTATTTGTAAATAAACGTGCTTAACCTAACAAACAGAATAAAACAGAACAGAATAGAATAAAAGAAATATTAACAGTCACTGTCACAATAAAATTAATTAACTAATACGTATTAAAATGCGTCGCCAAGTTCTTCTACCTCTCCCCCTACTAAATAGTCCTTAAATCTGGAGGGTATTTTCCTATGTCTAACGGTTCGACTAGACAAAACAGAATTACATTTTAAATCATTTTTACTGAAAATTTCGTCGCTTACATTTTCCCTAGGTGATTTGAAAGAGTCCGAGGTGCTGGAATTTGCTGAAATAAAGGTATCATTATGAGACACATTTATAGGATTAGCAGTTGGGGACTTAGATGATCTTATTTCTGAATGATACTCGTCATTATTTGTGGTATTGCTACTAGGTCGTCTTGTAGGAGAAATTATTAAATTTTCTGCAGACGTACTACTCGTGCCTGCTTCAACATTGGCTTGCTCTACTATGATTTTAACTGGGGGTTTGATAAAGGCATAATCAATGTCATTGTTTGCATCGGAATGTCCCGCTTTAGTAGAACGATGAATTATTTGATTTGCATGGCGTTTCCACACAAGTCCCGAGTCTAACATACAAAGGTACGTACTTTTTCCAATTCTTTTTGTGATCGTCGCCTCAGTCCATAGTTTTCGGTTGATTGTGCGATAATCCCGTACCATGACGCTGTCTTCTACTTGAAACTCTCGATACCTTTTGCTCTTACTCTTGTAAACTCGTTGCGAAAGGTTTTCTTGACATTCTGGGTTTTCCTTTAGAAGCGAGAGTCTTGTTCTGATTTTTCTATTGAACACTAGTTCCGACGGTGATTTTTGGGTACTTGCATGTGAAGTGTTATGGTAGGTTATCAAGAATCGTGAAATTAGGGTTGATAGTGGTACACCATTATTCCTGGGATCGTCTATAGCAGCTTTGATTTTGTTTTTAAATATCTTGACACTATTCTCGGCCGCGCCATTGCTCATAGGATGGAAAGGAGGACTGGTTACGTGTTTAATACCATTTTTGTTAAAGAAACGTTGAAGGTGGTTTGATGTAAATGGAGGTCCATTATCGCTAACCACTGTCACGGGTAAGCCAAAACTTGCAAAGACTGACTGTTTTTCCTCAGTTTCTAAAGCGTTTGTAGTTTTCATGGTGAATACCTCAACCCATTTCGAGTAGGAATCGACTAACACCAAACACTGTTTGTTCTTTATTTTGCAAAAATCAATATGAATGCGTTCAAACATTTTAGTCGTTTTTGGCCAGGGGGTTTCGTTCATTTTTGGCGGATCTTGTCGGGTTTTCAAGCAAGGAATACAGCCTTTTATTAGCTCTTCAATTTCTATATCTATTCTATGCCAGTATACCGCAGATCTAGCCAAAGACTTACAGCGAACTATGCCAGGATGGCTGGCATGCAGTAGCTCCAACGTTTGCTGTCGCAGCTGTTTGGGCATTACTATCCTGTGACCCCACATCAAGATTTCATGGTCTATGTGAAGTTTCATACGCCTGTGAAAGTAAGGCAAAATGTTTTTACTTACGTGGTTTGGCCACCTGTCTCTACCTACGTATCTGATAACTTCTGTTAGCTCTGCATCTAATTTGGTCATTTTTCTCACCATTTCATTGTCTATTGGCCAAGATTCCACTGATTCGGTGAAGTATATATATGACGCTCAGTCAGCGACAGAGTTCTCTGACCCTATAATATATTCAATTTTGTAGTTAAATGACGAGAGAAAAATTGCCCATCTTTGGAGTTTATTTGCAGACATCTGTGGAATACTGCGATGTTCACCGAAAAGAGCTGTTAATGGCTTGTGGTCTGTCCGCAGTATGAAGAAATTACCACAGAGATAATGATACAATTTATTTACAGTAAAGTAGATCGCAAGGGCCTCCCTCATGATAGTACTTAACTTTTTTTCACTGGGCATTAACGTACGAGACACACAGGTGACTGTGTGCTCCTCTCCATTAATAATATGCGATAGAACGCCACTAACGCCATTTTGTGATGCGTCGGTCGTAACTACTATTGGTAATTTTGGATCAAAGTGTACTAGACAACTATCTGAGGCTATAATTTCTTTTACTTTGGTAAAACATTCCTGACATTCTTGTGACCAAACAAATTTTTTATTACTTTTTAATAATTCATACATAGGTGACAAAAGGTCTGCTGCATTAGGTATAAATTTATGATAATAATTTACCAAACCTGTGAATGACCTTACTTGGGACTGATCTTTTGGTTGGGGTGCATCCAATATTGCTCTGACTTTTTCTTTTGTTTTCTTAAGTCCATCTTTCGTTATAATGAATCCCAAATATTCAATTTCATCCTGGAAGAACTATATGCACATTTTTCTTTTTTTACAGTTAAACCAGCTTCCTCCAGTTTGTTTAATACCTTTTCCAGATTCTCCATATGATTTTCATCCGTATCACCAGAGATTACCAGGTCATCTACGAAAACTGCAATAAAATCCATACCTTTAAATAGCTTCTCCATTTCTCTTTGAAAAATACTCGTCGCACATACGATACCAAATGGCATTCGACGTACTCTATACAGGCCTCGTTCAGAGTTCCATGTGAGGATTTTACTTGATTCAGGATCCATACTAAACTGCATGTATGCTAGTTGTAAATCTAACTTTGAGAATTTACCTTTACTTAATTTATTGGGGGGAAGGGGGTACTTCACATCCTCTAGATGTTTATTCACAGTTACTTTGTAATCTCCACATAACCTTAGTTGTCCATTGCTTTTTAACACTGGTACCAGAGGTGTTGCCCATTCACTGTTGTCTATCGGCTCGATAACACCTTCTCTCTCCAACTTGTTTAACTCTTCGTTTACCTTTTCTTTATACGCAAGTGGGACATTCCGACGTTTCATGAACATCGGGACAGTATTTTCTTTTAACCTTAAACAAATTTTTGACCCCGTGTACTCACCCAGTTTGTCAGTGAAGACTGTTGGGAATTTTTTTACCAACTTTTCAACCTCTTGGTTAATTAATATCTGATTTTCCATCTCAATTTTAACATTAAATATACCGATCCAGTCACGTCCTAGCACGTCGGTAGAACCACTATTTACTACATATAGTTTGACTTGTCTGGACACATTTTTGTACTTTACATTGGCCAAGAAGTAACCTTCTGGCTTAAATGTATTACCATCATAACCCCTTAGTAGCATACCATCGTTTTTCAATCTAAAATCAGAAAAATATTTTAGATGTGTTTTTGCTTAAGGCACTTAGTCGTGCCCCGCTATCAATGATCATTTTGAGCTTAATATCGTTTATTTCTACAGCAATTTCGAATGGATTCTCGGAATTCTCCCCAATCTGATACATGTCTAATATAGTTTTTGAGTCTACATTGTTAAAATAAAATAAGTCATCATCGTCTTCTTGAATGAAATTAACATTTTTATTATTACCACACGCTCGTGCTATATGCCCAATTCTGTTACATTAATTACACCTAGAATTCTTGTAAAAACAAACATTATTGTGAGATTTATTACAATTAGACGAGTAAAATTGGGAAGCAAAGTCGCTTAGTTTCTGAAAGAAAAAAAACTGGCGTAGAACCAAACCAGACTTGCTGCGATTCTTTAATTAGGTGATCGTGTACACCAAACCACTTTTCACGACATTTTCTGGTGGTCAGGAACTTTTTTATTTTGAAAAAACTGTAAAAAATTGATTTTTCCATGAAACATGTTTTTTAACGTCCCCACCGTTATATCTTTAAAAATAATTATGCTATGGAACTGATTTTTTTAAAAAATTGAAGTAGACACAATAACACTTCTAACTATGTACAATGTGATTATAAAATATATTGTTTAATTGTTAAAATAATAGCAGACTTAAAGTTCTTATTTTCGTGAATGTATTTTTCAGCAATCGAGAAAAAAATTTATTTATGAAAATATGTATATACATGTTGTGAACAAATTGAAGCCAATATATGAAAAAGTTTTTAGAATCATAATTTTTGATGTGGAGGTTATAGTATGTAGTCAGCGATTTTTTTAAAACGGGCTAAAACATATTCTTGCGTGCCCGGCTCTCATTATATTGCTTACCGCCTGCGGATTACGGGTGTTGTGTACTAGTCGGGCTTTTATTAACAGCTCCAAAATAGGTACGAACCTAAGGCATAAACCTACCTTTTGTTGTTTTAAGGTAAAAAATATATAAAAGCAGGTAACATTTTTTATTGAATTAAACCAAGACGCAGGAATAAAACAACTTTATTTTTTTGCAACTATTTTTCTATTGACAAATGAGTATTTAGTTACGTAGGCCCTGCGTTAAAAGCATTCTAATTCGTCTGTACATTCATCGAAACATTTAAATAACAGTATTTCAAATACGACATTTACACTCATTACAACATTTTAGGCATTCTTTAACACAATCATATTTTCGATTTTCACAATTTTTATCTGAACAATAAATACTTAATCAAAATATTGTCCAAACATCATCACTTAAATTACGTCCTGAACCACGTGCATTTATAAGTGTAATTGGCATATTGCTTCTGTACGATATTCTAAGTTCATACATAAATAAACCTGCAATAGATAACTAAATGTATTAGATAGGAAATCTATTATTTAAATATATATGTTTACCTTAAGAAGGGGTTCAGTTGAAGGAAGCTCCGTTTGTTGTTGTTGCTAATTTGATCCTTAGGTCGTTTAATATCTGAATTTGTTAATTTTTGTTTTTGTACAGTACTAGAATCAATTTTGTAAAGATTTTTAAAGCTTCGTCTTTAGATAGCAATGGCAGTTCCGATAATTTTTGAAAAACAACAATATTCTTTAAGAACATCAAACGCAGATTTTTTAATCTAGTTTCGTACATTGCATGCAAAACGGGCCTGGTATCTTCCTGTTTGCTAAATAGATTTTTGGTCATTTCTGAATGACGTTTATGTAGTGAAACTACTTTTTCTGTTAATTTAAATCCTCCATCTATTATTAATATTTCGTATTCGAGTAAGTACTGTGCAGCATCTGTTGCAAATCGGCGCGGCGCGGCGGCACTGTATGATTGCAAAAAACGTTCATGTTTTCAAAACTTGTCTACCTGTACGACAGTCTATATGACATTTTAATTAAATTTCGTCATTTAAAATATTATCTTTTCTGAAACAATATTTCCGCGATGTCGTCTTTTTTCAGCACTAGATATTAGTGACAACAAACCTTGTATCCTAGGTCTTGGTACCACAGATTTGTCATCATCCCGCGCAATTTTCTTCCAAATAATGCACTTCATTATTTTAGAAAACTAAATTACGAATATTCTACAGCATCGCATTTATTTAAAAGTATTTATACGTATACTCTAAATCCAGCAAACTACTAATATACGATTCAAATGTATTGACCCCTCATTTTAACCACGAATATCTCAAAAATGGCGGACCAGAGAAAATTTGAAAAAATATGTGTTCATTATGTGTCTATTGTAAATTATTCACTGAAGTTTGAATAATGTACATTGGACGGTTTTGAGGTTCTGCTAAGTTATATTGAAAAATGTCCTACTTTTTAAGGACATTTTGACCATACCAGTTTTAAATTCATTATATCTTGAAAAATATGCCTACTATATGAATAATATTTTAGATACCGATAAAGCACGGCATTTTTTGTACGAAGAAATTCTTTCATAATTCTTTATTCTAAAATTTGGCAGTTATTGTCAAAAATCTGACCTTATGCTTATTCGGCTATTTATCAAGGTATTTAAAATTTTTTAATAAAATAATTAATTATATAAAATGTAAGCATTTTCAGAAAAAAGAATTGGTATATATCAAATATTAATTTAGTTATCAAGTGCAATAGATAATATTGCAGAACGCCGGCAATAATATTATCTATTGCACTTAACTAAATTAATATTTAATATACCTATATACCAATTCTTTTTTCTGAAAATGCTTACATTTTATATAATTAACTATTTTATCAAGGTTTTTGTAAATACCTTGATAAATAACCGAATAAACATGATGTCACGTTTTTTAGAATAACTGCAAAATTTTAGAATAAAAAATTATGAAAAAATTTCCTCGTACAAAAAATACCATGCCTTATCGGCATCTAAAATATGATTTATATAGTAGGCATATTTTCAAATACATAATGGATTTAAAACTGGTATTGTCAAAATTTCCTTAAAAAGTAGGACGTTTTTCAATATAACTTAGCAGCACTTCAAAACTGTCCAATATACATCATTCAAATTTCAGTGAATGATTTACAATATTCATTATTTTTTCAATTTTTTCCGTTCCTCCGTTTTTGAGATATTCGCGGTTAAGGTGAGGGGTCAATACATGTTAATAGTATATAGACGCATCTTATCCTACCTTCCATACGCGGTGTACGTATACCTAGATTGTGAGCCGCAATAATACATATGACTAATTTAGCGCGCTTTAAAAAAATCGCTGTTGCCAAACGATACACATTGGGAAAAAAATAATTATTTCAAAAACTTTTCTAATGTTTGGGCTACATTTGCTTCACTGTATGTGTATAAAAATTTTCAAAAATAAAAAAGTTTATCGATTGGTGAAAATCGTAATACGTAAAATTCAAATATCTAGTTTTCCTAATTTTTAAGGAAATGAAAATGCGAACTGTGTAAAAACCATTAGTACAGTTAAAAGCGCTATTGTGTGTATTTTAATTAAAAAAAAAACGTCGATAGCAACATTAGTTTTGAAGATATGACGGTGGAAACAAAAAGAAAACACATTTTATTTAAAATACAATATTTTCCTTTTTTTTAATTTAAAAAGGTGGAGACCACGAAAAAATGTCGTGAAATACGATTTCATATGCCCAGTGACATGCTTAACAAAACCTACCATGTTTGACCTGGTTCTACGCCAGAAAAAAAAACGATACGATAGAGTCTCGAATTCGCTCCTCTAAATGTTTACATTTGATATTCTTGGCAAAGTTTCCTGTATTACCATTTTTTCTCCCTCTGACATTTGACTCGTGGCGTTGATGTCGCACGCCCTCTGTTGATGGGAAGTCACGGATACCTTTTGAGGTTCGACGCTCCATCGCTTTTGAATGTCGGCGCTGTATGTTTCCGCCAGTGTTACCATTTTTCTGCACTCGTGCTCTCCTATTCTGCGGGAAATTTGAAATGAGGTTCACGTTTGCTGTCTTGGCTACATTTTCAACTTTCGTTGCCAAAGCCACTAGATCTTCCAACTTCGCATCTTCTTTCTCTTCGCATATTCTATCAACGATTTTTCCATTGGATAGACCACAGACAAAACGGTATCCTAATATTTTCGTAAGCTCTGCCCCAAAATTGCACGTTACGGCTGCACTTCGAACACGTGCATACCCCTCGCTCACCTGTTCACCCTCTGCTGGGCTCATGGCATAAAACTTTCTTCTCTCGCGCCAGGCGCTTACTTGAGATTTAAATTGGCAGGACAAAAGGTTACACAGTTGTTCAAAGGTTTTTTCTTTTGGTTTTTGAGGGAAACAGAGGTCCCGTAGCAACTTGTACGTCATTGGACCCACGGAATTTAGTAAGATTGCAACTTGCATTTTATTTTCAGTTACTTCATGGGCAAAGAAATGTTGTTCTAGCCTTTCCTCATAAATTTGCCAGTCTTCTATCTCTTGATGGAACTCGGAAAATACCTGACTCGTTCTCGTGGCCATGATGACTACCGGAAAACAGGTAACACGTGGACGAACTTCTTTCTAACAATTCTTATTTTTAAAACACCTGTTGCTCGCGTACCATAAATTTACAGACTCGTCGCCAGTGTTGTGTACTTCATAATAACGCAATAGTTATATTAATGGTGTCTTTATTATATATATCGTTACAGGTTATACCAGAATTCTATATCGTATGACTATATTATATGATGGCTAAACGTAGACTGTCATTTGTCCTATCCGCATGTGCGGTACATAAATGTTGCTAACATGACAATACGAAAGTAGACGAAGATCATCATTTTGCCAGCTAATTTCTGGAAGATTGTAATCACCAACAATACATAGCATTGCATTATTAAAAATTGGAAGTGACTAATCATCCGGGAGTCACGGATGAATAGTTCGGCTCCTAATCGTCCGATACCTCCCGGATCAACAGCTCTGTCGCTATTTGCCCCGTAGTGGTCGGTAAATTGGAAAAAAAGTTTCTCATTTGAAATATCGACATTAATTCATTGATTGGGATTTTACCTATGTGATTGATCATCGATTTGTCAGTGTGTCCCAAATGTAAAGAATAAGTCACATTCTTATGCTTCCGTTGCAGAGGCCCCCGCCCCCACATCAAATCATTGGCTCTGGTTACCAAATCTACTGGCAGGACCCCACACTTTGGGGGGAGATATCATGCAGGCTGGCCCCACCCTTTAATAATTGATGAAATTTATAATTTTCTACATTCACTGTCTTTGACCAACTATTAAGAGGGAACAACACGTTTGGTTAGTGGGGAGGGGGATAAAGCACCAAATTAAGAGATATCTCCCTTATAATCAAATTTTATCCAAAAATAGTCTTCAACAATCCTGTAGTATTTATTTATGTACAACTTACACATATTTTCAGTTAAATAATATCACCCAATTTGAAAAAAACAGCTTATTGTTAATCATTAAAGTTGTGATTAACAATAAGCTGTTTTCTGCAAATTGAGCGATGTTATTTAACGGAAAATATGTGTAAGTTGTAAATAAATAAATACTACAGGATTGTTGAAGACTATTTTTGGATAAAATTTGATTATAAGGAAGATATCTCCTAATTTGGGGCTTTACCCCCCTCCCCACTAGCCAAACGTGTTGTTTTCTCTTAAGGAAAGGGAAGTATCGTACTCGTGGAAAAATCACCCTCGGAGATTTTTATGGATCACGTTTCAGTAGAACACGCGTAGATAATGAAAAAGAAAAAGAAAGCAGTTTAATTCCGCCAGTCTGTCTGCATGTTGGCGCTACAGCTACAAAACCATTTGGCATACTAACGTAATATTTAGTTGATATTATATAGTACCAACGAAGAAATTGCGAAAAATTTGTAGGCTAGACATCCTAAAAAAACATTTTAGGAAAAAAAATGTGCATGATCGGACGGAGGAAAATAATATTTGGAATGTAATGCATAAAATGATGCATGATCGGACGGAGGAAAATAATATTTGGAATGTAATGCATAAAACAAAATAAAAATGATTAAAAGTTTTACAGATTTTGTTGCCTAATTTTGATATAGGTATTTAACCCAATTAAGTTTGAGGTTGATATTCATCAGCTGCAGCTAAAAAAATAATAGGCCTTGGTCGAATGCTTGTAAGAATAAAAATTGTATGTATACCCAAGAAATTTAAAATTTATTGCGTCTCAACTATCTGCAAAAGTACCACAGATCAGCCAGTACCGGTCGAATAGCGACAGAGGTATGGATCCGGGAGGTGTCGGACGATTAGGAGTCGAACTATTCATCCGTAACTCCCGGATGATTAGTCACTTCCTTAAAAATTGATGACTATATTCTGTTGAGTCACAATGTAGCTGATAACTATCTTTGTTTGACGTTGGCGGTAAATACACTGCACCTAACACCATTTCTATTCTTTCGTAGTTGATTAGGATCCAAAGTTCTTCAAATTTGACAGCAGGTACATATAGTCATGTCTGATAATGCGGGCTTTAATTTTATGATGCACTGGCACAAGCACTCCACCACCTCGAGATTTTCCTGTTGCTTCTAAGTCTGTCCTTTCTAAAAACCTGGTAGTTATAGAACCCAAACTCTGAACTAAGAATATCTGGAGATAATGAATTTTCCGTAATAACAATGATATCATAAGAGTTAATGGCAATATTTTTTCTAAGTTCTGGTATTTTTGTTCTTAGACCATTGACATTCTGATAATATATAGCGATACCATTTATGTCTGTGAAATTTGTTTTTCGTCTAAAAAAATTCCATTTGAACTGTGCTGAGTATCTTGCTTATTACTGCTTGCCTCAGTGCCATTCTTATGTTCCCAGTTTTGTCCTGATAGTTGAGTGGATTTTCTTTTAAAGTTAAATCTTCTATAGATCGTGCCTTCAGGCCAAAATTCTGGAGAGTTTGATTTATCATAAAATTGAGAATTTACTCCTACCTTAAATGCATTCAAATTACCAATGGTTTTAAGCTGCTCGACAATAATATAATCATCATTTGTTATAGAAGCTTTTGTTTTGATGAATTTCCGAACAATATTCCCATTTACATCTTTCTTTACTCTCCCTATATCTCCCTATAATATACAACCACAGTTTGCTGGGAGCACTTTTGAATGGTTCTTCATCATCCACTATTGCCGTCCCTCTGAAAACTTTGTTGTTAGGTTTATATGTGACAGTATGATGTTGTTTTTCAGTATTAGAGGCGGTAGCGCTGGTATACAGAGCATTGTTAACTGCATTGCTGACCTGTGATGCAGTAATTGTAGCATTTGAAGGCTTTAGTGACATATGATCGGAAAGTGGTATATTATCATTGCAGTTCTGGTGGCCTAATTTAGATTTGTTTATGTTTGGTTCTGATAGATCTCTAGAATTTTTCGTACTTTTCCTATACTGATTGTCAGTCTTGCTTAGCGGATCATTGTGATTAAGGGATTTCGCCGGTATGGAGGACTTATTTGTTTCTTTTTCGGTAACAGAATCTGAAGTTAGAGAGGAATTTGAATATTTCACATTTAGCAGGTGTATAAGTTCGATATTACTTTCTCGGAGCATTACGACTTCATTTTTAAGGATAGACATAGAGCTTTCCATATGCTGCTTTAGCGTAGATACATTTTCATTAAAATGATTTTTTAGTTCAGTAAGCTTGCTCGTATATTCTTCATATATATCATCTGCATTTTTTGTGTGTCTATTTTTACATTTCTCACAGATGAACTCAGGAACCGCTTTCCAACTAACTGCATAACACGTATTTCGGTACCACTAAGGTTAGAGCAGTTCTGACAAAGTGTTACTTTACAAGTATCACATTTAATCTTTTTATTCAACTCTTCGGTAGAGAGTGGCTTATTACATTCTGGGCAAATCATATTCAGTCCTGACCTGTTCTGTTATTAACTACATTAAGCACTGTATATAGTCTTCTTTTTTATACTGTTATGAATTACACCCCCTTGGAACTGGAGATGATACGCCTATGCCTACTAATTGTGACTGGAAGCTAGGAGAAAGAAATGGACTTTTCTGGAATGTGGTTGAAGAAGATTCTTGATTGTTTCTAGATGAATCTAGAGAGTCAAATTCGGAGTATATAAGGCGCGATTACCAGCGCGGAAGTAGAAGTTTTATTAAGAAAGTAGTTTATTAAAGTGAAATTAGTAGTGAAAAGTGAGGTTAAATATTGAGTAAACAAAGCATTGTATAGTCAGTAAATTGTTAAATAAAGTGGTGTTTATCTCTTGTTGAAATTATTTAGAACCCACGGATTCATACAGTGTGTTTACTAAAAGGTGAATAAACGCAACACTGGTGTCAGACGCGGAATTTTGACAAGAGGATTTTTCGGGAGTGTTGAGAAGACTGGGATAGTATTCTCGAAGTTAGTGCTAACACAGGAAGGACTAATTTACTGGACTTTGTCCGAGGACTATTTTCGAACAGAAAAATAGTGTTAAGTGCATTTTCGAGACATTTTTGGAACATTCTGTTGGACATTAGTGGTTAAGTGACAGACTCTAGATAAGACTTTTTTTGTGCCGTTTTGAGGTTTTCCTGGACAGTCCCATTACCGATAGTGACGTGATTATTAAATTTATTTGATTTCAACTTAATTGTATGCCGGTAACGACCAGAAGCATGGCATCCAAAAAACAAATACAGGACTTATTCGCCCAAATGCAAAAGATGATGATGGACCAAGAAAAGAAACGCCAGGAAGAGAAAGAAGAACAGGAAAGAAAGCGCCAGGAAGAGAAAGAAGAACAGGAAAGAAAGCGCCAGGAAGAGAAAGAGGCACAGGAAAGAAAGCGCCAGGAAGAGACAGAAGAACAGGAAAGAAAGCGCCAGGAAGAGAAAGAGGAACAGGAAAGAATAGAACAAAAACGTCAAGAAGAATTAAGAAAAATTTTTGAGGATCACGAACGAAGACGTCAAGAGGAAAAACAAGAAGAAAGAGACGAACTAAGGAAAGCTATAGAGATGCAACAGAATGCCTTGTTTACAGTCGTTGAAGAAATAAAAAATGAGATTAAGGAAGATATGGGTAGCGTAAAAACGAAAGTTAATGAAGTCGAAGTAAAAGTAAACAAGTTCGAAGAAGAAGTCAAAGGGGAAATAGACCAGCTTAAACGACAGTTGATGGGTAGAGAAAACCAGCAAGTGGTGTCATCAGGCCAGCGATTAAAAATTCCCTCCTTTGATGGTCAAAGCTCCTGGATGACTTACAAGACACAGTTTGAGGCAGCAGCGAGTGGAAATGAGGAATTTATCCTGGCAACCGCAGATGACCAATTCTATAAAGCAAGGCTATTGACAACAAAGACGATTAAGATTCCTGCTTATTCGGAACAGATCATCGATGCTGCCTTAGGAGGAAATCCTGGAGGTTACCGTGTTGGCCTGGTGGAAGGTGACGAATCGATTAAGTCCCTAACCAATATTGTTGTGGCAAGAACTTTAACCCGGACTAAAGATAAAATCCCAATTAGAGTCGTCAATTTAAATTCCCATGCAATAACAATTAAAGAAGGCAAACCGATTGGCTCCTATGAACCGGTTATGTGGGTAGCAAGGTGCGAAAAACAAACGGAGGGAAATTCATCTACGAATATAGACCAGGAAGTGTTGACCTTGCTGAGTTCCCAGTTGGAGCATTTATAAATAATAAATAAATAAATAATCTTTATTAATAGCAAAATGCTAACAAAGTGGCAATAAATATTTGTTTACCTATAAGCTAGTTTAATTACCTAAGTTACCTATTTATTACCTAATTAAATATTTACATTTAGTCTTATATGTTATTTACAATTTACTTTAAATTTGTCAACACCACTACAGTTTTTTATATGCAATGGCAAATCATTATATTGTTTCAACCCCTTATTTTATAAATTATTCTGACTATATGTGTTATTTACAGTTCCAATATAAAAAATTTCTCTTGATCATGTGTTATGTTTATGTATATCTTTAACAAGCGTACAGTAATCATATAAATGTTGTGGTAGCTTACCATGCAACAATTTATATATAAATATCATAGTATTAAGCATAATTGTTTGCCTTACACTCAAAAAATTAGCAGTATCTAGCATCAGTTTTATGCCTGTGTATTTGTTACAACCCAAGATAACACGTAGAATTTGATTTTGTTTTTTTTTGCAGTACGTTTATTTCTGAATTATTCAGTAGAAACACACTTTTTATCTAAGGATGAACGAGGGGAAGCAATCAAGTTCCTGAAAAAGGAAAGTTCAGTATTTGCCAAAAGTACGGAGGTCCTTACAAAAACAGATATAGTCCAGCATCGGATAAATACTGGCGACTCACCCGCTATTCGACAACAACCTAGGAGGCTTCCGCTAGCAAAACAAGAAGCCTCGGCAATGATAGATAAGATGCTACAAGATGGAGTCATTGAGGAGTTAACGAGTCCCTGGTCATCGCCAGTAGTTTTGGTTGCTAAAAAGGATGGAACGTTAAGATTTTGTGTCGATTATCGGAAATTGAACGATGTGACGAAGAAAGACAGTTACCGATTACCCCGGATTGACGACACGTTAAGTACATTGGCAGGCTCACGATGGTTTTCGACGTTAGACCTTAGGAGCAGTTATTAGCAAGTTGGGCTTCATCCTGATGATAAGGAAAAGACAGCGATTTCAGCAGGCAGCGGTCTTTACCAATTTACGGTGATGCTTTTTGGACTTTGCAATGCTCCAGCCACTTTTGAACGATTGATGGAATTTGTACTACGAGGGCTAACCTGGAAGACATGCCTGGTTTACCTTGACGACGTGCTGGTTATGGGACGAGACTTTACAGAACATTTGAAAAATCTTCAAGAAGTATTTGGACGAGTAAGGAATGCACACCTGAAGTTGAACCCAAAGAAGTGTTTACTATTTCGGAAAGAAGTTAAATTCCTTGGTCACGTAGTGTCTTCGGAGGGAATACAAACGGATCCCGATAAAATTTCTGCCGTATGAGATTGGCCAAGGCCATCTAACGTTCATGAAGTACGAAGCTTCCTTGGCATCTGTACTTATTATAGACGCTTTGTGGAAGGGTTTGCAGACATTGCGAAGCCATTACACTGGCTAACAGAGGAGAAAGTTCAGTACCAGTGGACACCGGAGTGTGAAACGGCATGGAGAAAATTGAAGGCAGCTCTGTGCACTGGTCCTGTGCTAGCATACCCACAACAGAATGGATTTTTTTATTTTAGATACAGATGCCAGCAATTCTTCGATTGGTCGTGGGCTGTCCCAAATTCAGAACGGAGAGGAAAGAGTGATCGAGTACTTCAGCAAGGTGCTCTCCAAACCAGAACGAAACTATTGTGTAACCAGGAAAGAGTTATTGGCCATCGTCAAATCAGTCGACCATTTTCATAAGTATCTCTACGGACGACATTTTAAAATCAGGACCGACCATGCTGCGTTGAAATGGCTGTTGCAGTTGAAAACCCCGGAAGGTCAACTGGCTCGTTGGATAGAACGGCTGCAAGAGTACGACTTTGAAATCGAGCATCGACGAGGAAGATCTCATAAGAACGCAGACGCTTTATCTAGAAGACCACGTAAGGACGACTGCAAGCACTGCCGCCAAGTGGAGAAACAGCAGGGCATGGGAGTAGTCAACACTATTAAAATAGACGTTCCAGATGATTGGACAACTGAAGCCCTGAGACAAGAACAACTGAACGATGCAGAGATTGGGGCTATATTGAAAGCAAAGGAAAAAGGAATTCGACCAGAGTGGAAGGATGTTTCAGACAAAGCAGTTGGATTGAAGGCTTTGTGGGCACAGTGGGACTCACTTAGAGTTATGAACGGGCTGTTAAAAAGAGCACGAGAGAGCCCGGATGAGAAGCAAGTTGTTATGCGTCTAGTGATTCCCAGGTGTACCGAAAGTACTTCAGGAAGCGCATAATGGAGCATCCGGTGGACACTTCGGCGTTAACAAGACCCTGAATAAAGTCCGTGAAAGATTTTACTGGGTAAATAGTCGTCAAGATGTCGAAGCTTGGTGTCGCAATTGTAAAATTTGTGCAGCCAGTAAGGGACCACAGACTAGAAGTAGGGGTGCAATGAAACAATATAACGTCGGAGCTCCTTTTGAGAGGATTGCGATCGATATAGCCGGACCATTCCCAGTAACCAAGGACGGTAACAAGTACATACTGGTTGCCTTGGACTATTTTAGTAAATGGCCTGAAGCCTACGCAATTCCAAACCAGGAAGCGGTTACTGTCGCCAAAGTCTTGGTAGATAACTTGATATGTCGGTTTGGTGTACCCCTGGAGCTGCATTCAGATCAAGGGAGAAATTTTGAGTCGGGGGTATTTCAGCAAATCTGCAAGTTATTGAGAATACACAAAACACGGACGACAGCCCTTCACTCGCAATCAGATGGAATGGTGGAGCGACATAATAAGACTATGAAAGAACATCTCTCTAAAGTCGTTCATAAAAATCAACGTGACAGGGATCTCCACATACAGTTTTTCCTCATGGCATATAGAGCTGCTATCCACGAGACTACAAAACAGACTCCGGCTCGTGTAGTATTTGGACATGAGATCAGACTGCCGTGTGATTTGATGTTTGGAACACCAGGTGGAGAATGGCTTCCTGTGAACAGCTATGTAGATGAAGTGAGTGAACGGCTGAGGAATGTCCATGATTTAGTTAGAGACCAAATCACCATAGCGAGTGACAGAATAAAGGCTCGATATGACCGTAAGGTTAGTTCAGAAGGGTTCAAGGCAGAAGACCTGGTTTGGCTGTACAACCCACAGCGGAAGAAAGGAAGGTCACCGAAACTTCAACCACCTTGGGATGGACCGTATACTGTTATTACTCGAATTAATGACGTCGTCTATCGGATTCAACGAAGCAAAAAGTCCAAGATGAAGATCGTGCATTTGGACAGACTGGCGAAATACATCGATGATTCTGAGTTGCCTGATCGGGACGATCAGGCTTAAGGAGGGGGCAGTGTTATGAATTACACCCCCTTGGAACTGGAAATGATACGTCTATGCCTACTAATTGTGACCGGAAGCTAGGAAGAAATGGACTTTTCTGGAATGTGGTTGGAGAAGATTCTTGATTGTTTCTAGATGGATTTAGAGAGTCAAATACGGAGTATATAAGGCGCGATTAGCAGCGCGGAAGGAGAAGTTTTATTAAGAAAGTAGTTTATTAAAGTGAAATTAGTAGTGAAAAGTGAGGTTAAATATTGAGTAAACAAAGTATTGTATAGTCAGTAAATTGTTAAATAAAGTGTTAGTGGTGTTTATCTTTTGTTGAAATTATTTAGAACGATTCATACATTGTGTTTACTAAAAGGTGAATAGACGCAACAATACTTTATTTTTTATTTTATTGTTTGTATCTTATTTCTTTTTCTTTTATTATCTTAGAGGTTTTATTAGGATTTTTATGTAAATTAAAGTGTCAATTAACACATTTATTAATATATAACTTTGTTTAAATAAGGTGCTGAGATTGTCTTATAGGTCTATTAGTAGTTTAGAGTTTTAGCTATTCACTGATATTTATCTTATTCTTTTATTTAGTTTTTAAACACATGTTATTAAGTATTTTAAACCACACTAATTTACAACACACAGACATAAAGGACTTGATATATATGTGGTTTGGCTCCACCTCCATCTCTGATCGACTTCCTTTGTTGACCGCCATTGTCATTGCCTTGCGCACTACACTTGCGCTGCCATGATGATTTTTCATTTCCTGATCCGGCACGAGATTTGAAATTCCTGGCTCCTGATATCTTATTTATATCTACCTGGAGTCCTGATTTTTTCTGCTGAGCAATCTTCATTAAATCTTCAACAGTTTTTTCGACGGGTTCTTCGCAGATTCTATCCAGAATTTTCCCCTGTCTCATTCCCGAGACAAACTTGTCCTTTTTTATTATAATTATCGCGCGAGCAGGAATCCGCAGCACTCAGGCTTGTCGGCCCAATGTGCATTCCCGTCATGTGGGATCTTCTAGAAGAGACCAGTGCTCTCCACAAAGGATAGCAGCCTATTCCATGGTTGATCCCGTAATTCCTCCGGCTGTAAAAATTGCCTTTGGAGATGCCTATACCTATACTTAACACACCAAAGGTTTCATCCTCCACTCCACACATCATACAGATAGGGCTGTTTTTCAACCTCATTGTATGAAGATGTTTGTTCATAGGACAATGTCTTGTTAACAAGCCTACTATCCGTCTCATTTTTTCTCTATCGAGCCCAAGCAGCCACTTAATGGTTGAGTCAGTCGAGGGCCCCGTTATATGGAGCCTCGACTGCCTCATTCCAGGGACCTGAGTCCAATAATTGCTGAACCTTGCAGTGGCCCAGTCTCGTAACTCTGATTTAATCATACTTCTTGGCAAACCGAAGGCTGGCTCAGGACCAGGAAACGGAGTTATTGCTTCTTCTCCCGCCAATCGGTCTGCTTCTTCGTTGCCCTCCACACCTCTGTGACCGGGCACCCATATGAGTTTGACAGAGTTGTGTTCGCACAGTTCTGTCAAAATATTCCGACAGTTTAAAACTAGTCTCGAGGTCACTTTGTTTGACACAAGAGCCCTCAAGGCTACTTGGCTGTCGCTACATATAAAAATATTTTTGTTGGCGATACCTCTCCTGAGATTCTCGCTTGCACACACCAATATGGCATATACTTCTGCTTGAAATACACTAGGATACCTTCCAAGTGGCACCGATATAAGAGCCCTAGGTTTGCAGCCGTGTATGCCAGCACCAGTTCCCTTCTGACTCTTAGATCCGTCTGTGTACCACTCGAGACCTTTGCGACTCAGAAGACAGTTTTTATCGTGCTCCCAGTCCTCTAGACTGGGAACCACCGCTGAGTATGGAATAGTGAAATTATAGACAAGGAGACACCGGTCATCTTCCGCTTGGGTGATGACCCGGTCCTTTACAGGCAGATCCAGGGCCTTTGTGTGCCCCATCCCCGGCCAGTCCCATTCGACATTCCATTTTTGAATAGTCTATTTGCTGCTTTTTTAACTTCCAGTTCCACCTCGATATGCAAGGGAGTGAGTCCAAGAATGGTCTCCATTGCTATCGTTGGAGTGGTTCTGATAGCTCCTGTAATTCCAAGGCAAGCTAGCCTTTGAACTTGACATAGGCGAGCCCTAATTGTGGAGCACTACTGGCAGCGCCACCACACTAGTGCCGCATATGTTATTAGGGATTTCATCATGGTGGTGTATATCCAAAGAGCAATCTTCGGACTTATTCCCCATTTTGGACCGAAGATGCATTTGCACATCCATAAGGAGGCGCATGCTTTCCTCGTTTGAGCTTCAACGTGGTCCTTTCATGACAGCTTGGAGTCCAAGGATACCCAGAGATACCTTACTGTGCGGGAAAGACACAAATGTGTGCCCATAAGAGAAGGAAGCTGGAAGTCGCTTATTTTTCTCCTTTTAGTGAACAGCATTAGCTCTGTCTTGCCAGGGTTGACAGAGAGCCCATGTCTGTTACACCATTCCTGAACTATGTTGAGAGCCCATTGCATGAGCCCTGTAATAGTTGTTTCAAATTGGCCTTTAATCGTGATAGCCAAATCATCTGCGTATGCTTGTGCCTAGAAACCTGCCTCGTTCAATTCGGCCAGAAGCCCGTCAAGCAGAAGATTCCACAGTAGTGGAGATACTATACCCCTCCCTTCGGACATCCTCGGCCCATCTTGGCCCTGACCGTCTCGTTGCGAAGCGTGATCTCGATGTCGCGGGTGCTCAATATAGACGACATCCATCTGATAATGGTACCGTCCACATTGCGGTCCGCAACTACTTGAGAGAGAGACTCGAAGGGGGGCTTTATTAAACGCTCCTTCGATATTCAGAAACGCTACCATGGCAAGTTCTTTCTGCTCGAGCGCCTTCTCAGCTCTGACAACAAGCTGATGAAGGGCCGTCTCTGCAGATTTCCCCGCCTGGTATGCATGTTGATTGGTGTGGATTGGTGATAGCGCTAATACACCATCTTTTATGTATCTTTCTACCAACCTTTCCAGTATCTTCAAAAGAAAGGATGTGAGGTTTATTGGTCTAAAAGCCTTAGTCTGGTCATATATGATACGACCTGTCTTTGGTATAAAGACCACTCTGACCTCTCTTCAAGACGTTGGTATATATCCTAGAGCTAGGCAAGATCTTAATAGATGATACAGGTGACTTAGCAGTACAGCCGCGCCCTTTTGTATTAGGGCCGAATAGATACTCTGACGTCTTTTTCCAGCAACCCACATAGTTCTTTATTCCACCATAGGGCGCGATTATCCCCTTTAGTTACTTGTAAAGGGGCAATTGTTTTCAAACGCGGAGATAATGGCAGTTTGCAGCTGTAGAGCTGCTGATTCCACTTCTCGCGAGTTTCTTGGTTTACAGGGCACATCCTTCAGATCCACTTGCAGGTCCCTTGTGTAAGAGATCCAGTCAGTGGATCTGGGGTTCTTGTATGTAATCGGTTCTGGTCGGTTCCTTTCCAGGACGAATGGAATGTATCGATGGTCCGATAAGGAAGGTTCCGACATAACCCTCCAACCTTTTATTCTGTTCCCCACTGTTGTGGAGCTCAGAGTTAGGTCGATTACTTCTTGTCTTCCTTGGATTACAAACGTGGGGGCGCTCCCCTGGTTTATAATCTCCAGATCTGAAGCGTAAAGAAATTCCAGCAGTGCTGTGCCCCTCGGGTTGACGTCCGAGCTGCTCCACACTGTGTGGTGAGCATTGGTGTTACACCCGAGGACCAAAGGCAGCTGCTTTTCCTTTGAAAATTGCACTAATTTCCTAAACTCCTCAGATGGGGGTGGGGTGGGTGAGTCGCACGGTAGGTATGCCGAGCAGATGATTAGATCTGCACAACTCCCTTCCTTTGTCGAGCTCACCTTAACTGCGACCAGATCCCTAGAACAGAAATTTGGCATTAGACATGTTTTAAGATTTTTACTTACATACACGCAGGTTCTGGGTGTGTCCTCTGTGCTGAAGACATTCCCATTTCTTCTGTCCAGTCCCTTGATGAGTCCTTACTGAGCCCATGGTTCCTGGATGAGGATGACATCTGTTTGCATCACAGACACCTGACGACCAAGTAAATTGGTCGCCGCGGCGCTGCGATGCAAATTGATCTCTAAGAGAAATAAACCTTAAGCAGGGGAGTTCCCCTTCAAGGAGCTCTCACCCATTTTCGGCCTTTGGAGAGGCCCCTTGCAGAGCCTCCCTTGTTTTTCATTTCTTTGGTCCATATAGGTACCACGAGTAAGCGGGAAGGGAGGTCCATCCCCACAGAGCCCGCTTATGGGGATAAGGCTATATACAATGGGAGGTCGCCAGGTATCCCAAAGGCATCGTTTGCGACACTGCTTCCCCAGTGCCACGCAGCCAAAGTCACGATAGCTTACAACCGGGCTTGGGGAGTTGGTCCGCGGCGACGTCTTCAGGAGCCATGCTCGGTTTTTACTCCGAGAGGTCTCCCTT
The DNA here is from genome assembly GCA_963583905.1 of Stenurella melanura. Lineage (NCBI taxonomy): Eukaryota > Metazoa > Arthropoda > Insecta > Coleoptera > Cerambycidae > Stenurella > Stenurella melanura. Next base: position 94,910,706 of record OY757312.1, read on the forward strand.
ATAATCGTCACTAACCAGGTCGCCTCACGGCAACCTGGCCTGGCTCCTATCCGCTACCCGGAGACGCGTCTGGGAGGGAACTCACCCACCTGGCAAGGTTCGCCCGCCGACCAGATCCCGAAATCCGCAACAGTGTCACGGACTCCAAACCCAGCCGGCGAGCCAACTCCACCGGACCAGAAACTTGTCCTTTAAAACATGCTTTAATTGCACTCCAAAATTGCAATTCACCGACGCTGCTCTAATTCTCGCGTAAAACTCACAAATTGTTTCACCGGTTTCTTGCGTCAACTGGTAAAACTTTACGCGCTCTCTCCACTCGGACACTTGCGGACAAAATTGAGATTTCAGTAACGCACATAACTCGCTGTATGTCTTGTCTTTTGTGAGAATTGGGTAAATAAGGTCCTTTAAAAGCTTATATGTGGACGTACTAATTGAACTCAGTAGGACTGCGACCTGTGTATTTTGGTCCTTTATGTCGTTTGCGACGAAATGCTGCTCCACTTGTTCTTGATAAATGATCCAGTCGTCCACGTGCTGGTTAAATTCTACCACTCGGCCTATCAAGCCTGCCGCCGCCAATTTCTTCAATATTGAAACAATACTTCGCAATACTTAGAAATTCTTTTTATCCTCGTCGCCACTGTTATGTTTGAGGGGGAGTAGTAGAATAAAGCACACTATAACTTTTACTCGTTTATCAACGATATACATTTATGTCGGATTTATCTAGTTACAATGAATACTTTTGTAATGAGTTCTCCGTACCACGTGTTGATCAGTCAGAGGTCGGGATGCGAGAGAGAGTCTGTGCTACTTGGTGGTTCTGGCGCATGCGTGGTCCATTGGCTGCGCGGATCCAACAACTACTTTATATTAATATGTTCTTCCAATTTTATATTATGGTTATGTAAAAATATTACATTTAAATTAAGCGTTTCATGTCATATATTTATTATGTAAAAGTGACATAAATACTTTATATTAATAATATGTTCTTCCAATATATATGACTGTTTGGATGAGTGGCAAGCGCGCTACTATCATACACTTTTCACCACCATATCTTTTATTCTGTATCTATCTCTTTCCTTCTTCTTGTTTGTTATATGTTTGCATTTTTGTAATTTTTGTTATTTTGTACTTTTTTGTTAAAAATTCAATTTAGACCGATAAACCTTTGTAAAAATTCTAACTATTTTAAACTCAATCTTCCTTTCCTACAACCAAAAATTCCCAGCGGCGAGCAGACTGTTGGGGTAACTTGTTTAAATGGAGCTTTTCCAATTGAGTTCGTCTCCATCTAAGCAACAAAATTTTAAAAAGTGTTTTTTGCCATAAAATAGATTTAAGTTTTTATATTCATTGTTTATAGTTAAGTTTTAACATGTTCAAGCTCACTGATAATTTTAAGCCGCCACAGGCGGCAGGAGTGTTATCTACCTTACTAATTTTATTGAGCTGAACCGGTCAAGACCCGTCCAACCGCACTAACACCACGACGCTGCGCGACGTGGTTGTACGGTTGGCTCCGGGTCATGATCCGGGGAAGCATAAATTGTATCCAAAAAATTAATAAATGTGTTGATGATGATGATGACTCTCAGCCAGGAGTTCTGGGTTCGATTCCCGGTCGTGGCACTGGGATTTTTTCCGAAAGAAATTAATCCTAGTATACTCGGATATTGGATGTGTGTCCCTTGTCTCTAAATGTGTAGCCCTCTCCCGCACAAGGCTCTTTCAGAGCTTTCAGGGATAAAGGGGGTTGTATTACCTGTGGTGTTTATTTATTATTTATTATTATTAAAAAAAATATATTATATCGTTGCTATGTAAACATCACAAGAATGTTTACTGGGGTTTTTCAGATGGCTCGGTTCCCTACTATTGATAGAAAGTTCTGTTTCATGAAAGACACTTTAAATTTACTTTGCACAAGTTGTTCGAAATTTAAGGTCTCATTCATTATTAATAATAATAATAATAACTTTATTGGAAATAGGTAATCCCTAATACATAAATATACAAATTTAATACAAACAGAATGAAAAACATACATATTATAAAATTACAGTTAAAACGTTTCCCACATTAAGAATGGCAAAATGCCCCCCCTCTCGGAATTTAAAATAAACTTGATATATTGGTTATGGGGAAAAAAATAAGACAGTCAAAGTCCATATGACCCCAACTCCCCTCCCCACTCCCACATGATTAAAAAAGGGGTTATTTTGGTTTTTATTTTTTTTCTCGGGCTGTGTTTACATGAAAATTCGTAAACAAATCATGAAGATAGTTGACTATATTACCTATTTTTGAAATTTTTTCCAAGACCACTTAAGGTCACTAACCCCATTAAAAAGATTCTAAAATGTTAAAAATGGAATTTTCGGCCAAAAAACGCAGGTGTAACATGCATTTTTTTTTGTCATTTTATTCGAACTATCAAATGCTACCTTCTGGAATATATCTTAAATGGCTTGGTTTGGTGCGTCATGCCTAAAAATCTATTTTTTAAGTTTATTTAAAGGTTTTCTGAATTTTATAAGAAAGGGGTTGAAGATAGCAAAAAAAGTCAAATAGCATTTTTTTGTAGATTTCTTTGAGACCAACAATTTGTTTTTTGATTTTTATTCCTAGCATAAATACTCGCAAAGTTATGACCATTACAATTTTTTTTTCAATTTTCGGCCAAAAAACGCAGGTTTAACATGATTTTTTCTTTGTCATTTTGTTCTAACTACCGAATGTTACCTGTTAGAATATGTCTTAAATGGCTTGGTTTGGTATGCCATGATTTTCTTTTGTCATTTTGTTCTAGCTACCGAATGTTACCTGTTAGAATATATTTTAAATGGCTTGGTTTGGTATGCCATGCTAAAAAATCTATTTAATTTTTTTTAAGGTTTCTTGAATTTTACCAGAAAGCGGTTGAAGATAGCAAAAAAACTCAAGTAACATTTTTTGTAGATTCTTATGAGACGAATAATTTGCACTTTGATTTTTATTCCTAACATAAATACTCGCAAAGTTATGACCATTACAATTTTTTTTTTACAATTTTCGGGACAATTGAACTATTTTTATACTTTTTTTTTCAATTTACAAGAGATTGAGGTTAGTGAAAAGATTCATACCACATTTTTCGTGGCATTTTTGAAACAAATATTTTGATTTCTAATTCATTTTTTTTACAGTAAATGCGTTGAATGATAATCATTATAGATCGCTAATCAAATTAACTTTAATATATTTAAGACATATATAACTTTTATCTACTCTTATTAGATTATATATTAATTAATCAAATACTTTTGAATATGTAATCGCATCCATAAACAAATCATGTGATGTATTATAACTCCCTAGTGATTTATTTTTGCACCAAAAACTTCATTCCTAGCCTGTCTAATCGATGTAATGCACAAAACAAAATAGAATAATCCACTTTATTGAGGGGAGGAAGGTGATTTGACATGTTTGAATAGTTTGGAAATTGTCAAACTATTATATTAATATTTATTGTTATAATCGTAGATAAAGTATAGTATTCAACTTGCGATAATGGTAATAACACACTTGATGATTTACAGCAAACTTCATTTGCTTGAGTTATTACTAACATTATCGCTCGTTAGATAATAAGTATACTATAAATAATGTAATTTAAACAACTAATTTATTAAGTATTCAAAAAGTCATTAGACATGTATTATTCTTAATTTATCTAATCCTCATCGCTGTCCTGGTCTATAACTGGACACATTATCTAAATAAAAAATATTGGATCGCATTTCTGTGGGTTTCACAATTCTAGAAATATATCTACCGTGTAATAAATAATACACTAAACTTGTTACATGAGAGCAACGAAACATATTCTTTATAGAATTTTGCAAACAGCGGAAAGAAAAACTATCTATGAGAACTAAAAGAAAAACTATATGTAAAAATATTAATGAAATCTTTGCATTCTTTCGATAACCTGACTTCTGGTTATGCTAACAAGTAAAAATTCTTATTTGCCATTAATTAATTTCAGGCCTTTATTCTCATTTTTAACTGAATTTGCATATCGTAGGGGATCATGTAGATACTAGTTTAACCTGCCTAGCCGTAGGGAACTATGTGGGATGCTAGTGTTATAATGAGAATGGCAAATAAGAATTTTTACTTGTTAGCATAACCAGAAGTCAGGTTATCGAAAGAATGCAAAGAATTCATTAATATTTTTACACACAGTTTTTCTTTTAGTTCTCATAGATAGTTTTTCTTTCCGCTGTTTGCAAAATCCTATAAAGAATATGTTTCATTACTATAAGCAAACAAATAATAAATAATTCACTTTTAAACTTGCATAGAGTATATAGGCTCCAATACTAGTTAGCTAATAGATAGGTGAAGATCTGTTGTTTTTTATCAGTCAATGTCAAATATAAATATTTCATACTTATTCATGGATGCTGTCTTGGTTTTGTATGGAACATCGTTGTGAGTGGCTTTGGGCTTTTCTGATGAGTCCACAATAAGGACGAAAAACGTTTCAAATGCTAAGCATTTCCAAGAAACTGAATGAGATTTTATGAAAATGTAATTCATTAGAATGACAAATTTTTAAAAACAAGGTATGTAAATAAATTAATTTCAGGCCTTTATTCTCATTTTTAACTGAATTTACATATCGTAGGGGATCACGTAGATACTAGTTTAACCTGCCTAGCCGTAGGGAACTATGTGGGATGCTAGTGTTATAATGAGAATGGCAAATAAGAATTTTTACTTGTTAGCATAACCTGAAGTCAGGTTATCGAAAGAATGCAAAAATTTCATTAATATTTTTACAAATAGTTTTTCTTTTAGTTCTCATAGATAGTTTTTATTTCCGCTGTTTGCAAAATCCTATAAAGAATATGTTTCATTACTATAAGCAAACAAATAACAAATAATTCTCTTTTAAACATGAGAGCAACTACCATCTGTCCGCAATCCATTTGCACAATTGCAACAATACTCTTCAACGGCTTCAATAATGATTCTTTACTGTACTTAACATATCAACATTTATACTTTCTGGAATTCACGTGTCACGATTTAACTTTAAACCTGACAATAATTTCCTTTAAAAATCTTAAAATAAGAGTGCACCACTTAAAACGAAAAAATATATGTGGCAAAGAATTGAAGAAAAGAAAATTTAGAGTGCCATTATCTTCAAGTATTTCTCCTGGTTATGAAATCGTTTGCGAAAGCTGAATCAATCCACTGAAAAATACCTCAAGTTCTTCTAATGTCAATTCTGGGAGAACGAGAAGCTCAGTTGATGAATTGCTTTGAAATGGAACACTTTTTCTACCATAATTGTAAGAGGAAACAACTTCTGCCAAGGAATTAACTTCAACATTAGTTGATTTCATTATTTTTACAATTAAGTCTACGTTTCCGTCTCCCGCTTACCAAACTCATTTTGTAAAAAACAGGCGATTTTACAAAAATCCCCAGCAAGAGGCAACATACCTGTACTTTTGTCCCACAATTCCGTGAATCGATTCGATAATCCACCGACGGTTTGTTACAAATCGGGATTTATTAGACTCTTTTGTAGTGAGTTGATTCCTTTTTCCTTTCAGGGAAGACATTAAAACTTGATAACTGTTTTGCTCTAACAAATCTACCACATCTCGCAAACCACGATCGAGAATGAATATATCTTCAGGTTTCAAGATATTAATAATGTTGGATCTTTTAATACCCTTCGTAAAATTTCTGCATCATTACAAGTTCCGTTATATATCCATTTATCGTACACATGGTGAATGGCTTACACATAGACAATTCTTTTGCCCAAAATATGATTTCCTTTTATATAGATTATTGCTACTTTTCTCATGTTGTAGATATGTACCATCACATCACATAATATAAACACTAATTTATCACCGATGTCATGTAAAAGCCTAGCTATTGGAGCAGTTTCGTTAAGAATAAACTCTTCTTGATTTAGCATCGATGCCAAAGTGTACTGGAAGAATATCTTTTTCAAAACTATTTAAGACAGAATGAATCGAATTGTTGACCTTTTCGCTTACTTCCATATCCCTGCTCTTATATTATATGAATCATCTGATCTTAATTTCAATAAAAATATTATTAACGCTTTGAGTAGGTACGCCTCGATTTTCAGAATTTGACATACTTGACATTATGCTATTGAATCCTAGCCTCAAAGGGAAAGTCTCGCAAATTATTTTTTTATCGACAAATGAAATGTAATTTGTGAATAGATAATACTTGTTTAAACTGCATCAATACTGTTTGTAGGGGTTCCTTTAATCCAGAAGATTCATAAATAGAGAGATCACTTGTGTGTTGTGACAGTGTGTCTTCCGATAAAGTTTGAGTACTTGGGGTTTTTGTTGATTGTTGATCAAAGTGCAAATCCTTCATCTTAAAAAATATCGTATGAGTTATTTCGCTAACCTTAACCTCTCTGTTAAATTGAAAACAGCTTAAAAATAGTTAAAGTAGCACGAAAATTGTAAAAAAAAATTATTTTAACTGTGCGAGTATTTGTGCTAGGAATAAAAGTCAAAAAACGAATTGTTCGTCTCAAAATAATGTACAAAAAATGTAATTTGAGTTTTTTTGCTATCTTCAACGGGCAAAAAATGGATTTTTAAGTATGGCGCATCAAACCAAGCTATTTAAGATATATTCCGGAAGACAGCGGCCAAAAATTCCATTTTTAACATTTTACAATTTATTTAATGGGGTTATTGACCTTGAAAAAAATTCCATAGATAGGTAATGTAGTCAACTACCTTCATGATTTTTCTCCGAATTTTAGCGTAAACACAGCCTGAGAAAAAAAGTAAAAATCAAAATAACCCCTTTTTTACCCTGTGGGAGTGGAGGGGGGGGTTGGGGTCATATGAATTGTGACTTCCTTATTTTTACACCCCCATAACCAATATGTCAAATTTATTTTGAATTCCGAGATTGGGGGCATTTTGTCATTCTTAACAGGGAAGACCCTTTAAGAATCTAAAATATAAAAATAAGATCAGCCAAATAAACAAATATAATACATACATAATATGAAAGACATACATTGTAAAATTACAAATAAATTTCCCACATTATGCAAAATATTAAAGCAATATGTTTAAAAATATAAAATATAAAAATATAAGATCAAAAATATATGATCAATTACCACTTAATTAAATACAACTTTAATTCATATTTAAAAGTGGTTAGGGACTTGCTGTCTTTAATTTTTCTTGGTAAATTATTGTAGTACCGAACTTCTTTAAAAAATATGTTATTCATTGCTCTGCAGCGGTGAGTTCGGCTGTTATGAATATCAGTATGAGATCTAGTATTATATGTGTAAATTTCATTGTTAAATGTAATAAACCTATTCAAATACTCAGGTAGTAAACCATTTAGAATTTTAAATATAAAAATCATCGTAAAGTAGGTAATTCTAACAGATACAGGCATCCACTCTAGCACCCTTAACATGGTTAAAATTGGTGTATAATACTAATAACGAATGTTGTCCGTGACATCATCATCTGTTAATTTCCAAATTCCTTATTATTCATCTCTAAAACGGATTGTTACGCTTGGAACTTCTGCCGTAGCCCCATCAGACGTTACTTTGTGTTATTTACATTCTAATGAGGTAGAGCCGAGAGAAAAATCTGATGACTTTGAAAAAAATATAAATTGATGAATGACAACATTCATAATTAGTATAATATATCTATTGCATCTGAGAATTATTCTCATCGCCCTATTCTGCAATATTTGTAGTTCATTTATACTATTTTGATCAAGTAAATACAAAACAGTAGCACAGAAATCAAAGTGTGGTAGAATATGGTCGTTGACCATTTTTTAAAAATTTTATATTCAAGTAATTTATAAAATTTTATTTGACCCGTATTTTTTTATTTTACATTCCAAATTCATTTTAATAGTGAAATTAATTATTTAAATTACGAAATTTTGAATTGGCGCCTATGGTGACATCAGATGTGAGAACATGCGCAGTTAACAAATAGAGGAATAATCGACGGGCGTCGTTCGTTTACTGTTATAGCACAGAGTAGTGTGGATATAGTATCGACGTGAGTCATTGTCATATTAATTGCCTTCAAACTATTGTTATTTTTATTAGGATTTAATTTGATTCAAGTATGAAGTACACTGTAAGCTAAGGTAAGTATGTAAATGATTTTCTATTAATAATATACTGTGGCAGATATGTTTTAAAATAGAAAATAAAATTAAAAATGTTTAGGTTATAATTTAATGAAAAATCAACACAATGTAAACAACAAAAGCGCAACAAATCTACCGAACACTACCGCCAACATAGAGAAAACATGAAAATCTCTAAAATTGAATTCTCATTACATACGTCATCATTTACCGCCTTGTTATTTTGAAAACCAATTTTTTCTTGCATGCAATTAGGACTTTCTTTAATATGATACATGAAATATATATTTAGTATATTTTTTGATGGTATAATAATATTTTATAAATTTTGACGATCCTATTATAGCTTTGTATAGACTAGCGGCAGAAAGGCGGAGCTTATCTGTATGTGACAGCTAGCGCTCGTAGTGGCCAAGTAGAAAGTTAATTCCTGTGTCGCTTACACGTACGTGAATACGAGAAGCCTTGTTTTTAATAAATATTTTATTATAAGCTTTTTAAAAATGCGCAAATCTCTGGGTTTACTTTAATGCAACCAAAGTGGGAAGTGTTGGGAACGCCGCAGCTACAATTGACATTGTCAAAATCAGCAGTTTAGTGTTTGTTGTTGTGTAACATAATCTCCGGCTAATATCATGGAAAAATCATGCGGAGATGTTTGTTGCGTGGTTAACTGTGGAAATAGATCGAATAATAGTAAAAATATAAAGTTTTATTCATTTCCCACATAGGGGAGTCAAATTAGACAAAAAGGGCCCAAACTTCGGAAAAATTCCCGGATCGATTATTTTTGTTGGAATGTGTTCACAAAGATGTGGAGAACTAAAAAGCAAAATATCACCGCGAGAAATTCTTTATTAAACAATTTAGGTGCAATACGATACTTCATGAATAACTTTTTGAATTAAACTTGCATGAAAGAACTAACAAAACCATTGGAAAGAACAGAAAATTTTATGAAAGAAATATGTATAGGTAATATGTGTTTTTCAAATTAAAATTGGACGAGCAGTAATTTGTTAATTAACGCTCCAAGTTGCGTTACGTCGGCAGTCCGTTCACGCTGGAAATGCTATATGTAGTAATCTTGCGGGAGCGTGCGTGCTGTACATAAGTGGATATAACTTTTGATTGGCAAAAGCAAATGATATAAAACCAATTGGATATTAAAAAGTAACATTCTCTGGTAGTATCACGTGTGTTGTAATAATTATCTGATTAATTTAATCATTGCATATATCACTTTAAAGTGGAGCATTACATGAATTTCCGATTATTTCATAAAATTCATCGAAATATGAATAATTAATTGAAAAAAGAAAAAAAGAAATATTTTGATACCATATTTAAATGGATTATCTAAAGTAAGTACATCTTTAGTAAGAAAAAATTAGAAAAATGTATTTCACAAAATCTAGACCTTCAAAGTTTGTCAATTTTCGAAAAAAGCAGTTTTCCGCTATGAGCAACTTTGATCGTTAACATTAAAGTTTTGAAAAGTGATATCGACACTTTATAGGTGATCAAATTAAGTCTGAATATGTATTATAAGTACCAATGATTTATTCTGCGATAATTATAAGATTTCGTGCTTGTTTTCTTCCAAGACGTTTTTTTCAATGTTGCAACGAATGAACCGGAAAATTCAAGTGTGAACAAAGTTAAATAATTTAAAATATATATATATATATATATATATATATATATATATATATATATATATATATATATATATATATAAATTCTAAGGATCGTAGGGCTTCGGACAATTGGGCGAAGCCCTACGATCCTTAGAATTTATCTTTTAACTGTCGGACGTGACAACCTCTCATTATATATATATATATATATATATATATATATATATATATATATATTGACAATCCCACCTTTTAGAGGTGGAAGCTTAGGTATTAATCTTGAAAACCTGCACCGTGGTTTTATTTTTATTTTATTGTTTTTTAATGAAATACATATTAAAACGTTGAAAAATACGTGGCTCTCAGTATTGTGACGACAGTAACAAAACGTTTCAATCTAAATTGACTAGTATGATTGAAACACACGTAATACTTCGAGAAATTGTTACTTTCTGATATCCAACTAGTTTCATATCATTTGCTTTTGCCAATCCAAAGTTATAGCCACTTGACAATTATAGACCAATTTGCATGCTTTCCAACTTTGCAAAGGTTTTCGAGATGTGCCTATATGATGAAATATTTCCTCAAGTTAACTCCACTATCTCCCCATTGCAACATGGCTTCTATTCGTCAAGAATCACCGTTACTAACCTTGTTTCATTCACAGAATTCGCAACTTCAACCCTAGACGCTCATAATCAATTTGACACAGTTTACACCGACTTCTCGAAGGCCTTCGACAGATTGGATCACAATACTCTTAAATAAGCTACGTATCGTAGGATTCGACAAGGAACTCCCACTCTTTCTTCATTCTTATTTGTCAGACAGGGAACAATTTGTTGAATACAGAGGCCACCAATCAGTTAGATTTACCGCTACCAGCGGTACCCCCCAGGGCAGTAACCTCGCTCCTCTGCTCTTCTCCCTATTCATCAACGATATCGGCAGACAAATTAGTAGCAATCTGCTTCTATTCGCTGATGACCTAAAAATCTATAGGTCTATCCAGTCAATGGCTGACTGTCTGGATCTACAGGAGGATCTGTACCGAGTTGATAAATAGTGTCTAGAAAATAGACTACCCCTCAACATTGAAAAATGAAAGGTCATAACCTTTAGCCTAAAGCACAACAAAATATTATTCAACTATACAATTCAGTCGATAAGCCTTGAGCGCTGCACAGTGCTTACCATTGACTCCAAGCTATCATTCAATATGCACGTAGAAACTGTTACCAAGTCCGCACTAAAAATGTTAGGTTTTATCTTCAGAACCTGTCGATACTTTTCTAACGTTGCTTCACTTAAAACTTTATACTACTGTTATGTAAGATCTAAGATGGAGTATGGTTCAACAGTATGGAGTCCTATATATAATGAGTACACATCTAAACTAGGACAAATCCAAAGAAAATTCTTGAAATTCCTAGCTATGAAATTGGATGGGGTTTATCCTCATCAAGGCACAGATCAATCAGCTTTCCTCAGCAGATTTAACATTCCCTCACTTGAAGCTAGAAGAAAATATCTTTCTCTACAATTTTTATACAAGTTGTGTAACAATCTGATGGACTGTGCTGAGCTGAATGCTCAACTTAACCTACTGGTTCCCAGATTTAATACTAGGTCCACCTCACTATTTTACCTTACTAGGGCTAATACAAATCTGGGCTTTAGGTCCCCCCTCTATCGCATGTGCTGACTTTATAATCACCTATCAATCCATTTAGGCATTTACCACAACGATCGTCAATATTCTAATAAAGTCAAAGAATTGCTTTTATCTCATCAATAACGAGCCTCTCATAATCAAGAATTATGATTAGTAATGTGTGCCGTACACATGCAGATGACGGTTGGGCTATTAATAATCTTTTATTTTTAATTTTTAAACTGATTGTAACTTATTCAATTATTATGTTCTTATTTGTACTGTCCTCCTTAATTGTCTTGTAAATGGGATTTTCTTGTTAGTCAATAAAGCTTATTATTATTATTATTATTATGTACTGCGCGTGCGCTCCCGCAAGCCTATTTCAGTGTGAGCGGACGGCCGACACGCGACGTAGCGCGACTTGAAGCGTTAGTTAACAAATTACTGCTTGCTCAACTTTAATTCGATAAATATATGTCTTATACCCGTTTTATAATGTACATGAACTGGCCGTTGAAAATGTTCAGTGGAAGTTTCTCAAATTCTTTCAATATAAAATCACAGGAGTGTACCCCGAAAGGGGCTACTCTCAGCACCTGTTGTTAAATTCATTGAGTTTTCAATCGCTTCATCTAAGAAGAGTGTTATTTACAGTAAGATTTATTTACAAACTTTTACATAATAAAATTGATTGCATTATTGCATAGGCGTTGTGAACGAAATAATATTTCGAGTTCTGCGATTATCCTCAAGAGTCTCGACTACTTTTCACTTACCTATCGCTAGAACTAATATATTGTCACGATCATACGAAGGCGTAGAAGGGCCACTAACAATTTTCATAAGTTTCAACCAAAATTCACTTTGATTGTTGCAATTTTAAATAAGCGATTGTAACCCTGACTTACAGTTGTAACTTCGACCTACAATTGTAACTTCGACCTACAATTGTAACTTCGATCTACAATTGTAAATTCGATTTACAATTTATTATCCCGATGATAGAGAATAAATGCACCAAAATCAGTTTTGTTCGTAGTTCTCTCATAGCCAATATTATGTGAAGTGTATAGAAGTTGCACAAAGGAAAGGTGAGTGTTTATTTTCCCTCTTCTCTGTGGTTTAACTAATTTAGTACTTTTATTAGGTATGGATTTCGTCGATACATTAATAAAGCAATATTTCGAAATGGGACTTCAGCAAAAACAAATATTATCATTTCTCCGAGGCAAGCATAACCTGTTTATAAGTCCGAGAACTTTAAAACGGCACTTATGCCGACTCGCTCTTGTGAGAAGGAAATTTAGTCCGTTCGAACACGTTCATGCTTTTATTATATCCAAGATCAATACTTCTGCACAATTGCATAGTTACAGGTGGATGCATTTAAAGTGTATTCAGCACGGACTTGTTGTTAGTCAAAATGTAGTGCGACAAATCCTTTTTGAGGTAGATCGTAAGGGCATAGATTAAGACGTCGTCAATACAGTAGTAGGGGACCAAATTATCTTTGGCATGTCGATTCCTACGACAAATTGAAAAGATATGGGATTTGCATAAACGGTTATATTGACGGATTTTCGAGACATATAATCTGGTTGCGAGCAAGCACAACGTCTAATGATCCAAAAGTTATTGCAAGCTGTTAACTGACAGCTGTTTGTAACTTGGACGGATGTCCACTTAACCTAAGAAGTGATTGTGGCACAGAAAATGTAATCCTAGAAGTTCTGCAAACTGTTTTTCGGGATACATTTGGAACCGTAAGTAGCAGACCCTCATATATAAAAGGAAGAAGTACTACGAATCAGCGTATGGAGTCATGGTGATCGATATTACGAAAGGAAAATGCCCAGTACTGGATCAGTTTATTTGAATCCATTCGAGATGAAGGTTTATTCACCGGCAGCTTTGATCCAATTTTGTTTCATGGAAATAATACAGGTAAGTTTTTAATACCTATTAACATGGGCTTTCTTCAGTGGCGGCTCGTACATAATGGCGCTGGGGAGTGCTCCTTCTAAAGAATTTTCAATTATCGTGGATCGTATTGAGATATTATTTCAGTTAATAACTAAATTGTCAGAATTAACATGAAAATTTAGAAATAAAAATAGGTGTAGGTATACATTATTTATTTTGAAGCACATATCTATAATTCTTTTTCCACACAGCCCCCTCCCCCCAAAAAATGCGTCCCGCCATTTCAAAATGTTACGAGCCGCTACTGGTTTTCTTTATTAGAGAAATCGAAATCTGAATATTTACATATTTATTTATAGAGTGAGTTGGATGAAGTTTCTTTCCAATGGAATACACACAGAATAAGGCGATCAAGGAATGCTATAGCACCTACTGGACGTCCAACAATGTTTGAACTACCACAAAACTATGGGTACTCAAATTATCTGGTGAAAATTCCAGAATACGCAGTGAATATTTTAAAAAGAGACGCTGAAGTAAGTAATGAAGTAATTTTTTGCGATAGAGATGTCAAGAATGTATGTATTTGCATTATGGCAGAAAATGGCTGGACAAAAGATGGTAACATAAAAAATGCGATGTAATTGTATGCTAATCTCCGACATAAGGTATTGAATGTACTACAACAAATTTAATACGAGAATATGTTTTAATAAAAACTGCACAATGATAACATTAATACATTATTATAAAATAAACTCATTATTATAACTAGAAAAACAGAAAATAAATTCAGACAAAAAACAAAATTTGAGTTTGGTTATCCTTTCCTTAATAACAGGTAATTGCTAATTATTAAAATAAAACAAACTATAAGGATGTAGGTAAATATAAGTAAATCAACATATTACTAGGATAAACCAAAGGTGGGCAGGCCATTTAATATTCCAAACGTTAAGTTTTCCCTGTACGTTTCATAGTCATCGCTTACCACTATTGGTAAATATAAAATAAGGGCACAGGTATTACTTTTTGGGAACACAGATGGGTCGTCATGCAGGAATTCTATCGATGGTTGTTGATCGAATCCCAAAGCAGGTTCCGTATCACACCCTGTCGCAAAAGCCAATACGTCAGATAAACAAACTTGGCAATCACCATCTGAAAAAAATAAAAACTGAACTGTACTTAGGAGTGTTAAAAATTGAATAATTGTATAGGTTGTTATATGCCCAAACTACTAACCTTCACAATTCTGGAGGAAATCCCTCCAAAACGCCGTTGTTTTGGATTTCAGTAACCGACGCCGAGTACCATCTGTTGATCTTTTAATGCAAAATAAACGGTTGAGGTATCTTGCTGTAAGTTGCGTTTCTTCTTTATTGCAAAATAAAAATGAGGCTTTCTCAGGATATTTTCTTATCAGAGACAGAACATCGAGCGTTTTGAGGCCATCGGCAAATTGCTCAATGGCTCTTCGACGACGGTCAATAACCAAATGGTGCAGAATATCTACAAACAGATATAACACTATAACCAAAATACGATGTAAAAAATAACATTTATTTTTTGAATATTTTATTGTAATTACGCTTTTCGCATACCTTTAATTAGTTTGTCTTTGTCTTCGAGCGAGGCTGGTGAGACCCCCAGATCCAGCAATTCATCGTGGCTTGAGATAACTTTTTTAAATGATGCTAGATTATCAGTCGCTGTTATTTCAATTATGGCTTCTTGAAATGGCGTGTTTTGTAAGTCTTCTACCACTGGATATCCAAAATTATTTACCAGGTAATTAAACACAGTCTTTGAGAGGAAATTGGGTCGTGGTCCGCCGTGAATGATCGACATAGCAAAAGTTTTCCCCGCATACAAATATTTCTCTTTTCCAAGAGCTGTTAAGTTAAGAGTAAAGATTTTAGATCCTTCATTTCCTGAAATGTAAATTATGTAATAATTCGATTACTATGAATTGTGCTACCATTGCATACCAAGAAATATCTCAGTATTTTGAAGCTGTTTTAAACTTAGTCGGAATAGTTCACGCGTAGGCCCTCCTACGTCGATAGCTCCCTCTGGAACCTCGTCGACATCCACAAATTGTACGTCGATTTTTGCGTAGGGCGAAAAAGTGCCACGCTTCATCGCGTTTCGCAGGGATGACACAGGAACTTTGAAGCATTAAAGTAGGTTCGTTGGCCTTTTAGTACTGTTAAATTATTTATTAATTTGTAAAAGCAGTGATTTTGTGCACTTTTTTTTGCTTATATATCGATTATATCAGTGCTGAAATTAGAGGTATAAATGCAACAAGTATGTATCATTCACTCTTCTTAACAATAAAGTTTATGCCCACTTTTGCACTTTTACTGCAGTTAGATTTAGGTATCTAACCTCAAAATAAGTAATACAGTAATGTATATAAAATCTTGATAAATCATTATATAAATATCATGATATCTGTCACCTTGAAATAAATAAATTACGCACCTTTATGATTTTAAATAACCCGTTACACGTCACTACACTTATTGCTATTGCCACTGCAGACTCGAGACTCCACCTGCTGGGCCGTTCATCCCACCACCTCACCGGAACAGCACCCGAATCAACGATATTATTGGAGGTTGCTGAAGTTACCATTGTAGATCGAAGCTACAATTGTAGGTTGAAGTTACAATTGTAGGTTAAAATTACAATTGTAGGTTAAAGTTACAATTGCAGATCGAAGTTACAATTGTAGATCGAAGTTACAATTGTAGGTCAAAGTTACAATTGTAGGTCGAAGTTACAATTGTAAGTCGAAGTTACAATTGTAGGTCGAAGTTACAATTGTAGGTCGAAATTACAATTGTAGGTCGAAATTACAATTGCAGGTTGAAGTTACAATTGTAGGTCGGGGCTACAATCGCTTATTTAAAATTGCAACAATCAAAGTGAATTTTGGTTGAAACTTATAAAAATTGTTAGTGGCCCTTCTACGCCTTCGTATAAGTGTGTGTCTAATTCAAAATTGTCTTTTTATTTGCTAGACATGCTTCATACGTTTCTGTAAAAACTATTACCGTTTTTAAGTTAAATTTATTACCAAAAATACAATGTAGCTGACAGTAATAAATACTTCACCACTTCGTCGTTTTCTCATTGTTTCAGCAAATGTCTGCCAAGGAAATTTTTGAGATGATAGTGATAGCGACTAATTTTTTTGCTTGCTTATTTTTATTTTTATTACCGCTGATATATATGTTTGTATATAGAGCAATTAATTTTAAATACAAGTTAAGTTACAACATGTCTTAATACTAATTGAAATATATTCTTTATAGGATTTTGCAAACATCAGAAAAAATAACTATCTATGGGAACTAAGAGAAAAGCTATGTGTAAAAATATTAATGAAATCTTTCCATTCTTTCGATAGCCTGACTTCTGGTTATGCTAGCAAATTAAAATTCCTTAAATGCATTTGTATAATTTCTTATTTGAAAATTCTGATTCAACAACTAGCATCCATACAGTCCACTACGGCCATGCAGGTTAAACTAGTATCTACATAACCCCCTACGGTATATGAAGATAGCATAACCAGAAAGAATGCTAAGATTTCAATAATATTTTTACACATAGCTTTTCTCTTAGTTCCCATAGATAGTTATTTTTTCTGATGTTTGCAAAATCCTATAAAGAATATGTTTCAATGTCTTAATACTATTTCAAGAAAACCTAAAATTATATAAAGTTAACTATTTTGCACCAAAAACGAAAAAAAAAAGATAATTTCGTTCTCCTAGAAATATAACATTGTCCGCTGCACCCCCTCAAAAATCGTCTCTTAAGAGCTTACATTTATTTCACTACATTTCCTTCACAATTTTTTCGTGGAGTCACAAATCTTATTCAGAATTACGTAATTTTAAAATAATATTTAATTTTCAGAATTTTAGAACTAAATACATTTTTAAACCCCCTTAAAAACCATTCATTTAATGTCTAAAATTTTTTCAATATTTTTCTGCTTTCCTAACGAATATTTTCTGTTCATTCGCAAATTAGTAGAATTTCTTCCACCTTAAACTTGAAAATTGACCACTGTGCGAGGGTCAGAGAGCTTTGTAAATCTAATATTTATTTATTAGTTTTTATATTAGACTATTTCTTTGTTTATTAGTCTATTTATTTATAAGTATATTCAAAAATAATGGTCAGCCTGCGCGCTGATAGAACAGCGCGCAGTCAGCTCTAATTTTTATAGAACTGACCTAGTCAGCAGCAGCTAGAAGTTGAGACAACAAGAGCGCTCCACTTGTGGTACTACAGGTGTGTTCCAGTATAAATATTGGTTATATACTAATACTAATGGATAACAGTTAGAGCAGCAGTAACAGCAATTATAATTATATCAATAATAATAATAATAATAATAATAAGCGATCCTCACAGCGAAATATTCACGTAGCGTATATTGACTACCGGAAAGCCTTTGATTCGATTCCTCACAGCTGGCTTCTACAGGTACTCGAAATATACAAGGTTGACCCTATCTTGACACAATTCTTCCGAACGACAATGAAAAATTGGTCAACCAAATTGTTATTAAGAGCCAATGGTAGAGTAATAGAGACCAGCAGAATCAACATAAGAACAGGAATCTTTCAGGGTGACTCGTTCAGCTCCTTATGGTTCTGTCTTGCTCTAAACCCAATCTCGAATGCTCTGAATAGCTCAACAATGGGATACCAACTTAAGACAAGACAGGGAAATAAAAATATTAGCCATTTATTCTTTATGGATGACCTCAAAATCTATTCAGCAACCCGCACGCAACTACAGAGTCTCCTAAGGCTAGTCAAAAATATGAGTACCGACATCAACATGTCTTTTGGACTGGACAAATGCAGAACAGTCACCATGAATAAAGGGAAGTTTACTGCTACTCCAGCAATGCAAGTAGACGAGGACCTGTTTATAGAATCCTGCAGACCAACAAGATCGAGCATCAAAAAATAAAGCCTATGTTGACCAAGAAATTTAAAGAGAAATTAAAAAGAATTGTGAGCACAGAACTAAACTCAGGAAACCTATGTACCGCCATCAATTCATATGTAATTCCTACATTGAGTTACTCATTTGGAGTTGTTAAGTGGTCTCAAACTGATCTCGAAAACCTTAATCGAACCATTCGGAGAATACTCACTAAACACCGCAAACACCACCCAAGGGCAAGTGTCGAAAGGACCACACTATCTAGAATTCTCGGTGGAAGAGGAATTGTCGATGTAGTCGAGGCATGCCACCAACAAATTCAAACTCTCCGCGATTACTTCCGGAACCGACGATCTGAGCTTCATCAAGCAGTTGTCTTAGCTGATAAAAAATACACTCCGCTTAACCTAAGCTCGGATGATTACGTTTCAAATCTATCTCCCATCACGCGGCAACAAAAATCGGCAAACTGGGCATCAAAGGAACTGCATGGACGATTCCACAAAGAGCTGCACTCTGAAGGCGTTGACAAGGATGCATCTCTGGCTTGGCTCAAAAATGGACAGCTATTTCCTGAAACCGAGGGATTTATGATGGGCATACAGGATCAAGTCATTAACACTAGAAATTATCAAAAGTACGTGATAAAATGCAACATAGATAGTGACAAGTGCAGAAAATGTAACACGTACAGTGAAACAGTAGAGCATGTGCTATCAGGGTGCCCCACTTTAGCGAAATCGAAGTACATTCAGAGACATAACAAGGTGGCGACTATAATTTACATCGAATTAACTGAAATGTTAGGGTTGAACAGGTTGAGCTCCAATCCATATTATAACTATGAACCGCCACCGGTAATAGAGAATGAAAAATATAAAATCTACAGGGATAAAACCATTCTAACGGACAGAACAGTTCACCACAATAGGCCTGATATCACATTGATTAATAAGAGAGAGAAACGAACCCTGCTAATCGATGTGTCAATTCCGAACAACAGCAACATGAACGAGAAATATCGGGAGAAGATCCAAAAATATGCTGACCTCAGAATGGACATCCAAAGACTGTGGCAGATGCAGGAGGTTCATGTTCTTCCTTTGATCGTGTCATCGATGGGACTGATTCCGACAACGTTGAAAGAAGAACTAACAAAGTTACGTTTACCAAAAAATACATACCAGAAGATGCAGAAGTCGGTAGTTCTAGATGCTGTACATATCATGCGATCCCAGCGGCTGACAATAACAGTTTTGGTCTTGACACAGTCTTGTCCGACCATCGCTGAGCGCTTTACCCTATCAGGAGTAAATTATAATAATAATAATAATAATACCTCTAAAATGGAGAGTAAAAATAATTCAAGCCTCGGAGAAGAGCCGCTGCCTGGGGTACGCCAGGGCATCTCTAGAGCCGGTGCTGGAGATGACACAAGTGAAACCGCCGGTGGTGGGCTGCTGAGGAAGCGGGCGCCCATCTCTCAAATTGCTACAGCTTCCAATGAAAATCAAGCGGAACAAAATCTCTCAGGTAATTTTAATCCAGAGACCACACCACCTGCTGGCTTGCCATTGGATGGACCAGAGGCTGCTATCAGGGGAAAGCGCAATAAACGTATTAAATGGACAAAGGAATTAAACATTGAAGTGATACGTACGTTCTACTGCGTCAATGAGTGCAGAGAAGATCCGCTTCCCGGTTGGAGGTACAAACTCCATACAGAGTTTACTAAATTACACCCTGAATTGAACCTGTCGGAGCAAAACACTGTAGACAGAAAAAACGCAATAGTAAGAAAGGGCTATTTAACCGCCTTGGAAATTGATAATATCCGTAGGGACGTTGGCAGAGCATAAAGTGACGAACAGAGATTCTGGAAGCAGGAACAGTGCCAGATCTTACTGACGTTGATAACACATCCCATGGTCCACACGCGAGTGAAGAGCTTAACATATCGGACGATCTCAATAACAGTTTTCTAAGCACACTAAGATTTTATGAAAATTCAAACCCTCTAGACCGGCCAAGACTGCCTATACTTACTTATTCACCTAGAAATAAAAAACACATACAAGATGTCAATACGATCCTCCAAAAACATCTCGAAAATTCTGAAGACATAACTGAAATCTATTCAGCTATTTACGCTGCAGCTGTGACTATTTTAAGAATCAATCAACAAAAGCCACTTCCACCCATAAAAGAACACGCAGCAATAAAAGCTCCTCCTAAAGAGCCTGCTTGGAAAGTACGCCTTTATAACAGTATAAATCGGCTCCGGGCTGAAGCAGATGTCATATGCGAATATATCAATGGCACGAGATCAGCAAAAATAACAACAAAAATAGATGCTATGAAACACCGTTTAAAAATTTCACCCAACTTTCCCAACTTACTTGAGAAGTTAATCGAATACAGAGATGAATTAAGGCAGAAGGCAAAAGCCAAAGGATGCCGTCTCCGAAGATACAACGAAAAGAAAAGATCAAAACAACCTGTTCAAAAATAAGGAGAAAAAATTCGACACCTCTATTGGAGGCAATGAACAACAAACCACCGAGGAGCCTGGCGACAATAATCCGAATGAATTTCTTCAATGCTGGAAATCCATGTGGACTGAAAACGTTCAAGCAGACCTAGATACTCCCTGGATTGCGCAGACTGAAGCTGAGGTCATGGAATTACCTGATATGGGGCCAACTGTCTTCACTAGAGATGATGTCAGTGCTGCACTAAAGAAAGCCCAGAACTGGAAATCCCCAGGACCAGATCAGGTACATAACTTCTGGCTGAAGCAGCTTACAGCAACTCACGAACCACTTGCACGCTGTTTTACGAATGCCCTTGAAAACCCAAATAATCTGCCCCCCTACTTAACAAAACCTCATTCACTAAAAGGGCAACCAGAATGACCCACGTAATTTCCGACCCATAACTTGTCTCTCAGTCTTTTATAAACTCTTGTCATCGCTCATTAATAATAAGATACACCAACACTGTGAGAGTAATAGCATCTTCGCATTTGAACAGAAGGGATGCATCAGAAAGGTTCTAGGATGCAAAGAACAACTCATAATTGACTCAGTAATTATGGAACAAGCTCAACAAAAGAAACGCAATATTTACACCTGTTATATCGACTATGCTAAGGCCTTTGATTCAATCCCCCATAATTGGCTACTCAAAGTACTGGAGATATATAAAATCTCCCCCAGTATCAGACAACTCCTCGCCCACATGATGAATTCTTGGAAAACTTCACTTAATTTCAATAACAAAAACGTGGGAGATATTGACATCAAGCGAGGCATTTACCAAGGTGACTCCCTCAGCCCTACCTGGTTTTGTTTAGCCTTAAACCCCTTGTCAGGTTTGCTCAACAACTCGAACGCTGGCTTCAGAATGCTAACCAGAGACGAAATCAGATACAGCCACTTACTTTATATGGACGATCTAAAGCTGTATGCAGAGACGAAGCAGCAGCAGTACTTTGATCGAGATCACCAGGCAGTTCAGTGACGATATACAGATGAACTTTGGACTCGATAAATGCGCGACAGTTCATATCTCTAAAGGCTCTCTCACTCGCAGTGATGACGTCATCATGGATATAACGCTCTTGATCCAGAAGAATGCTACAAATATTTGGGTATCCAGCAGAACCGAGGTATACCGCACACCACATTGAAAGAAGAGTTCCGGAAAAGATATAAATTCAGGCTAACCAAACTCTTGAATACCAAATTGAATTCAAGAAACATGTTTAAAGCCATCAACGCCTGGGCAGTTCCCTCTTTGATATACTCCTTTGAAATTCTTAAGTGGAGTGAGACAGACTTAGAAGAACTAGACAGGTTAACTCGGCGAATGCTATCTAAGTTTCGATATTTACATCCAAAATCCTCTATAGAGCGCTTATATCTACCCCGCAGCGAAGGAGGCCGTGGTCTCCTAAACCTTAATAGACTATGCAGAAGCCAAGAACTTAGAATAAAAGAATATTTCCACAAACACGTCCACCCAAAAATTCAAAAAGTTGACGAGACTGGCCGTTCATACACTCCACTTAATCTTTCAAATAATGTCATCGAGTACCACTTAAGATCTAAAGCTGATAGAATATCTTCTTTGAAAGAGAAAGTCCTTCATGGAAAATATCCACTGCAGCTGTGTGCTGATAGTATTGATAAACCTGCATCTTTCCAATTCCTAAAACAAGGCATCCTTTATCCTGAAACTGAAGGATTTATAATGGCAATACAAGACAAGGTAATAAGAACAAAAAACTATGAAAGAAATATCTTGAAATTCAATGTCGCCAATAAATGCAGAAAATGTGGTCTACCTGGGGAAACCATAGAACACATCACCGCAGGATGCTCCGCTCTGGCAGACACAGACTATCTTTGCAGGCATAACCAGGTGGCTAAGATCGTCCACTCCCGATTAGCTCTACAGCATAGCTTACTCTCAAATCCAGAACCTTATTATAAATACTCACCACCTGCTGTGTTAGAGTCAAATCAAACACTACTTTACTGGGATCGGCCAATTATCACCGATAAAACTGTGGACTTTAACCGCCCTGATATCCTTTTGGTAGATAAGAACAAAAAACTATGAAAGAAATATCTTGAAATTCAATGTCGCCAATAAATGCAGAAAATGTGGTCTACCTGGGGAAACCATAGAACACATCACCGCAGGATGCTCCGCTCTGGCAGACACAGATTATCTTTGCAGGCATAACCAGGTGGCTAAGATCGTCCACTCCCGATTAGCTCTACAGCATAGCTTACTCTCAAATCCAGAACCTTATTATAAATACTCACCACCTGCTGTGTTAGAGTCAAATCAAACACTACTTTACTGGGATCGGCCAATTATCACCGATAAAACTGTGGACTTTAACCGCCCTGATATCCTTTTGGTAGAGAAAAATAATAGAAAAGCATGGATAATTGATATCGGCGTACTACTTACTAATAACCTTGAAAAGACTGAACGTGAAAAGCGCAGAAAATACCAAAATCTGGCAATGGAAGTCAAACGTCTATGGAAATTAAACGAAGTGAACATCGTGCCGCTTATAATATCTGTAGGAGTTTTTACAAAACATCTTAAATCCGACATACATCAATTTGATAGGATTACCCCAAGGTCTTTTCTCGATCATGCAGAAAGCATCTATTTTACAGACATGCCATCTAGTCCGTAAATTCCTATCACTATAAAATCTACTGGATGAAGTGAATTCTTCCTCAGTTGATTTAACTATCCGGCTCTAAAAGTCGAGTAAATAAAAATAAAAATAAATAATAATAATAATAATACAATCCTGCACCCACCCCTGCGTTTTCGTGATCTCTCACTAATTGCAGGAGCGGGTCTGAGCTCCTAAGGACATTACATGCCATGCTCAGTGCCACTCTGCCATGCATACACTCCAACCCCAAGAGCCCGCTGCCCCCCGATTTCGTGGGAGGTACACACTAGGGACGGACGATCTAGGATGATTGCTCCTATGGATATCCATCATCTTGCGGGTACCTCTGTCCAATTGGCGCAGCTCATCTACAGTCCATTTGACTACTCCAAAGGAGTAGAGCAGAACAAGAACGGCAAGCATATTAGTGGCAGATACCTTGTTTTTCCCCGAAAGTTCGGATGACCAAATCTTTCGGAGTAGGCTTCTGTACTTGCCGCGGAGAGATTCTTTCACTTGTTGCACATCCTGGATGTGATGTTGCTCCACACCCAGGTATGTGTAGGTCTCTCCGGCATCCAGATGTCTCAGGATGCTTCCGTCTGCGAGATGCGCGTCTTCAGCAAAGTCCCCGCATCGTCCTCTCTTGAGTTAAACGACCGCGCACTTGTCCAACCCGAACTCCATACCAATGGCCCGCGTGTACTGCTCGACCACCCTTGGAGCATTTTGGAGTTCATGCTCTCCGGAGGCATACAGTTTAAGGTCATCCATGTAGAGATGAGTGACCTTATGCCTCCGGTTGCTGGGTGGTCCACAGTGATACCCGCGAGTTTGGCGGAGCTCAACAGATAACGGCAGCAGTGAGATGCAAAAGAGGAGGGACTCAGAGAGTCTCCTTGGAAAACTCCTCTTCGGAATGCCACCTGCTCTGTTGTAACCCGCTGTGCACCGGATGTTATGGTGATGCGAGTTTTCCAAAGAGGCAGCAGTTGTTCTATGCATCTCACTAGTGGTTCTGCTACCGCAAGACACTTGAGCAAATGCAACAATAGTTCGTGCGATGTTGTGTCAAATGCCTTGCGATAGTCAATCCAGGCCATCGATAGATTCCGCTTGTACTGCACAGAATCCTGCGTAATACAGCGGTCTATCAGCAGGCTTTCTTTACAGCCCGCCATGCCCTTATTGGCACCACGCTGCTCGTAAATCTGTTGGAAGACCGGATCAACCTGTCCAAATAAAAGCTGCCGAGCAGGAATTTCTGTTTAGGCAGCACGTCGATAAACCCATGCACGGTGTATACTTTAAGAACGTAGAAACACTGGGTTTGTCGACCAGGCTGACATTTGCCTTTTTAAGGTCAGCCGGGCTAAAGTCGGAGACCGAGGGATTCATTGTGGCCTGCCAAGATGGTGTAAATAACACGTTGGTCTACCGAAGCCGTGTAATGGGTGTAGAGGTTCCTGATATAAACTGTAGGACCTGCCATCAGGCGCCGGAGTCGCTCATGCATTTACTTTCTGCATGTCCGATATATGCGATTTCGGCCTACATCCAACGGCATAACGCGGCGTTACGGGTGCTGTACTATCATCTACGGCACTCGTACGGGATAGACCAAACACCAGTGCTGCCTTACGTCCCCGGAGATATTGAGTCCGTTGTCGAAAACGAGAGGTGCCGAATTTATTGGAACTACTCGTTTCCGACAGTCAGGCTAATTCAGGCCAACAAGCCTGACATAGTCCTCCTCGACCATCAAAACAAGGTGATGTTTGTGATCGAGTTCTCGGCACCCGCTGAGCCAAACATCGCTTTGAAAGAGGAGGAAAAACGGACCAAATACCGTGATCTCCGGTACGAGCCCCAAGTGCTGTACCCAGGCTACTCGGTCAAGATGGTCGTCCTCATAATCGGTGTACTCGGAGGTATGAAGCCTACGCTGCTCTCAGGATTGAAGACCATACCGGCCTGTCAGAAGTCTGCTGATTGGTTGGCAGGCCAAATGCAGATGGCAGTCATCTTGGGGTCCCTTCGCCTGCTTAGAGCACATGATTGGGGGCGAGATGTGGGGAGTGGCTGTGGATATATTGCTGGCGCTCTTTCCGTGTGATGACGGAGGCCACGGAAGACTGTCCAGTGTCGGGAACCCGCAAAAAAAAAATAATAATACCATAAACCCCCACGATCTGAGCAGTATAGAAGTCGACAAAATAGCGTCGAACGCTTGAATGGTGGTCTCTTCCCAGAAACGGAAGGGTTTCTGATTGCCATCCAAAATCAAGTAATTAACACCAGGAATTACCAAAAGCATATTATTAAAAACGGCCTTATCGGAGATGACAGGTGCAGAAGATGTGGTGAAAAGGCGGAAACTATACAACACATTACTGGTGCATGTAGCCATCTAACACAAACTGATTATCTTCACCGACACAATCAGGCTGCAAATATAATACACCAGAACCTAGCCATCAAGCATAACCTGATTGAAAACAGCTTGCCATATTACAAATACAAACCTGAGCCTGTGCTAGAGTCTGATAGGTTCAAACTTTACTACGACAGATCTATCATTATGGACCGAACCATCCATAATAACAGACCTGACATAGTCCTTCAAGACAAAAGAGAAAAGGCCGCCTACTTAATAGATATTGCTATCCCAAACACTAACAACGTCCAAAAAACAATAACAGCAAAACATCAGAAGTACATGCACGGAATTGATGGAAGAGATAAAACGGATGTGGGGTATGGACAATGTATATATAGTACCCATTGTACTGTCAACCACCGGCGTCATCCCTATGAGTTTACACGAAAACATAAAAAAATTAAATTTACACAAGGGTACTTATATAAACTTACAAAAAGCTGTGATTCTAGGAACAACAAGAATAGTCCGCAAGTTCTTGAATCAAACATGAGGGTGCTTGGCTTAGCCCGTACCTCATGAAAAATTGCCAGCATAGAAAGAGCTGAGAACAACAGAGATAATAATAATAATAATAATAATGATATGCAACAAAAATAAATAAATAAATACATAGAACTGACAGCAGAAATAAAAGAAATGTGGAGAGTAAATAGAGTTGACATACGGCCGATCATAATATCCGCAACAGGAATAATACCACAAAATACCATCAAACAAACAGAAGAATTGAATATAAAATATTTAACACCGAATCTACAAAAATCTGTTGTACTAGACACATGTCACATTGTAAGAAGTTTCCTATCAATTTAAAACTAATTTGCAGAAAGGCTTGACAAATGTCCGTCTGAAGCAACCTACCATCGAAGTAAAGCCGTTGAAAGAGTTTACACGAAAACATCAAAAAATTAAATTTACACAAGAGTACTTATATAAACTTACAGAAAGCTGTGATTCTAGGAACAACAAGAATAGTCCGCAAGTTCTTGAATCAAACATGAGGGTGCTTGGCTTAGCCCGTACCTCATGAAAAATTGCCAGCAAAGAAAGAGCTGAGAACAACAGAGATAATAATAATAACAATAATAATAATAATAATAATACGAACTTCGCAACGAACGCGGTCGCTTTAAGTGGACGAGAGAACTCTGGGATGACTTGCTGACCTGCTATGAGAGTAGCGAACCTGCGCGCAGAGGGTACATGGCGCGATTGTGTGAGACCTGGTGTGATATTCACCCAGAGCATCACGTCTTCTCCGAACAACACCTCAGAGATCAGATATCCTTCCTGCGCAGGACAGATTATGTAAGGGCACCCCGTTAGCAGGAAGAAGTGCCAGCCGCACTTCCACCGCGACAAATAGCAGCTGGCGGGGACCATCCGATAGAGTACACTGATGTTGACTTAAGGACGAGGGTTGGCCTTAATAGCAGAGCTGCCCTAAAGCCACAAGATCTGGCACGGATGGACGCTGTCATCGATGAGGAATTACCAGAAGACGCCGACGTTTGGCAAATTAACTGTGCCGTGTACAACTCCGCCAGCCGAATTGTTTCCCGCGAGAGGACAACCAATACCTCGAATGGTATCGAGAAAGCTAAGCGGCGTGCACAAAATATCGAGGGCAAGATACAGTTGGCCAGATAACACGCTTCTCGAATCCAGAGTGTGATGGGACACGTAGTAGCTGGCGAGGCTTTTACGCCAAATGTTCGGCGTATAGCTGCAGGACTACGCCGCCAACACTACACTTTAAATCTAGCAGTAATGCTTACAATTAAGCAACACTGTTTAGATAGGATTCGAACGCTTATGGCTATTAAGAAGAAGCTAAAAAGGCGGTTGAGGAGTATGGAACAAAATTCGTTGTTCCGTACGAATCCGTTCTGCCTGTTTCAAGAGCCACAGCGTATTGTAGACAATCCGCCAAGTGTAGCCGATGTCGAGAGCTTCTGGAAAGGAATCTACGAAACGACACGTTCATTCGATAGCAACACTCCAGCAATAGCACACCTCGAGGCTCTCTGTCACAGAACCTTTGAAGAGCCAGAAGAGGTGTGCCTGACAATCAGTTCGGAGAAAGTCCAACAAGCACTTGTTGGAACCAAGAACTTTTCTCCTCCGGGTCCAGATGGCACTAATAACCGGTGGTGGAAGAAATTTCCTTCCACCGACCGTCGCCTGGCCTGGTCTGTTTTCAACACATGGTTGAACGAAGGGCAGCAAATTCCGGACTGGTTTGTCGAGGGACGTACCGTGCTAATCCCCAAAATGGGAGATCTGTCCGATCCAAGGAATTATAGGCCAATCACCTGTCTAAACGCTTGCTACAAAATATATACACGTATCCTGTGTGCATGGACACTACGGCAGGTTGTCTTCCAATAGATTTACGAGCAGCGTGGCGCCAAGAAGGGCACGGCGGGTTGCAAAGACAGCCTGCTGATAGGTCGCTGTATTACACAGGACTCTGTGCAGTACAAGACTATCGTTTTAGGCATTTGACACAACGTCGCATTAACTATCGTTGCATTTACTCAAATGTCTTGCGGTAGCATAGCCACTAGTGAGATGCATAGAACAACTGCTGCCACTTTGGAGGACTCGTTTCACCATAACATCCGGTGCACAGCGAGTTACGACAGAGCAGGTGGCATTCCGCAGAGGAGTTTTCCAAGGAGATTCTCTGAGTCCCCTCCACTTTTGCATCTCACTACTACCGTTATCTGTTGAACTCCGCCAAACTCGCGGGTACTATTGGGGACCATCCAGCAACCGGAGGCATAAGGTCAACCATCTATTTTATATGCATGATCTCAAACTGTATGCCTCCGGAGAGCGTGAACTCCAGAATGCTCTAAATGTGGCCGAGGAGTACACGCGGGCCATTGGCATGGAGTTCGAGTGCGCGGTCGTCCATCTCAAGAGAGGACGATGCGGGCACTTTGCTGAAGACGCACAGCTTGCAGTCGGAAGCATCCTAAGTCATCTGAATGCCGGAGAGACCTATACACATACCTGCGTGTGCAACAACATCACATCCAGGATGTGCAGCAAATTAAGAAATCTCTCCGCTGCAAGTACAGGTGCCTATTCCGAAAGATTTGATCATCCGAACTTTCGGGGAAAAACAAGGTGTTTGCCACTAATATGATTGCCTTTCCTGTTCTGCTCTACTCCTTCGGAGTAGTCAGATGGACTGTAGATGAGCTGCGCTAATTGGACAGAGGTATTCGCAAGATGATGAATATTCATAGGAGCATTCATCCTACATTCTCCGTTCCTGGTGTGTACCTCCCACGAAATCGGGAGGGGGCGAGGGCTCTTGGGGCTGGAATGTATGCACGGCAGAGTAGCACTGGGCATGGCATGTAATGTCCTTAGGAGCTCAGACCCGCTCCTGCAATTAGTGAGAAATCACGAAAATAGCAGGGGTGGATGCACGGGATATTCTATAAGAGCCTAGACATACTGGGTTTATCGACAAGGCTGATATTCATCTTTTTAAGGTCAGCTGGGCTAAAGTCGGAGACCGAGGGATTCATTGTGGCCTGTCAAGACGGTGTAATTAACACGCTGGTCTACCGAAGCCGCGTAATGGGTGTAGAGGTTCTTGATATAAACTGCAGTACCTGCCGCCGGAATTTCTCATTTACTTTCCGCATGTCCGGTGTATGCGATTTCGGCCTACATCCATTGCCATAATGCGGCATTACGGGTGCTGTATTATCATTTTCGGCACTCGTACGGGTTAGACCAGATACCAATGCTGCCTTCCGCCCCCGGGGACACCGAATTCGTTGTCGAAAACGAGCGGTGCCGAATTTATTGGAACTACTCGTTTACGACAGTCAGGCTAATTCAAGCCAACAAGCCGGACACAGTTCTCCTGGGCCATCAACGCAAGGCGATGTTTGTGATCGAGTTCTCGGCATCTGCGGAGCCAAACTTCACTTCGAAAGAGGAGGGAAAGCGGACCAAATACCGTGATCTCCGGTACGAGCTCCAAGTGCTATACCCAGGCTACTTGGTCAAGATGGTAGCCCTAATAATCGGTGTACTCGGTAGTATGAAGCCTGCGCTACACGGAACTAAAGACCATACCGGTCTGCCAGAAATCAGCTGAATGTCTGGCAGGCCAAATGCAGAAGGCGGTTATCTTGGGGTCCCTCCGCCTACTTAGGGCATACGATTCTGATATTTGTTGTCACTAACCGCACAGGTGGTGGGGAGTGGCTGTAATTATTGCCGGCGCGGCTACCATATGGTAGCGGTCGGAAAACACGGAAGCCCTGTCGGGCAACGGATAAACCGAAATAATAATAATAATAATAATAATAATAATAATAATAATAATAATAATAATAATAATAATAATAAGGAGGAGTTGCGTCAACTCGATGTAGGAACCCGCAAGAAGATGTATCTCAATAGGAGTTTACATCCCAAATCGTCCGTTCCACGGCTATACCTCCCGCGACATCGGGGAGGGCGTGGACTCTTAAGTTTGGAGAGTCTCCACAACAGGATGGTTCTGGATGGAGCCTGTAAGATCATCAGGAGTTCGGATCCCCTCCTCTGCATGGTCCGGGATCATGAAAATGCAGGGGTAGGAGCCTTTCTGTTTAAGGCAGCACAGAGAGCCGCTGATGAACTTGGTCTCTCCTTCGACGTCGAGCGGGTAAATCGCGACTCTATCACCGAGTTGGAACCTGCTCGGCGAAAAGCCCGAATTAAAGCTGCAGAACACAACATCTTTCTGCAGCTCCACATGGATAAGCCAATGCATGGAGTCTTCTATAAAAATATAGAAAACCTTGGCTTATCCGAAAGGCTGACCTTTGCCTTTTTAAGGTCAGCCGGGCTGAAGTCTGAGACCGAGGGATTCATAATGGCTTGCCAGGATGGTGTATTCAACACTCTGGTCTATCGAAGTCGTGTTATGGGTATAGAGGTCCCGGATGTCAGATGCAGGGCCTGCCGCAGGGCGCCAGAGACTGTAATGCACTTGCTGTCGGCTTGCCCGACATATGCAGTCTCGGCCTATATCCAAAGGCACAACGGAGCATTACGAGTGCTTTATTACCATTTAAGGCACTCGTATGGGATAGACGAGACACCAGTGCTGCCTTATGCTCCGGGGGATATCGAGTCCGTTGTGGGGAATGAGAAGTGTCTAATTTATTGGAATTACTCGTTTCCCACCGTCAGGCAAATACAAGCCAACAAGCCTGACGTAGTACTCCTCGATCACCAACTCAAGACAATGTTTGTCGTGGAGTTCTCGGCTCCCGCGGAAAACAACATTGTCTTGAAGGAGGAGGAAAAACGGACAAAATATCGAGACTTGCTCTTCGAACTCCGCAGACTTTATCCGGACCATAATGTTAAGTTGGTGGTACTGATCATAGGAGCTCTAGGTGGAGCGAGGCACACACTGCTTTCAGAACTGAAGATCATACCGGCATGCCGAAACTCGGCAGAGATCTTAGCCGGTAGGATGCAGAAGGCCGTCATCCTCGGTTCGCTACGTCTACTCAGGGCACACGATTCCCGGACCCAGTAGTCACTTACCCCACGGTGTGGGGAGTGGCTGCCGGTACTACCAGCTCCCCTCGGTGAGAATCGGAGCCACAGAGAAGGGTGACTGGTTTTTAACAAAAAAAAAAAAAAAAAAAAAATAATAATAATGGAGTGATGACAAAGCATCTTACGAATAACCTCGAAAAAATAGGCCTAAGAAGATCTCTGTACATGGAAATACAAAAGGCTGCCATTCTCCAAACTTGCCACATCGTTAGAAAATTTCTTAACAACTGGGCTGCATGGGACTGATTGAATTATCTCCCCGCTCTATATAGCCTTGTCCTCGACACTACAAAAAGGATAGGCGAATACTACCCAGTTTCAAAGCTGAGAACAAAGTATAAAAAAAAAAAATAATAATAATAATAATAATAGACTGTAATGCACTTGCTGTCGGCTTGCCCGACATATGCAGTCTCGGCCTATATCCAAAGGCACGACGGAGCATTACGAGTGCTTTATTACCATTTAAGGCACTCGTATGGGATAGACGAGACACCAGTGCTGCCTTATGCTCCGGGGGATATCGAGTCCGTTGTGGGGAATGAGAAGTGTCTAATTTATTGGAACTACTCGTTTCCCACCGTCAGGCAAATACAAGCCAACAAGCCTGACGTAGTACTCCTCGATCACCAACTCAAGACAATGTTTGTTGTGGATAGTGTTTCTGTCCCGGGAATCCCGGGACGGGATTTCCCGGGAATTGTGTCACTTTTTATCGTTCCCGTTCCCGGGAAATAACAGTCGGGATTTCCCGGACCAGTGGAAATAACTGACGGATTTATTTTTTGACCAAAGAAAGAAAAGAAAAAAAACGTTTAAAAAAATCGGTAAAGGTATTTACACAGAACTTCCCTCGTTATTTGTGCATGACGGTCACTCTAAAAAATTATTAATTATGAAATGACATTGGGAATAATAATCGGAATATAGTTATTGCTATTATTACAAAGAAAACCTGATAACTTTTGGTCAAAAGAATATACAGAGTGCTCACCTAACAGCTAAAGTTCAATACTAAATAACAAGTGCCAAATATGGAAGGCTTGCGCAAATACCTTTACAAATGTCCAACACGACTGAATTATTTCTTGAGATGACCACCCAGTACATTTTTCAATAAAAGTATAATAGGTGCATATGCCAGATATTATTGCCATCTGTCACATTTTCAAATCCACATTTACGTAATGGAGTGGAAATATAGTGGTGGTTAAAAAAAATGTAATTTTTTAAAAAATTTTCAAAAATGTTGGTGAAAAAATTTTCAACATTTTTTTTCTGAAATGTCATGAAACGTGAAACTTTTAAATTTGAGCAAAAAAAAAAAATTCCATCGATTCTAGTGTTAAATTTTTTTCCAAAATGGTAAAAAATGTTGCAAATTTTTTTTCCGAAATAGGTTTGGAATGTCATGAAACGTGGAAATTTTAAATTTGAGCAAATAAAATGTTTCGTCTATTCTATAGTAATGAAATGGATTAAAAATGTTTAAAAATTTTTCAAAAACATTTTTAAATTTCTTTGAATAGTTTTAGAATGCCATGGAAACGTGGAAATTTTAAATCTGAACAAAGGAAAAAAAATTCCATCTGTTTTAGTGTTACAATTTTTTTAAAAATGTAAAATAATTTTCTAATATTTTTAAAAATAGATTTAGAACGCTATGAAAAATAAAAAAAATTAATTTGGAAAAAGAAAAAAAAATTCCATCTATTTTAGTGGTAAAATATTTTTCAAAAATGATTAAAAAAAAAATCATTTTTTTTTTATAGGTTTAGAATTTCATGAAACGTGGAAATTTTAAATTTAAACAAAGAAAAAAATCTTTTCATCTATTTTAGTGGTAAAAAATTTTTCAAAAATCTTGGTGAAAAGAGTTTTCAATTTTTTTTTCAGAAGTAGGTTTAGCGTGTCATGAAACGTGGAAATATAAAATTTGAGCAAGAAAAAATTTTTTCATTATTTTTTCCCTTGGGACGGTCCACCCTGTATATTTTCCAGTGAAAGTTTAACCATTTCTTCACTGACAATAGCGTCAACTACCTACCAAATTTGACTGCTCTCCGCCAAGTAGTTTTTTAGTTAATGCACCAACAGACAGACAGACAGACTGACGAAATTGAAAAACCTATATTTTCGGAATCTACGTGTTCTGAAACGTCAAAATCCGAAAAAATCTCGGAGGGTGATTTTTTCTCGAATACAGTACTTCCCTTCGGTATGCGAGGGAAGTAAAATGATTATTTGGATAATATGACATTTTGAAACAAAAAATTTGTGTTTTTCAAGAAATATATGAAAAATTTAGTATTTGTAAATTTGTAAATTTGTCGTTCCCGGGAATCCCGGGATTCCCGGGAACGACAAATTTTATTTCCCGATTCCCGGGAATGAAAAAAAGTCGGGAAATCAGAAACCCTAGTTGTGGAGTTCTCGGCTCCCGCGGAAAACAACATTGTCTTGAAGGAGGAGGAAAAATGGACAAAATATCGAGACTTGCTCTTCGAACTCCGCAGACTCTATCCGGACCATAATGTTAAGTTGGTGGTACTGATCATAGGAGCTCTAGGTGGAACGAGGCACACACTGCTTTCGGAACTGAAGATCATACCGGCATGCCGAAACTCGGCAGAGATCTTAGCCGGTAGGATGCAGAAGGCCGTCATCCTCGGTTCACTACGTCTACTCAGGGCACACGATTCCCGGACCCAGTAGTCACTTACCCCACGGTGTGGGGAGTGGCTGCCGGTACTACCAGCTCCCCTCGGTGAGAATCGGAGCTACAGAGAAGGGTGACTGGTTTTTAACAAAATAACAATAATAATAATAATAATTCATTAATTAATAACACTTTATTACAAATTCTCGCCTTGTCCGATTCTTGAGAATGGTGATACTAAGTTTTCTGGGACACGCAAATTATTACAGAGAGAGAGATACCTCATAGGACACTTGATATTTTAGTAATACACAAGAAGGATAAGTGGGCCCAAATTATAGATGTAACGATCCCACTTGACAGCATGACAGCAACATCAAGACAGCAAGGAATGGAAAACTACCAAAATGTCAGAACCTGGCATACTAATTAAAACATATATACCAGCTTAATACTGTTACCATCTTACCTGTTATCATAACAAGCAACGGGTTAATGGTCTGATACTAATCTGGAAAAAATGTGTCTATTAAACTGGGAAAAAATAATCACCTTATCACAGAAATCTGTCATACTATCGACATGTCGCACTATCCGCCGTGTGTTAGCCATTGACGCACACGCTGACCTCTAGATGGCCCCGTGTCTTACAGAAGTCATGCTACCAACGTAAGTTGTGGTAAAAAAAAAAAAATAACTGAACAACAGCTCAGAGATTAAGTATCCTTCCTGCGCAGGTCAGGCTACGTAGGGGTGCCCCGTTAGCAGGGAGATGTGCCAGCCGCACTTCCACCGCGGCAAATTGCAGCTGACGAGGAACATACCACTGAGTACACTGATGTTGACTTAAGGACGAGGGTGAGCCTTAATAGCAGGGCTACCCTAAAGCCACAAGACCTGGCACGGATGAACGCTGTTAACGATGAGGAACTACCAGAAGACGTCGACATTTGGCAGATTACCACTGCCGTGTACAACGCTGCTAGCCAACTCGTTCCCCGTGAAAGGGCAACCAGAGTCCCAAGCGGTATCGAAAAGGCTAAGCGGCGTGTACAAAAGATCGAAGGCAAAATACGCTTGGAGAGACGACACGCTTCTCGAATCCAAAGTGTGGTAGAATGCGTAACAGCTGGCAAGGTATTCACGTCTAAAGTCCGGCGAACAGCAGCTGGTCTAAGACGCCAGCACCATGAACTAAATCTAACAGTGATGCTTACTGTGGGGGGTTTGTGACCCACAACAATTCATTCATATATAATAAAATCCAATAGGTGCGAGCCCTTTCCTCTTCGCGATCTAAACTAGATAAAGGCTTTTTAGGCGGGCCTCTTCACGGCAGGCGCTCGGTACGGATCGACGCGGGACGACGGCCGATGTTGCGCCGTATATGTGGGGATGCTAATTACTAGAGGATTAACTTCTTATTAATTGATTAAATTCGACCATCTCTTGGCGTGCTTTTACGACCCTCAAAATTTTTCGCGATGCTCCGATATATACTCGACGTTCGTCTACTAATTTTTTTAAAACGTCAAATACTTGATTAAAACGTCTAAAAAATCCGGTATTCGTTCGCTCCTGTGACACGGAATTTTCGATTTGCACCGCGCATTTTACGATGCGGATTTGCTAGAACCCTTCTTCCTTCCGTCGCGATGCCGTACCATCCCAAGGAAGGTGTATTTCAAAAAATATGAACGTTTTAAGATCGCACGTTTTCGAAATATTTTCGCTTTCGAAGAGCGCATTTTATTTTTGCGGCTTTTCGCCTATATCTCGGAAACCGTTGGAGTTAGCTCAAAAATAAAAAATCTCTCAGGACAAGTTCATTTCGTGAGGAATCGTCCGGCTCCATCGGCATTTTCCTGCGGTTCTTCATTTCGGAGATATCTGCCGAAATATGCGACGGTGTAGGGCGGACAATGGGACATTTTTCGCTTTAAACCCCCATAACTTCTAAACGGTGGTTCCTAGAACGAAAAACTTCGACCCTCCCGAAATTTTACACAACTAAATGATTTAAAAGTCGTTCTCTTTATTTTCGTCCGGCTCCAGAAATAAGCGAGCCGTAAGCGGTCAAAGTGGAGGCCCATCCCGGCAGTGATGACGTCACAGCTGAATTTGTAGAGAAATTAATTTCATGATATTCGGGGTGTGGGAACAATTTTCCGAAATTACATAATAAATTTTAGTTATTTTATATTTGAAAAGTTTATCTCATTTTATTTTAACGTGACATTTACACTTTGCGATAGAAAATTCAGTTTTCAGAGTTTAATTTTGTAGGTTATTAAATATTTGACATTACAAGTCAGTCAGTTTAGTCTTATAGGTTATATGTAGTGTTGACATTATTTAATTCTGTCATTAATTTAAAGGTGTCAGATTTAGACATTTTAAATATAAATTTTAGAAAAGAGTGAAGAGAGAATAGGGGTGATGGAATATTTTTGGTTTTGGACACGAGAGACATGAAATTTGAGAAGAGGTGAAGAAAAGTAGATAATAATTAAAATAAGAGGAAAGTGCCAGAAAGTTTTTTCAAGTAGGACATATAATTAATGAAATACGAAACAAAACAGAAAAAGGGCAAGTTGTATCGATCAAGATTCATTAAAAACAAATTCTATAACATTAATATCCAAACTTTGATCAAACTGATTTTAGTTGATACTTATACTTAATATAACCAGTTTCAAAAGAAAATTATATACAAAATCAATTAGATATTTCTAACAATTTCCCGATGTGTGTATAGAATTACATGTGACCAAAGTAATGACAAGGTACTTCGTTTATAGAAATACGAAGAAAAATCAGTGTATGCTACAAATTGACTATGATATTAACAGAATTAAGGATCCACCTATTTACTTTACGGTTCTACTTACATTTCTTCCACATTTACGATTCCCTCTGCTGAAATTATGGTTCAGCATTTTCACTCCTTCCTTATTTTTCCATACTATTGTAAATAAGTTTTTCATGAAATAATTACACATGAACACGTGTGAATATTATTGAAAATTTATCGGAAATTACATAATCAATTTTAGTTAGTTATTTTATATTTGAAGAGTTTAAGTCATTTTATTTTAATGTGACACTGCTACTTGGAAGACAAATAATTTAATTTTATAGGTTATTAAACATTTGACATACAAGTCAGTCAATTTAATTTTATAGTTTATATGTTATGTAGTGTTGACATTTAATTTAGTTATTTTATATTTGTTATTTTAATGTGATATTTACACTGTTAGTTCTGATATGGAGTTTATCTGTATATGTTTTTAAATATTTGACACTTTAAGTCAGTCAGCTTAATTTTATAGGTTATATTACGAGCGTTTAAGAAAAATCAATAATTTCATCATATACACGGTGTGTGAACAATCTACCGGAAATGGATTTAAATTAAATTTCCTTATTTTTCGTTCGATTGGGCCAAAATTCGGTACTCGGGGGTTATCGTCGACGCCGATGTTGATCACGAATATAAAAATCGAAAATTCAAAATGGTGGGCGAATTTTTACATTTATGGTCCCATCCCGATCAAAATCTGTATGTGGGGTTTTCGACGTAGCTGATGACGAATCTGAAATCGAAATTAAAGAATTCATGAGCGACATGAGTTGAAGGACAAATTGTCTTATTTATGGACCGGTTCATCTGAAGCTAGGTATTTTTGGAAAACTGAAATCCTGAAAAACTGAAAACTGAAAAACTGAAAACAGAAAAACTATAAAACTAAAAATTGAAAAACTAAAAACCAAAAACTGAAAAATTGAAGTGAAGAATTAAAACACTGACAACTGAAGAATGAGTAACAGAAAATCTGAAAATTGAAAACTAAAAATAGAAGAACTAAAACACAGAAAACGGAAATATTGAAAAACTAAAAACTGAAAACTGAAAACTGAAAAACTGAAAACTGAAAAGCCGAATACTGAATAACTGAAAATTGGAAAACTGAAAACTGAAAAACTGAAAACCAACAAACCGGAAAACTGTAAATCGAAAAACTGAAGGATTAAAAAACAGAAAATTAAAAAACTGAAGAACCGAAAACCTGACAACTGAAAAACTAAAATATGGAAAACTGGAAGATTGAAAAACTGAAAACTGAATGCTGGAAAACCTGAAAAACTGAAAACTAAAAACTGAAAATCGACAGAATGAAAAACTGAAAAACTAAAAACAGAAGGATTAAAAAACTAAAAATTGGAAAAAAAATTGAAAAACAGGAACCGAAAATCTAACTGAAAAACTGAATAACTAAAAATTTAAAAACTAAAAACAGAACAATTAAAATACAGATAACTGGAAGATTGAAGAACTGAAATCTGAAAAACTGATAACTGAAGAATGAGCAACTGAAAATTGAAAAACTAAATTTAGAAAAACTAAAATACAGAAAGTTGGAAGACTGAAAAGCTTGAAACTGAAAAACTGAACTGAAAACTGAACTGAAAACTGAATAACTGAAAAACTGAAAAACAGAAAACTGAAAAACTGAAAAATTGAAAACTGAAAAACTGAAAATTGGAAAACTGAAAAACCGAAAACCGACAAAATGAAAAACTGAAGGATTAGAAAACTGAAAATTGAAAGAAATTGAAAACTGAAGAACCGAAAACCTGACTAAAGAACTGAACCACTAAAAACTGAAAAAACTAAATACAGAAAACAGGAATATTGAAAAACTATAAACTGAAAATTGAAAAACTGATAACTGAAAAACTGAACACTGAAAAGCTGGGAACTACAAAATTACTGCGAAAGCAGAGAGAAAAATTTTTTTGTCTGCTATCTATCTGTCAGTTATATATTCTTTTTTTTGTTTTTTTCGCCACATCTACATAAACATATCCCGATGGCTATGTAGTGTTGACTACATATAAGAGAGCATCCCACAACACTCCCCCGATAAGAAAAAAATACTCAGCCTGTCAAACAATCAACATTAAATCTAACCTTATTCTTGGTAGTGATGACAGGCGAATCAACATGACAGTGATGATGTCAAAGTATCTCTCTTTAACAAATTAAATCCGGTAATTCATATTGTCAAAATTAAGAATTAACGTCCCTTTGTCTCTCTGTAAAGCCCGCGAGTTAGAAAAAACACTTTTTACATTTTTAGAATAATTCGAAAAGCAAGACTTCGGCTGCTGGAGAATATACACAAGCCACTCTCCCCTACCGATCGAATTTTCGGGAACGGCGAACAATCTGGAATGTCTAGAACGACTAGAACGCCTGGAGTCTTCGATTTTCAAACACTTCCAGAAGCTTTGATTTATCTTATATAAACCGAGACGCGCTCAACGCATTCAATCGAGTCAAGTTAGTGGAGTAAGTAGAGTGAGTCGAGTCGAGTCAGTCAGTTCGGGATCCAGCCACGCGACAAAACAACAACAACCAAGGGCAAATTTCTACTCTAAAGTGTTACTAATCAACATAAGTAATTAATTTAAACATACTTAGTGATAAATAAATGTATTGTTAGAACGTGAACCGTAATATATCATTATTGTGACTCCAGAATTTTTGACTTAATTATTCGTGTAAAATCGATACAGGGTGTTACTTTTTCGCCGAGCCAAGTAAAATAAATTCATTCAAAATTAAATTGTGCAGTGTTCTTGTGCGCGAATCTGACTAAAACGAAAGTCACGTTCGTGTTCAATGACAGGCGAATCAACATGCGCAGGTTTAACGCGATCTAAATTGAGAATGGCATTCTTATCACGAATCAACAGAGCAATGACTTTGTCAGTTCTAGAAATTACGCGAAAGGTTCCCTGAAACAGTGAGGTGAAACATTTTTTAAGCTGATCTTATCTAACGAAAACATAATCACAAGTAGATAAGTCAGGCATTCTATGGAATTGAAATAGGCAGAAAGGAGCAGTTATGGCAGTTTTATAAATGTCCGCTTTAGCAACCGGAATTTGATGGTACGCACGTATTAAATCAATCTTGGAAAATATGGTGCAACCATGTAAATGAGCATTAAAATCGTGTATGTGAGGCAAGGGATAACGGTCTGGGACAGTGACAGAATTCAACTGACGGTAGTCGCCGCAGAGACGCCAGTCGTTTGGTTCTTTTTTAGGCACCATCTGCAATGGTGATGAGACAGATGATGACGAAAACAAATACCCAATTCGGTCTTTTGTTTAAAATTATCTTTCGCAATTTTCATTTTAACATGATCTAGCCTGCGAGGGCGACAAAACGACAAGTGACCTTCGGTGATAATATGGTGTTCCACATTGTGGCAGATAGGGGAAGAATAATCTGGAGTACTAGAGAGTTTAGGAAGTTGTAGTAGTAAGTCAGTAAACTCATTAGATACCGCAAATAATTTTGAAATTATTGTTGGAATATCGAAATGATTGACTATACAGTCAACGGACAATGACGTTTTGTTATCTAGTAAACGATGATTTTTAAAATCGACGATTAATTCGAAATGTTTAAAAAAATCTGCCCCCAAAATGGGATATTGGATGTCGGCGATGTTAAACACAAGAGGAAAATTTCTACGCAAATTTAGACTGACTACGATTAGTTTTGTGCCGTAAGTGGCAATTTCAGTTCCGTTGGCTGCAGACAATGTTAGATCACGATTTCGTACAATGTCTGAAAATGCATTACGTGGCTCCACGGAAATATCAGCGCCGGTGTCGACGAGGAAACGTAACTTATTAACGGAATCATAGAGAAAAAGTCGGAATCTATGAGAGGGTTGACTAACGTTAGTGGCGTGGACGTTAGTCAGAATTAATTTCTTGCTGAATTGCTGGAACTTGAGTTTTGAGAAAGAAATTTGGAGTTGTAAATGCACCAAGGACCTGAACATTTCCTGGCATCACGTCGATACAGTTGGTGATAATAACAGACAGTTTTATTCGAGGAGTCAAAAATGCGACGAGAGGGGGAAAATGGTGGCGTTCTTGAACGGGAACGACAATGGCAATCCGTGCCCCGAAAAACTGAAAAACCGGGACGCTGATCCTGAAATTGCGAGTTATTGGGATTACTAATTTGACTCATCTGTAAGTTATGAACAAGCTTAGAAATGGTTAACTCCAATGCGTCTAACTGATTGACAATACTCGTAATTTCAGAATTATAAGACGACGGGTTAAAAATAGGAGTAGCACGCGAAGTAGCAAAATTAGAATGAGATGGCAACGGGTGAAAAACAGGGGATATGGACGGGTTATCGCAAGCCTCCCAGATCTTATCAGCTATTTCTAAAACATCCTCTATACCAGTTTTTCCCGAAGTCGTAATGGCTATAGAGACAGGTTTGGGTAGACGACGCTGCCAGAGTTGAAGCAACAAATCGGAGCTAACCATATCAGAAACGCCAACGATACTCAACATATGCCGGTAAAAATCGGAGGGTTTACGATCTCCTAAATGAGCCCCAGTGAGCAGATCTTCGAGACGTTTGTCCTGACTTGTCGACAAGCGCGTAGCGATAGCCACGCGAAGGTTGTCATATACATTTTGAGCCGGCGGAGAGCGAATAACGTCGTATATCAAATCAATAGTTTCGAAGGGCAATGAACAAATGACAAGATCATATTTTCTTGTATTACTGGTGATACGTGACACATTGAACTGTGAGTCAATCTGACTGAACCAAACTTCTGGACGGGTAGTCCAGAAAGGCGGCAATTTGATTTGAGACGTATAATTGTGCTGAGTTTGAATATCTAATTGAGCAGGTAATTCTGCTGATTCTGTCATAATACCAAGGTGAAAAAATTAAATAATTCTGAAAATTGACTATTTGGCAGTGAATTAAAATTAACAACCAAAGGACTACCGTAAGAGTTCTCACCTGTGCAATCGATCGCCAAGTTGTGGAGATGCGGTGGCACAAGCTGGTGTTGCGATTAACGGACAGAAGCCATGGATCCGGCTGTCTACAATCGGTCTAGACGGTCGGCAAGTGGTCCTGGGTCTATGGAACTATGATCACAACTCTAAAAGCACCAAAGGTGGAAAACTATAACGTTGGGAAACCTCGGAGGAAAGCAAACCAAAATCGAATTCGACGTCGGGGTCACCAATTTGTGGGGGGTTTGTGACCCACAATAATAAAGTATTACAAATAATAACAAATATATTTTATTCTTAATATATATACAATATTCAGTTTTTTCAGAGAGAGAGAGAGAGTATTTTTTATCTGCTATCTATCTGTCAGATATATATATATATATTCTTCTTATTTTTGTTTTTTTTCGCCACCTCTACATAAACATATCCCGATGGCGATGTAGTGTTGACTACATATAAGAGGGCATCCCACACTTATCATTAAACAACACTCTTTAGATCGGATTCGAGCGCTCATGGCTATCGAGAAAAAGCTAATAAGGCGGGTAAGGAGTATGGAGCAAACTACATTGTTCCGTACGAATCCTTCCCGCCTATTTCAAAAGCCACAGCGTGTTGTCGACAATTCTCCAGCTATAGCTGATGTCGAAAGCTTCTGGAAGGGAATCTGTGAAACGACATGTCCGTTCGATAATAACACTTCAGCAATAGCACACTTCGAGGCTCTTTGCCACAGAACCTTAGAACAGCCCAAAGAAGTGTGCCCGGCAATCAGTTCAGAGGAAGTTCAACAAGCTCTTGTTGGAACCAAGAACTGCTCCGGGCCCAGACGGCATAAACAACTGGTGGTGGAAAAAATTTCCTTCCACCCACCGACGTCTGGCTCAAGTTTTCAACACGTGGTTGAACAAGGGGCAGCAGATTCCGGACTGGTTTGTCGAGGGACGTACCGCGGGGACGTGCTAATCCCCAAAAAGGAGATCTGTCCGATCCAAGGAATTCTAGGCCGATCACCTGTCTGAACTCCTGCTACAAGATATTTACATGTATTTTGTACGCTAGGACATTACGGCAGGTTGATCCGGTCTTCAGACAGATTTACGAGCGGCGTGGTGCCAAGAAGGCCATGGCTGATAGACCGCTGTATTACGCAGGATTCTGTGCAGTACCAGCGGAATCTATCGATGGCCTGGATTGACTATCGTAAGGCATTTGACACAACATCGCACGAACTATTTTTCCATTTGCTCAAATATCTTGCGGTAGCAGAACCACTAGTGAGATGCATAGAACAACTGCTTCATCTCTGGAGAACTCACTTCACCATAATATCCGGTGCACAGTGGCTTACAACAGAGCATGTGGAATTCCGTAGAGGAGTTTCCCAAGGAGACTCTCTGAGTCAGCTCCTCTTTTACATCTCACTGCTGCCGTTATCTGTCGAACGCCGCCAAACTCGCGGGTATCAATGTGAACCACCCAGCAACCGGAGGCATAAGGTCACTCATCTATTCTATATGGATGACCTTAACCTGTATACCTCCGGAGAGCATGAACTTCAAAATGCTCTAAGGATGGTCGAGGAGTACACGCGGGCCATTGGTATGGAGTTCGGGTTGGCCGGCGCGGTGCTGACCCAGAGTCAGTCACTGAACTTCAGCCACCTCGCCTGAAGGCCCAAATAAAAACTGCCGAACAGGAACGTCCGTTTAGGCAGCATGTCGATAAACGCCAGCACCACACACTAAATCTAGCAGTGTTGCTTACCATTAAGCAACAATGTTTAGATCGGATTCGAGCGCTCATGATTGTCGCACACTTCTAG
This sequence comes from Stenurella melanura, assembly GCA_963583905.1. Classification (NCBI taxonomy): domain Eukaryota; kingdom Metazoa; phylum Arthropoda; class Insecta; order Coleoptera; family Cerambycidae; genus Stenurella; species Stenurella melanura. The sequence continues at coordinate 94,954,739 of OY757312.1, forward strand.
GCTCTCTGCCACAGATCCTTTGAAGAGCCAAAAGAGGTGTACCCGGCAATCAGTTCGGTGGAAGTTCAACAAGCTCTTGTTGGCACTAGGAACTTCGCTGCTCCGGATCCAGACGGCATAAATAACTGGTGGTGGAAAAAAATTCCTTCCACCCACCGTCGTCTAGCTCGAGTTATCAACTCATGGTTGAACGAGGGGCAGCAGATTCTGGACTGGTTTATCGAGGGACGTACCGTACTAATCCCCAAGAAGGGAGATTTGTCCGATCCAAGGAGTTATAGGCCAATTAAATGTCTGAACTCCTGCTACAAGATATATACACGTATCTTGTATGCTAGGACACTACGGCAGATTAATTCGGTCTTCCAGCAAATTTACGAGCAGCGTGGCGCCAAGATGGGCATCGCAGGTTGCAAAGCCAGCCTGCTGATAGACCGCTGTATTACGGCGGATTCTGTGCAGTACAGGCGGAATGTAGCGTACTGACCTACCCATATTCAGCGCTACATGTTACCTAGCGATATAAAAAATTATTGATTTTTGATTTTTTTAATTTTGATCAATTAATAAACAATTTACAAAAAATTCAAATTTTTATTATCTGAAAGCATCCATAAATGGTGACCCCGACGTGAACATAGCAGCCACGTCCCCACTTCTGAACCATCCCCACTCCTCATCCGCTCGCCTCCACTACAGTGGTTTGCCAGTTTCCAGCACCCTCGCCAGCGTCCTGTAACTATCCCAGTTCCGTTTCCGGCCTGCCGATTCTGCCCTGCCATTTTAACCCTCCACCCTTGTTCCGGCTTTGTTCGGATAGGTGACTGCGGTGTGTATATTCCTCCCTGTCGCATTTCATCTGTCAATTTATCGATATAATTTATAGCTTACTTACCCTCACATTTTTTTTCTTATTATGATCCAACAAGTACCAACCATTGGTAATGCAGATCCTGTGGTTGATAATCAGCCACAGCAATATGCTACTGCTTTGAAATTGCCAAATTTTTGGATCGTTAGGCCAGATATCTGGTTCACACAAGTTGAGGCTCAGTTTGCTGCGGCACGTATAACCAATGACCGCCGTAAATATGATTTTGCCTTGGCAGCCTTGCCTGGTGAGATTATCACTACAATATGCGATATTATTCAAAATCCACCAGAACGAGACTTGTATTCGCATTTGCGAGATACAATTTTGTCACGTCTTTCTTCAAGCGAAAAAAGTTTTACCGCCATATGTTAGGCATCGTTGGTGGATCTCATATGGTCAGCGCAGATTTGCTTGTGCGTTTGTGGAAGAGGCGTTTGCCAAAGACGGTACATGTGGCCATTACAGCATCAGATAAAACTGATATAACAGAATTGTTAGATATCGCTGACAAAATTTGGGAAACATTGCAAAACCCCCTTATATTCCAAGTCAATCATCCTACTGATTTCTCTCATCCACAATCTTTTAATGACTGCTCACAACTTCCGACTACTATAAATTCGCCACCACAAAATGCTGATTCCCCAATGTTATCCCGTGTTTTATCAGAAATCAGTGATTTGAAATTAACAAATGATAAGCTTTTGCAAAGAGTCCAGTTTCTTGAGACACGGTTGTCTACACTACAAGTTGCTCAATATACAGCTTATAGTCATACTCCTTCCTCAACTTCTTTTAATGCTCTTAACCGTCAACCCCGACCACATTCTCGTTCTCCTTCTCGTGTTCGGTATGATCCAACTAATGGTACAATTTGCTATTATCACCAGTTGTATAAAGATAAGTCTCGCAAATGCAGCGGTAATTGCTACCGCTATTTTAATAATGTTCCACATAATGATCTGACAACTGATGATTTTAAAACGTCAAAAAACTAATAGATACTAGTGTTCCAGTAGTGGACACTACTTCGTTGGGCATTTCGTCTCGCCTTTTCGTATATGACCCTGCCAACCGTTTTAGTTTTTTAGTTGACAGTGGCGCAGACTTATCAGTTATACCTAGAAACCATTTAACTGATTTTTTCTACTTCCATCTTTAAAATGGCGTTTATCGTATACGTTTCCATGACGCTAAATAATCCTTTAAACACGCTTTCGACAAACCGCCGGACTTCGTGCATTTTAGTCACAGGCTGAACTTAGCAACGAGATATTAGTCACGGCTGAGGTTAATTCTAGATATTTTAATGGCAAAAATCAAGTTAGTTTTCCGTAATTCTTGTCATCAATCTGCCAAAATAAATCGACGCGTTGTGACAAGAGACAAGTAATTTTGTATTTTTTGGAAAAAAATGAGCCTAAACGACAGTGAAAGTGAAGAAGATGTTTTCATTGGTACTCCGCCCGAAATTACTCAAGCAGCGGCATCGGCAACTGCTGCCAGAAAAATCTAAAAGTCAATACGAACGTGCATATAAACTTTTTACTGTTACCATGTTAATGATACGTTAATAAATGAAATATTAAAATAACTTCCAAATTTTTTATTTAGATATTTGCTGTCGTAGAAAAAGTATAGTATGCAACAGGTTTTATAAACTTGTTAGTCACTCATTTTATTAAACACTCGCTCCGCTACGCTGTGGTCGCGATTAATAAAACTCGTGACTAAAATTACGTTTATAAAACTTGTTACATAATATACTATTAATAGAAATCCTGATTTGGAACTAACTGCAACCAATGGGTCTATTATTTCAACCTACCGTAAGAAGTTGTTAGTAGTTAGCATTGGATTGCGCCGGAATTTCCCTTTTGTTTTTAACATTGCTGACATTTCCGTACCAATTCTTGGCGCTGATTTTTTAAAACACTCTAATTTGCTCATAGATTTGAAGAACAAACGCTTAATTGATAATGCTACGTCTTTGTCAATCGATTGTTCTTCTACATCTACCAACCCCAACTCCTAAATTATTTTCAATTTCTGATCAATACACTAATTTATTGCTAGAGTTCCCAACTCTCGTCAGTTCTCCAAACTACTTTCTACCTGTTAAACACAATGTTGTGCATCATATTGTTACTTAAGGTCGTCCTCCTTTTTGTCGACCACGTAGACTTGATGCTGCTAAATTTAATATAGCCAAAAATGAATTCAAATATATGGTTGACTTGGGAATATGTTCTCCGTCGTCATCGTCGGTATCTTCGCCTTTGCACATGGTAGCAAAGAAAGATTCTAACGATTGGCGACTTTGTGGCGACTACAGGCAACTTAATACTGTAACTGTCCCTGACCGTTATCCTCTGCCACATATTCACGACTTTAACGCGCAATTACACGGATGTACCGTGTTTTCAAAGATTGATTTAATCCACCCTACCACCAGATACCTGTGGCAGAAGCAGATATTTACAAAACAGCTACAACTACCCCTTTTGGCCTTTTTAATTTTCTTCGTATGCCCTTTGGTCTACGAAATAGTGGCCAAACGTTTCAACGCTTCATGAATGAAGTACTTCAAAATTTATCTATTGTTTTTATATATTTAGACATTAATTGCTAGCAAAAATAATTCCGAACATTTATTACATTAGGTCAATTCTTTTCGTCTACACTTGATTATAGGATTGGTGTATTCAGTTTGAAGATAGTTTTACAACTTTACAACAGAATGAAAAGAACGAATTTTTGGCACTGAATAGGATTACCGCGCCTAGCCTAAAACTTTAATTTTTTTTAATGAAATCTTTCCGATTAAAATGGATATTGAAGACGTTTTTTTCTAGTTCTTCCAGCGACGATGAAGAAATTGAACATGTAGTTTTTCAAAGCGAGTAATTTAACTTCATGGGCCATTAAGTATACCAAATAATGAATGGATCACCATTTCTATGCTTCCATGAATCCATAGCAATCTAGGATTAAGAATATTTCTGTATTTCAGTTAGAAGGAATAACAACCATAACCATAGATAAATGATAAAACATAACATAACCTCAGAAAATGACACGTTTTTGGCGTTTTTGCATGGTCTGAAACTATTCTATAATCTACACTAACCGCACCTGATAAAAAGGAAGTGTAGTTAGTGCAGTACTGGTGTAGCTGCACTCGACGAAAAGAACAATTTAAAAGCAGTTACACCCGTCGAAAAGAACAAAATATTCAGTTACACCAATTACACTTTTAGCACTGGTGCACAAAGTGCTAACGAAAAGAACGAACCTATTTACGTTCAGTTTTTAAACGCCTCGTGGACTATGGTGTCAACATAAAACCATCTAAATGCGTTTTCGGCGTTGCTTTATTAGATTTCCTTGGCCATCACATATCACCAGACGGCATCTCACCTACCAGTGAACGAATTGAAGTTATTGGCAACGTCCCTAAACCGTCAATCGTCAAACAACTTCAACGATTTACGGCATGGTCAACTATTATCATCGCTTTGTACCGCATTTTGCTGAAATTTTGGCTCCTTTGTACAGTTTCAGTACTCACCTGATCCGAGATAAAATTAAGGATATAGGTTTTTGGCCAGAGGACTGTAGTGATAGTTTTATAAAAGCTAAACAAGCAATAATAAATGCAACTACTTTGTCTCATCCTAATTATAATGATGAAATCACACTCATATTGTCTGTAGACTGCTCAAACGTTTCTATTGGCGCAGTTTTAGAACAAAAAACTACTAATTTCACTATCCCTTTAGCTTTCTTTTCTCGTAAATTAAGTGATACCCAGAAGCGGTATTCTACATTTGACAAGAAATTGCTCTCTCTTTCTTCTTCAATTAAACATTTTAGACACTCTTTGGAAGGCCGGATCTTTACCTGTTATACTGATCATAAACCGTTAGTACGGGCACTTTTCACACGTGCAGAAAAAACTTCACGGCAAACTCGTCATTTAGAGTACATCGCCCAATTTACCAATGACATTCGGCATATAAGTGGTAAAGACAATATGATTGCGGATACCTTATCACGTATAAATGATTTTTCTTCAATAGAGTCACATTATACCACATTAATAGCTTCTGTAACTTCAGACCATTTTACTTTAAAACTTTTACAAAAAGCTCAATCGACTGATTGCGAACTGCCTTTCTTAATTACTAACCAATCTGATATTAATTCTAGAGTCAACTATACTTTACACAAACTTTTAATTCCTAATTCAAATGAAACAATAGAATAAATAGTCTCTGTTCTTACATACTCCCTGACGGGAGCGCAATCGGCTACCGTTAGACGGGAGTGTAGACACAGTGAATAAAAAATATATAGACTATATAATAATTCTATATTAACTTCTTCATTGAATGCCCATTAATTTTCGTCGGAACGCTAATGTTATAAAATGAAAGAATCACACTATAACAACAAAAATTAATTTTCATTTTAATTCTTGTATATATTGTTGTAATTTTTATTATTAGTACTATTATTTTTATTATTATTATTAGTATAATTATAATTGCTGTTACTGCTGCTCCAACTGTTATCTATTATTATTAATTATATAACAATTTATACTGAAACACTCCTACAGCACCACAAACCGAGCGCTCTTGCTTTCATCTGAACTTCTAGCTGCCGCTGACTAGGTCGGTTCTATGAAAATGCCGACCGCGCGCTGTTCTATCAGCGTTCTATCATGAGTTAATTTTTTTTATTAGCTAATTTAGACTCTTCATACTGTAAAGAAAATTACCACGTTAACCTGGCAAGTTATTTAAAAAAATTGCTCATTTAATGTGGTTTTTAAAGTGATATAAACATTCTCTATGTTTTACATTGGAAAAAAAGATATTGCTATTTTACTGCAAAAGGAGCTTATTGTGAAATTATTTCAATAATAACACAGACACACAAAATTTAAAAAAGTCGAAAACCAGAGGGTAGACCCCACTACCCCTATGTATTTTGGGACGCTGAAACCGAATATCATAATAAGAAAAAGTTTTAATTACCCAATTTTCACATAGCACCCCCTTACATGCGTTAAGGTTTCGCGTAGTGTAAACCCACCATTAGACTACATGACATGACTGACATGAGTTAGCGTGAAGTAACACTTCTGGCTGTTATTGCGTTTATGTGTTTAGTAGTATTTACGCTACCTACCTTGTTTCCTGTGCATCGTTTCACATTCGTATTGTTCTTGTACCGATATTAACGGTTTTTGTTTCGATTTTTTTGTATTTTGTTTTGTTTTTGGACTTGTGTGTTGCCTAGTAGTTTCGATTTATTGTGTTGGAGATAATAACGAACTGAACTGGCTTTCTTCTGGACTGTGTTTGTGTTAAGTATTTGAGGTCAAATAGTATTCATTATGCCGAACCAGTATCCTTCTCAGAAATACGCTAACATGCATTACATTTATGGGGAATGCAGAGGAAATGGTGCTGCTGCAGCTATTCAGTATCAACGAAGATATCCGAATGCTTTGAGACATCCTGATCATCGCGTGTTCATAAATGTTCATCTAGCATATTCGGAAGGCAGAATGCCCCACATTCACGTTAGGACAGGAAGACCACGTAAGGATTACGATGATGACGTCTTACAAGAGATTGAAATTGATCCGATTACATCGGCGCGAGCAATTGAAAGAAGTACAGGAATACCGAAATCCACTGTAAACAGAATTACACGACGGTATCGATATCACCCATATCACGTGCAACGTGTGCAAGCGTTGCTTCCTCGTGACTACGCAAAACGTGTCCAATTTTGCCAAAGAATGCTGCAGAAACTTAGGTAAGACCCAGAGTTCCTAGATAAAATTTTATATACAGATGAAAGCACATTCAAAAAAGATGGCTTCATGAACATGCACAATCTTCATAGCTCTTGCTCTTGAAAACCCATATTTAATGCGGCAACAAAAGTCACAGTATCGCTTCAAAGTAAATCTGTGGACCGGCATCTTGAACGGTGAAATAATTGGCCCCTTTGAATTACTTGAACATCTAAACGGGGAAATTTATCACGATTTTTTAGAAGATGAACTGCCAAATCTTTTGGAAGATACACCTTTGGCCACACGTGAGGCAATGTGGCTTCAAAATGACGGCTGTCCAGCTCATTACGCACGAGGTGTGAGAAATTATTTGGACCAAACCTATCCACAGAGATGGATCGGCCGTCTTGGTCCCATTTTGTGGCCTCCCCGGTCTCCGGATTTAAATTCAATAGATTTTTTCTACTGGGGCTACATAAAGCAAAAGGTCTATGCAAAACCAATAAATAACGTAAATCAATTGAGACACCATATTAATGAAGCCGCACAAAAAATAAATGTCGCAACAAGTGCAAGACGGATAAAAAGATGCCGCGCTTGCATTCGACTTAGTGGCAGGCAATTCGAACACATTATTTGATTTTTATTTGTGTTCTGTTTAGTTTTTAATAAATACCTGCCACATTGATTTAATTCTTAATTATTAAAATAATTTCACAATAAGCTCCTTTTGCAGTAAAATAGCAATATCTTTTTTTCCAATGTAAAACATAGAGAATGTTTATATCACTTTAAAAACCACATTAAATGAGTAATTTTTTTAAATAACTTGCCAGGTTAACGTGGTAATTTTCTTTACAGTATGAAGAGTCTAAGTTAGCTAATAAAAAAAACTAACTCATGAATTGAGTAAAAATGTTTTTTTACTATTAATTTTATTTTGGACTGTGATCAATAGCAGGGTTATTCAGAATCTTAGAATATAATTTTGTAGCTGTGGCACTCGAAACACTGATCTAAGGTGTCGAACTTCACAAAATTCATAAAAGTGACAATATCTCAAAAACTAACAACTTTTTACTACGGTCATATTTTGATATTCTGGTCAATCATGAGCTGGCATATCCGCCCTCCAAGGGATGACGTTGACTTTTGGGACACCCCGTATACACCAAATCCCAAGTTTCTGCACTATTACCACCTTGCCTTATTTATTTTCTCCTATTTACCCCTACTCACCCCCACCCCTTCAACGGAATTACTTAAAAATGTACTTCCACTCCTCCACTACGTGGATGTTAGGTAAAGAGCCAGCTGTATAGATTTCCTATGAATAATATACACGAAAAACTTTATGTGAGTGAGTAAGTACTATCACAGACCTACAGGGAGCCACTTTTCATGTAAGCAAACTTTGTCCGCGTTATAGAATTTTGGCCTGAGCGAAGCAGCCACGACGGGATGCGGGCAATTAGGACGAGCACCCTATTTTTTTTAATAACTAGAAGGTTTGTAATTCATTAATGTATTCGATGAAGAAAACAAACAAAAAAACTTTAATTGAGGATGTATCAGGGTTGCGGGCAAATTATGCATGGCACCCCACTACAATCTCATTGTATACCTCAAAACCTGTATCTTGACGTAAGTTTTATTCATGTATTCGAAAACATAAAAAATCGTGACCGGAAGTGACACAAAAATTTCATGACGCCGGCAAAATTCGCTTATATGAAAAGTGTAGGTCTGTGGTGGTACTTACTAACATAAAGTTTTTCGTGTATCTTATTCATAGGAAATCTGATCATATGTGAAAGTAAAAATAGATTTCTATAGGATTACCATACTTCTGCTCCACCACGTGTATCTGGAAGTAATTAATTACACATAAACAATATCTTCAGTTCAACAATTTAGAAATACAAAATTGACATATCCGAAATAACAAGCTAACCATTATATTCTTCGCTGATTTACTGCACTTCTTATGTAATTGTTACATTCTATACGATACTTTCCTATTTTTTGTAAATAATAATAGTTTTAGGCATTTTTTGTTGAATTATAAAACAAATTTTTTTTTTTAATTGAAATAATTACTCACTTTTTTATTTATTGATAGATTTTGTTAAAAATTCTTCCTCTAGCTAATACTAACTTACAGTCCAAATTTTAATACAATCGGACTTTTCATTCTAAAGTTATCGTGCTTACAAGAAACGTGACTGACGGACAGACGACAGACGGACGGATATTTTGAAAGTTGTTCAGAAGTCGATCACCAACATAGTGATATGGAAACTTTTTCTCTACGAACGATATTACCGGTTTTAGAAGTGTGCCGATCAAATGCAATATACTCTTCGTTTTGTAGTTGCCAAGAGTATATTTGAATCCTTTTCCATGATAGATATGGAGGGGATGCGGTGAAGTATGATGGAATCGCTGACTACAGAAAGTAGTGATGGGAATAATCGAGATATTTCAATAATCGATTATTATTAATCGAGATATTTTAATAATCGACTAATATTAGTAGTACTAAATTAGTAGTAATGGCCAATGTCCATAACATAACCGAACGACACAATTGACACATACAATGGCATATCGCTATCGTATCGCATTAGTGCAGCAAACAAAAAATCATCTTGTCGCCTCAAAAACAACATGCATGCATGCATGCCGATATTGCCGTTGTGTTGTCATTATATTGTATAGTATAGTGTCAATAAATATTAAATTGATTTATTACCTACCAATTACCCAAATACTATACTATATTACTATACCAAGGACACCAAGGTCCAAGCAGCATAAACAAACAGACTTTGCCGCCCAGCCGTACCAGCGCCCAGCAGGCCAGCTTTGCTATTATTATTTTAAATTATTAATCGCCATCATCAGCCCTCCACTCAAAACACAACACCTTAAAACCGAGAGATAATCAAAATCGAAATAAAATAATCGAATCGAATTGCCCTGCGCCAAACGCTGCGCATCATTCATCGAGCATCGAGATGTACAACTAATTTCGTATCTTGATTATTCCCACCACTAATTTTCCTTAATACTACTCGTAAAACTACTTACTACTACTAATTTAGTTCTACTAATTTTTAAAAGCAATAATCGATTATCTCGAGATATTTAAATAATCTACTAATTCGATTATCGTGTCTCGATTATTACCATCACTAACAGAAAGCAGTTTACCAACATACCAACTAGCCACTAGTGTTGAAACAGCTGGTGGTGTGTCCGGTTGTAATGCGCTAGGTATCTAATGTTTTTAATGATATACGAAATCGCGGGTGTTTATGATTTTGTTTACATTTTTTGTGATGTGAATTTCAGATGTTGAACTACATAAATCAAATTAGATACTTAGATTAGTATATTCCTTCTACAGGATAATTCCGTATTTTATGTAAGTTGTCACCTTGTTTTGCTACATTTAATGTTAGTCTTTATGTTTTTTAATTTCTAAGCATAGAGAAAGCAATTTTCATTAATGTAAAATATTTTAAAAATAATAATTTTAAGCAGAGAAAATCTGATTATTTGGCAGAAATTCTAAACGTTAATAGGTATCTATGTCTTCTTATAAGGAGGTAAGCAAGAATTGATTAAAATTTTATTGAATGTGTCTCTGAATATACCCCATTTTACCTTCATTTCAGGCCAAATGAAATAAATAAAAAATAAAATTTGACAAAAATTTTACTTGATGTGTATTAAGTACACAGATAATTAAATAAATAGTACTTATTTCAAAAATAAATATTTCAATTCAGTGGCGGGGAGAGGGGCCTTATTTTTCAATCCGGGAACAATAAGACATAATAAGTTGGTCAGTAATAAAGGTTAAAAACCACTCATTAGATTTATTTTATAACAAACACTAATATAAAACAAAAATATACCTATTAATATTTCTTGTGAAAATAGTAACACATATCTAATACCCAAATAAGTAGGAGGTACTCTAGATATTACAACTAAGGAAAATGTATATCTTCAGTTCGAGCACAAGGTTATCTACTTGATTATGTATTTATGAATTAATTTGCGATTACATTAAATTGAAATGCACGTATATAGTTGGAGCTACTTACTTATATACATGTATAGAAGTGCAAGATTCGTAATTAAACATTTTTTATAGGATTTGTACATATCTTGTGTACGAGTACCTGTAATTTTTATTATGTATAAGTACTGTATATTTTAACGAGACATGTGAATAAATTCCTTATTAATAGTACCTACTAATAAATGGAATCACGGTAGAAATATGGTTCCATTTGAGCAAAATATGTAGGTATGGTCCCTAAAACCAGTTTAACTGAACTTCAATCTATCTACCATTACACGGGCCAACTACAATAAATCGAAACAGTCGTGGCACACTTAAATGAAAAACTAAAAATTAAATTAAAATAATTAACGTTTGAAACGTCATTTATGTGCAGGGTTTCCAAGTCCCTGGACCAAACATGCTTTCGGGACCAAATTTCATGTCCCGGGATTAGTCCTAAAGGTGCCGAAGTCGAAATAATGCTCCACTGCAATTTTGAAATTTAATTTCAAAAGGAAATTTTAAATAGATTAAATATAAGTACATACTTACTATATACCTAATAACATAATACCTATGTTTATTTAAAAATTGTTAATAAAACAAAAATTAAACATACCTAGGTATGTGAAAGATACAATTTAAAAAGATATCAGTAGCAGTACCAATTATAAACTGAGCACGAACAGATACAGGTGTAAATGAAAAATAGTTTTTATATAAAATAAGACCTAAGAACCACAAGTACTTTTAAGACTACATCCTTTAATTTCGATCGGATTTTCGAAGAAGAACCTTCCACTCTAATTCTAAACTGGTGTTGGTTATTGTTATTACATAATAGTTATGACATTAGAATTTTTATTTCTGGATTAGCCAGGTGATATTAAATTTTAAAAAACGCTTGTTGCTCAATTGTCATACCAAATGCTCCTATAATCTATTTGGTAATGAAATAGAGTAATAAAATCTTATATAAATACAAATCCGCAAGAAACACGTAGTCAGTAATAAAAGTACAGCTCTCCAAATAAGTAATATACAGGGTGGACTTCGATGGCTCGAGTTTTCTGATAGCTAAAAATTAAAGAAAAGTACAATTAAACTAGATAAAAAGTTAATTACCAGATATTATTTTCGAATATACAAGGCGAGCCAAGGCAATGTTATAGGACCAAGTGCCTTTTTAAACATGGAATGCTATATAGGTAAGTAAGTATATCAGTACATTTTTTGAAGCCTTTTTCCATACTCTCATAATAATATTGACTTGGATGTAATGATTTTTTTTGTTGAAATAATGCCACCTGCAGATGCGTGTTGAAAAAATCCCTAGTCACAATTACCGATGTGAAATCATCCACACCACACTTTAATATAGGACTATAATCGATAAAGTCGTGGCCATGAAAAAATTACCTTATTTTACCTGTTATTACTTTATCCCAGGCAGCCGTTTGACTTTTCTACTAATGCAAAATGCACATTTGACAAAAAGGGTGAATAAGTATAATTTCTCTTTCTAAATAATTCTATTTTAACATAGCTTAGTTACCATTCGGGTAGTGGATTATTTCTAGGCACCAAATAATTCGACAGGGAGTCCACGACGGTGAAAATGGAGATAATATTTTAAAATCAACAATTACTCTCACAGTTGAATTGTAAAAAAAAAATAATGCAAACGTATGACAAATAATAGGATTAATTATTTTTAACCACCAAAATCATTGTCAGCCCGGTCAAGGGGTGAAGGGAGGGGTTAAAATATTTTAAAAAATAGTAATTTTTTAACTAGCTCTTGAACTGTAAAAATTTTGATGCAGAAGCACTCCAAATAATGGAATTCATTGATTCCAACCACTAAATTTAATGTCAGCCCGATCAAGGGGGTGAAATGTTCAAGAATATAAGTAGAAGTGATGACAGCTTTTACTAATGACTTTTTAATTACCTTGTTGACCTTGAAAAGAGAAAGTTAAACAACTTTCTCTTTTCAAGGTCCGCGGTTTTTGGAATTTTAATCACCGCGAGATAATGATCTTATCTGGTGGGTGGCCCCGGTCATTAACGTTAATTAGATCTACGTGCCTTTCAACATGTGTAATAACCTGACTGGAATTTTTGAGCGATTAAAAAACACGTTTTGGTCTACGTGATTTTCAACAGACATGCATGTGGAATTTTACCTAAATTACAGTTTTCACATTGCTAGCTTGGTACTATTAATATTGTATTACAGTTGGAGTGCATAAGGACTTTAAAAAAAATTTTGTGTGATTAAAAAACTTGATTACGAATCGTACACATGAGCGAATAGCATTCAGTTTTTCATTCGGTACTCAATAAGTTTTTCATTATTAGGTTAATTTTTAACAGAAAAATAATATTACGTACGTATTCTACATATTTTAACTTATATATATAAAACCCAATGTTTTTCGTATTTTTAAAAAATTGGTACTGGGTGGCCCGGCACTATGTCTTACTCATCCACTGTTTCATCAATATAGTAGAGTGCTCGCGTTGACAAAAGTCGCTTAGTTTTTGATCCCGTTGGCACTTTTACAGTAAAATATATGACCTTGTCAGATATGTTACTTATGTCCTGTGGATTACGAATCCACTTGTCAAAAAATCGTCATGAATATAAGGGCACAAATCAAAATTTTCTAACTAACCACATCATGCGATAGAGTCAATCATGAAGCGTATTTTATCCAAAAATCATTAAATTCTCTGTAGAATTTATATTTTTAAAACAAATAAAGAAACGAAGTTTTACATAGGTTTATATGGCAGTAAAAATAATAAATCCTCATTTTCACTATTCGACTACCGCTGAAAATTATTTATTTTTCGTCTACTTTTACATTCCCACGACGATATCTCCCAAACTATTATATTTATCAAAAAAATATATTCTTTATAAAATATTTGCCATATTTTCCAGATTACAATGGTTTTTATATCAGATTTTTTGAGAATTTAATAACCAAAATATTTAATAATGTGTAGCGTGATATCAATTTTCGAAGCTTATCAGCGGCATGCGTTCGTTACAGATTCTCGCTCTCCCACTCTTTGAAACAGTTTCAACACACCCCACTTCGCAACCGCAATGGCCTATCGTTAGATAGATTGACGCATAGTAACTCGTGGTTCATAATATTTTGACATTTATACCTTGAAAATGATTATTACTATGAAGTAAATGTAAGTATATTTGAAGAATTAATTCAGTGTTACATGGACTAAAAATTATGGCCTGCCTAAAATTATTGTGTAATAGGTTAACACGTTATAAGAAAATCCCTATAGTTCACTGTTTGCAAGATACTTTCAGCTGGTATGTATTTTAAATTTCCATATAGGTAACTGATGTATATGCTTTTTAGAAGAAATTAAAATGAAAATGTATCTGAAGTTTGGAACGTTCACTTGAACGAATTTAAAATGAAAAGAAAAAAATAATATCAACTGCAAATCGACTTAAGAGTAATTTTTTATTATTATATTGATTGGTACCAATACTCATAATGCTTCCTCAAAGCCTCCCTTACGTCGAACGTATAGCGCACCCCTAAATAACCCCTGATTTAAAAAAATCACTGAAAATGCAAAATGGCCTAGACGTAAAAAATTTCTTTCTACATCTGCTACAAATAATATCCTAAGCATATCCCAAAATCCTCGTTCGCGAATAAGTGGCGGAACATACCCTTAGCCAACCCCTACTAAAAAAATAAACACCATAAATCCTATCTAGCTTAGACGTAAAATTTTCCTGACTACACTTGCTACAAATAATGACCTAAATATACCTTGAAAGCCTCGTTCACCGCGAAGTGGCGTAACACCCCCTTAGCAACCCTTGTATATAAAAAATCAGCATTAAATGAAATCTGGGTTAAGTTTTAACATTTTGTTAGCAACATTTACTTTAAATACTACTTTAAACATACTCTTGATATTTTAATTGCACACAGTGTACTTATGCACCCCCTGCTTCAACCCTTGATTGTAAAGAATTCGTAAAAAAGTCAAACTGTCATAGACGTAAAATTTTTTTCGTCCTTCTAGTTGCCAACAATACCCCTAACATTTCCTCAAAATCTTGTTCTCGCCGAACCGGCGGAACACCCCCTTAGCAACCCTTGTATATAAAAAAACAGCATTAAATGAAATCTGGGTTAAGTATAACACTTTGTAAGCTAAATTTACTATAAATACTACTTTGAACATATTATCGATATTTCAATCGCACACAGTGTACTTATGCACCCCCTGCTTCGCCCTTTGGTTGTAAAAAATTCGTAAAAATGTCAAACTGACATAGACCTAAAATCTTTTTCGTCCCTCTAGTTGCCAACAATACCCCTAACATTTCCTCAAAGCCTTATTCGTGCCGAACCGGCGGAACACCCCCTGCAACCCTTGTATATAAAAAACAGCATTAAATGAAATTTGGGTTAAGTATAAAATTTTGTAAGCTAAATTTACTATAAATACTAGTTTAAACATATTCTTGATATTTCAATTGCACACAGTGTACTTATGCACGCCCTGCTTCAACCCTTGATTTTAAAAAATTCGTAAAATGTCGAAACTGACATAGACCTAAAATTTTTTTCGTCCTTCTAGTTGCCAACAATACCTCTAACATTCCCTCAAAGCCTTGTTCTCGCCGAACCGGCGGAACACCCCCTTAGCAACCCTTGTATATAAAAAATCAGCATTAAATGTAATCTGGGTTAAGTATAAAATTTTGTAAGCTAAATTTACTATAAATACTACATTAAACATATTCTCGACATTTTAATTGCACAGTGTACTTATGCACCCCCTGCTTCAACCCTTGATTGTAAAAAATTCGTAAAATGTCGAAACTGACATAGAGCTAAAAATTTTTTCGTCCTTCTAGTTGCCAACAATACCCCTAACATTTTCTCAAAGCCTTGTTCGTGCCGAATAGGCGGAACACCCCCTTAGCAACCCTTGTATATAAAAAATCAGCATTAAATGTAATCTGGGTTAAGTATAACATTTTGTAAGCTAAATTTACTATAAATACTACATTAAACATATTCTCGATATTTCAATCACACACAGTGTACTTATGCACCCCCAACTTCAACCCTTGATTTTAAAAAATTCGTAAAAAGTCAATCTGACATAGACCTAAAATTTTTTTCGTCCTTCCAGTTGCCAACAATACCCCTAATATTCCCTCAAAGCCTTGTTCATGCCAAACCGGCGGAACACCCCCTTAGCAACCCTTGTATATAAAAAATCAGCATGAAATGAAATCTGGGTTAAGTATAACATTTGTAAGCTAAATTTACTATAAATATTGCTTTAAACATATTCTCGATATTTTAGTCGCACGCAGGGTACTTGTACACCCCCTGCTTCAACCCTTGATCTTTAAAAATTCATAAAAAAGTCAATCTGTCATAGACGTAAAATTTTGGTCCTTCTAGTTGCCAACAATACCCCTAACATTCCTTCAAAGCCTTGTTCATGCCGAACCGGCGGAAACCCCCCTTAGCAACCGTTGTGTATAAGAAATCAGCATTAAATGAAATCTGGGTTAAGTATAACACTTTGTAAGCTAAATTTACTATAAATACTACTTTAAATATATTGTCGATATTTCAATCGCACACAGTGTACTTATGCACCCCCTGCTCCCACCTTTGATTTTAAAAAATTCGTAAAAAAGTCAAACTGTCATAGACGTAAAATTTTATTCGGCCTTCTAGTTGCCAACAATACCCCTAACACTTCCTCAAAGTGTTGTTCGTGCCGAATCGGCGGAACAACCCCTTAGCAACCCTTGTATATAAAAATTCCCTTGATCTTAAAAAATTCGTAACAATGTTAAACTGTCAAAGACGTAAACATTTGTTCGTCCTTCTAGTAGCCAACAATACCCCTAACATTCCCTCAAAGCCTTGTTTATGCCGAACCGGCGGAACACCCCCTTAGCAACCCTTATTGTATATAAAAAATTTCTTGATCTTAAAAAATTCGTAACAAAGTTAAACTGTCATAGAGGTAAAAATTTTTTCATCCCTCTAGTAGCCAACAATATCCCTAACATTCCCTCAAAGCCTTGTTCATGCCGAACCGGCGGAACACCCCCTTAGCAACCCTTGTATATAAAAAATCAGCATTAAATGAAATCTGGGATAAGTATAACATTTTGTAAGTGTTCAATCCATCTTGCAAATATTTAATCTTTGTTATTGAGCCCGTTCTTTAAGTAAACCTATCTTAGCACATGTGATACAATCTATGCGTCCACCCCTACGATATTGGGGTAGGCTCGCACCACTTATGCTTAAGTTAAGTAGTTTAGTAAGACAAGAGTCTAGCCACAGCAATCGTACAGTACAGTCATTAATTAATATATTTGTAAGCTTTTGTTAATTGTTAAATAAATCGTTATAAAATACAGTCCACTAATTTTATCATAAATTAAATATTCCTCACAAGGAGAAATTCATAGACACACTAAACATTGGTCCATGATTGGAGTCGGATTAAAATCACGTGAAGTACATAGTGTATAAACAAAAGTGTCGAGTGAAAAGTGATTATTGTTCGTGGTTAGAACAGTTAAAAAACAAAAGTGGTAGTTGTATACAGCACACAAGTAACAACAAAGACAAACCAGGTTGTTTTTTAACCAAACATTTTATGTTATCAAGTGAAAAATATTTTACGTGAAAGTGCACATACATTCACACATAAAATAACAAAGAACGTTTAGGAAACTATCTCGTGCATCGAGCTATACAGCGATCCTCTGGGGCACACATCACAGCAACGGCAACAAGCAGGTAGTCGTGGTTAGAAGCGAACACGGAGCATCGTAGTGGCTTGCAGCAGAAGACAGCGGTTTCGAGGAGCTGGAGATTGGCAAGCGTTGAGGCGTGAGACGCAAGGCGGGCGGAGTTTCACATAGCACACGCGGCAGTTCCAGTGCGGGCCAGGTAAACATCACATAATACAGTAAGCCTTGTACAGGGACGGCTGGAGGTAACTAAAGACGCATCTTGGATTATTTGGTAAGTGAATCTCATTCCTTTGTTTTTCCTTTCTTCTATTTGACAATTAAGATGGAACCACTAAAATATAAACGTAGTGCGATCAAATCAAAGTTAACACGATTTACAAATTATTTATCACAATATGGTGAAGAATCAAGCCTTAATGATATAAATTGAGAAGGTCTAAATTGGAAAATTTGCTTGAAGAATATATGATGACATAAGAATGAATTTAGAAATAGATCACGGTGAAATTGACGAAGAAGATGTAGGGGTTTTTGAAGAAAATGATTATGATGTAATGAGGAAAGCTGATGCATTAATAGAAAAACATTCATCTTGTAGTCAGCCAACAAGCGAAACGGCCTTCGATTTTAAATCACAAGTAAAACTTCCACCAATCAGTATTCCAACCTTTGATGGGTCATATGATAAATAGAGTAGTTATTATGATTTATTTCAGTCGGTAATTGATAAAAATATTACACTTGATGCTATGCAAAAGCTTCATTACCTCAAATTGGGACTAAAGGAAGAGGCACTAGAAATCATTCAGGTGTTACGGTTGCTTTTGTCAAGTAGACGTTGTAATATAATTTGTCATTTTGGCTTGAGGAGTGTATGTGTAAATACAGCATTGTTAGATGTTTAACTGTAAAAATTTAATCACTAAATCTATACGTTAACTTTAGGTAGTTCATTATTTAAAGGATATCATCATCTAGTAATAAATAAATAAAAGGTCTTGTGTCAATAGTGAGTTGTCATATATTAATAGTATTTCCATTCACATTTCAATACTTTAGTAATCCTTTTGATTCTTAAATTTGTTTGATAGAGTTGTCACACTTATCGACTGTCGTCCAGCTAACTTGTGTCTAGAAATAAACATAAATTTTAATTAGAATGTTTCGAGTATAATATTTAAATAAGTACTTTACCTTCATCAATCACCGTGTTGTGTGGTACATTATTATTCCTTGTAATTTGCTAGAGTTCTCATACATAGTGTGGTATCTGGAATAAATAGGAACGATAAACACACCTATAACATAACCATAACTTAAGTAGTTCAGTATATGAAAACGACTAGTTCAAATGTATCACTTACCTTCTGTACCTTTGTTATTTTCGTATTAAATTTCATTCAATAATTGTTTATAATAATAAATAGAACGAACATAGTAGGTTATAGGAATTGACAGCTACCGGTAATCAGCTGACTGGCATTGGCAGAGTTCGATTCAGTCTTAACCGAATACTCGCTCACTGAACAGTACTGTTCGGAGTAGCTCGATGAATGTTTTATCTTAATATATTTTGCTCTGATAAGTTAGTATTTCTTCAATTAAATTCATTTTGAAACAATAATAAGAGGATAATTTTTATAGTTAGATTGTCGTAATATTATATCGCTTCTTATCAAATCTCCGATCAACAGGTTGATCTATGTCGGGGTTGTCTTAATCGAAAGGGACGTCTATAACAGAACTTCTCGAATTCTATCCAAATTACGGATGTGTTGTATATTATGTTTAAAATAAATCATTTTTGTGATTACTGTTCAAGGTCGAATTGTATCATGAAAATCCAATTCTTTTTTGTGTCGTTTCGTCTGCGTAGTACGACTGCGCTAGGCACCTGTCCTGTAAGGGGTGAGAGGTTTTCTAATACTTCCTTCTTGACGTGACCTTTGAGGCGAATAGACGTTGCATCGTAGCTTGGTAAATTTGGTGAGAGTAATCTTTATCCACGTTTTGGTTATTTTGTTGAATATTTGTATTAAGTGGGATTTCCGTATTTACCAATAATAGTAATGATTTGTGAAAAATCTGATCAGCATGATTGCTGGATATATAGCTACAAAGCACGTGTTAGGTCGAGCACATGGTCGGCATTTTGTTAAGCCCTAAAAGGGTGAGTTATTAAATTTGCGAAAATGTAAATAGTATATTAATTTGGATTTTAAAACTTTTAGGCTTTTTATCGTTAGTTTTTATTAAGAAGCATTAGAATAGATGTAGTTATTAGTATAGGAAGAAATAGTTGAAAAATTTTGGAGCTTATACCGATAGATGGTTTCGTTTCTTTTTGTTGGTTCCTTTTCATGACTTTAGATGGTTGTAACTGGTTATAGTTCGAGCTAAAATTCGGCAGAATCCATCGATTACCCTAGAATACAAGAAGACCGTTCAACGCTCATACCTTTCCACTCCTGGGAGAAGTTCAGCGTTCTCATATTTCATTTTGGGGTATTTCAAAATTCAACCGTAAGTCATAACTTGTATAAATTTTGTTTGTATATAATTATATATATATATGTGTATGTATTGTAATTATTTCATAAGTGGACGATTTAAATACCTACCTTGTTTATATTAAAGTCAAGAACTGGCTATCTAGAAAAGAGTATAGTCCAGATCTAGGTATTTGTTATTAGTTATAATATTAAATTTTCTGTACCCATAACCACCGTTTGAAAAGTATGTAAACTGCGTGCAATTGCATTTGGTATTATTATTGAATTTCACATGTTAATAAATTTTATCTAAATTTAACTCATTTTTACTCATCACTTTTTGATATTGCTAACGAAAAGAAAATTAACTGATAATTATAAAATTAAAACATTTCTTTTATTATTGACTTGGTATATAAATGTTATATAAATAAACAAATTTGTTATAAGCTCCACTAATTGGGTTTTCTTTCTCGTACTATAAATTAATTTAACAGTTTATTAATCCATTGTTCACTTAGGTACCTAGACCAATAGTTAGGCAACCAGTACGTCTGTATGTACTGGGAACTCACACTGAGATTGATGGAAGCTAGCCGAGGACTGGTAAGGTGTGGATATTGAACTGGTTGTATATTATTATTATATCAAGGAGTAAAAACTACCACGAAGCACATGTGTGACATCCAAGCGTCGCATATAAATTTTGGCGCCCAACGTGGGGAAACCTCAGACAACAATTATCCAGTAGCATTACAGCTTCTGAAAGATAGATTTGAGGATAAAAGATCCATAACCTTAAATCACATAAAGGCATTATTTGAACTTCCACAAATTCCGAAAGAAAATTATTCAAATATGAGACAATTTTTGGATTCATTTCAAAAGCATGTTAGGTCACTAAAGGCTATGAAACACACGGATAAAATTTTGTTGGAGCTCTTCTTGCTTGTATTACTGTCATCTAAGCTTGAAAAAACGTCCTCAAGAGAGTGAGAGGTTAAGGTTTTTGCAAAAAAGGAGTTGTCAACATATTCGGAATTTTGTCAGTTTCTACAACAAAAATGCAGTTTAAATTCGTTAGAAAGAAATATGTCAGCATTCACAATCACAGCATACTTATAAAAATTCAAATTTTAATAAACCCAGCTCAGGGTTCAATTCACAAAAATCACAACCATTGACATATGTTGCGACACAAAATTCACAAAATGGTTGTTCAATATGTAAACAAAAACATAGATTTTATACATGTGAAAAAGTTTAAGTTTGTCCACACAGGACCGTATTAAAGAGGCAAAACGATTAAAACTCTGTTTAAATTGTCTGACGGCGGATCATGTTGTAACTCAATACAAATCAGGGCCTTGTAAGAAATGCTCCAGAAAGCACAATACTTTGTTACATTTAGATACTATCGAATCACATTCATCTACAACACAATTTAATGCCGAGTAACCGAGCAGTTTGAACTTGGATTCGACTGTCCATTCTTCAAATGTACACACTTTATGTCTGCCAAACAACACATATTCACACATTTTGTTGGCAACTGCCGTTGTACATGTTTTCAATAACAAAGGAGAATGATTCACATGTCGGGTACTCCTAGATTCGGGTTCACAATCTCATTTTATTACATCAGAAATGTGTAGGGTATTGGGTTTGAAACCAAAACAAGAGCAATTTTATATCAAAGGCATTAGCAACACTCCAACACGTGTTACTGAATCGGTAGAACTCACAATTAATTCACGATTCAACAATTATCACACAAACTTAAAATTTCTTGTCATTTCAAAAGTAACAGATAATTTACCTGTTGTTAATGTAAATATCGCACAATTACAGATTCCACAAAATCTTAATTTGGCCGATCCAGAATTTAATATATCTCATAAAATTGATATGTTGATTGGGGTAGAAGTTTATTTAAATTTACTTTGCATAGGCCAGATACAGTTGGATAAAGGTGAACCTACTATGCAAAAAACTTTGTTAGGTTGGATGATAGCAGGTAAATTTCATAATCCAACTACCGACCCATATCATTAATCCCCACACTAGCCAAAATTATAGAAAAACTAATAAAAAAAAGGGTTATGGAGTTTTTGTTATCTGTCAATTTGCTAAGTGACTATCAGTTTGGTTTTCAACAAAATAAAAGCACTAATGATGCAATGTTTTCCTTCCTAAATATGGTTTACACCAAATTAAATGAAGGGGAGTTTGCTGCTGCCATATTTTGTGACTTGTCAAAGGCCTTTGACTGTGTTCAACATGGAATATTGCTGCAAAAATTGGAACGCTATGGTTTCAGAGGCAGTACCCTTGAATGGTTTAAATCTTATTTGTCAGACCGTAAGCAAATTGTTAAGATTCCAAATAAGTCCGATGAACTTAACATAAACTGTGGGGTACCTCAAGGCTCTGTTCTTGGCCCAATTCTGTTTTTGCTATATATTAATGACCTAACAACAATTAATATTACAGGAAAGTTTACCTTGTTTGCCGACGATACCACAATATTGTGGCATTGCAAAGATAAAAACATTCTGGAAGAAAACATATGCAACGATATTAAGAAAATTAAAGTTTGGTGTGATTCGAACTTACTGTCATTTAATATAGAGAAAACAAACATAATTACTTTCAAATGTAATATGCCTGATATTCCTCTAGGGAAACATGTTCTTGAAAACAAAACATACTTGAAATTTTTAGGATTGAATATCGACTGCAAATTGAAGTTTAAAGAACATATTACGAGTTTAAGTAGTAAACTAGCTTCTGGATGCTATGCAGTCAGAGTGGTTTCCAATGAATTAGGATATTCAGCTGCCAAAGCCGTATATTTCTCATTAATCGAGTCACACCTGAGCTATGGGATTGCCTTTTGGGGTGTATGTAGTAAGCTTCTCATGCAACAGATATTTGTATTACAAAAGCGTGCCATCAGATATTTGAGTAATGCTAGGGCTCGCGACTCTTGTAGGGAACTATTTGTGGCCAACAGAATTCTGACTGTGATATCCATATTTATATTAAACACAGTAGTCTTAGTCCATAAATACAAAAATAATGCTTATGCGACCTCAACGTATAGCACTCGACAAGTTGGTAATGTTATATTACCAACCCCAAGAACTACATTTGTCCGGGATTCTGTTGTTTACAATGGTCCAAAAATGTATAATCACTTACCGAGTCATATTAGGAACATAGTCTCCAATCGGGGTTTCAAAGTCGCAGTGAAAAATTTACTTATTGGTAGACCCTATTACGAATTAAATGAATACTTTGACGATACATTTTGATGTATATATATGTGTATATGTTTGTTTTTAATGTTTGTCTGGAAATCATGACTAGTGGTTTCTATGTTTGTATTTTATTTTATATTTTATATATTATATTGTACTATAGTTGTATATACTTGTAGTTTTATATATTTTTTCAAGCTTTGTCAACAAGATTTTTCTTTACGACAATAAAGTATATTTTGATTGATTGATTGATAATCAATACAACATAAATTCACAAATGTCAAATGTTGCAATATGTAACTTAAGCATTGAATATCTGTCCCAAATCAGTCATGTCAAAAGAAGAAAATGAGTGCGAGAATCATTTTATAAACACTTTTTCTCGAAAGGTTGGTGGTAGATTTTGTGTAAAATTGCCATTCAAAGAAAATAAACATCTTTTAACACATTCCAAAGATACTGCCCTAAAACGGTTTCATTCGTTAGAGCGACGATTTCACAACGACGCTCAGCTAAGAAACCAATATATAGATTTCATGAATGAGTATTTAACACTAAATCATATGCAAGAAGTACTTGTGGACGACGATTCTGGTTACTATTTACCACACCATGCGGTTTGCAAGAAAGAAAGTTTGACAACCAAACTCCGTGTTGTTTTTGTTGCTTCGGCGCGCACAGCTTCTGGAGTATCTCTGAACGATACCCTGATGAAAGGTCCTGTCATTCAAAAGGAATTATTTGAAATAATAATTTGTTTTAGATGTCATAATGTTGCTAACACAGCGGACATACAAAAAATGTACCGTCAGGTGCAAGTCCACCAAAATAATATTAAATTTCACAACATTTTATGGCGTAACAGCCCTGATGACAAAAATTACACACTTTCTACCGTTACTTATGGAACTATATCGGCTCCTTTCTTGGAAGTACGGTGCCTAAAGCAATTAGCGTTGGATAATATGTCAAACTATCCTTATGCTGCCGAAACTATTTTGAACAATTTTTATGTTGACGACCTCCTTACGGACACAAACCGAAGAGGAGGCTGTTATGATTCACAAAGAAATTACCCAAATTTTAAGGAGTGGTTGTTTCGAGCTACATAAATGGCGCACCAATTCTCAAAATGTCTTTCCCCTCCCACAGCCTGATATTGAAAATTACCTGATGCCACACGATAAATCGGAAACTGCGAAAACTCTTGGTCTGATATGGAATTCTAATGAAGATGTTTTTAAATTTTATATAAATATTTCACAATAATCGAGGTACATTAAACGAACAGTACTATCAAGCATTGGCCAAATCTTCGACCCATTGGGTCTCTTGGGGCCAGTGATCACATTAGCCAAATTAATCATGCAGCGACTTTGGCAGCTCTCATTAGGCGGGGATGAATCACTACCGGCTTCAGAACACATAAAATGGTCACATTTGCAAACTCAGTTGCCGATATTAAATTCTCTCGCTGTACCTCGAAGAGCAACTTCCTTTAACACATTCACAGAGCTTCAATTGCACGGCTTCTGCGACGCCAGCGAGAAGGCCTATGGGGTTTGTGTATATCTTAGACACACTGACCAGTCAGGCAACCATGGCATACATCTTCTGTGCTCCAAAGGAAGAGTTGCCCCATTAAAATCAATATCACTGCCCAGACTTGAGCTATGCGCAGCTCTGTTGCTATCACAACTGATTGCTAAATTAAAATAATTTCTTGTACAAACCGAGTCATGCCTTAATTCACGCCCTTTGACCCCAATGTCACATAACCCTAACGATTTATCCTAACCCCCACTCACTTCCTGATAGGAGATTCATTTCACAGGACACCTTAGCTATTGGAAGAATTGTGGAAGTGTTTCCCGGCAGTGACAACAAAGTGCGCGTTGTGTTGGGGAAAACCGTGAATGGTCATGTAAAGCGGGCAGTGAACAAACTTTGTCTCCTGCATATGGATAGTACAGATAACATTTATCGTATATTTTTATTGTTACACACAGTTTCATGATTTAGTTGTTTTTTAGTTATTTAGTTGAAAAATTGTTTTTCAAGGCGGGCGGTATGTTCAATCCATCTTGAAAATATTTAATCTTTGTTATTGAGCCCGTTCTTTAAGTAAACCTATCTTAGCACATGTGATACAATCTATGCGTCCACCCCTACGATATTGGGGTAGACTCGCACCGCTTATGCTTAAGTTAAGTAGTTTAGTAAGACAAGAGTCTAGCCACAGCAATCGTACAGTACAGTCATTAATTAATCTATTTGTAAGCTTTTGTTAATTGTTAAATAAATCGTTATAAAATACAGTCCACTAATTTTATCATAAATTAAATATTCCTCACAAGGAGAAATTCATAGACACACTAAACAGTAAGCTAAATTTATTATGAATACAACTTTAAACATATTCTCGATATTTCAATCGCACACAGTGTACTTATGCACCCCCTGCCTCAACCCTAGATTTTAACAAATTCGTCAAAAAGTCAAACTGACATAGACCTAATAGTTTTTTCGTCCTTCTAGTTGCAAATAATGCCCTAAACATTCCCTCAAAGCCTAGTTTATGGCTTTGGCGGAACACGCCCATAGCAACCCTGGTATAAAAAAGATCAGCATTAAATGAAATCTGGGTGAATATAAAATTTTGTTAGCTTCGTTTACTACAAATACTACTATAAACATATCTTCAAAATTTCAATAAAGTATAAGGTCCGGATGCATCCCTGCTTCAACACTTGATTTAAAAAAATTCGTCAAAAAGTCGAGCTTTCTTAGGCGTAAAAGTTTATTTCGTCCTTCTAGTTGCAAATAGTACTCCAAACAAACATTGACTCAAAGCCCAGTTCATGATGAAGTGGCGGATCATCCCCTAAGCAATCCTTATATATATATATATATATATATATATATATATATATATATATATATATATATATATATATATATATATATATATATATATATATATATATATATATATATAGACAGAAATATTTTGTTTTATATATATATATATATATATATATATATATATATATATATATATATATATATATATATATATATATATATATATATATATATATATAGAGGTAAGATTAGCTCGACTGGCTATTTAAGGACAAAAATTTGAAGTTAAGTTGGGTAGGCAGTCATAAGGTACAAAATTAAAGAACACTCTTTATTTCTGTTCAGAACAGAAATAAAGAGTGTTCTTTCATTTTGTACCTTATGACTGCCTACCCAACTTAACTTCAAATTTTCGTCCTATATATATATATATATATATAGGACGTTGCAAAACGACGAAATGGGGGAAGCTCCATCTAGCGGTCAATATCTGTCTCAATCAAAACAATATCCCGACATGGGGTGCATGTAATAGTTCAAGAGCATGCTTCTAGAGGGCAGAATATATTAAAACAAAATATTTCTGTCTATCACCTCTATGAATCCTTATTTTCATAAGGATAGTAAACCAAACTGCAACGAATTGCTAGTCTGGCCGCGTTAAGGACAAAAATCACATTTTATCACAAAATATATATATATATATATATATATATATATATATATATATATATATATATATATATTTTGTGATAAAATGTGATTTTTGTCCTTATATATATATATATATATATATATATATATATATATATATATATTTTGTGATAAAATGTGATTTTTGTCCTTAACGCGGCCAGACTAGCAATATATATATATTTTGTGACAAAATGTGATTTTTGTCCTTAACGCGGCCAGACTAGCAATTCGTTGCAGTTTGGTTTACTATCCTTATGAAAATAAGGATTCATAGAGGTGATAGACAGAAATATTTTGTTTTAATATATTCTGCCCTCTAGAAGCATGCTCTTGAACTATTACATGCACCCCATGCCGGGATATTGTTTTGATTGAGACAGATATTGACCGCTAGATGGAGCTTCCCCCATTTCGTCGTTTTGCAACGGCGAAATGTTCACTTGGGAACAATAAACTCTCGTGTCAGTCGTCTCGGGAAGCCTTGCACTGACGAGCGCCACCAGCGCGAAACTGCAGTCTGCAAGTGGCCCGAGATGACTGGTGCGAGAGTTGCCTTTAATTAGGTATAAATCTTTCGGCTGGTATTTGTTTCAATCAAAACCAAGCGTTTTGTGATAAAATGTGATTTTTGTCCTTAACGCGGCCAGACTAGCAATTCGTTGCAGTTTGGTTTACTATCCTTATGAAAATAAGGATTCATAGAGGTGATAGACAGAAATATTTTGTTTTAATATATTCTGCCCTCTAGAAGCATGCTCTTGAACTATTACATGCACCCCATGTCGGGATATTGTTTTGATTGAGACAGATATTGACCGCTAGATGGAGCTTCCCCCATTTCGTCGTTTTGCAACGGCGAAATGTTCACTTGGGAACAATAAACTCTCGTGTCAGTCGTCTCGGGAAGCCTTGCACTGACGAGCGCCACCAGCGCGAAACTGCAGTCTGCAAGTGGCCCGAGATGACTGGTGCGAGAGTTGCCTTTAATTAGGTATAAATCTTTCGGCTGGTATTTGTTTCAATCAAAACCAAGCGTTTTGTGATAAAATGTGATTTTTGTCCTTAACGCGGCCAGACTAGCAATTCGTTGCAGTTTGGTTTACTATCCTTATGAAAATAAGGATTCATAGAGGTGATAGACAGAAATATTTTGTTTTAATATATATATATATATATATATATATATATATATATATATATATATATATATATATATATATATATATATATATATTGTCCACGTAAGTTGGCCTTTTCCGTGGCGTACGGCTGTGATTCGTTACGTGCAGTAATGGGTGGCCGGCAATTTTCTTGCTGCCGGGTAATGGAGGCTAGGTTTGAAGTGGTCAGAGCCAGGAGTTGCGCTAATTGTTCATAGCTGGGTAGTCCCAAGCTCGGTTGGGGTTGGTCCGTTATGGCGGCAGAGGGGACTGGGATCGTTCCAGTCGTTTGGTTTTGGAGCACTATTTGTCTTTGGGGCGTAGCACTAGGTCTTGCCGTCTGGTACGGCGGGGTGACGTGGTAGGCGCCGGCCGACGAGGTAGGCGTGACGAAGTACTGTGCGTTGGGCGGCGTGCTTGGACTTGGGCTGGTTGCTGTTGGTGGTACCATGCAGTGAGGGGTGGCCAGCTGGCGGCGAGGTGTCAGCGAGGCGTCGCTGAAGAGTTGGGGCCAGTCGGGTGTGGCAGCGATGGTGTACTGACCGCTGGGCAGCCCTGAGCCTGAGTAGGAGGCTTCCCCATGTGTGGAAGCGAATCCAGCGAAGCGGCGATCTCCCAGCGTCGAGGAATCGTCGTTGGCCCGGGATGCTGTTGGGTCCACCATACAGCGAGGGGGCATCACCATGTCATCATCACCATCTAATCCCTGTTCCATCGCCGAGTTTTCGTGCCACGATGCTGCGTTGCGCTCCATGCAGTAAGGGGGCATCGCCTGGGAATCGTTGCTACTCCATTCCATATTTGTTGCCTGGGTTCCATGCCAGGTGGCTGCGCTGCGTGCCATGCAGCGAGGGGGCACCGTCGTGATGACGTCATGCGTGACCCCAGTGTCGTGTCCTATGTTGGTGGCGAGTCCTGCCTCGCTATGCCTAGGCGCGGAGCCCGGCGACGCACAGTAGTGGGGCGCCGTCGTCGCGACGCCATGCGTAGCACTTGTGCCTGTGGAGAAATCAGAGGACATGCTTACCTCGCCGAGCCGGGTTGCTGTGTTGCTTGTCGTGCAGTGTGGGGCCACCGTCGTAGAGACGTCGGGCGTGACCCCCGTACCCCTTGTCAGGGCGTCGTGTTGGCGGAGCACTTCGTGGTCAGATGCTGTGAGGGGCGTCGTGCAGTGAGGGGGGGCCGACGTGGAGACGTCGCTCTCGACCCCAGTGCCTACTGCCTTGCCACTCCGGGTATGCATTGCCACTTGACACTCAACACAATAAAACTCAAATAAAACACACTGTCTGGTTACAACACAAGAGGAAGGGATGACCTCGTCAGCATTGGCGTTGGCTTCTGTGCTCAACTGACTTCTGTTTCGGCAGAAGACTATTAGTTGCTGAAGGCTGGAACATTACTACTTGAAGGACCGATCACTACTTGCTCGCTGAGAAAAAGTGTTTTCTTATATAGACTTTTTTTGTGCTCAAATGACTTCTGCTTCGGCAGAAGACTATTTTTTGTGCTCAAATGACTTCTGTTTCGGCAGAAGACTAAAACATGAGCACAGCGCGCTAGACAAGTCATAACTTGTTCGCGACGCCGACGCCGATGACACCACCCCCCTTTTTTGTGACTTTATTGAACATTAATAAAGGCATACAGGTTATGTTTCAGTTCAATAATTTCAATTATATAATGTAAGAGTGAGTGGATACAATATTTTCAAAACTATAAACTAAGAGTAAGTGTTAAGATATTTCAACAACTAAGATATTTTAACATATATAGACTAAGATTAAGTGTGGTAAGATATTTTATATAAGTAACTAATAATAGGTCCATTAAGATATTTTAGGTAAAACAAGATATTTAAAATTAAAGTATTTTATGTGACAAATCATAAATGTATTCTAGTTTGAACAAAGTTTTCGCCCTGTGGCGTTGAATTATTTACAATGGTATATTATCGCACGTTTCGTTTTTCTGGACGTCGTCTCCGCGACGCCCGGGGCTGCCTGATCCTGTTGTGAATTGGGGGCTGCTAAGTCCTGCTGTGTTGCTCGCTAAGGCAACGGGATTCTGGAGCGGACCTGTGAGGCTGCAACGTCCTGCTGTGTTGCTTGCTAAGGCAACGGGAGACTGGAGCGATTTATTGAGGCTGCAACGTCCTGCTGTACTGCGGGCTAAGGCAGTGAGATACTGGAGCGCCTCGTGGGGGCTGCTAGGTCCTGCTGTGCTACGTGCTAAGGTAGCGGGATCCTGGAGCGGTGCGCCAGAGCCGGCTGAGCTCGGGCTGGCGTTCGAGTTGACGAATACTCGTGTCCGGACTGGGACAGGCATCTGGCTGGCGGATGGCTGCTGTCGGTCGTGGCCAGGCGTGGTCACGGCCTTCGCCCAGAACGGCATCGGGAACAGTATCGGCGTCGTGTCGAGCGGCTGCTCTTGTCTTGACGTAGAAGGCCCAGGGTCTGCTGGCGGCGGCGGTGCGGCTGACAGCGCCGGGGACTTCTCATTCTTGTTTGTTTGTCTCCTCTTGGCTGAAGTGGATGGACCAGGCACGACTGGGGGCAGTCGGCGGGCTGGAAATTTTGGTTTAGCGGCGGCTGTGGTGCTATGTCCACGTAGATAGTCGCCATGTCCACGGAAGTAGGTACCAGGTCCACGGATGTAGACTTGTGCGTTGGCATCTGGCTTTGGGGCAGCGGGCACTACTGATCCTGTGATAGTAGGCGTGACTGGCTTCTGGGCAACGGGCGCTACTGGTCCTGTGACAGTAGGCGTGGTTGGCTGTTGGGCAGCGGGCACTACTGATCCTGTGATAGTAGGCGTGACTGGCTTCTGGACAACGGGCGCTACTGGTCCTGTGACAGTAGGCGTGGTTGGCTGTTGGGCAGCGGGTGCTGCTGGCTCTGGGGCAGCGGGCGCTACTGGTCCTGTGACAGTAGGAGCTGCGAGCCTTGGTGGGGCTGGATGTCCTGGATCCTCGGGATCGTCATCCTCGTCGTTGCTGTCGTCATCGTCGGTATCAGCTGCGATGGCTCGTACGGCTGGAGGCACTGGAGGTCGCTTGTCGGGTTTCTGGCCTGGCATGGGCCTGATGTCATCAATGTGAATGGGCACTGGGATCTCGTTCCTGAGAATTTCGTACGTGTTATCACCCAGGGCTCGAATGATAACAAAAGGTCCCTCCCATGTGGGTCCAAAGCTGGTCCGGCGCTCCTTGAAGCCTCGGCACATCACTCGTTGCTGGGGTCGATACTCGATCGGGGCTGTCCTTGGCTCTGGGAAAAGATTCCTCTGGTAGACTTGCTGTCGTTGCGCCGCTTTCTCATGTCTGCTCCTAGCTGCTCGTCGAGGTTCTGGTAGCGGGCGGCGTTGCTCTGGGTGTTGCCAGTCTCCTGGGCGAGGTAACTCGGTCCCAAGCAGCAGCTCGCTGGGTGAGTAGCCGGTGGCAGCATTTTTTCTGTTGTGCAAGGAAAAGATGATCTGCGGCAGCACGACGTCCCATCGGTTTTGTCGTTTTCCCATCAGCTTTTCTCGTAGGGCCTTCTTTATCTCTTGGTTACGCCTCTCCACAGGATTGGCTCTCTGGTGGTAGATCGGCGATGTAAAATGTCTGATTTTATTCCGCTTGCAGAAGCTGAGGATCTTCTTGGCGGTGAAGGTGGGTGCCTTGTCGGTGATGAGTTCATCGGGATATCCCCATCGGAGGCAGACTCGTTCCAAGGCCCCTAAGATGTGGTTGGCATCAGCTTGGGGTGCAGCTTCGGCCTCGATCCACTTGGAACAGAGATCTGTTATCACGATGATAACTCGGTTATGGGTTGGTGTCTCTTCGTAGGGTCCCATGACGTCTAACGAGAGTACTTGCCAGGGTTTGGTGGGTGGTCTCGGGCGGAGTGGAGCGGCAGCTTGAAGGGGTCCTCGCTTGGTTGCAGCACATACCATGCATAGTCGCACATGCGTCGTGACGTTCTTGCGGAGTTGGGGCCAGTAGTAACGGTTGTTCACTGCCCGGTACGTCTCGTCGCGGCCTGGATGACCTGCATGTGGGGCGTCGTGGTAGTGGTGCAGAATGCGGGGCCTCAAGGCTTCGGGCACAACGAGGGCGGTCCTCTCTTCAGTGACATGCCATAAGCGTCCATCTTCTACCCTGAATTGTTCTTTCAGTCGTCTTTCCCAGGGGTCTAAGCCTCGTTCCTGATCCTGGATGTCCCCCCAATGTCCGATGGAACCAGAAATAGCGTAGTCCGCGAGTTGGGCGGCCTTGATCTCATCGAACAGAGTGGTTAGCTCCTCAGGTTCGGCTTCCATCATCAGAAGTTCCTCCGTGGTCGGGGTATCGATGATGGCCCTTGGCGTGGTTGGTTGTTTGGTTGTGGATTCCTCGTCAGGAGGTAGCAAGCGGGAGTCATCGCCGGTATCAGCTGGCATGGCTTCTTGGGGATGACGCGACAGGAAGTCGGGCAGCTGGTTCAATCGTCCTGGACAGTGTTCTACGGTGAAGGTGTACTCTTGCAGCTGCAAGGCCCACCGGGTGAGCTTGGCCCTCTCGTCCTTGAACTGATGTAACCAGTGCAATGCTCGGCTGTCCGTGACAAGTGTAAAGTGCTGGTCCTCCAGCCAGTGGCGGTATCGACGACAGGCCCATACTACGGCGAGTGTCTCCTGTTCATTGATGTGATAGCGTTTCTCAGGTCCTGTAAACTTTGCACTGGAGCAGGAAATGATCCGTTTCTCCCCCTCTGGCGTTTTTTGATACAAAGCCGCACCCATGCCATGGTTGCTTGCATCGGTTTGGAGGTAGAAAGGCAGTCCTGGCTCCGGTCTGCAAAGGGCTAAAGGCTGTGATAGCTTCTCTTTGATCAGTGCGAACGCTGTCTCCGCTTCTGTGTTCCACTGGAACCTCTCCTTTCCTGTTAGGTTTGTCAGCGGGGCTGTCAGCTCGGCAAACTCGGGTACAAACTCTCGTAACCAGTTGGCGGTGCCTAGGAATCCCTGGAGTTCCTTCTTGGTGCGAGGAGTGGGAAAGTCTCTTATTTGGATGACGTGTTTCTCCTGGGGTTGATTTTGAGTAGTAGTAATCCTGTAGCCCAGGTAGTCCAGCTCGGAGGCTCCAAATCGGCACTTCGGGAGTCCACAGTGCAATCCATGTATCCTCAGACGCTCTAATACCAGAGCCAAGTGACGAAGGTGGTCTTGATGATCTTCAGAGTATACTATTATGTCGTCTAGGTATACTTTCACGAAGACATCTATGAAGTCGGCCAGCACTTCTGTCATTAACTTCTGGAACGTTGAGGGGGCGTTGCGTAGCCCGAATGGCATCACAAGGAACTCGAATGTCGCTCCGTCTGGGGTACTGAAAGCTGTCAGGGGTACACTATTCTCGTGCATCGGGACCTGCCAGTATCCACTCTTTAAGTCCAAACTAGTGAAAACCTTCGCTGCACCTAGCTCTCGGATCGTTTCCCTTATCGGCGGCAACTGAGACACTTCTTCCAACGTCTGGGTGTTCAGCTGGCGGTAATCGACACAAAAGCGGGAAGTCCCATCCTTTTTGTTCACAATGACGATCGGTGAGCAGTAACGGCTGTTACTGCGTCGAATTACCCCAGCTGCCAGCATCTTCTTCACTTCCTCAGTGATTATTGCCTTTTTATTCGC
Source organism: Stenurella melanura (assembly GCA_963583905.1). NCBI lineage: Eukaryota > Metazoa > Arthropoda > Insecta > Coleoptera > Cerambycidae > Stenurella > Stenurella melanura. The sequence continues at coordinate 94,988,451 of OY757312.1, forward strand.
CGAGTACTGGTAACGTCGTATTTTAAATGGTTTGTCGTCTTTCAGACGGATTTCATGGGTAGTGAGTTGTGTAGTAGGCTGTTTGAGCGTCTCTTGAAATACATCAGAAAATTTAGTGATGACTTCCTCATACGCACGGCTGTGCGTCTCTGGTAGCTGCTCCGGGTTGGCTGTTACGGTGCGGGCCGAGTCCTCGGTCCTAACCTCCATGTCCCAGAACAGGGTGTGCCGTTCGGACACCCCTGCGTGTATGCAGTGCCGCGGAAAGTCGATCACCACTTCCTGTTTCGCTAGGAAGTCTCTTCCTAGGATGATATCCTTGGTCATATCCTCCAAAATATGCATTTCGACCGAAACCGTCCAGTTTCCGATCTGCAGGGGCACTTCCACGCTGCCTTGGGTGTGCTTGATCTCCTTGGCGGCAGCCAAGAGCACGGGCATCGTCGGGTGATTAGTCCTCGGAAGGTCCTCTACGTAGTTGCTGTGGATGAAGGAATGAGTCGCCCCGCTGTCCAGCAGGGCTAGTAAACGGCATCCATTGGCCTCGACCCACAAGTGGGATGATGGGCCGGGACCGGCCGTCAGTCCTATTGACGCACTTAATTCTGGAGCCGGGCACCCTGGCTTGGGCCGGCTCGCTGCTCGTTTCCCGCCTGGGGCTGACTGTTAGCTTGCTGCCGGGGGGCTGCCTGGCTTCGTTGCTGCGGTGGTGCCGTGGATGTCTGTCCAGGGCCTGAGTTATTGGTTGGACCTGCTTGTTGGCTAGGGTTGTTTGAATTGGCGCCATGCCCTCGGAAGTTGTTACCCCCTGTCTGGACATTTTGTTGGCGGAAGTTAGGGTTTCCCTGTTGGTTGGAGTCGTGTCCACGGAAATTGGGGTTGGCTCGCTGGTTGGAGTCGTGTCCGCGGAAGTTGGAGTTGCCTTGCTGGGGCTCTGACTGAGTTTGGTTGGTGGGGCAGTCTCGGTGATAGTGAAATCCCGGGCACTTGCGGCACTTTGGTAAACTATTGGTATTATTACTCGCAGGCGGGATGGTGGCTGGCCTCGGCAGCGGTCGGAGTTGCCTCTGAAATTCCCTGTAGTCACCCTCGGCGTTTTCAGCCACTCGGCTCAAGCTTTCCATCGTGGCCACTGGGACATTTCTAGTTGCGAATCTTAGTTCCGGTCGCAGGAGCTCGCGCACCTCCATAACCATCTCTTCTTCCGGCGTATACCGTTCTACTCTCAGCCAGAGTCCAATTTTGCGTTGTATAAAGACGGCGGCGGGTTCGTCGTCTTTTTGTCTCTCCCCGTGTAACCTGGAGCGTAGCTTCCCCAGGGTGGCAGTGTCGTTGAACTGCCGCAGGAGCTTTTCCTTTAAGAATTCGTATGTGATGTTGTGGGACTTCCACATCTCCAGGGTGCGTCTGGCTTGACCCTCGAGCTGTTCAATGGCCACTCTCACTTTATCTCGGCCGTGGATGTCTTCTTGGAGCATCGCCTCCTCGAGCTCATCCAGGAAGTTGACTGGATCCTCCCATTCCAGGCCTGAGTAAGTGGGCAGCGCTCTCGTTCTTGTGGGCATCCTGTGATGACCTTGTATTGCGTGTATTGCGGCTTGAACGCTTCCCTCCATTAGTCTTGTCATGCTCTCTGCTAGGTTTTGTGTTGGGCGCCACTGGGGGTCCATTTCCCCAGAATCTGTGTAGTCGGGTCGTCGTGGATCCTCTTCCCTCCGGAAAGATCTGGCCTCACGTTGTTGGTCGCCATGTCCACGTAAGTTGGCCTTTTCCGTGGCGTACGGCTGTGATTCGTTACGTGCAGTAATGGGTGGCCGGCAATTTTCTTGCTGCCGGGTAATGGAGGCTAGGTTTGAAGTGGTCAGAGCCAGGAGTTGCGCTAATTGTTCATAGCTGGGTAGTCCCAAGCTCGGTTGGGGTTGGTCCGTTATGGCGGCAGAGGGGACTGGGATCGTTCCAGTCGTTTGGTTTTGGAGCACTATTTGTCTTTGGGGCGTAGCACTAGGTCTTGCCGTCTGGTACGGCGGGGTGACGTGGTAGGCGCCGGCCGACGAGGTAGGCGTGACGAAGTACTGTGCGTTGGGCGGCGTGCTTGGACTTGGGCTGGTTGCTGTTGGTGGTACCATGCAGTGAGGGGTGGCCAGCTGGCGGCGAGGTGTCAGCGAGGCGTCGCTGAAGAGTTGGGGCCAGTCGGGTGTGGCAGCGATGGTGTACTGACCGCTGGGCAGCCCTGAGCCTGAGTAGGAGGCTTCCCCATGTGTGGAAGCGAATCCAGCGAAGCGGCGATCTCCCAGCGTCGAGGAATCGTCGTTGGCCCGGGATGCTGTTGGGTCCACCATACAGCGAGGGGGCATCACCATGTCATCATCACCATCTAATCCCTGTTCCATCGCCGAGTTTTCGTGCCACGATGCTGCGTTGCGCTCCATGCAGTAAGGGGGCATCGCCTGGGAATCGTTGCTACTCCATTCCATATTTGTTGCCTGGGTTCCATGCCAGGTGGCTGCGCTGCGTGCCATGCAGCGAGGGGGCACCGTCGTGATGACGTCATGCGTGACCCCAGTGTCGTGTCCTATGTTGGTGGCGAGTCCTGCCTCGCTATGCCTAGGCGCGGAGCCCGGCGACGCACAGTAGTGGGGCGCCGTCGTCGCGACGCCATGCGTAGCACTTGTGCCTGTGGAGAAATCAGAGGACATGCTTACCTCGCCGAGCCGGGTTGCTGTGTTGCTTGTCGTGCAGTGTGGGGCCACCGTCGTAGAGACGTCGGGCGTGACCCCCGTACCCCTTGTCAGGGCGTCGTGTTGGCGGAGCACTTCGTGGTCAGATGCTGTGAGGGGCGTCGTGCAGTGAGGGGGGGCCGACGTGGAGACGTCGCTCTCGACCCCAGTGCCTACTGCCTTGCCACTCCGGGTATGCATTGCCACTTGACACTCAACACAATAAAACTCAAATAAAACACACTGTCTGGTTACAACACAAGAGGAAGGGATGACCTCGTCAGCATTGGCGTTGGCTTCTGTGCTCAACTGACTTCTGTTTCGGCAGAAGACTATTAGTTGCTGAAGGCTGGAACATTACTACTTGAAGGACCGATCACTACTTGCTCGCTGAGAAAAAGTGTTTTCTTATATAGACTTTTTTTGTGCTCAAATGACTTCTGCTTCGGCAGAAGACTATTTTTTGTGCTCAAATGACTTCTGTTTCGGCAGAACACTAAAACATGAGCACAGCGCGCTAGACAAGTCATAACTTGTTCGCGACGCCGACGCCGATGACAATATATATATATATATATATATATATATATATATATATATATATATATATATATATATATTGTCATCGGCGTCGGCGTCGCGAACAAGTTATGACTTGTCTAGCGCGCTGTGCTGATGTTTTAGTCTTCTGCCGAAACAGAAGTCGTTTGAGCGCAAAAAAATAGTCTTCTGCCGAAGCAGAAGTCATTTGAGCACAAGAAAGTCTATATAAGAGAACACTTTTTCTCAGCGAGCAAGTAGTGATCGATCCTTCAAGTAGTAATGTTCCAGCCTTCAGCAACTAATAGTCTTCTGCCGAAACAGAAGTCATTTGAGCACAGACGCCAACGCCAATGCTGATGAGGTTATCCCTTCCTCTTGTGTTGTAACCAGACAGTGTGTTTTAATTGAGTTTTATTGTGTTGAGTGTCAAGTGGCAATGCATACCCGGAGTGGCAAGGCAGTAGGCACTGGGGTCGAGAGCGACGTCTCCACGTCGGCCCCCCCTCACTGCACGACGCCCCTCACAGCATCTGACCACGAAGTGCTCCGCCAACACGACGCCCTGACAAGGGGTACGGGGGTCACGCCCGACGTCTCCACGACGGTGGCCCCACACTGCACAGCAAGCAACACAGCAACCCGGCTCGGCGAGGTAAGCATGTCCTCTGATTTCTCCACAGGCACAAGTGCTACGCATGGCGTCGCGACGACGGCGCCCCACTACTGTGCGTCGCCGGGCTCCGCGCCTAGGCATAGCGAGGCAGGACTCGCCACCAACATAGGACACGACACTGGGGTCACGCATGACGTCATCACGACGGTGCCCCCTCGCTGCATGGCACGCAGCGCAGCCACCTGGCATGGAACCCAGGCAACAAATATGGAATGGAGTAGCAACGATTCCCAGGCGATGCCCCCTTACTGCATGGAGCGCCACGCAGCATCGTGGCACGAAAACTCGGCGATGGAACAGGGATTAGATGGTGATGATGACATGGTGATGCCCCCTCGCTGTATGGTGGACCCAACAGCATCCCGGGCCAACGACGATTCCTCGACGCTGGGAGATCGCCGCTTCGCTGGATTCGCTTCCACACATGGGGAAGCCTCCCACTCTGGCTCAGGGCTGCCCAGCGGTCAGTACACCATTGCTGCCACACCCGACTGGCCCCAACTCTTCAGCGACGCCTCGCTGACACCTCGCCGCCAGCTGGCCACCCCTCACTGCATGGTACCACCAACAGCAACCAGCCCAAGTCCAAGCACGCCGCCCAACGCACAGTACTTCGTCACGCCTACCTCGTCGGCCGGCGCCTACCACGTCACCCCGCCGTACCAGACGGCAAGACCTAGTGCTACGCCCCAAAGACAAATAGTGCTCCAAAACCAAACGACTGGAACGATCCCAGTCCCCTCTGCCGCCATAACGGACCAACCCCAACCGAGCTTGGGACTACCCACTTATGAACAATTAGCGCAACTCCTGGCTCTGACCACTTCAAACCTAGCCTCCATTACCCGGCAACAAGAAAATAGCCGGCCACCCATTACTGCACGTAACGAATCACAGCCGTACGCCACGGAAAAGGCAAACTTACGTGGACATGGCGACCAACAGCGTGAGGCCAGATCTTTCCGGAGGGAAGAGGATCCACGACGACCCGACTATACAGATTCTGGGGAAACGGACACCCAGTGGCGCCCAACACAAAACCTAGCAGAGAGCATGACAAGACTAATGGAGGGAAGCGTTCAAGCCGCAATACACGCCATACAAGGTCATCACAGGATGCCCACAAGAAGAACGAGAGCGCTGCCCACTTACTCAGGCCTGGAATGGGAGGATCCAGTCAACTTCCTGGATGAGCTCGAGGAGGCGATGCTCCATGAAGACATCCACGGCAGGGATAAAGTGAGAGTAGCTATAGAACAGCTCGAGGGTCAGGCCAGACGCACCCTGGAGATGTGGAAGTCCCACAACATAACATACGAATTCCTGAAGGAAAAGCTCCTGCGGCAGTTCAACGACACTGCCACCCTGGGGAAGCTACGCTCCAGGTTACACGGTGAGAGGCAAAAAGACGACGAACCCGCCGCCGTTTTTATACAACGCAAAATTGGACTCTGGCTGAGAGTAGAACGGTATACGCCGGAAGAAGAAATGGTTATGGAGGTGCGCGAGCTTCTGCGACCGGAACTAAGATTCGCAACTAGAAATGTCCCAGTGGCCACGATGGAAAGCTTGAGCCGAGTGGCTGAAAACGCCGAGGGTGACTACAGGGAATTTCAGAGGCAACTCCGACCGCTGCCGAGGCCAGCCACCATCCCGCCTGCGAGTAATACTACCAATAGTCTACCAAAGTGCCGCAAGTGCCCGGGATTTCACTATCACCGAGACTGCCCCACCAACCAAACTCAGTCAGAGCCCCAGCAAGGCAACTCCAACTTCCGCGGACACGACTCCAACCAGCGAGCCAACCCCAATTTCCGTGGACACGACTCCAACCAACAGGGAAACCCTAACTTCCGCCAACAAAATGTCCAGACAGGGGGTAACAACTTCCGAGGGCATGGCGCCAATTCAAACAACCCTAGCCAACAAGCAGGTCCAACCAATAACTCAGGCCCTGGACAGACATCCACGGCACCACCGCAGCAACGAAGTCAGGCAGCCCCCCGGCAGCAAGCTAACAGTCAGCCCCAGGCGGGAAACGAGCAGCGAGCCGGCCCAAGCCAGGGTGCCCGGCTCCAGAACTAAGTGCGTCAATAGGACTGACGGCCGGTCCCGGCCCATCATCCCACTTGTGGGTCGAGGCCAATGGATGCCGTTTACTGGCCCTGCTGGACAGCGGGGCGACTCATTCCTTCATCCACAGCAACTACGTAGAGGACCTTCCGAGGACTAATCATCCGACGATGCCCGTGCTCTTGGCTGCCGCCAAGGAGATCAAGCACACCCAAGGCAGCGTGGAAGTGCCCCTGCAGATCGGAAACTGGACAGTTTCGGTCGAAATGCATATTTTGGAGGATATGACCAAGGATATCATCCTAGGAAGAGACTTCCTAGCGAAACAGGAAGTGGTGATCGATTTTCCGCGGCACTGCATACACGCAGGGGTGTCAGAACGGCACACCCTGTTCTGGGACATGGAGGTTAGGACCGAGGATTCGGCCCGCACCGTAACAGCCAACCCGGAGCAGCTACCAGAGACGCACAGCCGTGCGTATGAGGAAGTCATCACTAAATTTTCTGATGTATTTCAAGAGACGCTCAAACAGCCTACTACACAACTCACTACCCATGAAATCCGTCTGAAAGACGACAAACCATTTAAAATACGACGTTACCAGTACTCGGCGAATAAAAAGGCAATAATCACTGAGGAAGTGAAGAAGATGCTGGCAGCTGGGGTAATTCGACGCAGTAACAGCCGTTACTGCTCACCGATCGTCATTGTGAACAAAAAGGATGGGACTTCCCGCTTTTGTGTCGATTACCGCCAGCTGAACACCCAGACGTTGGAAGAAGTGTCTCAGTTGCCGCCGATAAGGGAAACGATCCGAGAGCTAGGTGCAGCGAAGGTTTTCACTAGTTTGGACTTAAAGAGTGGATACTGGCAGGTCCCGATGCACGAGAATAGTGTACCCCTGACAGCTTTCAGTACCCCAGACGGAGCGACATTCGAGTTCCTTGTGATGCCATTCGGGCTACGCAACGCCCCCTCAACGTTCCAGAAGTTAATGACAGAAGTGCTGGCCGACTTCATAGATGTCTTCGTGAAAGTATACCTAGACGACATAATAGTATACTCTGAAGATCATCAAGACCACCTTCGTCACTTGGCTCTGGTATTAGAGCGTCTGAGGATACATGGATTGCACTGTGGACTCCCGAAGTGCCGATTTGGAGCCTCCGAGCTGGACTACCTGGGCTACAGGATTACTACTACTCAAAATCAACCCCAGGAGAAACACGTCATCCAAATAAGAGACTTTCCCACTCCTCGCACCAAGAAGGAACTCCAGGGATTCCTAGGCACCGCCAACTGGTTACGAGAGTTTGTACCCGAGTTTGCCGAGCTGACAGCCCCGCTGACAAACCTAACAGGAAAGGAGAGGTTCCGGTGGAACACAGAAGCGGAGACAGCGTTCGCACTGATCAAAGAGAAGCTATCACAGCCTTTAGCCCTTTGCAGACCGGAGCCAGGACTGCCTTTCTACCTCCAAACCGATGCAAGCAACCATGGCATGGGTGCGGCTTTGTATCAAAAAACGCCAGAGGGGGAGAAACGGATCATTTCCTGCTCCAGTGCAAAGTTTACAGGACCTGAGAAACGCTATCACATCAATGAACAGGAGACACTCGCCGTAGTATGGGCCTGTCGTCGATACCGCCACTGGCTGGAGGACCAGCACTTTACACTTGTCACGGACAGCCGAGCATTGCACTGGTTACATCAGTTCAAGGACGAGAGGGCCAAGCTCACCCGGTGGGCCTTGCAGCTGCAAGAGTACACCTTCACCGTAGAACACTGTCCAGGACGATTGAACCAGCTGCCCGACTTCCTGTCGCGTCATCCCCAAGAAGCCATGCCAGCTGATACCGGCGATGACTCCCGCTTGCTACCTCCTGACGAGGAATCCACAACCAAACAACCAACCACGCCAAGGGCCATCATCGATACCCCGACCACGGAGGAACTTCTGATGATGGAAGCCGAACCTGAGGAGCTAACCACTCTGTTCGATGAGATCAAGGCCGCCCAACTCGCGGACTACGCTATTTCTGGTTCCATCGGACATTGGGGGGACATCCAGGATCAGGAACGAGGCTTAGACCCCTGGGAAAGACGACTGAAAGAACAATTCAGGGTAGAAGATGGACGCTTATGGCATGTCACTGAAGAGAGGACCGCCCTCGTTGTGCCCGAAGCCTTGAGGCCCCGCATTCTGCACCACTACCACGACGCCCCACATGCAGGTCATCCAGGCCGCGACGAGACGTACCGGGCAGTGAACAACCGTTACTACTGGCCCCAACTCCGCAAGAACGTCACGACGCATGTGCGACTATGCATGGTATGTGCTGCAACCAAGCGAGGACCCCTTCAAGCTGCCGCTCCACTCCGCCCGAGACCACCCACCAAACCCTGGCAAGTACTCTCGTTAGACGTCATGGGACCCTACGAAGAGACACCAACCCATAACCGAGTTATCATCGTGATAACAGATCTCTGTTCCAAGTGGATCGAGGCCGAAGCTGCACCCCAAGCTGATGCCAACCACATCTTAGGGGCCTTGGAACGAGTCTGCCTCCGATGGGGATATCCCCATGAACTCATCACCGACAAGGCACCCACCTTCACCGCCAAGAAGATCCTCAACTTCTGCAAGCGGAATAAAATCAGACATTTTACATCGCCGATCTACCACCAGAGAGCCAATCCTGTGGAGAGGCGTAACCAAGAGATAAAGAAGGCCCTACGAGAAAAGCTGATGGGAAAACGACAAAACCGATGGGACGTCGTGCTGCCGCAGATCATCTTTTCCTTGCACAACAGAAAAAATGCTGCCACCGGCTACTCACCCAATGAGCTGCTGCTTGGGACCGAGTTACCTCGCCCAGGAGACTGGCAACACCCAGAGCAACGCCGCCCGCTACCAGAACCTCGACGAGCAGCTAGGAGCAGACATGAGAAAGCGGCGCAACGACAGCAAGTCTACCAGAGGAATCTTTTCCCAGAGCCAAGGACAGCCCCGATCGAGTATCGACCCCAGCAACGAGTGATGTGCCGAGGCTTCAAGGAGCGCCGGACCAGCTTTGGACCCACATGGGAGGGACCTTTTGTTATCATTCGAGCCCTGGGTGATAACACGTACGAAATTCTCAGGAACGAGATCCCAGTGCCCATTCACATTGATGACATCAGGCCCATGCCAGGCCAGAAACCCGACAAGCGACCTCCAGTGCCTCCAGCCGTACGAGCCATCGCAGCTGATACCGACGATGACGACAGCAACGACGAGGATGACGATCCCGAGGATCCAGGACATCCAGCCCCACCAAGGCTCGCAGCTCCTACTGTCACAGGACCAGTAGCGCCCGCTGCCCCAGAGCCAGCAGCACCCGCTGCCCAACAGCCAACCACGCCTACTGTCACAGGACCAGTAGCGCCCGTTGCCCAGAAGCCAGTCACGCCTACTATCACAGGATCAGTAGTGCCCGCTGCCCCAAAGCCAGATGCCAACGCACAAGTCTACATCCGTGGACCTGGTACCTACTTCCGTGGACATGGCGACTATCTACGTGGACATAGCACCACAGCCGCCGCTAAACCAAAATTTCCAGCCCGCCGACTGCCCCCAGTCGTGCCTGGCCCATCCACCTCAGCCAAGAGGAAACAAACAAACAAGAAAGAGAAGTCCCCGGCGCTGTCAGCCGCACCGTCGCCGCCAGCAGACCCTGGGCCTTCTACGTCAAGACAAGAGCAGCCGCTCGACACGACGCCCATACTGTTCCCGATGCCGTTCTGGGCGAAGGCCGTGACCACGCCTGGCCACGACCGACAGCAGCCATCCGCCAGCCAGATGCCTGTCCCAGTCCGGACACGAGTATTCGTCAACTCGAACGCCAGCCCGAGCTCAGCCGGCTCTGGCGCACCGCTCCAGGATCCCGCTACCTTAGCACGTAGCACAGCAGGACCTAGCAGCCCCCACGAGGCGCTCCAGTATCTCACTGCCTTAGCCCGCAGTACAGCAGGACGTTGCAGCCTCAATAAACCGCTCCAGTCTCCCGTTGCCTTAGCAAGCAACACAGCAGGACGTTGCAGCCTCATAGGTTCGCTCCAGAATCCCGCTGCCGTAGCACGCAGCACAGCAGGACTTAGCAGCCCCCAATTCACAACAGGATCAGGCAGCCCCGGGCGTCGCGGAGACGACGTCCAGAAAAAACGAAACGTGCGATAATATACCATTGTAAATAATTCAACGCCACAGGGCGAAAACTTTGTTCAAACTAGAATACATTTATGATTTGTCACATAAAATACTTTAATTTTAAATATCTTGTTTTACCTAAAATATCTTAATGGACCTATTATTAGTTACTTATATAAAATATCTTACCACACTTAATCTTAGTCTATATATGTTAAAATATCTTAGTTGTTGAAATATCTTAACACTTACTCTTAGTTTATCGTTTTGAAAATATTGTATCCACTCACTCTTACATTATATAATTGAAATTATTGAACTGAAACATAACCTGTATGCCTTTATTAATGTTCAATAAAGTCACAAAAAAGGGGGGTGGTGTCATCGGCGTCGGCGTCGCGAACAAGTTATGACTTGTCTAGCGCGCTGTGCTGATGTTTTAGTCTTCTGCCGAAACAGAAGTCGTTTGAGCGCAAAAAAATAGTCTTCTGCCGAAGCAGAAGTCATTTGAGCACAAGAAAGTCTATATAAGAGAACACTTTTTCTCAGCGAGCAAGTAGTGATCGATCCTTCAAGTAGTAATGTTCCAGCCTTCAGCAACTAATAGTCTTCTGCCGAAACAGAAGTCATTTGAGCACAGACGCCAACGCCAATGCTGATGAGGTTATCCCTTCCTCTTGTGTTGTAACCAGACAGTGTGTTTTAATTGAGTTTTATTGTGTTGAGTGTCAAGTGGCAATGCATACCCGGAGTGGCAAGGCAGTAGGCACTGGGGTCGAGAGCGACGTCTCCACGTCGGCCCCCCCTCACTGCACGACGCCCCTCACAGCATCTGACCACGAAGTGCTCCGCCAACACGACGCCCTGACAAGGGGTACGGGGGTCACGCCCGACGTCTCCACGACGGTGGCCCCACACTGCACAGCAAGCAACACAGCAACCCGGCTCGGCGAGGTAAGCATGTCCTCTGATTTCTCCACAGGCACAAGTGCTACGCATGGCGTCGCGACGACGGCGCCCCACTACTGTGCGTCGCCGGGCTCCGCGCCTAGGCATAGCGAGGCAGGACTCGCCACCAACATAGGACACGACACTGGGGTCACGCATGACGTCATCACGACGGTGCCCCCTCGCTGCATGGCACGCAGCGCAGCCACCTGGCATGGAACCCAGGCAACAAATATGGAATGGAGTAGCAACGATTCCCAGGCGATGCCCCCTTACTGCATGGAGCGCCACGCAGCATCGTGGCACGAAAACTCGGCGATGGAACAGGGATTAGATGGTGATGATGACATGGTGATGCCCCCTCGCTGTATGGTGGACCCAACAGCATCCCGGGCCAACGACGATTCCTCGACGCTGGGAGATCGCCGCTTCGCTGGATTCGCTTCCACACATGGGGAAGCCTCCCACTCTGGCTCAGGGCTGCCCAGCGGTCAGTACACCATTGCTGCCACACCCGACTGGCCCCAACTCTTCAGCGACGCCTCGCTGACACCTCGCCGCCAGCTGGCCACCCCTCACTGCATGGTACCACCAACAGCAACCAGCCCAAGTCCAAGCACGCCGCCCAACGCACAGTACTTCGTCACGCCTACCTCGTCGGCCGGCGCCTACCACGTCACCCCGCCGTACCAGACGGCAAGACCTAGTGCTACGCCCCAAAGACAAATAGTGCTCCAAAACCAAACGACTGGAACGATCCCAGTCCCCTCTGCCGCCATAACGGACCAACCCCAACCGAGCTTGGGACTACCCACTTATGAACAATTAGCGCAACTCCTGGCTCTGACCACTTCAAACCTAGCCTCCATTACCCGGCAACAAGAAAATAGCCGGCCACCCATTACTGCACGTAACGAATCACAGCCGTACGCCACGGAAAAGGCAAACTTACGTGGACAATATATATATACAGGGTGTTGCATCATGAGAGGGACATAGCTTAATAGGAGGTAGAGAACATCAGTGGTAACCGGAACCTCCCATAGAAATGTCTCATTGGGCCTTCACTACGAAATCACAGGGTGTTAAATAATTTTTGGCCAAACTTGTTTTTTGTCATAACTTTGACAGGAAATGAAATAACGGATTCATATTTGGTACGGCTAATGTACAAACGAGCCCTAAGAGGTACATGTATAAAAAAAATATATCCAGGTCCGGACTCACAATAATTTATGTTTCTTCTTTGCATCAATAAAACATCACCCTGTATATATTTTTTTGAAATTTCGATACGATATTCGAAAAGAGCAAGAAAAAACAAACAAAATGGCCTATTTCATTTTTTTGTTACACCTTCGTGGTTATTTAAATACGTTGTTAAATGTGCATGAAAATGGATTACAGAACCCTATTAAATGAGAGGCACGTGAAATAGATAGTTTTATAACTAAAATTTGCAAAAATTCTATTGAGCCTAGGTGGTCTGGGTGAATCCTAATTCCGGCACGTTTTAAAGGTCCATTTTGGTAAAAAACTGTGGTCCTAATAAGTAATCGGGTATGAAATAACAAAATTTTTAATCAATCACAGTAGGCTTGTTCAAAGTGACAGATAATAAAAAGAAATCTCCTAAACAGTTGAATAATTGTTTGTTAGTAATTTAATGTGTCAATAATCCGCATTTAGTTAGTGAAAACTTGTGAAAATATTTTAACTATGCCAGTAAAATTTACAAGCGGGGAATATGCTGACATAATATTCATCTATGGTTTCTGTAATGGAAATGGTAGGTCGGCGGAAAGAGAATATCGGCTGCGTTTTCCTGGTCGTCGATGCCCTAATCATAAAACCTTTAGTACGGTGTTCCAGTATTCAAGACAACACGGAAAGTTTCCTACTTCTGCAGTTGTGGAGCGTGTTTTACAACAAGGTGTGCAGGAACAAAACAATATTATAAACGTAGTTCAAGAAAACCCAAATATGAGCACTAGACGAATCAGTTTGGCAACTGGTATTCCTCATTGGCGAGTATGGAGAACCCTAAAAAGAGAACGTTACCATCCATATCATATCCAGCAGGTACAGCGTCTTCAACAAGGCGACGATATCCCCCGCCTGGCATTTTGTCGTTGGTTGTCTAATCATCGCCCAGTCATTTACAGAACCTTATTTACGGATGAGGCACAATTTACAAGGGATGGAGTAAACAATTCACGAAATAATCATAAATGGGCACAGGAAAACCCACATGCGGTACGTCAACGCCGTTCGCAACACAGGTTTTCTGTAAATGTTTGGGTCGGATTTGTTAATAGACATTTGATAGGGCCACATTTTTTTGAAGAAAGATTGAATGGTGAAATTTACTTTGATTTTCTTCAAAACATTTTACCGAATATGTTAGAAAATATCGGTATAAGAGGCATGTTGTTTCAGCATGATGGGGCCCCACCACATTTTAACCTTCAAGTAAGAGAACACTTAAACAATGTGTATCCTAATAGATGGATTGGACGCGGGGGTCCACATGAATGGCCACCAAGATCTCGTGATTGTAACCCTTGTGATTACTTTTTATGGGGCCACTTAAAAAACGAGGTTTATAGCATTGAAATTGAAAGTAGACAACATTTAATCCAGCGCATCGTTACAACCTGCGACGAAATACGGAATAATCCAGAAATGATACGTCGAGCAATTGGTGACCTTTCTAAACGCGCAAGAAAATGCACAGAATTTGGGGGAGGACATTTTGAAATTTACTTTAGTGTCAATTACGTTTTATTTTTAAACACATTTAGTTATTGTTTTGTTATTTATTGTTAATTGAATGGAAAATATTTTATTTATTTAGATTTTAGTTTGTTCTCTTCCAATTTTTATTAAGTATAAAATGTTGATGATTTTCTTGATCAAAGTAACTGGTTACTTATGCCTTAATGGTTTAAATTATCTGTCACTTTTATTCTTTGAACAAGCCTACTGTGATTGATTAAAAATTTTGTTATTTCATACCCGATTACTTATTAGGACCACAGTTTTTTACCAAAATGGACCTTTAAAACGTGCCGGAATTAGGATTCACCCAGACCACCTAGGCTCAATAGAATTTTTGCAAATTTTAGTTATAAAACTATTTATTTCACGTGCCTCTCATTTAATAGGGTTCTGTAATCCATTTTCTTGCACATTTAACAACGTATTTAAATAACCACGAAGGTGTAACAAAAAAATGAAATAGGCCATTTTGTTTGTTTTTTCTTGCTCTTTTCGAATATCGTATCGAAATTTCAAAAAAATATATACAGGGTGATGTTTTATTGATGCAAAGAAGAAACATAAATTATAGTGAGTCCGGACCTGGATATATTTTTTTTTATACATGTACCTCTTGGGGCTCGTTTGTACATTAGCCGTACCAAATATGAATCCGTTATTTCATTTCCTGTCAAAGTTATAACAAAAAACAGGTTTGGCCAAAAATCATTTAACACCCTGTAATTTCGTAGTGAAGGCCCAATGAGACATTTCTATGGGAGGTTCCGGTTACCACTGATGTTCTCTACCTCCTATTAAGCCATGTCCCTCTCATGATGCAACACCCTGTATATATATATGAAGTGTTGGTGTTCTTCCGGGTGTTTTCCCTTGTAGTTGGTAGGCTCCTGTGGGAGCCACGCTTGTCTGAACGACGTTTCGGCGGAATCTCATCTGCCATCTTCAGGTTCTAGCTGAAAGCTGCCTGCTGCTGCTGCTGCTGCTGCTGCTGCTGCTAAATCTTCTACAAGTTTTGCTAATAACCTTATTGCATTCTCCATGGATAATAAACAAATCCATTAAAACTGTGTTTGTATAATTATTTGCTGCCAGATTTGTGCTACAGCTATTCAAATTAAGTGCAAATATCACTAACGTCAAATTTATTTAGAAAAATAGCATGTCAGTTGCCATTACAAAATGACAACATAAAAATTTCATGGCCCACCCGTTATGATATACCAAAAGACTAATATTCTTGGTAAGGTTACAGAAAAGTGTCCATAAATCGAAAACGGTGCGCATTAGGTATAGGGTGTATTACATTTTTAAATAGGTAAATGTATCACCTTTCCGAATCAGTAATAATATACAGGGCATTCCATTTAAAAAAATTTACTTTCGTGCACTTTTCTAAGTCACTTATAGGAAGCGTTCTCTAACTCACCCTGTATGATATTCGAAACATTTGATTAATGGAGGAGATGCCCCCAGGCCTTGCCTAGCAGCAACTAAAAAATTATCTTTTAATTGCTGCGTAGGTAGGAGAAAACACGATTTACTGAAAGTCAAATTTTTGGAAATAAATTCAGAAAAGAATTATTATCTCGAAAACGGCTGGGGACAGGTATAGGGAAATATTAACAAAAGTTACTCAGAAAGAGACGACGATCCAAAAAATGTCAAAATATACAGGGTATTCCATTTAAAATAACGAAGATGTTGCCAGTTTTACGTATAAATGGCAACACCACACTTTCGAAAATATTTTAGTTCGAGAGATCATACTCAATTATTTTGGTAACCAAAATTTGAAAGCAATCGGTTGATCCGTTCTCCATATACTTTTAATACTCCACCCACCGTGGCTCACCCTGTATACATGTATATATATATATATATATATATATATATATATATATATATATATATATATATATATATATATATATATATATATATATATATATATATATATATATATATATATATATTTGCATAGCGGTATACTCACCTCTATATGTACACATTGAATCATCCTACTCTCCTCCGAATTTGGAGCTAAGTACGTAAAATCGGAGGAGACTACGTATCCATGTGTATATGTACTTCACGTCGTTAATAATAACATTACCAAGCGCTCAGCAAATTTTGGGGTTGAGGCCATTTTGACGGTTATACAAATACAGTTATACACTTAGGTTCAAGGAAATGCTACATGTAGGCGCCACCAACTAATACATATATACTGTATCGCAATAGATGCTGTGCGTACATGCTTCCGGTACAGTGCATATGCGAATAATCCTCCGAAGTTTGGCAAACACGCGTGTAGGCTTATCTGGCGTATACGTGACAGCAATAATAAACACTTTTATGAGTGAAACATAATGTTGCTCCGCTTACAACGCTAAAGTGTTGTACCCAATTTAATCTGAATAAGATATGACCCAAGAAATGCTTTATTCTGTTACAGTTGTTTGATATAAGTAATCAAGTCAGTATAAATAGGGAAATAATATTTCAAAAGTACGTAAAGCTTTTGCCAACCAAGAAATGATATATAATTTTTGCGATAAATTTATAGGATGGGTGAATTAAAGAATAAATATAAAATTGTAACGGAGTACAACAATATTTGGCACGTAGCTAACACATTTACGAGTAAAGAAATTTGTTATAATTTTGGTGAAAATGTACGGGGTGGTCACCATAAAAAGTAATTAATTAAAAAATCGCCGGAGGAAACTATTATTTTATAGATTAGAAAGAAAGCAAACCTTTTACTCTACTTTTATTGAAAAAAGACGAGTATAGTCAACTAAATGAAAATACGGTATAGTCCGGTCGTCGTAAAGTCAAAATCATCAATTTTGGTCTGATATTTAAAACAGCAATTTTATTGACTTTTCTTATAGGAAAAATGGCGCTGAACACACTGGTAGCATTAAAAATTTTATAGAATAGAATACACATTTATTCAATAGTCATACAAAAGTATAGAATACGTCAAAACCATATAATTACATAAATAAAATTAAAATTAAATACTGCACATTTGAACACATTAAAATACGTAGTTTCGCTAATTAAAATCTGTCTTAAAAAAGTCCTCTATTTTATAGAATACATTATTACACAAAAAATCTGTTAAACACTTCTTGTAGTTTTTAATTGGCATCTGTTTTACTTGATTAGGTAATGCATTATATATACGTATTAATTGGTACGGTGCACTTTTTATAAAACACAGGCTTCATTATTAAAAGCAATGGTTTCAGCGAGAACTCTCAATTTAGGGGCATTTTGACTTTTTAACGAAAACGGTGCGTCGGACAAGAAAAGTCAAAATATAAAAAAATGGTAATACGGATATTAATTGTTGTGAAAATGTTGCATTTTGTTCATAGAATTTACAGTTTTTATTGTGTCGATATCTCGCGTATTTTGCTATTGTTCAAACAATAAGCTAATTTGTTTATTAAGGATTTTCAACTATCCCTTTTTACCCCCCCGCTAACGTTTTTTAAAAAATTGCTTGTCGGGAAATGAAAGATAATGAAAAAAGGAAAATATCGTTTATTAACTAATTCTCTGAAAAAAATCTTGTGACAACATAAGGTGAATATTAAACTAACTAGTTTTCAATTGACAGCAAAATCCCTTAAACGCACTGTAAGTGGCTTAAAGAGTCTTTTAAAGCTATTTTTATTTTTTAATTTTTAACAAAGTGCGTTTATGTCGAAAAAAAAATTATTTAAAAAAAGCTTTTTCTTAAAAAAGAGTTATAGTATTTTAAGTTTAATTATTCCTTTATACAGGGTGTTGCTTAATGGCGTTCTAAAATTTCAGGGTGTAGTTCCTTAGGTCACTTTATGAAGAAAAGTTCATATGAACATATGTCCGCAACGGCTTAATTTTTTTTGCTCAAACGATGCTTATTGATTAAATCATAATTTTTTATATCTTGACTTTTTTTGTCCGACGGACCGTTTTTGTTATAAAATCAAATGAGAATTTTCGCTAAACACCATTATTTTTAACAATAAAGCCTGTGTTCTATAAATATTTTAATGTAACTATCGTGTTCAGTGCAATTTTTCCTATAAGAAAAGTCAATAAAATTGCTGTTTTAAATTTCTGACCAAAAAAGAGTTACAACGACCGGACTAATACAAAATATCTAAACTACAGTACTTGGTAACCCAGTTCATAGAACTCTCTTGTAATTTTGTAATGAGCGAATGGATTATTTTCAATTGGTGTAGTTATATTAAATTAGATTTCCAATTACGTGATATAAGGAACCAAAATGACTGACTTTCTGTTTCGATGCAATTTGTATGAAATCAAAATTTTTCAAATGGTATATTTCTTATGTTTGCACAAATGCTGACCTAATGGGGGTATTGGAAATTTAAACCCACTCTTTGTAATTTCGCCATTCATGTATGTAGTTAGTCAATTGTCATTTGGTATAATTAGTTGTGTTGCCGATTCTTTGAAATAACAGAAAGTGTACTTGAACTCAAAAATTCTCTGACCGACAAAAAACCTTTTTTACTTCCCTCGCATACCGAAGGGAAGTATGGTATTCGAGAGAAAATCACCCTCCGAGCTTTTTTCGGATTTTCATGTTCCAGATCACGTAGATTACGAAAATATAGGTATTTCAATTCCGTCAGTCTGTCCGTCTGTTTGTCTGTCTGTTTGTTATCTAAAAAAACTACTAGACGTAGAACAGTCAAATTTGGTAGGTAGCTAACGCTGCTGTCAGCGATGAAATGGTTAAACTTTCACTGGAAAATATACAGGGTGGACCGTCTAAATGGAATAAATAATGAAAAAAAAATGTTTTTGCTCAAATTTAAAATTTCCGCGTTTTATGACATTCTACACCTATTTAAGAAAAAAAAAATTACCAACATTTTAAACAAAATTTTACCACTAAAATAGATGGAAAAAAAATTCTTTTTGTTCAAATTTAAAATTTCCATGGTTCATTCTAAATCTATTTCATAAAAAAAAATTTCAAAAAGAAAAATTGTGAAAAATTTTTCAAAGAAATTTTTTTAAAACAGTTTTTTACTATAGAATATGAGGGATTTTTTTGCCCGAATTTAAAATATCCACGTTTTATGACATTCTAAACCTATTTCATAAAAAAATGTCAAAAAGAAAAATTGTTTTGAAAATTTTTTTAAATATTTTTTTTTTTATTTTTTACTATAGAATATGATGGAAAATTTTTTTTGCCCGAATTTAAAATTTCCACGTTTCATAACATTCTAAACTTATTTCATAAAAAAAATGTTTCAAAAAGAAAAGTTGTTTTGAAAATTGTTTCCATTTTTTTTAAATTCTTTTACCATAGAACATGGAAATTTTTTTGCCCAAATTTAAAAGTTCCACGTTTCATGACATTCCAAACTTCTTTCAGAAAAAAAATCAAAACTTTTTGAAACATTTTTACCAGTAGACAGATGGGTATTTTCTTTTTCTCAAATTTAAATTTCCACGCTTCATGACATTCTAAATCTATTTCATAAAAAAAATTTTTCAAAATGAAAAATTGTTTTGAAAATTTCGTCAGATAGTTTTTTTAACTTTTTTTACAATATGATGGAAAAATTTGTTTGCTCTAATTTAAAATTTCCTCGTTTCATGACATTCTAAATCTATTCAAAAACATGTTTTTTCAAACAAAAAATTTAAAATGTCAAAGAATTTTTTATTATTTTTTTTTTACTACTAGAATATGTGATGGAAAAATGTTTTTTTGCTCAAATTTAAAATTTCCACATTTCTTAACATTCTAAACCTATTTCAGACAAAAATGCTTTTGAACATTTTTAAAAATTAAAAAAAAAAAAAATTCAACCAAAATTTTATACATATATGGCACCTTTTATTTAATATTGAACTTTTGCTGTCGGATGACCACTCTGTATGTTTTTGACCAAAAGTTATCAGGTTTCATTGTAATGATTATTATTCTCATATGTGGTTTCGTAATTATTATAATAATTTTAATTAATCATTTTTTAGAGTGACCGCCCGATATAAATAAAGAGGGAAGTTCTGTGTAAATTAATTTACTGATTTTTTTATAGGGTTAAGTACATACCAGTCTTCGAAAAAATCGCATGTGAAAAAAATTGGACTATTTGTCCAATTTAACTGTTATAAGCACAGCAGTTATATTTTAAAATACGTTAAATAAAGTTAAAACATTTGTTGGATAACATATGAATTCCTGATTGACTAAAACTTTCAAAATAGGGCAAATAACAATAATAATTGGTGTTAAAAATTGTGACTTGTGAAACGTGGCTGAAAGCGTACAATGTAATTCGATTACCAGAATGGGAAGTACGAAATTAAATTATATCACAACAATATTTATTCAGTAATAACAGTTGAAATTACGTGTTGATAGATTATGTTTACAAAAACCATAAGATAACTAAGCGTGAAAGTTTACATTATTCGTTTAAATTTGAGGTTCTGGGAACAGAACCTACTTAAGGATAACATACTGAGTCTCAAGTACTTTAAAAGGGCATTTCAATAAAATAGAATATTTTTAGTTAGTTCTGCCTGCACTTTCGTGATTTAAACACGTAATAAATGCTAAATCGTAAATTGGTATTTTTATTAAATTACAACCCAAACCTAATAAGTTATGGGTATAGGTGTTACGCGGAAGCTAATATTATGTGAAACGTTAGTGCATGTGTGATTAAACAAATATATTTGACTTTTTAATAATCAATAATATATTTAGTGAATTTTTTGTTCGACTGTTCATAAATAAAGAGAACATTCAAATTTCCAATGGCGAACGATACAGTGTGTAGAAACCAATTTTTCTATATACTTACGAAGGTATAATTAAATCCTACTACCGCCATTACCATTAAAAATTGGTAGTAAATGTTAGAAGATGTCACATCAGTTATGAAAACAAAATACAAGAACTTAACAGGGTCATTTTTATATTATGGAAAACTTACATTTAAACGTTTTTCTAAGAAAATGGAAGTTATAATTTAAATACGTTTAACTTTGTTGCAATTTAGTGTATCATATTTGTACTTTATTTGCAAAAACAATACAACTTTTTTTTTTAAAGTTTTTAGATATAAGTAATATCCCCAGACCATATATTTCTCGCAACATGAAAACACGATTTTAAAATAATGTGTCCGTTTTGCAATTAATTTTCAATAACCTGTAAGTTTTTTGCATCTTGTGGATGTGTGGATTTTGAGAGATCCATTCAAAATTCTGTTCGAATATGGCCAGGCAGGGGTAAGTTTATATATAGTTTTCTTGCCATGTATTATAATCGCATAGATACATATTTAAGTTTATCATACAACTTAGCAAGCCATAAAACGTATTCTCACTGTGTAAAATCCTTTGCAGTAGGAAATAAAAAATAAAAATATTAAATGTGTTGTTTTATTTATCTGTCAAATTTACAAAAAAAAAACTACAGAATATTAATAATTTTTATTGAAAAATGTACAAATAAATATATTATAAATACAAATATAAGAAACACATTTATAATTATAACAATAATTGCAATTTTCATTTGGTTGATTTCTGTTTTTATAAGTATACTCTTTATCATAGAGATTCACATGTATAAAATTATATTAATTCGTTATAGTCCAGTAACCTTGTCATCAAAAAAGAGGGTTACCTGACATCATATCAAGTATCTATGTTATTTTAATATATCATATAGGATTACAAATTAATGTTAAATTCAAGTTTACGACCTTTGCAGACCTCTTGGTCAAAAATCCAGAAAAACTACGAGAATTTTTGCCTTTATTCAGTTCTTATCGATTTTGACCTCTAAGGTAAAAATAATTTATTACCTTTTTAAAGTAGACTGAATTTGCTGCAAGTTGTTACCAGAACGGACTCTGAGTCACCGAGATACAGCTGTTCAAAGTTTTGCAAGTTTCTCATATTTTAATTTTTTAATGTGATGTGCTAGGGGGTAGAGTCTCCTGCTTCCCCCGGGCCGATTCGCTGGTTGTTTTATCCCCACCCCCCAAACCTTGAAGAAGAATCGGACTACAAGGCGTTGGGCGATCTCTTCTGGGCTCAAGAAGAAGAATAAGGGGAAGAGAAGGAGATAAGAGAGAACAGCGACACAGACGACACGGACGACACTCCCGGACATCCAAGAAAGCTAAAGTTGTTTGAAGAGATCTGTTTATAACTAATTTTTAAAATTAAAAAGACAATATATCTTCCTATACATTCAATATAATAGTAGTACTATTACTTACTAAATTTCATTTTATTTCGCTCGAGTAAAATGAATTTTCTGAACCCCGTTATAGTAGTTTCACAGATTTTTAAGTTAATAATTGCTAAAGATGGCAAAATATGAGAACTTTCCAATACATTGAATAGCTGTACCTCGTGGATTACTTGGTCTACAAAGTCCGTTCTGGTACCAATTTGTAGCAAATTTAGTCTACCTCCAAAAAGTATGAAATTGTTTTTGGCAAAACAGTAGGACTTAGAACTCAAAATTGACTAAAACTGAAAAAAAGTAAATAATCTCCCACTTTTTTTGATTTTTGACCAAGATCCGGAGGTCTACCGAGGTCGTAAATTTGGATTCAACATTAATTTATAATCATATACAACATATTAGAAAAACATAGATACCCGATTTGATGTCAGGTAGGATGTATAAAATTACTGGATTATTACTGTCATAAACATGTAATATATTATTTTGAAATAAGTAGTAAAATTAAAGTTAATTAATAATTGAAAACGAAAACAGATAAGGAAAGTTCAACGCTTTTATGTATACCCTACCTATCGCGATACGAATTGTATACATACGTTTTAATGCGAACCCAATCCTTATTTCATAGTAAATGTGGATGTTCTTTAATAAGATCTTCACATTCATGTTTCTTAGGGGCATTTTTGAGTTCAATGTGGCATTTGAAGTAGTTTGTGACACCTTGGCTTGTTCTGCACTCCATGCAATTCTACCGCTTTGCTTGCAAGCTGAAAGTGAAATTACCTAGATCAACAAAACATTTGTTGAGAAGCAGAAGTCAAAGTATAACAAAATATAACAATAATAATAATAAATCAAAATAATATAAATCATCATTAATAAGATACGAAAGTTTTTCTTTATGAGCGATATTTACAATTTTAGATATAACTAATAAACAGACATATACACATTATTATAATTTAAAATGTTAAAGAGTACGTACCTTGTTTCCATGCTGTCTTGTTTTATATTACAACAATAATCACTTAAATAAATATAGCGTATTAATATCCTTGCTGATGCATTTGTGTAAATTCACTGAATGATTTCTACCGTAAGATTTAGTCAAGTTGCAAATTTTAGAACTCAAATTTTAGCGGGTAAATAGTGATATAAAGGCAGTTTGCCATTCATTATCGATGTTTATCAACTCAGCTATATCAGGCCTATTATATGACCTAAGATAATTATTCCCCTTGTCCTTAGGTCCTTAGTACATTTTAATTTATTGATCGGTACGCAAACATAAATACTGCAGATCTAGTACATTTTATATAAATGAAGTTTAATATCTATAAAAAAATTTAAGAATTTTTTAGAATCAAATATAATTGATACACCATCATTGTTAGTCAGGCCATATGACATTTAAAATGGCCATTTATGAAATCTTTTACTGGTACACCTTCTTAGTATTTGAAAAATGTGTGCCAGCAATTTTTCGGAATTATTTGTTTTTTGACATTTGTAATAAATAATAACACACGAGGTAATACAATCCTTGAAGGCCGCAAATGACCTTGTGCGGGACGGGGCTACATATTTCCAGACGAGTTCGCTAAGATTTCGTGGTTTGTTACTTTAGATTTATTTAAAATAATGTGTGATGTTTCGGTGGAATTTTTATTTTTGTTTATTTTGTTTGTTGTTTGTTTTATTTTGAGTAGATAATCGAAACCAGTGGTGTAACATAGTTATTTTCATCATGGAAAAAATATTCAAGTGTTGCAAGAATAAGGAACTAAAAATTTATTGTTGTAAATTCTGCTTAGGAATTTTTCATGACAGCTGTATAACAAGAAGGAAGGGCGCAACTATATTGGAGGGGCATATAATATATTGTTCCAAAGAATGCCAGTGTGAAGATAATAATAATAATAAAGTTGAAGAAAAATTAAAAAAAATAAAGAGGGAAGAGGAACTCAGAAAATTTCATGAGGAGGAAATAAACAGATTGAAAAAAGAAAATGTTGAGAATGATATGTTCATTAAAGAATTAAAAGAAAAATTAACTGTGTTTAATGAATTGAAAAATGATATGTTAGAAAGTATTAGAATGTTAACTCTGGACAATGATAATTATGCTCAGGAAATAGTCAAACTTAAATCTGAATTGACTAATTGTAATAATAATTTAAATATAACTGAAAATTGTTTACAAAGTACTGATAGTAAGAATGAGAATGGTCAAGGTGCTAAGGAGAATAAAGAAAAAGTAGAAACCAAAAAGCAAAGAGTCTTAATACTATGTGATGAAACAGGACGTGGGATTGGATTAAAACTTAAAGATAATCTAAAATGCCAAGTAGAAACGATCATTAAACCAGGGGCGTTATTCGAGAATGTTATAGAAGGAGTAAGGGAACTCTCAAAAGGGTATACAATAAAAGACTATGTAATAATAATTGCTGGCGTAAACAATTTTAAAAATAATTTGTATCCTAGAGTAAGTAAAATACACAACAAAGTAAAATTTTGTACCCATACCAATATCCTATTCACTACAATACCTGAATTTGGCCTCCGTAATAGAACTAAACCTTTTATAAGAAAATTTAATAGTAGGTTTTCTGAATATGTGGTAAAGTTAGACAGATATGCAGAGGGAAATGTTAAGTTAATAGATATCATGGACTCTGAAGGGAAATTAGTGAACAGGAAGAAAATAAGTGAAAAAATTATTAATGAAATTAAGTTTGGAAAGAAAATTAGTAATTTGACTTTTATAGATGCTACAATAATTAATGATAGAGAATTTAATGTAAATGTAGTTAGGGAAGAACATAACGAGGATATATCAGAGAGTTTTAATGAAAATAGTTCTTTTTTTTAAACCTAATTTTCCCAGAAGTAGAGGGGCGATAGCCCAAAAGAAAAATAATAGTTGTTTTTTGTTATATCTTAACTCACAGAGTTTACCAGCACACTATGACGAAATTTACAAAATGGCTATTGATAAAAATCCTACAGTAATATGTTTATCAGAAACACACCTAACAGAGGATGTGTGTCAAAGTGAAGTTATGATCCCAGGATATAATGTTTATAGGGTAGATAGCACAAGTCGTCACACAGGCGGAGCTTTAATTTATAGTCAAAATTGTTACAAAGTATTTAATATTAAAACATATTCATTGGACAAGTTGTATTGGTTAATATCTCTGCAAATTCAATTTCAACAAAATACTTTTAATATTGTATGTCTTTATAGGTCACCGGCAGGTAGTCCTGCTGCGTTTTTAGATTTTTTTGAGACATGGTGTGATGAACACATGGTAGACCATAATGTAAATAGTTTTATTATAGGCGACTTTAATATCAACTGGTCTGACGAAACTAATATTTATAGTAAGAGACTAAAAGACTATGTTAATGAAATTGGCTTTAAAAACATTGTAAGGGAGTTTACTCATCCAAACAATACTGGCGGGTCATTAATTGATTTAGTATTAACAAATACCGAGGTGACTGCTAAAGTTCTGAAAGAACCTCGAATTAGTTCACATTATAATATAATGTTGACTTTAAGTCGACATAATCATAGTGGGAGAAAATCTCAGTACCTTGTAAGTAGGGGTAGAAACGTTGATTATAAAAAAATGAATGATGAATTGTCCAAGGTGACATGGGATTACAGAGTGAAAGATGTAGACATTGTATATCAACGTTTGTTGGGTACAATACTAAAGGTGTATGATGAGGTAGCTCCAAAAAAACAACTGAAGATTAAGTATTATTATCAGGAATGGTGGAATGATGTTGTGAAGGAAGCTACACAATTTAGGGACGAATGTTATAAAGATTTTGTAATTTTGAAAAATGATGAAAATTGGAGTCGTTATAAACAGGCTAGAAATAATGCGGTCAAAGTAATAAAAAATGAAAAAAGAAAGTACTACGAAAGAAAAATTGATGATAATAAGGGAAATCCTCGTGAAATGTGGAATATATTAAAAAGATTTATTCCCAAAGATAAAGATGTAAATAACATGGTCTCTCAAATAGAATTTGACAGTAATGATATTATTAATGATCCAACAGAAATTCCGAATTTGTTAAATGAATATTATGTCAGAAGTATAGAGAATATTAGGAATAAAATTGTTGCATTAGGTTCAGATTTTCCTTTTAAGAGCGGGATAGTCGATGAAAACTTTTATAGCTTTTCTTTATTAACTGCTGATGAATTGAAAACTCTAATTTTTGCTCTACCTAACAAAAACAGCCCTGATGATGTGAGCATAACATTGATTAAAAATTGTTATGAAAATGTATCAACTCCTCTGCTAAATATGATAAACTTGTCTCTTTCAGTAGGTAAAGTCCCGATGGATATTAAGGTCACTACCATTATACCTGTTCCAAAGATTCCAAACTCAATAAAGGCTAGTGATCTCCGGCCAATTAACTTGATAAACTCAATGGGAAAAATTCTTGAAAAAATAGTATGCGAACAACTAGTAGCTTTCTTGGAAAAAAATAAAGTATTAACAAGTTTCCAGTCTGGTTTTCGTAACAAACATAGTTGTGAGACGGCTGTACAATGTGTGTTGCATGAATGGAAACTAAATTTAGAAAAAAATCAAGTTACACTTGCAGTATTTCTAGACTTGCAACGTGCGTTTGAAACGATAGATAGGGCAAGATTATTAATAAAATTAAAAAATATAGGTATAGATGGAACTGCATTACTATGGTTGACTGATTATTTAGATAATAGATCACAGAAATTAAAATTAAATAATATAATATCTTCTGAAATAAGTAATAACACTGGAATACCGCAAGGTAGTGTCTTAGGGCCGCTATTATTTTTAGTTTATATAAACGATATAGTGGAGATTATAGAAAATTGTAAAATACATTTATTTGCTGACGACACCCTTATTTATGTTAGCAGTGCAAATAGTAGTGATTGTTTCACCATAATAAATAACACCTTGGAAAAAGTTAACAAGTACTGTTGTACTAACTCATTAAAAGTTAATTCACAAAAAACTAAATGGATGCTTATTGGAACAGGTGCAGATTTGGTAAACAGGCAAATAATTCATATTGGTTCAGATGAAATTGAGAGAGTTCCAAAAATTAAATATCTGGGAGTAGTTATAGATAAGCAACTATCGTTCAAAGATCACACTAATTATGTATGTAAGACTATAGGTTTAAAAATAAGCTTCTTAAGTAGATGCAGTGGTTATTTAAGCCACTGGACCAAACTTACAATATATAATACATGCATATTGCCCCATTTCAATTACTGTTCTTCAATTCTATACCTCTTAAATAAAAATGAGATGAGTAGGCTTCAAAAACTACAAAACAGAAGCATGAGAATAATTTTAGGTTGCTCTAGACTGACACCTATTAGAGTTATGCTAAATACATTAGGATGGCTTCCTATAAATAATTATATAACATTTTTCAGTCTCGTGTTTATATATAAGATTAAAAATAACTTAACCCCTGAATATTTGCAGAATAAATTAGTTTATAATGCAGATATTCATAATTACAACACTAGAAATAATCTAAACTTTCATTTACAAACATATAGGAAAAAGTCAACACAAAATAATTTATTCTATAAGGGGTTAAATGAGTATAACGATCTACCAGTAGGCATTAGAAACAGTCCCACATTAAGTATATTTAAAAGTCGACTTAAGAAGTATTTGTTGGATGAGTCAAATCTATCAAATGAAATGTGATAATTTTAAGATATTCATTGTTTGTGTATTAGTGCTAAGTGTGATATTTTAGTGTGTACTTGAGTGTCTAATGATTTCTTTTTTTATATATATTGTTTTATACTTATATGTACTTATTCAAAATGTATTAGTCTTTTTGGCTAAATAAAGGATTTATATATATATTAATCCCCAAACAGTTCTGCATTTGTTATTTGATTCCTGATATAGCCTGTCATTTTACAATTTCTTAGCAGCTACGATGAACTTTTTGTAAATGTAATTTATATTTTTCATAGTGTTCTGCATTAATCTGGCTATTTGTTATACGCATTCTATGACGCAATTCTTTAAGCTTTTCTGCCGAAATTTTCATGCCTCGTGTTAGCCACATTTTGGGTTTAAACAAGTTTTGTTTTGTTTTTGTATTAGGGAACGATATATCTACGTAATATCTTAACTTATTTACAAAAATTTCAAACCTTATTTTAACATCATCAGTCTGATAAATTTCAAACTGTGACTCCCTGCTTACGTGGGATAGATATGTATCATAATTAGCTTGGCTATACAGTCCTGAATACGTTGTTTTTCCTGTTTGAACATCCCTGTTACAATTTGATTCTAATACCATTAAAAATTACATCGTGAGAAAAATTTAAAACTCCTTGGTCAAAATTGGCGCATATGTAATCAACTGCACTAGAGGAAGTGGAGGTATTTCTTGCTGGGCTATACAATTATTAAAGCCATATGAATGAATAATATTCTGAAGTTCGTTTTGGTTGGGTACTCAATATTTAAATCACCAGATATAATAGTCGGTATATTGTTCTTTATGTTTTTTTCGTATGATTCTTTAAAAGAGATGACAGTTCTGTTAGAAATAAATTTACGTGCCCTTGTTGGTGACTATAGACTCCAAAAATTTAAAAAACCTTTTCTGTTGATACATGATGTACCTCCTTTATTTCGTTTACATTGAGTCAAATTTAGTTTATAAAATATCGCAATACCGCCATTTTTATGTCGTAGAAAAGTTACTGACCAAGTTGTAACCCTCAATTTTAATTAAATTACTCTGATTATTTGATAACCAATGCTATGTATAATTGTAATTTTATTATATTTGGCAAGCGCGCTTCGTCAGACTTCCTATCGTGTGGATACTGGGTTCGATCCTCAGCTCCAACACTGGCAATGTTGGTGGATAATGGATGTTGTCTGCGTTTTTTCAAACATGTAACCCCCTTCCGGACAGTCTCAGCCTTGGAATCGGGGGGTTGTCTACTATATGTGGTGTGTGTGATTTCCTTGAAAATTTTGTGATTCTTGTACGAAGTCACACTCCACGAGGTATACAAACATGACTAAGTAAGATCAGCTGATCAACAGCGGCAACGCGCGTGTTACCATAGTAAGCAAGTGCACGTATTAATCACGATGCCTTTTCTTAAATAAATGTTCGTGCTTTTAGACCCATTGTACTTTTTTCTGACAGGACCATATCAAAATGAATTGTTATGAATTGAAAGTATAGGAATTAATGAACAAAATCCATAAGTTACAAGTCCTAAAATTATACCGTTTCTGGGTTTCTTGAGTAAAGTAAAAATTCCACATTTTTAACATACCTGCATAAAAAGAAAGTTAATTGTGGAATTAAAAACTATTACGCACTATACCTATAGTACACACACAGTTTTTTTCTCATTTTAACATTTTTTATTAGGAATAGATTTTGCGGTTTCACAACAATTTTCAATTGAAATTTTGTGGTCAAGTTCACAAATTTCAAAGTACTCTGTTTTAAAGTCAATAAACGAAAAACGTTTTGCGCTATATACTATTAAGAATGTAACCCGACAAGAATTGTACACGTTGATTAATTTTTGAAGATAGGGCATTATAAGTAAAAATAAGTTTTCCGAGAAGCAATTTTTTAAAATTCATATACATTCTTCAGGAGCAACTCCTAATAGAAATAAATCAATAAATCTGAAAGTCTACACCTTTTTCTTTGGCGACTTTTCTTGTATTTTTGGCTTTATTTTGAGGGAGATGTGATACTTTTTATGATGTTGCGTCTGTGAGATTTTTTAGCTTTTCGCGCAAAAGTAAATTCGTAAAGTTCACTTCATTTTACATGAACACTATTAATTCTACGAAAAAAGAACATACGACCTTATTTTTAAATATCCTCTTCTTTAAAAAAAATTAACGTCCTTTTTGGCCGATAAATATTTCCCGAAATATATTTTAAAAAATGGGATTTTTGAAATTCAAATTCAGTTGTTCCTGTGACGCGTCCCCTATGCAGATGTAAACATATTTATTTTTCATAGTAATACTTTGAAAATATCATGTGCCAAATTTCAACCGTTCTTGTTTCTTTCCGAAGTTAAAATTTTTTATAACTGGGCTATATTAACTATAGCTTTTGCTTTTTCTGTAAACGTCATATTGGATTTTTTGTGCGTATTCTTTAGTACTTTTAATTTTCAGCAATGTATTACAATATGGCAAAATTAGTTTCTTAGTTAGATAAATAGAAATAAAACCATTTTTATTAGTAGTTTGTGGTTGCATTCATGCAATAATGCGGTAAGTAATTTTTAGAATGCCACTATTACATTATTGTATCCTAAAATCGAGGCATACACACATACTTTTTAATTCCATTAATTTTTATTACATATGAAAATGAAAACACAAGGATATAGGAAATTTTCGTAGCTTTAATTTAACTTTCGCAAATTTTATTCACGAGATGTGAATTTTCCGAGTTTCCGATTAATTTTATTGAAAAATTGTCCAAAAGTCACTTTTTTGGAAATTCATATTGTCGTTTTAAAATTGAATAAAATTGTTTAAAGATTTGTTCTTTAAACAATGGTTTTTAAACAAATTATTGTAAAAAACCGCTGCCTAAGGAATCACTGCTTCCATATCCAGATTTTTCATCCAATTTCATCATTTTAAAGGAAACATCTTGACTAGATCTGCACTCTAGTATGTGGAAATTATTGGACATAGAATTTTAATAATACTTAGACCAGATGTCATAAAAAAGTTTGAGGCGTTGGTTTCTACCATATACGTTAAAAATTAAGTTTTTAGTTTACCCTACTTATTTTCCTCTATTCACAACCTACCACGTCTCACCTTATCAATGGAATCATCTCAATCAGATGTCATTACAATGCATACGTGTAGTAACTTTCAAGTAAATATATCACTTTTATGTTATCAAACCCAATAATAAGGGAGCGAAGATGGTGGTTATAGCGTACTCATTTTAAGATAGAAGCTACATGTACATTTTATATAGAGCTCCCCAAAAAGAAATGAAAAGCTGTAACCAAGAAAGAAAATAAGAAATACTTCAAGAATAATATTCTGACAAAAAATTAATAAGAGCTAATTTGCTGTTCGTTTTAACTTGAAACAATATTATATTATTGTATTATACATTTGCAATATATGATAATTCAAGATATTTAATTTAATTTTATTAAATCTGTGGTTAACCTAACCACAATTGGTGACCCCGACGTGATACAATTGGCGTGTTTTCGTCTAGACCATTGACCAGTTGGAGCATTTTGGTGCCCGGCGCAGAGGAAGTCTCGTCTGAAATTTATAGCTGAATTTATGGTTTTGGATCCCTCCGAATTGGCAGTCTGAGAGTTGTTTTTATTAGCATTGATGCTAAGTGTTATTTGCGAGGCCAAGTGAGTACGTTGCATATATTACTCACCATTACTTAAAAGTTTGCTAAGCAATCAATATTTTTTTTATTTTTTTTCTACGTCTGTCAATTTGTGATATTAATAATGGTTGATCCACCTCAGACAACTGTCGAGTTAATCGAATCCCTGCCTGTTAATCAACAATGTGTAACGTCTGTCAAATTACCCCCTTTTTGGATGTCAAATCCATTGATATGGTTCATGCAAGTTGAGGCACAATTTAATGTTTCGAGAATAACCTCTGATCGTAAAAAATACGACCTAATTGTTGCCCATTTACCCTTGGAGATAATCAATAATATTTACGATGTTATCATTAATCCTCCAGAACGAGATTTGTATGGTAATTTGAAAACTATTGTAATTTCACGCCTTTCCTCCAGTGAAGAGAAAAGGCTTGAAGATTTATTAACCGGTTCAGAAATTGGAACCAGGAAGCCTTCAGATTTTTATCGTTCTATGTTAGGTGTTGTTGGCGGTTCGCACATGGTGAGTCAGGATTTGCTAATGAATTTGTGGAAGCGACGTTTACCGAAAACAGTTTATATTGCCTTGACTGCTTCGGGAAAGTCAGATTTACAAGTAGTTCTCGACATAGCTGATAAAGTTTGGGAATCTTGTCAGACTCCAGTTCAATCTAACTTTTCCGCTTTGCCTGTTTCAATCCCTGACACGTTTCCGCCCACAACATTATCAGACCTTTTAACTACTTTTAATAACTTTTCTACAAGTTTCCAATTGACTTTAAATCAAGTTTTACAAAGACAACAATCACTTGAATCACAATTGTCTACTTTACAATCTTCGAATGATACGATTCGTCCTTCCACGTCTCTAAATGAGGCACGTTGTACCAATTGTCATAACCGACGTCGTTCACATTCACGATTTTCTAATAATCGAAATAATTTTGATCCTTCATGCAACACAACTTGCTATTATCATCAAGTATATAATGACCGAGCATATATGTGCGGCGGTCCTTGGTGTACTTTTTATAACGTTCCATTATTTGATAATAAATCAAATAAATCGAATAATTCAAAAAACTAGACAGTTCTATTGTCATGTCTGCTGACACTAGAGAGCTTGACAGCAGACGTCGCCTTTTTATTTTTGATGTGTCAAATAATTTTCGCTTTTTGATTGATACCGGAGCAGATTTGTCGGTTATACCGAGAAATGCTTTTACAGATTTAAAGGTAAACAAGGATTTAGTTCTTACCACGGCTAACGGTGGAATTGTTTACACCTACGGTAAGAAACTTTTGAAAGTTAATTTGGGATTACGTCGTGTGTTTACTTTCATTTTTAATATAGCTGACATACAGATCCCGATTATTGGTGCAGATTTTTTGGCACATTTTGGTTTAATTGTGGACTTGAAGAACAGTATTTTGATCGATAACAAGACGAGTTTGTCAGTGAATTGTTACGCCGAAACTAGTTCTGTCATTTCCACAAGGTTATTTTCTTTTGAAGACCAATATACGGCATTATTGCATGATTTTCCGCAATTGGTGGGAACACCAGATTATTTTTTACCTGTAAAACATACTGTTCAACATTTTATTGTGACTGAGGGTCATTTACCTTTTAACCGTCCACGTAGATTGGATGCAGTGAAATTTGATATTGCTAAGGAGGAATTCGCCCATATGGTAGAATTAGGGATTTGTAGAGCATCTTCTTCATCTGTCGCTACTCCGCTACATATGGTTGCAAAAAAGGAACCCAATGACTGGCGTCCGTGTGGTGACTACCGACAGTTAAACTCTGTAACAGTTCCTGATAGGTACCCCTTACCACACATACAAGATTTTAATGCTCATTTATTTGGTTGTAAAGTATTTTCGAAAATCGATTTGATTCGTGCTTATCATCAGATACCTGTCGCCGAATGTGACATTTATAAGACAGCAATCACAACCCCTTTCGGCTTATTCGAATTTATGCGAATGCCCTTTGGTTTGAGAAATGCTGGTCAGACATTCCAAAGATTTATGAATGAAATTTTTTCTAACTTGAAATTTGTTTTCGTGTATCTTGATGATATTCTTGTAGCGAGCTCGGATCATACACAACATTTGGAACATTTACGCTTAGTCTTTGAACGCCTTAATGACTATGGAATCAATATCAAACCAACTAAATGTGTTTTTGGCACTAGTGGTTTGACCTTTTTGGGACACTATATTAGTCCAGAAGGTATTGTGCCATCTAAAGAGAGAGTTGAAGTTATTATTAATTTTCCTCAACCATCTACTATTAAACAACTTCAACGTTTCATCGGTATGATTAATTTTTATCATAGATTTGTCCCTAATTTTTCAGAAATTTTGAATCCTTTACATTTGTTGAATGCTAGAATGTTGCGTGATAAAAGTAAAGTTATTAATTTCTGGCCATTGGATTGTTCTGCTA
This sequence comes from Stenurella melanura, assembly GCA_963583905.1. Lineage (NCBI taxonomy): Eukaryota > Metazoa > Arthropoda > Insecta > Coleoptera > Cerambycidae > Stenurella > Stenurella melanura. Next base: position 95,022,553 of record OY757312.1, read on the forward strand.
GTTTTGAGAAAGCTAAGCAAGCTTTAATAAATGCCACAGTTTTAGCTCACCCTAGTTGTTTGGAAGGAGTGACACTTTCATTAACTGTGGATTGTTCTAGTGTATCAATGGGTTCGGTGTTAGAACAGACATTTCATAATTCTACTTCTCCATTAGGTTTCTTTTCTCGAAAACTGACAGATGCGCAAAAACGATATTCTGTTTTTGACAGAGAGTTACTGTCACTTTTCACTTCAATTAAACATTTTAGACATATATTGGAAGGCCGCGTTTTTACTTGTTATACCGATCATAAACCGTTGGTTTACGCTTTATCGTCAAAAGCAGACCGTTCACCTCGGCAGATCAGACATTTGGAATTTATTTTACAATTTACAAGCGATTTACGACACATTCCAGGTCATGCTAATGTTGTCGCAGATACTATGTCACGGATTGATGACGTTAACGTTTTGGAACGAAATACTTCAGACATCATAGACTCGTTAAACTCTTCCAGTTTTAATTTAGCAATATTAAAAACTACCCAAGATGATCATGATCAACTTATTTCTTTATTAAACAATCAAAAGGTGAATAATAAAAACAGTAAAATAAGCTATTTGTTAAAACAAATTACCTTTTCGGATTCGCATTTTTTGATTTGGTGCGATGTTTCACGTAATGGATGTCGTCCTTACGTACCAAAATGTTTACGTCGAGTAGTTTTCAATATTTTTCATAATTTAACTCATGCTGGCATTAAAGCTACTAAAAAATTGAAAACCACTAAGTATTTCTGGCCCAGGATGAATTCTGATTGTAATTTATGGACAAAAACCTGTATCAACTGTCAAACTTCAAAAGTCAACCGTCATACTAAGACACCTATAGGTGATTTTGAGATACCCAAAGGCCGTTTTGAACACATTCATGTCGATATTGTAGGACCTTTACCTCCTTCGCATGGTAATTCTTATATATTGACAGTTGTTGAAAGATACACCCGCTGGCCAGAAGCATATCCGCTCGTAGACATTACAGCAGAAACAGTCGCTAGGACTCTTTTTGAAAACTACGTATGTCGTTTCGGTGTTCCACTAGACATAACAACAGACCAAGGAGTGCAATTTGAGTCAACTCTATTTTCGGAATTTTCAAAGTTTTTAGGTTTTCACCGGATTCGCACAACTAGTTACCACCCTCAGAGTAATGGTATGGTTGAACGATTCCATCGAACCCTAAAAACCACATTATTAGCGAGAGCAAATACATCACATTGGTACGAAGAACTCCCTATCATTTTGTTGTGTTTGAGAGCTATGCCTAAAACTGATTTGCGTTACTCATCAGCAGAACTAGTTTACGGTCAAACGTTACGCCTCCCCGAAGAATATTTCATTAAATCAAATTTTGACCCACAAGTTTCTAATTTTATTGTTAAACTACGTGAATATTTTGATAATTTACAATTTACTGCCTCAAAACGTCAATTTTGTCAAAAATCTTTTATCAGCTCTGATATTAACAATTGTACATACGTTTTCCTTCGAGAAGCTCGATTGAAATCTAAGTTTTCACCTTTATTTGATGGGCCTTTTGAGGTAGTTTCTCGAACTGATAAGATTATAACTATCCTTAAACGGGGTAAAGCTGTCACTGTCAGTCTTGACAGAGTTAAACCCGCTTATTTGTTGACTGATGAGGTGGATCAAACTTTTACTTCTTTACCTAAACGTGTTCATTTTGTTATTGATTGCTTGCGGTAATTTTTCTTTTGGCAGAGGGGTATATGTAGCGTACTCATTTTAAGATAGAAGCTACATGTACATTTTATATAGAGCTTCCCAAAAAGAAATGAAAAGCTGTAACCAAGAAAGAAAATAAGAAATACTTCAAGAATAATATTCTGACAAAAAATTAATAAGAGCTAATTTGCTGTTCGTTTTAACTTGAAACAATATTATATTATTGTATTATACATTTGCAATATATGATAATTCAAGATATTTAATTTAATTTTATTAAATCTGTGGTTAACCTGACCACAGTGGTGTTTGTAAAATATTAGAAAGAAATCTGAGGCCTTGGTTTCTAGTATATACACCAAATACCACATTTCTGTACTCTTACCAGCTTGATTTACCTATTTTCCCCTAATTATTCCTATTTAACCCTCAACCCTTCAACGGAATCACCTCAAAATATAATCTAGTTCCAGATGTCGTTATAGAACATACGTGTCCCAAATTTTAAGTGAATATCTCAATTTCATTTTATCAACCCCTTTAATAATGGATTAAAGGTAGTGGGGGGGGGGGGGGGTGAAAAATATTATTAAAAAATCTAAGGCCTTGGCTTCTAGGACATATACCGAATTTCAACTTTCTGTACTTTTAGCAGATTTTTCCATATTTACCAATTACCCCCACTCTTTCAACGCAATCATGTCAAAATATAATCTAAGATATCGTTATACGTGTAACAAATTTCAAGTGAAAATCTAAATTTAATTTTATCAACTCTTTTAATAAGGGAGAGGGGGTGGTGGGGGGATGCAAAATTTTATGAAAAAACCTGAGGCCATCACTTCTAGTATATACACCAAATCCCAAAATTCTATACTCTTACCAGCTTGCTTTACTTATTTTCCCCTATCTGCCACTATTTAGCTCCCAACCCTTCAACGGAAGCTTTTCAAAATATAATCTAGTTCCAGATGTCATTATAGTACATACGTGTACCAAATTTCAAGTGAATATTTCAATTTTATTTTATCAACCTCTTTAATAATGGAGTAGGGGTGGTGGGGGCGTGAAAATTATTATAAAAAAATCTTCAGCTTCTAGTACATACACCGAATTTCTGTACTCTTACCAACTTGCTTTAGTTACTTATATTCCTCTATTTACCCCTATTTAACCCCCAACCCTTCAACGGAATCATCTCAAAATAAAATCTGGTTCCAGATGTCGTTATAATACATTCGCGTACCAAATTTCAAATGAATATCTCAATTTTATTTTATCAACCACTTTTATAATGGTGGTGGGGTTGAAAAATATTATAAAAAAATTTAAGGCTTCTAGTATATACACCGAATTTGAAGTTTCTGTATTCGTACCAACTTGCTTCACTTATTTTCCCCTATTAACCCCTATTTAACCTCCAACCCTTCAACGGAATTATCTCAAAATATAATCCAGTTAGAGATTCCGTTATAATACGTACGTGTACCAAATTTCAAATGAGTATCCCAATTTTATTTTATCAACCCCTTTAATAATGGACTAGGGGTAGTGGAGGGTTGAAAAATGTCATAAAAAAATCTGAGGCCTTGGCTTGTAGTACATACATCAAATTTCAAGTTTCCGTACTCTTACCAGCTTGCTTTACATATTTCCCCATATTTACCCCTATTTGCCCCCCAACCCTTCACCGGATATCTTCAAAAAACAATCCAGTTCCAGATCTCGTTATAATATATAAGTGTACAGAATTTCAAGTCAATATCTTAAACCGTTCCGGAGAAAGCGTGCGGACAAAAAAAGTTACAGACAGACCGACAGACAGAAATTTTTTTTCGCTCAAATTTAAAATCTCGACGTTTCATGACATTCTAAACCTATTTCAAGAAAAAAAAAAAAATTTAAATATTTTTTACGATTACTATACTTCCAATCCACTACGTGGATGTGGAAGTAATTACCATTGTTTCATAAAAGTGACAATTTATTAAAATCAAGTTATTCACTAATAAAAATATTTACACATATAATTAAACTTGTTTTTTAACTAGCCATTCAGAGATTTTTACATTTTATATTCTATAAAATATTTTCCACTCCTTATTGCTATTGCATATTTCAGTTAATACGTCGTAATGAAATGTTTTTTGGTCATAAATCAGGAAGTATTTATCGTAAAAAATAATTTTCAAGTGACTAAATATTTTTCTACAATAATTGTTTACTCAAATAACTGCATCTTGTTGAATTTGTTTTATAGAGAAACAGGCAAGTTATATTAAGAACAATTTTATTAAATGCACAAAAGCACTATTTATACTTTTTATTAAAAATTTTTAATCAGACCTTTACAAAAAGCATTAAAAAGCTGAATAGCGAAACAGCTATTGCTAAATTCTGCCTGAACGTAAATATAAATAAAGGGATTAAAAAGAAACCACACTGCCGCCGGTATTTTTCCCACTACCTACGTTCGCAGGTTGATAATTCAGTTATAAAATTTATTTTCCTAAAGTAAAAGTATACATTATGCTATTGTCTGGGTGACTGTAAAGTTTTAAGCAGCTATATATTTTTATGTAATTGAAAATTACGCTGTATTTACATTTACTACACATGTTTAGCTATAACAAAGCAATATTGTGATAATATGACTAATCTTTATATATCGAGATTCGGGAACTCCTTTTATCAGTTGCAAAATGTTAACAGTAATCGATTGCATTGCTTTTCACTATGGTTTACAAAATAAACATTGTGTATTTATATATTCAATCTACGACTAGCTAATCGCTCTCGTTTGCAATGTCGGTACTTCATAATTGCACGGCATAGGTCATCAAAATATAAACAAGTCCAAAATAATTGGCCATATAAGTTTACAATAATACTTTATCTTCTAAATATAGAAATTTTGATCTCAGGCGTTTTAAAGTAGAAATTAAGATATTTTTAACAAATAAGAGTTATTATTCTCTAAATTATTATTATTATAGTGATGATACCTAATCTGTGATTTTGTTATTTTTAATTTATTAATGTTTAATCTTTTGTGTAACGTGTTTTTTTTAATTGTTTGGCATGTATTATTTATTATTGTATTTTTATTTTTATTTATACGTAACATATCTATATGCATTGAAATTATGTTGACCAAGTTCAATTATGTACTATCTATTTTATTTCTATTGTATTTGGCTATTTGTTGAAAATTTCCACTTATCCGATGTCACGTAATGTGATCAAGTGGATTAATAAAATTATTATTATTAATTAATTGCATTCTTGTATTCTTTGGTTTTATGCAATTCTGAATTCAGCGCTTACCACGGCACGCGAATGTGAACTTTTGGCCGACGCTACCGAACACCGATAAATCCGTAAAGACAGTTGCAGTAACTGGTGAAACGTCTACTTAGATGCGGCAACAGTGGTGGAAGCAAATGCGCATACTTCACGCACTGATACATGGGAGACACATCTACTGCTCTGTATTAGGAGCCCGGTATATATGTTGTACATTCCGTTTTTTTACACATATACAACGTATCCTAAAAACTAAAATAATTTACCCCTCTTTTGGTGCCATTCTTGTACTCGCATTAAATAGTGTTTTACAAAAAAAATTACAGACATAAGTCGTTTCCTTAGGGCGGAGGTTTGGGCGTCTGTAGTCCATTCAGGAGGTGAGTGTGATAGCTGTGCAAATATATATATATATTTTTATATATATATATATATATATATATATATATATATATATATATATATATATATATATATATATATATATATATATATATATATATATATATATAATCAGTAACTGAGCTTCCACCAAATCGTCTGATAGCCCAAATTAAAGCTGCCGAACAGAGGAATCTGTTCCGGCAGCATGTTGATAAACCCTTGCACGGTGCATTCTACAATAACATAGAAGCACTGGGTTTATCGACAAAACTGACCTTCGCCTTCCTAAGGTCAGCTGGGCTTAAGTCAGAGACCGAGGGATTTATTGTGGCCTGTCAAGATGGTGTAATAAACACCTTGGTCTATCGAAGTCGCGTTATGGGTGTAGAGGTCCCTGACACTAATTGCAGGATCTGCCGTCAGGCGCCGGAATCGCTCACGCATTTGCTATCCGCGTGTCCCGTGAATGCGAGTTCGGCCTACATCCATAGACACAACGCGGCATTAAGGGTGCTGTATTATCATTTACGGCACTCGTATGAGATAGACCAAACGCCAGTGCTGCCTTATATCCCCGGAGATATTGAGTCCGTAGTCGAGAACGAGAAATGCCGAATATATTGGAATTACTCGTTCCCGACAGTCAGGCAAATCCAAGCCAATAAGCCTGACATAGTACTCCTCGACCACGAAAGCAAGGTGATATATGTCATCGAGTTCTCCGCGCCCGCGGAGAGAAATATCACCTTGAAGGAGGAGGAAAAGCGGACAAAGTATCGAGATCTCCGGTATGAGCTCCGAGTGCTATACTCAGGATACTCTGTCAAGATAGTCGTCCTCATTATCGGTGTACTCGGAGGAATGAAGCCCACGTTGCTCTCAGAACTAAAGACCATCCCGGCCTGCCGTAAATCAGCCGAGTGGTTGGCAGTTCAAATGCAAAAAGCGGTCATCTTAGGGTCCCTTCGTTTACTTAGGGCAATCGATTTTGGAACCGATGGTCGCTAACCCTGCAGGAAGTAGGGAGTGGCCACGGGTAATAGCTGGCGCTCTTCCAGTGTGATTGTCATCGGAGGCCACGGGAAGACTGTCCAGCATCCGGTAACGGAATTATATATATATATATATATATATATATATATATATATATATATATATATATATATATATATATATATATATATATGTTGTTTCTTAGGTTTTCACGGGTATTAAATGAAGTGTTGACGTGCTTCCGGGTGTTTTCCCGTGTAGTTGGTAGGCTCCTGTTGGAACCATGGTTGTCTGAACAACGTTTCGGCGGAATCTCATCTGCCATCTTCAGGTTCTAGCTGAAAGCTGCCCGCTGCTGCTGCTGCTGTTGCTGCTGCTGCTGCTGTTGCTGCTGCTGCCGCTGCTGCTACTACTGCTCCTCGTTGCTCGAACTGAACTGTTCAGTTCGAGCAACGAGGAGCAGCAGTAGCAGCAGCAGCAGCAGCGGCAACAGCAGCAGCAGCAGCGGGCAGCTTTCAGCTAGAACCTGAAGATGGCAGATGAGATTCCGCCGAAACGTCGTTCAGACAACCATGGTTCCAACAGGAGCCTACCAACTACACGGGAAAACACCCGGAAGCACGTCAACACTTCATATATATAATATATATATATTTCTCTGAATGAAATGATGTACTCGTAGATTACGATGAGTGATTAACCCGGTGCCTGTGTTACCCTTCGTTTTATTCACGTAAGTCACAGGTAAAAATATATTTAGCGGATATAATAATTAAATCACGGACTTAGTTGACTAGGTCCGGAATTCTTGAACACCCGGTATGTAGTTCAGTGAACACAATTATTATGAAAATTATTAAAAGGAAATGAACTGAAAATCAAAGCAGTTGACCACTGACTCCGGTAACTTATAAGGCAGTAATAATTATTACACCAAACAATGTGGGCCCCAAATGGACCAGTCCGTATCTGTACTTTTTAATCAGGTGTACGGGTTGGGGTTCCACTCAGACCTGTGATCTAATTGTTTCCTATGAGTAATATTTTGCCATACTCTTAACCACTAGCATTAGTGTAAAATTGGACAAGACACAATTATTAAGAATTTAATGTATGATAACTGATCGTGTAAAAATTAAACTAGTGAAGTAAATCGAACTTTAACTACATTACAATGGTAATTTATCTTATAATGCTTAGCCCTTTATAGCGTATTTGTCGTTGAGGATAAAATTAATAAAGGATCTTTTAATGCTCGGTTAAGTCATGAACTTTCATCGAAAATAAAGAGATTATTAATTTACAAAACCTTAGTGTACGAAATAATTTAACAAACGAGAATTGCAATGGCACTGTGTGAAATTTTTAAATTTAATGAAAATGGCTTAGACATAGAAGCTGAATTAATTTCTCTCAACGACAAGGTACAGGTAAAAATTTAAAAACGATTTGTAAAACAGATGAGGTTAAGATAATTGATAACTAATTATTTATTTATAATGGTAAACGATAATGCAGAATAAAATACGTGACTGATTAATTGCTTGTATGAGAAAAACAAAATTATTAATTAAACACTAAAATTCTGGCAGGTGTTTTATATGGTAATACTTGCGCCGACGACCTAGCTACGAGCATCGAATCAAATTGAATTCTCTTACCAAGTTCCAACGCTGTAATCCTAAAATTGATTGCACTCACTAATCACTCTTAGTTTATACGTACGAGTCGAGTATTTATTTAATTTTTTTTTTAATATTTGCGTACGAAAGATACAACCCCTTATTTACCTATCGACAGGAATGGCTTTATAATAGCAGCAATAAAATCTATGGCCACAATAAATTTAACCACTTTAGCGTCGCTTGGAAAATGCTTGTAAATGACGCCACATGTAAAATTGAATTTAAATTAATTTCGGCACGGCCGAAGACAAGGTAATTTGACTGGATTGATTTAATATAATAACGCAACGTTGAGAATTTACTGGTTGATTTTAAAATTTGGAAATAATGACCTAAATGAAATTTTCACCAGAAAAACTCGTGCGCAGCGACGGTTCGCAAAAACGTGTGTTTTGCCCTCGAGAAATTGACGAACTCTTCTTAAAATGTGGCTTAAGTTAAATATATAAGCTAGGTATTGTTGCGTTGCGTTTTAAGAGGCTTGTAATGGTTATTTGGCTTGCATTGGTTTTGGTTACGTAGGCCCTTTTTATATGATGCTAAAATCTAAAATGTATAATATAATACAATGATGCTTTGATCAATTTCTCGATAATTCCTGGTCGGATCGAGATGAAACTACCCTCGTTGGATAGTGTGTAATCGATTCTATGTGTGGTACAATTTTGGCGGCTCTTCTGTAACCTAGCCGTGATTAATTATTTCATCGGATGCTTTTTTCGCGGTCGATTTCAGGTGTTTTTCCTGAATTACGGCCGCGAACTCATCCTACCTGTATGCGGCGCCGTGCATGTTTGCAAGGACATCATGAGATTTCTTTAGAACCCACATATGTGCGATAGGGCCGCGATTAATTCTTAATTGTAATAACCCTCTCAATTACCGCTTTCAGACGCTCTAGAGACAATACCTAGCAAGCTATCGAATTACGGTTTCAACGTAATTCTAGATCAAGGTTGTATGAATGTTGGTGCAAAATTTCATTTAGGTGTGATTATGTTTTGTAATTATTTTGACGAATTTAATTAAATGATGCCTGGTTTTGCCATTATGAGACCGATGCGTAGGCAACCTTGCTAGCGTCTTCGGAGTTAAAGTCAGGGTTAGTTGAATTGCCTATATTACAAAAACGTAGGGGCTTGATGGAGCTGTACAAAAGATCCGTCAACACACACATTAAACATCCTGGACACCAACTATATAACTTAATCCCTTTGGAAATAAAATCAAAAATTATTTTACAACACTACAAGAAAGGCTAAAACAGTCATGTACGCCGCCCCTGGTCACCTAACGCAAAGCACACTTATTTTCACATATTAGTGAAAAGTTCTGCAGCTCCAGAACTATGCAATAGGCAAGCTAAATGAAAAGCAACACACGTAAAGTATCTATGTGTAATAATCAACAATCACCTAAAATGATATAAACTCAATAAACTATTACTTGCTATATACAAAGTCTAGTAGAGTCATGGTGGTCTATAGTAGCTCCTAATATTACTAAATCTTATATAAAACTAAATTTTAAAAATACTCCACAAAAACAGAATACCCAACGGAACTCCAGTATTCCGAGGACTTTATGCTTTCTATGTGCCTGCACTCTTATTCATAATGAAAAGCTAAAAATATTCTGTACAGATCGATATGAAACCAAAAAGAATAATATATTGTAATACCCTACATACACATTAAAGATCCTGGGCCCCAACTATATAACTTAATCCCTTTGGAAATAAAATGTAAAATTATTTTACAACACTACAAGAAAGGCTAAAACAGTCATGTACACCCCTGGTCACCTAACGCAAAGCACACTTATTTTCATATATTAGTGAAAAGTCCTCCCAGACAATAAATTTTATCTTAAGTAGAAGATATGAAGCATAAACAATTAATAGCTATACGTCCGCAATTAGAAATAAAACACAAATATGTTTTTGTTGAATAAAACGGTACCTTGTCTGGTGTTAATACCGATGCGTACAGATCCCCCAATCGAGGACGTGCTTTTAGTATAAACAAGTTATCAAATATTAGCTGGTAAAATAGGTAGCAAATATGAATAATTCCTTAGCGCGTAGATCTCAATAACCTGAATTATTATAAACAAACGAATCCGCTATGTCGTTAAGGGATCAAATCGAACTTAACGAGCTGGATTCTATTAAAATACCCGATAAATTATTACAAGTATGTTTTATATAGGAAAAAACTTTAAAAATCCGTAGACAGAATTTTAGGACTCAAATAATAAAAAGTTCATTGCTACCACCCCGTAAATATGTTTCTCATAATTTATGTTTTAAAAATGCATCAGTTATTCTCAAATCACTGCAAAATGATACCTCGATACCATATGTAACTAAAAACATGTACTTACATTTTATTGGTGAAGTACACACCAAAAATACTTGTTTGAACTGAGTGAAAAATAATTGTTGGATTCGCTCTAGAAACATGGAATGAGGATATGAAGCTTTTCAGTTGTATTTATATCAATGCACATTACGCAATATTACTCTAACTGAATCATCAGGTACCGAACTGGAATACAGCTGTGTGAAACATAAAGGCCTTTCCTAGAAATTATCATGTCTTAAAAAATATTAATGATACAGTTGGGGGCTTGTCGAAGCATTTTAATGAAAACACACCATATACCGACTTCTTGTGGATAAGTATATATTTTTGATGACCATTATTTCTTTCAGTACTGATCCACCTTACGTTGGACGTGCTTAAATAATAATAAACAATATTTAAATAGCTATCGAATGAGAAAATAATTGCTTGTATACAGGGTGGGTTGGAATTTGTATCCATCAATTTGGTTGATTCTTCTATTATTCACTTAAACTATATGTAACCTCGCTTATGACAGCTGTGCATGTTCTTTTCTTAGAAGTGTAACCTTGAAGTATCGGCTCACAGTGATGCTGTAAGTACTTAGATTATAGAACTTTGCGCTTTTTGATTATTGTACCTGATATTTTGTTTCTGAACGTAATGTATAGGTCACCATAGCGCACTGCGATGAAGTTGGTTTATGATACAGAAATATTTGTTTGATTGCGCTAATATAGCATACATCATAAGGTGACTATTTTATTATATGTTCACAATTGTTTGCTATAATATCAGGAATTCTATAGTCTGAACTCAGAGATAGAGAGTATAAAAGATTCCTACTGCGTAGGTATGCTTTTTCTATATATACGTACAATTTTTTTCCCTAAGAATTCTCACGATGTCTATGATATTCTTTTTTCCTATAGATCTCCACAGCACATGATTTTCTTTAACGACAGATATTTTTTTCCTAAAAGCCTCCACTGCGCATGCTTTTTCTCTAATGATTATACTACTGTTTTTCTATATATTTCTTCAGTAAACGAGTATAAGTTTTAGATTTTTAATATCTTATACCGTTCTTGAATTATAAGAGAAAATGTGGTATGATGATGACGTCACTCTTTTTGTTTTTTACCTTAAGTTGAAACTTCGATATAGGATAGGGATGAGAAGTTGTGTGGGAGAGATTTTTTGATTTATTTTTCCGCTCGTTCATAACTTTTGGTTTGTGCGGATTGCCTCATTGCGCATGCTCTTCCTTATCTATCGATATTGTGATCTTATACGCCACCCACTGCACTTATTATTTTCTGTCACGGTTCAGTTTTGTATGACTTATCTCAGAAATGTAATACTTTTAATATGATGATTTTTAGGTTTTTTTCTTAAAATTGAAACTTGTACCAGAGGAAACCACTAATCACTGGTATCTTTATTTATTTATTAACTCATAATATCTAAAGCCATATATCTGAATTTAATGGGTAAATATATTCACATTGTACATTAAAAATATCTTCAGAACTATGATACTTATGTTAAATCTAAAAATAGAATTTCTCTTAAACATTTAGCCAGGACGTAAAAATTCATTACCTCCATCTTTTAAAGCCCCGTATTCTTATAGAATTTCCTTTAAACAGGAAAAGTTTGTTATTATTATTATCGCGCGAGCAGATCTGTGGAATCCGCAGCACTCAGACCTGTCGGCCCATTGTGCATTCGCGTCATGTGGGATCTTCTAGAAGAGACCAGTGTTCTCCACAAAGGATAGCAGTCTATTCCATGGTTGATCCCGTAACTCCTCCGGCTATAAAAATTGCCTATACCTTAACGCACCTAAGGGTGCGCAATTGCATAGGATATGAGTGGTGGTTTTATCCTCCACTCCACACATCCTACAAATAGGGCTGTTTTTCAACCCATTGTGTGAAGATGTTTGTTCAGAGGGCAGTGTCCTGTTAACAAGCCTACTATCCGTCTCATTGTTTCTCTATCGAGCCCAAGCAGCCACTTAATGGTTGAGTCAGTCGAGGGCCCCTTTATATGGAGCCTCGACTGCCTCATTCCAGGGGCCTGAGTCCAATAGTTGCTGAACCTTGCAGTGGCCCAGTCTCGTAACTCTGATTGAATCAGACTTCTTGGCAAACCGAAGGCTGGCTCAGGGCCAGGGAACGGAGTTATTGCTCCTTCTCCCGCCAATCGGTCTGCTTCTTCGTTGCCCTCCACACCTCTGTGACCGGGCACCCATATGAGTTTGACAGAGTTGCGTTCGCACAGTTCTGTCAAAATATTCCGACAGTTTAAAACTAGTCTTGAGGTCACTTTGTTTGACACAAGAGCCCTCAAGGCTGCTTGGCTGTCGCTACATATATAAATATGTTTGTTGGCGATACCTCTCCTGAGATTCTCGCTTGCACACACCAATATGGCATATACTTCTGCTTAGAATACACTAGGATACCTTCCAAGTGGCACCGATATACGAGCCCTTGGTTTGCAGCCGTGTATGCCAGCACCAATTCCCTCCTGAGTCTTAGATCCGTCTGTGTACCACTCGAGAACTTTGGGACTAAGAAGACGGTTTTTATCGCGCTCCCAGTCCTCTAGACTGAGTATGGAATAGTGAAATTATAGACAGGGAGATACCGGTCATCCTCCGCTTGGGTGATGACCCGGTGCCTTACCGGCAGATCCAGGGCCTTTGTCTGCCCCCATCCCCGGCCAGTCCCATTCCACACTCCATTTTTGAACAGTCTATATGCTGCTTTTTTAGCTTCCAGTTTCACCTCGATATGCAAGGGAGTGAGTCCAAAAATGGTCTCCATTGCTATCGTTGGAGTGGTTCTGATAGCTCCTGTAATTCCAAGGCGAGCTAGCTTTTGAACTTGACAGGCGAGCCCTAATTGTGGAGCGCTCCTGGCAGCGCTACCACACTAGTGCCGCACATGTTATTAGGGGTTTCACCATGGTGGTGTATGTCCAAAGAGCAATCTTCGGACTTATTCCCCATTTTGGACCGAAGATGCGTTTGCACATCCATAAGGAGGCGCACGCTTTTCTCGTTTGAGCTTCAACGTGGTCCTTCCATGACAGCTTGGAGTCCAAGGTTACCCCGAGATACCTTACTGTGCGGGAAAGACACAAACGTGTGCCCATAAGAGAAGGAAGCTGGAAGTCGCTTATTCTTCTCCTTTTAGTGAACAGGATTAGCTCTGTCTTGCCAGGGTTGACAGAGAGCCCATGTCTGTTACACCATTCCTGAACTATGTTGAGAGCCAGTTGCATGAGCCCTGTAATAGTTGTTTCAAATTGGCCTCTAATCATGATAGTCAAATCATCTGCGTATGCTTGTGCATAGAAACCTGCCTCGTTCAATTCGGCCAGAAGCCCGTCGAGTAGAAGATTCCACAGTAGTGGAGATAGTACCCCTCCCTGCGGACATCCACCCACCTTGGCCCCGACCGTCTCGTTGCGAAGCGTGATCTCGATGTCGCGGGTGCTCAACATAGACGATATCCATCTGATAATGGTACCGTCCACATTGCGATCCGCAACTGCTTGAGAGAGAGACTCGAAGGTGGGGTTATTAAACGCTCGTTGGATATCCAAAAACGCTACCATGGCAAGTTCTTTCTGCTCGAGCGCCTTCTCAGCTCTGACAACAAGTTTATGAAGGGCCGTCTCTGCAGATTTCCCTGCCTGGTATGCATGTTGATTGGGGTGGATTGGTGATAGCGCCAATACCCCATCTTTTATGTACCTTTCTACCAACTTTTCCAGTATCTTCAAAAGAAAAGATGTGAGGCTTAATGGTCTAAAAGCCTTAGTCTGGTCATATATGATGCGACCTGTCTTTGGTATGAAGACCACTTTGACCTCTCTCCAAGACGTTGGTATATGTCCTAGAGCTAGGCAAGATCTTAATAGATGATACAGGTGACTTAGCAGTACAGCCGCGCCTTTTTGTATTAGGGCTGTATAGATACCGTCACATCCCGGTGATTTGAGTGTGTCAAATGTAGATATGGCCCATCTTAATCTTTCATGCGTTACAACCTCTGACGCCTTTCTCCAGTCTGCGGCAGTAGCCGTTGATCTGTGTTCCGTCGCCAGGGGTTTAGTTTCCACAATCTCTGACCCCGGAAAATGAGCCTCAATTAGACACTCAATTGTCTCACGGTCATTGTTTGTGTAAGATCCATCTGGCAGCCTGATGCAATCAAGCCGCGATGATGGACTTTTTGAGACAGTTCTGTGTAGTCTAGCTACTGCCGGTAGGCCTTCTATGGTTCCACAGAAAGTCTTCCAGCACTCTCTTTTTTGCTTGTTTATCAAGCTTTTGTACCTTCGTTGGGACTCCTTATAGGTTTTCCAATCCGCTGGCTCGCCAGAAAAGGTTCTTTACTCAACCCACATAGTTCTCTATTCCACCATGGGGTGCGATTATCCCTTTTAGTTACTTGCAAGGAGCAACTGTTTTCAAACGCGGAGATAATGGCAGTTTGCAGCTGTAGAGCTGCTGATTCCACTTCTCGCGAGTTTCTTGGCCTCCTCAAATGGGGGTGGGGTGGGTGAGTCGTACGGTAGGTATGCCGAGCAGATGATTAAATCTCCACAACTCCCTTCCTTTGTCGAGCTCACCTTAACTGCGACCAGATCCCTAGAACAGAAATTTGGCATTAGACATGTTTTAAGATTTTTACTTACATACACGCAGGTTCTGGGTCTGTCCTCTGTGGTGCAGTAGAAGACATTCCCATTTCTTCTGCCCAGTCCCTTGATGAGTCCTTGCTGAGCCCATGGTTCCTGGATGAGGATGACATCTTTTTGCATCGCAGACACCTGGCGACCAAGTAAATTGGTCGCCGCGGCGCTGCGATGCAAATTGATCTGTAAGAAAAATAAACCTGAAGCAGGGGAGTTCCCCTTCTAGGAGCTCTCACCCATTTTCTGCCTTTGGAGAGGCGCCTTGCGGACCCTCCCTTGTTTTTCATTCCTTTGGTCCATATAGGTACCACGAATAAGTGGGAAGGGAGGTCCACCCCCACAGAGCCCGCTTATGGGGGTAAGGCTACATACAATGGGAGGTCGCCAGGTATCCCAAGGGCATCGTTTGCGACACTGCTTCCCCAGTGCCACGCAGCCAAGGTCACGATAGCTTACAACCTGGCTTGGGGAGTTGGTCTGCGGCGACGTCTTCAGGAGCCATGCTCGGTTTTTACTCCGAGAGATGTCTCCCTTATAATCGTCACTAACCAGGTCGCCTCACGGCAACCTGGCCTTGCTCCTATCCGCCACCCGGAGACGCATCTGGGAGGGAACTCACCCACCCGGCAAGGTTCGCCCGCCGACCAGATCCCGGAATCCGCAACAGTGTCACGGACGCCAAACCCAGCCGGCGAGCCAACTCCACCGGACCAGAGGAAAAGTATATACTTTAATCTGAAGTACAGACCGATAATTAATCACCTATATATCTTTATGATACAGTCTTTTCCACGAACATCCGGTCCTCATCATTACAACACTCTGATCCACCATCTATCATTTGATTTGCTATACCACTATGCTACTATCTGATTCGCTAAGCCGCCATTCTGATTTGTTATGTCTCCATACCCTAAACCGATGGACCTCTATCTGATACGCCGTACGATTTCAGCGAAAAATAAAAAATTTAGCCTTGATAATTGAACCTGCACTTGCGTAAAAACATAATATCTCATCTCATATTTAATACATGTATTTATACTGCGGAGAGTACGTACAGTTGGAAGTCTATACTGCTACCGTACGCCACGTTGTTCCTAGAATTATTTGAAAGTAGAAAAAGTGTAAATACTATGAGTGAAAAGGATTACATACAGGCTGTGACCTCTTTACGTTTTCAATTACGATGTAACATACACAACGTTACGCAACAACTGCAAGAAAATACTGTTTGGTGCTGCTTCCAAGACTTGAAAAACTGTGAAAATGGAATTAAATACTGCTGCCTTTATCTCAATAATTGCATCTCTATGAAGAAATTTTGTGCATTGTTAGAAGAGTGTGATCTCCACGAACAATTATATGAACATTCCGCATTGTTTTCCTGTGAAGATGTTATCGCTCAAATTCTGATTGGTGAAGTAAATTAATATCCTCTGCATATTGCAATTATGTCATACCCTTATTTTTGTATTATGAAAAAAATGTGTTCCAACTCCTTGTTTTATTATCCTAAATATTCTCAAATGCTTTCCTCTAAAAACAGTGTTACTATATTATTTTAAAAAATTGCATAATTAAACGACAATTAGATTAAAAAATGATTCAGTCTTTTTAATAATTCAATATCTACAGGTGCATATGAATCATCTTATTTTTTTAGAATCTGTTTAATTTTAAAAGTATGAATCATCAAAGACAGACCGTCTCTACCCATGCTATCAGTTTGTTTACATTTCAGTCACGTTCTCACGATTATCAACATTCTTAAATCATATAGCCGCTGATGACGTTTATTAGACAAGTCCTGATAGATTTGAGTACATGCTCTCTCCTATAACAAAGTACCATCATCACGCCCACCCACCATCTTTTTTTCCGTCGCAGCCATTTTGTTCAGGTTGCTCTTGTTTACGTTTCAGACTACTATATCCCCACCCACCACCAATCATCTCTGTGGTACTTCACAATCCCCGCCGTCCACTTATCAGGCCTACAGTACGTCACCGCTACGCCTCCGCCTCCTCCGCCCACCTAGTAACTTTTTGTACCAACCCCATCCTCTTCTGGACATTGCCGTCGAACTTCAGCAGCCTCCGGGCACTTCTTCATCAGCCTCTAGACACCTCTTCAAACACCACCCCATCTTTTGGTCGCTCCGGATGGACACATCCCATCTTTCTACCCGCACAGCTATTCTACTGACGGAAGTGGTCCAGAACCGACTTTGTATACCTACTTACGTGTAGACTCGACGATAGTCTACTCTCGAATCTGGAACGGTTTAAGATATTGGCTTGAAATTTGGTACACGAGATTTGGAACTAGATTATATTTTGAGCATATTCCATTGAAGGGTTGGGGATGAAATAGGGGTAAATAAATAACGCGAGCCAGTAAGAGTCCAGAAACTTGGGATTTGGTGTACATACGAGAGCCAAGGTATCAAATATTTTTAAGACATTTACCACCCCCACCACCACTCTATTATTAAAGGTGTTAGCAAAATGAAATAAAAATATTGACTTGAAATTTGGTACACGTATGTCTTATAACGAAATTTGGAACTAGATTATATTTTGCGTTTATTCCGTTGGAAGTTTGGGTGTGAAATAGTGTAAATGAGTAGAGCAACCTAGAAAGTGTCCAGAGACTTGGTATTTGGTGTATGAACTAGAAGCCAAGATCTCAATTTTTTTTATATTTGCCACCCCTACTCCATCATTTAAGGGGGATCGCAAAATAAAATATAGAAATTAGCTTGTAATTTGATGTTTATTATACAGGGTGATTCAGAACTTATCCGGAAGAATTTAAGGAGATATGCACCCTTAAAATTAGAGTCGATACTACGAAAAAAAAAAAAATATAATAAAATCCTAACAGAACTGCCGTAAAAAAATATTGAAGTTATGGTATTATTAAACGCTACTTAGCTGGACGACTGGATGAAATACTGACTTATTCTGGTACGCGCAGACCTCCTAATACGCATCAAGCAAGTAGCAACTAGTTCAGGTCGTCAGTTTGTGATTTAATCACGTTGATAGTGGGTGTTTTTTGTATTTTAGTGCTGTAAGTGAGTTTCTTTCAAAATGCCATATGTGTATAGTAACGCGGAGTATATGGACATGAGGCAAAATTGGATACGACGTTGTCAAAAGTGCATATAGGTCGGCGGACAAAATTTCGAACTGTTATTGTGACATCAGGTATGTACAAAATTTGTAATCATTTAAAGTAAATAAAAAATTGAAAGTAAACTTTTAACTTCAAAGATAAATTACGTTAGGTCAGATTCTTGTCGTTATCGATTTCTTTTATGTGAAGTTTTCTCATTTCACAACTATTCATTCAATATCAGCTGTTTTCCAATTTTTATTGCAGTCGACCAGAATAACAGTAGCGTAGAAGTGAAATTTTTAAATTTTTTTAACGTGCTTCTTTTTCATTTTTTCTTTGCGCTATTATATTTATCTGGACCCGTAGTATAACCCCTTAAAATTTTCCGGATAAGTTCTGAAGCACCCTGTATGTTTTATCAATATGTTGTCATCTGATGTACGCAAACGTTCGCACATAATAAATACTTTGTTTACTACAGTTATTCGTATTTTTGTATATGTTTAAATCAAGAATACATTGGACTTTGATTATATCAAATATATATAATAATCTCGATAATAATATGATTCTTACAGGATTTTTAAAAGGTCTTGGTTTTTACTTTCCAACTTCATAATATTTACTGGAAGAAATATTTGAATTTATTTATTGTTTTGTCTCATTTCTAATTCTTCTTAAATATAGCCAGTGTATATTTTTTTTAAAGATAAAACGTGGTTTGTGTCAATCAAGGATACGTATAAATAAAGTTATAAATAATTAATAATTCGATGAATTTTAAGTATAAACACAGATACCTTTCATTAAACTCGTTTGGCTGTTTAATAATCTAATCTGTTATGACTAAAGATTGCACAACGTTTTCAAACTATCTCTAACATGAATATATTTACATATAATTTAGTCTACAAATTCATTTGTATAAACACAATATGAATACCTACTTTCGTTGCCGCATAAAACTTATACCTCATACCAGGAATACTAAAATAAATGAAATATACTATCTCCCCTATATGTTTCAAGATATATTATTTAACCTAGAGCAAGTATATTTGAAAGCATGTTAATTTCATAACATACCCCTACTATTTGTAAAAGTTCTTTAAGATCTTAAGAAATTTGACAAATTAAAATAAAATTCACAGACTTTACTATACGTCAAAGTTATGGGTGTTAGGGATACAGTAAGCTGGAATTTTCCCTTGTATTGTCCCGTTGTGTGTCGTAGTTTATATGTATTTTCATTAATAATATAACCTTTCTTATTATACTGAATAGGATACGATTTGCATCAAAATGGTTTACTCTCATCTAAATTTAACTTATGTACATAGCTTTCAGCTATTTATGATTCATAATTATTAAGAGAATTGTACTTATAAGTAACATGTTTACTTTGTTTTCATATTTAGAAAGGCAATTTATATTACAGTTTTCATGCTTTTAATTATAATTTTTTACCAATGTGGAAATTTCTACTTTACCTCTTTTATTACCGACTGTCTCATCGCTTAATAAATTATTAATATTACCTATTCTTGGCTTACTCTCCATTTACCTCATTTAATCTACCTATTTATTTTATTAACATTTAATTGCATGGAGTGCGCTTCTCCATGTCAATTTTTGAAATTATCCTATAATATATTTTCTCCTAAACTCAT
This sequence comes from Stenurella melanura, assembly GCA_963583905.1. Lineage (NCBI taxonomy): Eukaryota > Metazoa > Arthropoda > Insecta > Coleoptera > Cerambycidae > Stenurella > Stenurella melanura. The sequence continues at coordinate 95,042,511 of OY757312.1, forward strand.
ATCAAATTTCATTTGCAATTACTACAAATTCTCCATCAAATTCTTCACTAGAAATCATTATTCTATTATATAACACCTTATTAGATTCTACAAATCATCTTCCGTCTATATTTAAAAACTTTATCTTTTTAATAGAAATTAAATTCTTAAGTTTATCTTTATTTTCTACCATTATATTACTGTTTATTAAACTTACTTCCACACCTATATCAATCAAAACTTTTATTTCACTATTTTATATTTCCAAATTTATATTATTTGGTAAATTACTAATTCACACAATTGTATCATTTCCATTTTCATCGCCTAGGTCTATAATAGTAGCTTATGCAACAAGAGTGGATATGATAGCCATATCGTACGAGAAAGAAGATTGAACACGATGTCGTAGGCGGAGTGCCTCAATGATATGGATAATCCACTCGAGTTGTACCATATACTTCTGCGACCAGTTTAAGAAAAATCTAAAAAAATTTAAAAGATTTATTAAACATTAACACACACACACACACACACACACACACACCCATACACGTATTCGGCCAATTGTGACCTATGTACCCCAGGACCCAATTGTGGCCTATGCAGATTTGTTTATCGAGAATCGTTCATTTTTCAATACTAAATATGCCAGTATTTGTAGAATTTGGATACACTCGCGTTTAAGATGTTTACACACGCTTTGAAAATTTTGGAACTAATAGGTCACAATTTTTTTAAGAGTGTATTAGGTCACAATTTTAATGTGTGTTAGGTTACAATTTTAATATGTGTTAGGTCACAATTTTAAGGTGTATCAGGCCACAATTTTTTTTGAGTGTGTTAGATAAGAATTGCTGTAGGTAAAATATTAAGTCATAGTTTTGGTATGTATTAGTCACAATTTTGAAGTGTATGAAAACTAAACTCGGAGATATTGAGCTGATATTTTTAGTTTAAGTACTGAGGTAGAGTATGAGAGATTCAAATGAATAACTATGATTAACTAAACCAAACGATTAAAATAGACAAAAAATATGCGTAAAAAAAATACGCATAAATAACGTACACCTAATGCGTTTAAATCATGTATTTGTCTCCTTGACAGTACACTGTCTGCTTGGAAGTGCAGTGTTTGCAGTTATTTTTTATATGCATTCTTTCTAAAATAAGATTACGTTTTGGAATATACATTTTTTACGCTTGTACTGGCATGGAGTTTGTGAGACTTCACTGTCGAAAGTGATCGTGGAAAATAACATGTAAATACGTTCAATTTACTTTTACAGCTAGATTGGAAGGGACTGTAAGCCACAGGGTGATGAAATTAAAAATAAGAATGTGGTTATCAGGGAATAGAGCAGAGGAGTCAGTCAGATTACACCTTAGTAGGTCCAGGTTAAACTGTTTAAAACATTTTTTTTTTCAAGTAGTTTTGATCTTCAGGTCAATAAATATTCAGAGTACATTTATATTTAAGCCAAATAATTAGGCTTAGATTCGTATTGTGATAATTATAAACATTACAGTAATAATAAAAAAAAAACGCTGCCTAAGGAATCACTACTTTCACATCCAGATTTTCCATCCAAGTCTCTTTAAAGAAAAATATTGCGACTATATTTGCACTTTAGTATGTGGGAATAATTGGTCATAGAATTTTAATAACATTTGAGGCAGATGTCATAAATAAATTTGAAATGTTAGTTTCTAGCACGTACACCAAAAATGAAGTTTCTGGACTCTTATTAGCTTTCTCCACCTATTTTCCCCTATACACCCCCCCCCCGCCCTTCAACGTAATCATCTCAAAACATAATGAAGTTCCAGGTGTTGTTATAATATATACGTGTACCAAATTTAAAGTGAATATCTCAATTTTATTTTATCAACCCGTTTAATAATGTAGTGGGGGTGGTGGGACAATTGAAAGATATGCAAAAATCAGAGACCTTGACTTCTAGTATATACACCAAATTCCAAGTTTCTCTACTCTTACCAGCTTGCTTTACTTATTTTCCATTATTTACCCCTACTTAACCCCCAACCCTTCAACGGAATCACCTCATAATACAATCTAATTATAGATGTCGTACTAATACATACATGCACCAAATTTTAAGTGAAAATCTCAATTTTATTCTATCAACCCTTTCAATAATGTATAATGGGAGTAGTGGGAGGAATTGAAAATATTATAAAAAAATCGGAGGCCTTGGCTTCTAGTATATACACCAAATATCAAGTTTCTGTACTCTTACCAGGTTGTTTTACTCTTTTTCCTTATTCACTTCTATTTAACCCCCAATTCTTCAACGGAATCAACTCAAAATATAATCCAGTTCCAGGTGTTGTTATAATATATACGTACACCAAATTTCAAGTGAATGTCTCAATTTTATTTTATCAACCCCTTTAATAATGGAGTGGGGGTGGTGGGAGAGTTGAAAAATATAATTAAAAAATCTGAGGCCTTGGCTTCTAGTATATACACCAAATTTCAAGTTTCTGTACTCTTACCAGCTTGCTCTACATATTTTCCCCTATTTACCCCTATTTAATCCACAACTCTTCAAGGGCATCATCTCAGAATATAATATATATATATATATATATATATATATATATATATATATATATATATATATATATATATATATATATATATATATATATATATATGTAGGTACCAAATTTAAAGTGAATATCTCAATTTTATTTTATCAATCCCTTTTATAATGGTGTGGGGATGGAGCGGGGGGATAGAAATATTATACACCAAATCCCAAAAAATTCTCCTATTTACCCCTATTTACACCCAACCCCTCACCGGATAAGTTCAAAAAACAATCCAGTTCAAGATTTCGTTATAGTACATACGTGTATAAAATTTTAAGTCAATGTCTTAAACCCTTCCAGAGATATCGTGCGTATAAAAAAGTTACAGACAGACAGACAGACAGAATTTTCTTCCTTTCACTCAAATTTAAAATCTCGACGTTTCATGACATTCTAAACCTATTTCAACA